>JAULUF010000040.1:18540000-19140000 GCA_031834385.1 Semotilus atromaculatus
GAAAGAAAGATAGATTAGAAAGAAAGATAGATAGATAGATAGATAGATTAGTTAGAAAGAAAGATAAATAGATTTGTTAGAAAGAAAGAAAGAAAGATAGATTAGTTAGTTAGAAAGAAAGTTAGATTAGTTAGAAAGAAAGATAGATTAGTTAGAATGAAAGAAAGATAGAGTAGTTAGAAAGAAAGAAAGATAGATTAGTTAGAAAGAAAGATAGATTAGTTAGAATGAAAGAAAGATAGAGTAGTTAGAAAAAAGAAAGATAGATTAGTTAGCAAGAAAGATAGATTAGTTAGAATGAAAGAAAGATAGAGTAGTTAGAAAGAAAGAAAGATTAGTTAGAAAGAAAGATAGATTAGTTAGAAAGAAAGATAGATAGATTAGTTAGAAAGAAAGATAGATTAGTTAGAATGAAAGAAAGATAGAGTAGTTAGAAAGAAAGAAAGATTAGTTAGAAAGAAAGTTCGATTAGTTAGAAAGAAAGAAAGATAGATTAGAAAGAAAGATAGATAGATAGATAGATTAGTTAGAAAGAAAGATAAATAGATTTGTTAGAAAGAAAGAAAGAAAGATAGATTAGTTAGTTAGAAAGAAAGTTAGATTAGTTAGAAAGAAAGATAGATTAGTTAGAATGAAAGAAAGATAGAGTAGTTAGAAAGAAAGAAAGATAGATTAGTTAGAAAGAAAGATAGATAAGTTAGAAAGAAAGATATATAGATTAGTTAGAAAGAAAGATAGATTAGTTAGAAAGAAAGATAGATTAGTTAGAATGAAAGAAAGATAGAGTAGTTAGAAAGAAAGAAAGATTAGTTAGAAAGAAAGATAGATTAGTTAGAAAGAAAGATAGATTAGTTAGAAAGAAAGATAGATTAGTTAGAATGAAAGAAAGATAGAGTAGTTAGAAAGAAAGAAAGATAGATTAGTTAGAAAGAAAGATAGATTAGTTAGAATGAAAGAAAGATAGAGTAGTTAGAAAGAAAAAAGATAGATCAGTTAGAAAGAAAGATAGATTAGTTAGAAAGAAAAAAGATAGATTAGTTAGAATGAAAGAAAAAATAGATTAGTTAGAAAGAAAGAAAGAAAGAGATGTATAGATAGAAAGAGAGATAGATAGTTGAAAGAGATAGATGGATAGATAGATAGATAGATAGATAGATAGATAGATAGATAGATAAGTTTATTAGTACATATAGAATGGTAGTTTAATTGAGTCTAGGGCTTCAGGGAGTTTAGATTTGAGTTTATTTGGTGTCCACTGCTGGGCCACCGTAGTCTTGGCTCAATTTGAACTGTTGCAATGAAAGTCAATGGGATTTTTATGATTTTTCATATTAATTTTTAAGAAATCTGAAAGTCAAATCAGTTTGAAAAGATATAGCACGCCGAGTCAGAACAGTCTGAAGGTCTGACCCGAGTTTGGAGTTTGTAGAGTTAAAGCTCTAGGACGAGTTAGAGTCAGAATTTTTTGGGTAAGAAAAATAAGAAGAAGAAGAAGAAGAAGAATAACTAGAAAAAGTTCGTTGAGACAAACTTTAAGTTGGCTTGTGAAAGTTTGGACCAATAAGTTTGAAGAAGTTTAAAGAAGTTTAAAGTTTAATTAGTTTATAGTTTAGTAAGAAAGAAAGAAAGATAGATTAGTTAAAAAGAAAGAAAAAAAGATTAGTAAGAAAGAAAGAAAGATAGATTAGTTAGAAAGAAAGAAAGAAAGAAAGAAAGAAAGATAGATAGATTAGTTAGAAAGAAAGATAGATTAGTAAGAAATAAAGAAAGAAATATAGATAAGTTAGAAAGAAAGAAAGATATATTAGTTAGAAAAAAAGAAAGAAAAAAAGATTAGTAAGAAAGAAAGAAAGATAGATTAGTTAGAAAGAAAAAAGGAAAGAAAGATAGATTAGTAAGAAAGAAAGAAAGAAAGATAAATTAGTAAGAAAGAAAAAAGATTGATTAGTAAGAAAGATAGAAAGATAGATAGCTTAGTTAGAAAGAAAGAAAAAAAGATTAGTGAGAAAGAAAGATAGATTAGTTAGAAAGAAAGAAAGAAAGAGATTAGTTAGAAAGAAAAAGAAAGATAGATTAGTTAGAAAGAAAGAAAGATAGATTAGTTAGAAAGAAAGAAAGTTAATTAAAAAGAAAGAAAGAAAGATAGATTAGGTAGAAAGAAAGATAGAAAGATAGATAGATTAGTTAGAAAGAAAGAAAGAAAGATAGATAGATTAGTTAGAAAGAAAGAAAAAATGATTAGTTAGAAAGAAAGAAAGAAAGATAGATTAGTTAGAAAAAAAGAAAGAAAAAAGATTAGTAAGAAAGAAAGAAAGATAGATTAGTTAGAAAGAAAAAAGGAAAGAAAGAAAGATTAGTAAGAAAGAAAGAAAGAAAGATAGATTAGTGAGAAAGATAGATTAGTTAGAAAGAAAGAAAGAAAAAAGATTAGTGAGAAAGAAAGATAGATTAGTTAGAAAGAAAGAAAGAAAGAGATTAGTTAGAAAGAAAAAGAAAGATAGATTAGTTAGAAAGAAAAAAGGAAAGAAAGATAGATTAGTAAGAAAGAAAGAAAGATAAATTAGTAAGAAAGAAAGAAAGATTGATTAGTAAGAAAGATAGAAAGATAGATAGATTAGTTAGAAAGAAAGAAAGAAAAAAAGATTAGTGAGAAAGAAAGATAGATTAGTTATAAAGAAAGAAAGAAAGAGATTAGTTAGAAAGAAAAAGAAAGATAGATTAGTTAGAAAGAAAGAAAGATAGATTAGTTAGAAAGAAAGAAAGAAAGAAAGTTAATTAAAAAGAAAGAAAGAAAGATAGATTAGTGAGAAAGATAGATTAGTTAGAAAGAAAGAAAGAAAAAAAGATTAGTGAGAAAGAAAGATAGATTAGTTAGAAAGAAAGAAAGAAAGAGATTAGTTAGAAAGAAAAAGAAAGATAGATTAGTTAGAAAGAAAGAAAGATAGATAGTTTAGTTAGAAAGAAAGAAAAATAGATTTGTTAGAATAAAAGATAGATTAGTTAAAAAGAAAGAAAGATAGATAGATTAGTTAGAAAGAAAAAAGATAGATTAGTTAGAAAGAAAGAAAGAGATTTGTTAGAATGAAGGAAAGATAGATTAGTTAGAAAGAAAGAAAGATAGATAGATTAGTTAGAAAGAAAGATAGATTAGTCAAAACGAAAAGATGGATTAGTTAGAAAGAAAGAAAAATAGATTTGTTAGAATAAAAGATAGATTAGTTAAAAAGAAAGAAAGATAGATAGATTAGTTAGAAAGAAAGTTAGATTAGTTAGAAAGAAAGAAAGATAGATTAGAAAGAAAGATAGATAGATAAGTTAGAAAGAAAGAAAAATAGATTAGTTAGTTAGAAAGAAAGTTAGATTAGTTAGAAAGAAAGATAGATTAGTTAGAATGAAAGAAAGATAGAGTAGTTAGAAAGAAAGAAAGATAGATTAGTTAGAAAGAAAGATAGATAAGTTAGAAAGAAAGATAGATAGATTAGTTAGAAAGAAAGATAGATTAGTTAGAATGAAAGAAAGATAGAGTAGTTAGAAAGAAAGAAAGATAGATTAGTTAGAAAGAAAGATAGATTAGTTAGAATGAAAGAAAGATAGAGTAGTTAGAAAAAAGAAAGATAGATTAGTTAGCAAGAAAGATAGATTAGTTAGAATGAAAGAAAGATAGAGTAGTTAGAAAGAAAGAAAGATTAGTTAGAAAGAAAGATAGATTAGTTAGAAAGAAAGATAGATAGATTAGTTAGAAAGAAAGATAGATTAGTTAGAATGAAAGAAAGATAGAGTAGTTAGAAAGAAAGAAAGATAGATTAGAAAGAAAGATAGATAGATAGATTAGTTAGAAAGAAAGATAAATAGATTTGTTAGAAAGAAAGAAAGAAAGATAGATTAGTTAGTTAGAAAGAAAGTTAGATTAGTTAGAAAGAAAGATAGATTAGTTAGAATGAAAGAAAGATAGAGTAGTTAGAAAGAAAGAAAGATAGATTAGTTAGAATGAAAGAAAGATAGAGTAGTTAGAAAAAAGAAAGATAGATTAGTTAGCAAGAAAGATAGATTAGTTAGAATGAAAGAAAGATAGAGTAGTTAGAAAGAAAGAAAGATTAGTTAGAAAGAAAGATAGATTAGTTAGAAAGAAAGATAGATAGATTAGTTAGAAAGAAAGATATATTAGTTAGAATGAAAGAAAGATAGAGTAGTTAGAAAGAAAGAAAGATAGATTAGTTAGAAAGAAAGTTCGATTAGTTAGAAAGAAAGAAAGATAGATTAGAAAGAAAGATAGATAGATAGATTAGTTAGAAAGAAAGATAAATAGATTTGTTAGAAAGAAAGAAAGAAAGATAGATTAGTTAGTTAGAAAGAAAGCTAGATTAGTTAGAAAGAAAGATAGATTAGTTAGAATGAAAGAAAGATAGAGTAGTTAGAAAGAAAGAAAGATAGATTAGTTAGAAAGATAGATAAGTTAGAAAGAAAGATAGATTAGTTAGAAAGAAAGAAAGAAAGAGATTAGTTAGAAAGAAAAAGAAAGATAGATTAGTTAGAAAGAAAAAAGGAAAGAAAGATAGATTAGTAAGAAAGAAAGAAAGATAAATTAGTAAGAAAGAAAGAAAGATTGATTAGTAAGAAAGATAGAAAGATAGATAGATTAGTTAGAAAGAAAGAAAGAAAAAAAGATTAGTGAGAAAGAAAGATAGATTAGTTATAAAGAAAGAAAGAAAGAGATTAGTTAGAAAGAAAAAGAAAGATAGATTAGTTAGAAAGAAAGAAAGATAGATTAGTTAGAAAGAAAGAAAGAAAGAAAGAAAGTTAATTAAAAAGAAAGAAAGAAAGATAGATTAGTGAGAAAGATAGATTAGTTAGAAAGAAAGAAAGAAAAAAAGATTAGTGAGAAAGAAAGATAGATTAGTTAGAAAGAAAGAAAGAAAGAGATTAGTTAGAAAGAAAAAGAAAGATAGATTAGTTAGAAAGAAAGAAAGATAGATAGTTTAGTTAGAAAGAAAGAAAAATAGATTTGTTAGAATAAAAGATAGATTAGTTAAAAAGAAAGAAAGATAGATAGATTAGTTAGAAAGAAAAAAGATAGATTAGTTAGAAAGAAAGAAAGAGATTTGTTAGAATGAAGGAAAGATAGATTAGTTAGAAAGAAAGAAAGATAGATAGATTAGTTAGAAAGAAAGATAGATTAGTCAAAACGAAAAGATGGATTAGTTAGAAAGAAAGAAAAATAGATTTGTTAGAATAAAAGATAGATTAGTTAAAAAGAAAGAAAGATAGATAGATTAGTTAGAAAGAAAGTTAGATTAGTTAGAAAGAAAGAAAGATAGATTAGAAAGAAAGATAGATAGATAAGTTAGAAAGAAAGAAAAATAGATTAGTTAGTTAGAAAGAAAGTTAGATTAGTTAGAAAGAAAGATAGATTAGTTAGAATGAAAGAAAGATAGAGTAGTTAGAAAGAAAGAAAGATAGATTAGTTAGAAAGAAAGATAGATAAGTTAGAAAGAAAGATAGATAGATTAGTTAGAAAGAAAGATAGATTAGTTAGAATGAAAGAAAGATAGAGTAGTTAGAAAGAAAGAAAGATAGATTAGTTAGAAAGAAAGATAGATTAGTTAGAATGAAAGAAAGATAGAGTAGTTAGAAAAAAGAAAGATAGATTAGTTAGCAAGAAAGATAGATTAGTTAGAATGAAAGAAAGATAGAGTAGTTAGAAAGAAAGAAAGATTAGTTAGAAAGAAAGATAGATTAGTTAGAAAGAAAGATAGATAGATTAGTTAGAAAGAAAGATAGATTAGTTAGAATGAAAGAAAGATAGAGTAGTTAGAAAGAAAGAAAGATAGATTAGTTAGAAAGAAAGTTCGATTAGTTAGAAAGAAAGAAAGATAGATTAGAAAGAAAGATAGATAGATAGATAGATTAGTTAGAAAGAAAGATAAATAGATTTGTTAGAAAGAAAGAAAGAAAGATAGATTAGTTAGTTAGAAAGAAAGTTAGATTAGTTAGAAAGAAAGATAGATTAGTTAGAATGAAAGAAAGATAGAGTAGTTAGAAAGAAAGAAAGATAGATTAGTTAGAATGAAAGAAAGATAGAGTAGTTAGAAAAAAGAAAGATAGATTAGTTAGCAAGAAAGATAGATTAGTTAGAATGAAAGAAAGATAGAGTAGTTAGAAAGAAAGAAAGATTAGTAAGAAAGAAAGATAGATTAGTTAGAAAGAAAGATAGATAGATTAGTTAGAAAGAAAGATAGATTAGTTAGAATGAAAGAAAGATAGAGTAGTTAGAAAGAAAGAAAGATAGATTAGTTAGAAAGAAAGTTCGATTAGTTAGAAAGAAAGAAAGATAGATTAGAAAGAAAGATAGATAGATAGATAGATTAGTTAGAAAGAAAGATAAATAGATTTGTTAGAAAGAAAGAAAGAAAGATAGATTAGTTAGTTAGAAAGAAAGTTAGATTAGTTAGAAAGAAAGATAGATTAGTTAGAATGAAAGAAAGATAGAGTAGTTAGAAAGAAAGAAAGATAGATTAGTTAGAAAGATAGATAAGTTAGAAAGAAAGATAGATTAGTTAGAAAGAAAGATAGATTAGTTAGAATGAAAGAAAGATAGAGTAGTTAGAAAGAAAGAAAGATTAGTTAGAAAGAAAGATAGATTAGTTAGAAAGAAAGATAGATTAGTTAGAAAGAAAGATAGATTAGTTAGAAAGAAAAAAGATAGATTAGTTAGAATGAAAGAAAAAATAGATTAGTTAGAAAGAAAGAAAGAAAGAAAGAGATGTATAGATAGAAAGAGAGATAGATAGTTGAAAGAGATAGATGGATAGATAGATAGATAGATAGATAGATAGATAGATAGATAGATAGATAGATAGATAGATAGATAGATAGATAGATAGATAGATAAGAAAGAAAGATAGATTAGTTAGAAATAAAGATATATAGATAGATTAGTTAGAAAGAAAGAAAGAAAGATAGATAGATAGATAGATAGATAGATAGATAGATAGATAGATAGATAGATAGATAGATAGATAGATAGATAAGAAAGAAAGATAGATTAGTTAGAAAGAAAGATAGATTAGTTAGAAAGAAAGAAAGATAGATTAGTTAGAAAGAAAGAAAGATAGATTAGTTAGAAAGAAAGAAAGATAGATTAGTTAGAAAGAAAAAAAGATAGATTAGTTAGAAAGAAAGAGATTAGTTAGAAAGAAAGAAAGAGATTAGTTAGAAAGAAAGAGATTAGTTAGAAAGAAAGATAGATAGATTAGTTAGAAAGAAAGATAGATAGATTAGTTAGAAAGAAACATAGATAGATTAGTTAGAAAGAAAGAAAGATAGATTAGTTAGAAGGAAATATTAGTTAGAAAGAAAGATTAGTTAGAAAGAAAGAAAGATAGATTAGTTTAGAAATAAAGAGATTAGTTAGAAAGAAAGAAAGATAGATTAGTTAGAAAGGAAGAAAGATAGATTAGTTAGAAAGGAAGAAAGATCAGATAGATAGATAGATAGATAGATAGATAGATAGATAGATAGATAGATAAGTTAGAAAGAGATAGATAGATAGATAGATAGATAGATAGATAGATAGATAGATAGATAGATAGATAGATAGATAGATAGAGTTCATAAGTACATATAGAATGGGAGTTTAATTGAGTCCAAGGCTTTAGGGAATTTAGATTTGAGTTTATTTGGTGTAGACTACTGGGCCACCGTAGTCTTGGCTCATTTTGAACTGTTACAATGAAAGTCAATGGGATTTTTATGATTTTTAATATTAATTTTTAAGAAATCTGAAAGTCAAATCAGTCTGAAAAGATATAGCACACTAAGTCAGAACAGTTTGAAGGTCTGACCCGAGTTTGGAGTTTGTAGAGTTAAAGCTCTAGGACGAGTTAGAGTTTAAATTTTAGAGTCAGAAGAATAATAATAATAATAATAAGTTTAAATAGGATTTCAGTAAGTTGGCTTTCTCAAGCCAACTTAACTAGAAAAAGTTCGTCGAGACAAACTTTAAGTTGGCTTGTGAAAGTTTGGACCAATAAGTTTGAAGAAGTTTAAAGAAGTTTAAAGTTTAATTAGTTTATAGTTTAGTAAGAAAGAAAGAAAGATAGATTAGTTAGAAAGAAAGAAAAAAAGATTAGTAAGAAAGAAAGAAAGATAGATTAGTTAGAAAGAAAGAAAGAAAGAAAGATTAGTAAGAAAGATAGATTAGTTAGAAAGAAAGAAAGAAAGAAAGAAAGAAAGAAAGAAAGAGAAAGAAAGAAATATAGATAAGTTAGAAAGAAAGAAAGATAGATTAGTTAGAAAGAAAGAAAGATGGATTAGTTAGAAAGAAAGAAAAAAGATTAGTTAGAAAGAAAGAAAGAAAGATAGATTAGTTAGAAAGAAAGAAAGAGATTAGTTAGAAAGAAAAAGAAAGATAGATTAGTTAGAAAGAAAGAAAGATAGATTAGTTAGAAAGAAAGAAAGAAAGAAAGTTAATTAAAAAGAAAGAAAGAAAGATTAGTTAGAAAGATAGATTAGTTAGAAAGAAAGAAAGAAAAAAAGATTAGTAAGAAAGAAAGAAAGAAAGAAAGATAGATTAGTTAGAAAGAAAGAAAAAAAGATTAGTTAGAAAGAAAGAAACATAGATTAGTTAGAAAAAAGAAAGAAAAAAAGATTAGTAAGAAAGAAAGATAGATTAGTTAGAAAGAAAAAAGGAAAGAAAGATAGATTAGTAAGAAAGAAAGAAAGAAAAAAAGATTAGTGAGAAAGAAAGATAGATTAGTTAGAAAGAAAGAAAGAAAGATTAGTTAGTAAGAAAAAGAAAGATTGATTAGTTAGAAAGAAAGAAAGATAAATTAGTTAGAAAGAAAGAAAGAAAGAAAGAAAGAAAGAAAGAAAGAAAGAAATAAAGTTAATTAAAAAGAAAGAAAGAAAGATAGATTAGGTAGAAAGAAAGATAGAAAGATAGATAGATTAGTTAGAAAGAAAGAAAGAAAGTTAATTAAAAAGAAAGAAAGAAAGATTAGTTAGAAAGATAGATTAGTTAGAAAGAAAGAAAGAAAAAAAGATTAGTAAGAAAGAAAGATAGATTAGTTAGAAAGAAAGAAAGAAAGAAAGAGAAAGAAAGAAAGAAATATAGATAAGTTAGAAAGAAAGAAAGATAGATTAGTTAGAAAGAAAGAAAGATGGATTAGTTAGAAAGAAAGAAAAAAGATTAGTTAGAAAGAAAGAAAGAAAGATAGATTAGTTAGAAAGAAAAAAGGAAAGAAAGATAGATTAGTAAGAAAGAAAGGAAGAACGATAGATTAGTGAGATAGATAGATTAGTTAGAAAGAAAGAAAGAAAAAAGATTAGTGAGAAAGAAAGAGATTAGTTAGAAAGAAAGAAAGAAAAAAAGATTAGTAAGAAAGATAGATTAGTTAGAAAGAAAGAAAGAAAGAAAGAAAGAAAGAAAGAGAAAGAAAGAAATATAGATAAGTTAGAAAGAAAGAAAGATAGATTAGTTAGAAAGAAAGAAAGATGGATTAGTTAGAAAGAAAGAAAAAAGATTAGTTAGAAAGAAAGAAAGAAAGATAGATTAGTTAGAAAGAAAGAAAGAGATTAGTTAGAAAGAAAAAGAAAGATAGATTAGTTAGAAAGAAAGAAAGATAGATTAGTTAGAAAGAAAGAAAGAAAGAAAGTTAATTAAAAAGAAAGAAAGAAAGATTAGTTAGAAAGATAGATTAGTTAGAAAGAAAGAAAGAAAAAAAGATTAGTAAGAAAGAAAGAAAGAAAGAAAGATAGATTAGTTAGAAAGAAAGAAAAAAAGATTAGTTAGAAAGAAAGAAACATAGATTAGTTAGAAAAAAGAAAGAAAAAAAGATTAGTAAGAAAGAAAGATAGATTAGTTAGAAAGAAAAAAGGAAAGAAAGATAGATTAGTAAGAAAGAAAGAAAGAAAAAAAGATTAGTGAGAAAGAAAGATAGATTAGTTAGAAAGAAAGATAGATTAGTTAGAAAGAAAGATAAATTAGTTAGAAAGTAAGATAGATTAGTTAGAAAGAAAGATAGATTAGTTAGAAAGAAAGAAAGATAGATTAGTTAGAAAGATAGATAGATAAGTTAGAAAGAAAGAAAGAAAGATTAGTTAGAAAGAAAGAAAGATAGATTGGTTAGAAAGAAAGAAAGATTAGTTAGAAAGAAAGATAGATAGATTAGTTAGAAAGAAAAAAAGATAGATTAGTTAGAAAGAAAGAAAGTAAGAAAGAAAGAAAGAAAGATTGGTTAGAAAGAAAGATAGATTAGTTAGAAAGATAGAAAGAAAGATAGATTAGTTAGAAAGAAAGATAGATTAGTTAGAAAGAAAAAAGGAAAGAAAGATAGATTAGTAAGAAAGAAAGAAAGAAAAAAAGATTAGTGAGAAAGAAAGATAGATTAGTTAGAAAGAAAGATAGATTAGTTAGAAAGAAAGATAAATTAGTTAGAAAGTAAGATAGATTAGTTAGAAAGAAAGATAGATTAGTTAGAAAGAAAGAAAGATAGATTAGTTAGAAAGATAGATAGATAAGTTAGAAAGAAAGAAAGAAAGATTAGTTAGAAAGAAAGAAAGATAGATTGGTTAGAAAGAAAGAAAGATTAGTTAGAAAGAAAGATAGATAGATTAGTTAGAAAGAAAAAAAGATAGATTAGTTAGAAAGAAAGAAAGTAAGAAAGAAAGAAAGAAAGATTGGTTAGAAAGAAAGATAGATTAGTTAGAAAGATAGAAAGAAAGATAGATTAGTTAGAAAGAAAGAAACATAGATTAGTTAGAAAGAAAGAAAGAAAGAAAGAAAGATAGATTAGTTAGAAAGAAAGAAAGATTAGTTAGTTAGAAAGAAAGAAAGATAGATTAGTTAGAAAGATAGATTAGTTAGAAAGATAGATAGATAGATAGATTAGTTAGAAAGAAAGAAAGATAGATTAGTTAGAAAGAAAGATAGATAGATTAGTTAGAAAGAAAGATAGATTAGTTAGAAAGAAAGATAGATTAGTTAGAAAGATAGATAGATAGATAGATTAGTTAGAAAGAAAGAAAGATAGATTAGTTAGAAAGAAAGATAGATAGATTAGTTAGAAAGAAAGAGATTAGTTAGAAAGAAAGAAAGATAGATTAGTTAGAAAGAATGAAAAAAGAAAGAAAGAAAGAAAGATTGGTTAGAAAGAAAGATAGATTAGTTAGTAAGAAAGATATAAAGAAAGATGGATTAGTTAGAAAGAAAGAAACATAGATTAGTTAGAAAGACTAGTTAGTTAGAAAGAAAGAGATAGATTAGTTAGAAAGAAAGATAGATAGATAGATAGATTAGTTAGAAAGAAAGAAAGATAGATTAGTTAGAAAGAAAGAAAGATATATTAGTTAGAAAGAAAGATAGATAGATTAGTTAGAAAAAAAAGATAGATTAGTTAGAAAGAAAGAAAGATAGATTAGTTAGAAAGAAAGATAGATAGATTAGTTAGAAAGAAAGAAAGATTAGTTAGAAAGAAAGAAAGAATGATAGATTGGTTAGAAAGAAAGAAAGATAGATTAGTAAGAAAGAAAGAAAGAAATAAAGAACGATAGATTAGTTAGAAATAAAGATAAAGTAGTTAGAAAGAAAGATAGATAGATTAGTTAGAAAGAAAGATAGATAGATTAGTTAGAAAGAAAGATAGATTATTTAGAAAGAAAGAAAGATAGATTAGTTAGAAAGAAAGAAAGATAGATTAGTTAGAAAGAAAGATAGATAGATTAGTTAGAAAGAAAGATAGATTAGTTAGAAAGAAAGATAGATTAGTTAGAAAGATAGATAGATAGATTAGTTAGAAAGAAAGAAAGATAGATTAGTTAGAAAGAAAGATAGATAGATTAGTTAGAAAGAAAGATAGGTTAGAAAGAAAGATAGATTAGTTAGTAAGAAAGATATAAAGAAAGATGGATTAGTTAGAAAGAAAGAAACATAGATTAGTTAGAAAGAAAGAAAGAAAGATAGATTAGTTAGAAAGACTAGTTAGTTAGAAAGAAAGAGATAGATTAGTTAGAAAGAAAGATAGATAGATAGATAGATTAGTTAGAAAGAAAGAAAGATAGATTAGTTAGAAAGAAAGAAAGATATATTAGTTAGAAAGAAAGATAGATAGATTAGTTAGAAAAAAAAGATAGATTAGTTAGAAAGAAAGAAAGATAGATTAGTTAGAAAGAAAGATAGATAGATTAGTTAGAAAGAAAGAAAGATTAGTTAGAAAGAAAGAAAGAATGATAGATTGGTTAGAAAGAAAGAAAGATAGATTAGTAAGAAAGAAAGAAAGGAATAAAGAACGATAGATTAGTTAGAAATAAAGATAAAGTAGTTAGAAAGAAAGATAGATAGATTAGTTAGAAAGAAAGATAGATAGATAGATTAGTTAGAAAGAAAGATAGATTATTTAGAAAGAAAGAAAGATAGAGTAGTTAGAAAGAAAGAAAGATTAGTTAGAAAGAAAGAAAGATTAGTTAGAAAGAAAGATAGATAGATTAGTTAGAAAGAAAAAAAGAAAGAAAGAAAGAAAAATTGGTTAGAAAGAAAGAAAGATAGATAGATTAGTTAGAAAGAAAGAAAAGATTAGTTAGAATGAAAGAAAGATAGATAGATTAGTTAGAAAGAAAGAAAGATAGATAGATTAGTTAGAAAGAAAGAAAGATTAGTTAGAAAGAAAAAAGATAGATTAGTTAGAAAGAAAGAATAAAAGAAAGTAAGAAAGAAAGAATGAAAGATTGGTTAGAAAGAAAGAGATTAGTTAGAAAGATAGATAGATTAGTTAGAAAGAAAGAAAAGTTAGAATGAAAGAAAGATAGAGTAGTTAGAAAGAAAGAAAGATAGATAGATTAGTTAGAAAGAAAGATAGATTAGTTAGAAAGAAAGTAAGGTAGATTAGTTAGAAAGAAAGATAGATTAGTTAGAAAGAAGAAAGATAGATTAGTTAGAAAGAAAGAAAGATTAGTTAGAAAGAAAGAAAGATAGATCAGTTAGCAAGAAAGAAATATTAGTTAGAAAGAAAGAAAGATTAGTTTGAAAGAAAGAAAGATTAGTTTGAAAGAAAGATAGATTAGTAAGAAAGAAAGAAATAAAGAAAGATTAGGTAGAAAGAAAGAAAGATTAGTTAGAAAGAAAGAAAGATAAGTTAGAAAGATAGATAGATAGATAGATAGATATATAGATAGATAGATAGATAGATAGATAACGTTCATTAGTACATATAGAATGGTAGTTTAATTGAATCTAGGGCTTCAGGGAGTTTAGATTTGAGTTTTTGTGTTGTTCACTACTGGGCCACCGTAGTCTTGGCTCAATTTGAACTGTTGCAATGAAAGTCAATGGGATTTTTATGATTTTTAATATTAATTTTTAAGAAATCTGAAAGTCAAATCAGTTTGAAAAGATATAGCACACCGAGTCAGAACAGTCTGAAGGTCTGACCCGAGTTTGGAGTTTGTAGAGTTAAAGCTCTAAGACGAGTTAGAGTCAGAATTTTTTGGGTAAGAAAAATAAGAAGAAGAAGAAGAAGAATAACTAGAAAAAGTTCGTCGAGACAAACTTTAAGTTGGCTTGTGAAAGTTTGGACCAATAAGTTTGAAGAAGTTTAAAGAAGTTTAAAGTTTAATTAGTTTATAGTTTAGTAAGAAAGAAAGAAAGATAGATTAGTTAAAAAGAAAGAAAAAAAGATTAGTAAGAAAGAAAGAAAGATAGATTAGTTAGAAAGAAAGAAAGAAAGAAAGAAAGAAAGAAAGAAAGAAAGATAGATAGATTAGTTAGAAAGAAAGATAGATTAGTAAGAAATAAAGAAAGAAAGAAATATAGATAAGTTAGAAAGAAAGAAAGATATATTAGTTAGAAAAAAAGAAAGAAAAAAAGATTAGTAAGAAAGAAAGAAAGATAGATTAGTTAGAAAGAAAAAAGGAAAGAAAGATAGATTAGTAAGAAAGAAAGAAAGAAAGATAAATTAGTAAGAAAGAAAAAAGATTGATTAGTAAGAAAGATAGAAAGATAGATAGCTTAGTTAGAAAGAAAGAAAAAAAGATTAGTGAGAAAGAAAGATAGATTAGTTAGAAAGAAAGAAAGATAGATTAGTTAGAAAGAAAGAAAGAAAGTTAATTAAAAAGAAAGAAAGAAAGATAGATTAGGTAGAAAGAAAGATAGAAAGATAGATAGATTAGTTAGAAAGAAAGAAAGAAAGATAGATAGATTAGTTAGAAAGAAAGAAAAAAAGATTAGTTAGAAAGAAAGAAAGAAAGATAGATTAGTTAGAAAAAAAGAAAGAAAAAAGATTAGTAAGAAAGAAAGAAAGATAGATTAGTTAGAAAGAAAAAAGGAAAGAAAGATAGATTAGTAAGAAAGAAAGAAAGAAAGATAAATTAGTAAGAAAGAAAGAAAGATTGATTAGTAAGAAAGATAGAAAGATAGATAGATTAGTTAGAAAGAAAGAAAGAAAAAAAGATTAGTGAGAAAGATAGATTAGTTATAAAGAAAGAAAGAAAGAAAGAGATTAGTTAGAAAGAAAAAGAAAGATAGATTAGTTAGAAAGAAAGAAAGATAGATTAGTTAGAAAGAAAGAAAGAAAGAAAGAAAGTTAATTAAAAAGAAAGAAAGAAAGATAGATTAGGTAGAAAGAAAGATAGAAAGATAGATAGATTAGTTAGAAAGAAAGAAAGAAAGTTAATTAAAAAGAAAGAAAGAAAGATTAGTTAGAAAGATAGATTAGTTAGAAAGAAAGAAAGAAACAAAGATTAGTAAGAAAGAAAGATAGATTAGTTAGAAAGAAAGAATGAAAGAAAGAAAGAAAGAAAGTAAGAAAGAAAGAAATATAGATAAGTTAGAAAGAAAGAAAGATAGATTAGTTAGAAAGAAAGAAAAAAAGATTAGTTAGAAAGAAAGAAAGAAAGATAGATTAGTTAGAAAAAAAGAAAGAAAAAAAGATTAGTAAGAAAGAAAGAAAGATAGATTAGTTAGAAAGAAAAAAGGAAAGAAAGAAAGATTAGTAAGAAAGAAAGAAAGAAAGATAGATTAGTGAGAAAGATAGATTAGTTAGAAAGAAAGAAAGAAAAAAAGATTAGTGAGAAAGAAAGATAGATTAGTTAGAAAGAAAGAAAGAAAGAGATTAGTTAGAAAGAAAAAGAAAGATAGATTAGTTAGAAAGAAAAAAGGAAAGAAAGATAGATTAGTAAGAAAGAAAGAAAGATAAATTAGTAAGAAAGAAAGAAAGATTGATTAGTAAGAAAGATAGAAAGATAGATAGATTAGTTAGAAAGAAAGAAAGAAAAAAAGATTAGTGAGAAAGAAAGATAGATTAGTTATAAAGAAAGAAAGAGATTAGTTAGAAAGAAAAAGAAAGATAGATTAGTTAGAAAGAAAGAAAGATAGATTAGTTAGAAAGAAAGAAAGAAAGATAGATTAGGTAGAAAGAAAGATAGAAAGATAGATAGATTAGTTAGAAAGAAAGAAAGAAAGTTAATTAAAAAGAAAGAAAGAAAGATTAGTTAGAAAGATAGATTAGTTAGAAAGAAAGAAAGAAAAAAAGATTAGTAAGAAAGAAAGATAGATTAGTTAGAAAGAAAGAAAGAATGAAAGAAAGAATGAAAGAAAGAAAGAAAGTAAGAAAGAAAGAAAGAAATATAGATAAGTTAGAAAGAAAGAAAGATAGATTAGTTAGAAAGAAAGAAAAAAAGATTAGTTAGAAAGAAAGAAAGAAAGATAGATTAGTCAGAAAAAAAGAAAGAAAAAAAGATTAGTAAGAAAGAAAGAAAGATAGATTAGTTAGAAAGAAAAAAGGAAAGAAAGATAGATTAGTAAGAAAGAAAGAAAGAAAGATAGATTAGTGAGAAAGATAGATTAGTTAGAAAGAAAGAAAGAAAAAAAGATTAGTGAGAAAGAAAGATAGATTAGTTAGAAAGAAAGAAAGAAAGAGATTAGTTAGAAAGAAAAAGAAAGATAGATTAGTTAGAAAGAAAGAAAGATAGATAGTTTAGTTAGAAAGAAAGAAAAATAGATTTGTTAGAATAAAAGATAGATTAGTTAAAAAGAAAGAAAGATAGATAGATTAGTTAGAAAGAAAAAAGATAGATTAGTTAGAAAGAAAGAAAGAGATTTGTTAGAATGAAGGAAAGATAGATTAGTTAGAAAGAAAGAAAGATAGATAGATTAGTTAGAAAGAAAGATAGATTAGTCAAAACGAAAAGATGGATTAGTTAGAAAGAAAGAAAAATAGATTTGTTAGAATAAAAGATAGATTAGTTAAAAAGAAAGAAAGATAGATAGATTAGTTAGAAAGAAAGTTAGATTAGTTAGAAAGAAAGAAAGATAGATTAGAAAGAAAGATAGATAGATAGATTAGTTAGAAAGAAAGATAAATAGATTAGTTAGAAAGAAAGAAAGAAAGATAGATTAGTTAGTTAGAAAGAAAGTTAGATTAGTTAGAAAGAAAGATAGATTAGTTAGAATGAAAGAAAGATAGAGTAGTTAGAAAGAAAGAAAGATAGATTAGTTAGAAAGAAAGATAGATAAGTTAGAAAGAAAGATAGATAGATTAGTTAGAAAGAAAGATAGATTAGTTAGAAAGAAAGATAGATTAGTTAGAATGAAAGAAAGATAGAGTAGTTAGAAAGAAAGATAGATTAGTTAGAAAGAAAGATAGATTAGTTAGAATGAAAGAAAGATAGAGTAGTTAGAAAAAAGAAAGATAGATTAGTTAGCAAGAAAGATAGATTAGTTAGAATGAAAGAAAGATAGAGTAGTTAGAAAGAAAGAAAGATTAGTTAGAAAGAAAGATAGATTAGTTAGAAAGAAAGATAGATAGATTAGTTAGAAAGAAAGATAGATTAGTTAGAATGAAAGAAAGATAGAGTAGTTAGAAAGAAAGAAAGATAGATTAGTTAGAAAGAAAGTTCGATTAGTTAGAAAGAAAGAAAGATAGATTAGAAAGAAAGATAGATAGATAGATAGATTAGTTAGAAAGAAAGATAAATAGATTTGTTAGAAAGAAAGAAAGAAAGATAGATTAGTTAGTTAGAAAGAAAGTTAGATTAGTTAGAAAGAAAGATAGATTAGTTAGAATGAAAGAAAGATAGAGTAGTTAGAAAGAAAGAAAGATAGATTAGTTAGAAAGAAAGATAGATTAGTTAGAAAGAAAGATAGATTAGTTAGAATGAAAGAAAGATAGAGTAGTTAGAAAGAAAGAAAGATTAGTTAGAAAGAAAGATAGATTAGTTAGAAAGAAAGATAGATTAGTTAGAAAGAAAGATAGATTAGTTAGAAAGAAAGATAGATTAGTTAGAAAGAAAGATAGATTAGTTAGAAAGAAAGATAGATTAGTTAGAATGAAAGAAAGATAGAGTAGTTAGAAAGAAAGAAAGATAGATTAGTTAGAAAGAAAGATAGATTAGTTAGAAAGAAAGATAGATTAGTTAGAATGAAAGAAAGATAGAGTAGTTAGAAAGAAAGAAAGATTAGTTAGAAAGAAAGATAGATTAGTTAGAAAGAAAGATAGATTAGTTAGAATGAAAGAAAGATAGAGTAGTTAGAAAGAAAGAAAGATTAGTTAGAAAGAAAGATAGATTAGTTAGAAAGAAAGATAGATTAGTTAGAAAGAAAGATAGATTAGTTAGAAAGAAAGATAGATTAGTTAGAATGAAAGAAAGATAGAGTAGTTAGAAAGAAAGAAAGATAGATTAGTTAGAAAGAAAGATAGATTAGTTAGAATGAAAGAAAGATAGAGTAGTTAGAAAGAAAAAAGATAGATCAGTTAGAAAGAAAGATAGATTAGTTAGAAAGAAAAAAGATAGATTAGTTAGAATGAAAGAAAAAATAGATTAGTTAGAAAGAAAGAAAGAAAGAGATGTATAGATAGAAAGAGAGATAGATAGTTGAAAGAGATAGATAGATAGATAGATAGATAGATAGATAGATAGATAGATAGATAGATAGATAGATAGATAGATAGATAAGTTTATTAGTACATATAGAATGGTAGTTTAATTGAGTCTAGGGCTTCAGGGAGTTTAGATTTGAGTTTATTTGGTGTCCACTGCTGGGCCACCGTAGTCTTGGCTCAATTTGAACTGTTGCAATGAAAGTCAATGGGATTTTTATGATTTTTCATATTAATTTTTAAGAAATCTGAAAGTCAAATCAGTTTGAAAAGATATAGCACGCCGAGTCAGAACAGTCTGAAGGTCTGACCCGAGTTTGGAGTTTGTAGAGTTAAAGCTCTAGGACGAGTTAGAGTCAGAATTTTTTGGGTAAGAAAAATAAGAAGAAGAAGAAGAAGAAGAATAATAACTAGAAAAAGTTCGTCGAGACAAACTTTAAGTTGGCTTGTGAAAGTTTGGACCAATAAGTTTGAAGAAGTTTAAAGAAGTTTAAAGTTTAATTAGTTTATAGTTTAGTAAGAAAGAAAGAAAGATAGATTAGTTAAAAAGAAAGAAAGAAAAAAAGATTAGTAAGAAAGAAAGAAAGATAGATTAGTTAGAAAGAAAGAAAGAAAGAAAGATAGATAGATTAGTTAGAAAGAAAGATAGATTAGTCAGAAAGAAAGAAAGAAAGAAATATAGATAAGTTAGAAAGAAAGAAAGATATATTAGTTAGAAAAAAAGAAAGAAAAAAAGATTAGTAAGAAAGAAAGAAAGATAGATTAGTTAGAAAGAAAAAAGGAAAGAAAGATAGATTAGTTAGAAAGAAAGAAAAAAAGATTAGTGAGAAAGAAAGAGAGATTAGTTAGAAAGAAAAAGAAAGATAGATTAGTTAGAAAGAAAGAAAGAAAGAAAGATAGATTAGGTAGAAAGAAAGATAGAAAGATAGATAGATTAGTTAGAAAGAAAGAAAGAAAGATAGGTAGATTAGTTAGAAAGAAAGAAAAAAAGATTAGTTAGAAAGAAAGAAAGAAAGATAGATTAGTTAGAAAAAAAGAAAGAAAAAAGATTAGTAAGAAAGAAAGAAAGATAGATTAGTTAGAAAGAAAAAAGGAAAGAAAGATAGATTAGTAAGAAAAAAAGAAAGATAAATTAGTAAGAAAGAAAGAAAGATTGATTAGTAAGAAAGATAGAAAGATAGATAGATTAGTTATAAAGAAAGAAAGAAAAAAAGATTAGTGAGAAAGAAAGATAGATTAGTTAGAAAGAAAGAAAGATAGATTAGTTAGAAAGAAAGAAAGAAAGAAAGTTAATTAAAAAGAAAGAAAGAAAGATAGATTAGGTAGAAAGAAAGATAGAAAGATAGATAGATTAGTTAGAAAGAAAGAAAGTTAATTAAAAAGAAAGAAAGAAAGATTAGTTAGAAAGATAGATTAGTTAGAAAGAAAGAAAGAAAAAAAGATTAGTAAGAAAGAAAGATAGATTAGTTAGAAAGAAAGAATGAAAGAAAGAAAGAAAGAAATATAGATAAGTTAGAAAGAAAGAAAGAGATTAGTTAGAAAGAAAGAAAAAAAGATTAGTTAGAAAGAAAGAAAGAAAGATAGATTAGTTAGAAAAAAAGAAAGAAAAAAAGATTAGTAAGAAAGAAAGAAAGATAGATTAGTTAGAAAGAAAAAAGGAAAGAAAGATAGATTAGTAAGAAAGAAAGAAAGAAAGATAGATTAGTGAGAAAGATAGATTAGTTAGAAAGAAAGAAAGAAAAAAAGATTAGTGAGAAAGAAAGATAGATTAGTTAGAAAGAAAGAAAGAAAGAGATTAGTTAGAAAGAAAAAGAAAGATAGATTAGTTAGAAAGAAAGAAAGATAGATTAGTTAGAAAGAAAGAAAGAAAGAAAGTTAATTAAAAAGAAAGAAAGAAAGATAGATTAGGTAGAAAGAAAGATAGATAGATTAGTTAGAAAGAAAGAAAGTTAATTAAAAAGAAAGAAAGAAAGATTAGTTAGAAAGATAGATTAGTTAGAAAGAAAGAAAGAAAAATGATTAGTAAGAAAGAAAGATAGATTAGTTAGAAAGAAAGAAAGAAAGAAAGAAAGAAAGAAAGAAATATAGATAAGTTAGAAAGAAAGAAAGATAGATTAGTTAGAAAGAAAGAAAGATAGATTAGTTAGAAAGAAAGAAAAAAAGATTAGTTAGAAAGAAAGAAAGAAAGATAGATTAGTTAGAAAAAAAGAAAGAAAAAAGATTAGTAAGAAAGAAAGAAAGATAGATTAGTTAGTAAGAAAAAAGGAAAGAAAGATAGATTAGCAAGAAAGAAAGATAGATTAGTGAGATAGATAGATTAGTTAGAAAGAAAGAAAAAAAAGAAAGATAGATTAGTTAGAAAGAAAGAAAGATAGATTAGTTAGAAAGAAAGAAATAAAGTTAATTAAAAAGAAAGAAAGAAAGAAAGATAGATTAGTTAGAAAGAAAGAAAGATAGATTAGTTAGAAAGAAAGATAGATTAGTTAGAAAGAAAGATAAATTAGTTAGAAAGAAAGATAGATTAGTTAAAAAACAAAGAAAGAGATTTGTTAGAAAGAAAGATTAGTTAGAAAGATAGATAGATTAGTTAGAAAGAAAAAAGATAGATTAGTTAGAAAGAATGAAAAAAGAAAGAAAGAAAGAAAGAAAGATTGGTTAGAAAGAAAGATAGATTAGTTAGAAAGAAAGATAGAAAGAAAGATGGATTAGTTAGAAAGAAAGAAACAGATTAGTTAGAAAGAAAGAAAGAAAGTTAATTAAAAAGAAAGAAAGAAAGATTAGTTAGAAAGATAGATTAGTTAGAAAGAAAGAAAGAAAAAAAGATTAGTAAGAAAGAAAGATAGATTAGTTAGAAAGAAAGAATGAAAGAAAGAAAGAAAGAAATATAGATAAGTTAGAAAGAAAGAAAGATAGATTAGTTAGAAAGAAAGAAAAAAGATTAGTTAGAAAGAAAGAAAGAAAGAAAGAAAGATTAGTTAGAGAAAAAGAAAGAAAAAAAGATTAGTAAGAAAGAAAGAAAGATAGATTAGTTAGAAAGAAAAAAGGAAAGAAAGATAGATTAGTAAGAAAGAAAGAAAGAAAGATAGATTAGTGAGAAAGATAGATTAGTTAGAAAGAAAGAAAGAAAAAAAGATTAGTGAGAAAGAAAGATAGATTAGTTAGAAAGAAAGAAAGAGATTAGTTAGAAAGAAAAAGAAAGATAGATTAGTTAGAAAGAAAGAAAGATAGATTAGTTAGAAAGAAAGAAAGAAAGAAAGTTAATTAAAAAGAAAGAAAGAAAGATAGATTAGGTAGAAAGAAAGATAGAAAGATAGATAGATTAGTTAGAAAGAAAGAAAGAAAGTTAATTAAAAAGAAAGAAAGAAAGATTAGTTAGAAAGATAGATTAGTTAGAAAGAAAGAAAGAAAAATGATTAGTAAGAAAGAAAGATAGATTAGTTAGAAAGAAAGAAAGAAAGAAAGAAATATAGATAAGTTAGAAAGAAAGAAAGATAGATTAGTTAGAAAGAAAGAAAAAAAGATTAGTTAGAAAGAAAGAAAGAAAGATAGATTAGTTAGAAAAAAAGAAAGAAAAAAAGATTAGTAAGAAAGAAAGAAAGATAGATTAGTTAGAAAGAAAAAAGGAAAGAAAGATAGATTAGCAAGAAAGAAAGATAGATTAGTGAGATAGATAGATTAGTTAGAAAGAAAGAAAAAAAAGAAAGATAGATTAGTTAGAAAGAAAGAAAGATAGATTAGTTAGAAAGAAAGAAAGAAATAAAGTTAATTAAAAAGAAAGAAAGAAAGAAAGATAGATTAGTTAGAAAGAAAGAAAGATAGATTAGTTAGAAAGAAAGATAGATTAGTTAGAAAGAAAGATAAATTAGTTAGAAAGAAAGATAGATTAGTTAAAAAACAAAGAAAGAGATTTGTTAGAAAGAAAGATTAGTTAGAAAGATAGATAGATTAGTTAGAAAGAAAAAAGATAGATTAGTTAGAAAGAATGAAAAAAGAAAGAAAGAAAGAAAGATTGGTTAGAAAGAAAGATAGATTAGTTAGAAAGAAAGATGGATTAGTTAGAAAGAAAGAAACAGATTAGTTAGAAAGAAAGAAAGAAAGAAAGAGAGATTAGTTAGAAAGATTAGTTAGTTAGAAAGAAAGAAAGATAGATTAGTTAGAAAGAAAGAAAGAAAGATATATTAGTTAGAAAGAAAGATAGATAGATTAGTTAGAAAGAAAGATAGATTAGTTAGAAAGAAAGATAGATTAGTTAGAAAGAAAGAAAGATAGATTAGTTAGAAAGATAGATCAATTAGTTAGAAAGAAAGATAGATTAGTTAGAAAGAAAGAAAGATAGATTAGTTAGAAAGAAATAAAGAACGATAGATTAGTTAGAAATAAAGATAGATAGATTAGTTAGAAAGAAAAAAGATACATTTGTTAGAATGAAAGAAAGATAGATTAGTTAGAAAGAAAGAAAGAATGATAGATTGGTTAGTAAGAAAGAAAGAAAGAAAGAAAGAAAGAAAGAAAGAAAGAAAGAAAGAACAATAGATTAGTTAGAAAGAAAGATAGATTAGTTAGAAAGAAAGATAGATTAGTTAGAAAGAAAGATAGATAGATTAGTTAGAAAGAAAGAAAGATAGATTAGTTAGAAAGAAAGATAGATAGATTAGTTAGAAAGATTAGTTAGAAAGATTAGTTACAAAGAAAGAAAGATAGATAGATTAGTTAGAAAGAAAGATAGATTATTTAGAAAGAAAGAAAGAAAGATAGATTAGTTAGAAAGAAAGAAAGAAAGATTAGTTAGAAAGAAAGAGATAGATTAGTTAGAAAGAAAAAAGATAGATTAGTTAGAAAGAAAGAAAAAAGAAAGTAAGAAAGAAAGTAAGTAAGATTGGTTAGAAAGAAAGATAGATTAGTTAGAAAGACAGAAAGATTAGTTAGAATGAAAGAAAGATAGAGTAGTTAGAAAGAAAGAAAGATAGATAGATTAGTTAGAAAGAAAGAAAGATAGATTAGTTAGAAAGAAAGAAAGAAAGATTAGTTAGAAAGAAAGAAAGAAAGATTAGTTAGAAAGAAAGAAAGATAGATTAGTTAGAAAGAAAGAAAGATTAGTTAGAAAGAAAAAGATAGATTAGTTAGAAAGAAAGAAAGAAAGAAAGAAAGAAAGAAAGAAAGAAAGAAAGAAAGAAAGAAAGATTGGTTAGAAAGAAAGAAAGATAGATTAGTTAGAAAGAAAGAAAGAAAGAAAGAAAGAAAGATAGATTTGTTAGAAGGAAAGCAAGATAGATTTGTTAGAAGGAAAGAAAGATAGATTAGTTAGAAAGAAAGAAAGAAACATTTGTTAGAAAGAAAGATAGATTAGTTAGAAAGAATGAAAGATTATTTAGAAAGAAATATAGATTAGTTAGAAAGAAAGATAGATAGATTAGTTAGAAAGAAAAAAGATAGATTAGTTAGAAAGAAAGAAAGAGATTTGTTAGAATGAAGGAAAGATAGATTAGTTAGAAAGAAAGAAAGATAGATAGATTAGTTAGAAAGAAAGATAGATTAGTCAAAAAGAAAAGATGGATTAGTTAGAAAGAAAGAAAAATAGATTTGTTAGAATAAAAGATAGATTAGTTAAAAAGAAAGAAAGACAGATAGATTAGTTAGAAAGAAAAAAGATAGTTTAGTTAGAAAGAAAGAAAGAGATTTGTTAGAATGAAGGAAAGATAGATTAGTTAGAAAGAAAGAAAGATAGATAGATTAGTTAGAAAGAAAGATAGATTAGTCAAAAAGAAAAGATGGATTAGTTAGAAAGAAAGAAAAATAGATTTGTTAGAATAAAAGATAGATTAGTTAAAAAGAAAGAAAGACAGATAGATTAGTTAGAAAGAAAAAAGATAGTTTAGTTAGAAAGAAAGAAAGAGATTTGTTAGAATGAAGGAAAGATAGATTAGTAAGAAAGATAGATAGATTAGTTAGAAAGAAAGATAGATAGATTAGTTAGAATGAAATAAAGAACGATAGATTAGTTAGAAATAAAGATAGATAGATTAGTTAGAAAGAAAAAAGATACATTTGTTAGAATGAAAGAAAGATAGATTAGTTAGAAAGAAAGAAAGAATGATAGATTGGTTAGTAAGAAAGAAAGAAAGAAAGAAAGAAAGAAAGAAAGAAAGAAAGAAAGAAAGAACGATAGATTAGTTAGAAAGAAAGATAGATTAGTTAGAAAGAAAGATAGATTAGTTAGAAAGAAAGATAGATAGATTAGTTAGAAAGAAAGAAAGATAGATTAGTTAGAAAGAAAGATAGATAGATTAGTTAGAAAGAAAGATAGATTATTTAGAAAGATAGATTATTTAGAAAGAAAGAAAGAAAGAAAGATAGATTAGTTAGAAAGAAAGAAAGAAAGATTAGTTAGAAAGAAAGAGATAGATTAGTTAGAAAGAAAAAAGATAGATTAGTTAGAAAGAAAGAAAAAAGAAAGTAAGAAAGAAAGTAAGTAAGATTGGTTAGAAAGAAAGATAGATTAGTTAGAAAGACAGAAAGATTAGTTAGAATGAAAGAAAGATAGAGTAGTTAGAAATAAAGAAAGATAGATTAGTTAGAAAGAAAGAAAGAAAGAAAGATTAGTTAGAAAGAAAGAAAGATAGATTAGTTAGAAAGAAAGAAAGATTAGTTAGAAAGAAAAAGATAGATTAGTTAGAAAGAAAGAAAGATAGATTAGTTAGAAAGAAAGAAAGATTAGTTAGAAAGAAAAAGATAGATTAGTTAGAAAGAAAGAAAGATAGATTAGTTAGAAAGAAAAAAAAATAGATTAGTTGGAAAGAAAGAAAGAAAGAAAGAAAGAAAGAAAAAAAGAAAGAAAGAAAGAAAGAAAGAAAGATAGATTAGTTAGTTAGAAAGAAAGTTAGATTAGTTAGAAAGATAGATTAGTTAGAAAGAAAGATAGATTAGTTAGAATGAAAGAAAGATAGAGTAGTTAGAAAGAAAGAAAGATAGATTAGTTAGAAAGAAAGATAGATAAGTTAGAAAGAAAGATAGATTAGTTAGAAAGAAAGATAGATTAGTTAGAATGAAAGAAAGATAGAGTAGTTAGAAAGAAAGAAAGATAGATTAGTTAGAAAGAAAGATAGATTAGTTAGAATGAAAGAAAGATAGAGTAGTTAGAAAGAAAGAAAGATAGATTAGTTAGAAAGAAAGATAGATAAGTTAGAAAGAAAGATAGATTAGTTAGAAAGATAGAAAGATAGATAAATTAGTTAGAAAGAAAGATAGATTAGTCAAAAAGAAAAGATGGATTAGTTAGAAAGAAAGAAAAATAGATTTGTTAGAATAAAAGATAGATTAGTTAAAAAGAAAGAAAGATAGATAGATTAGTTAGAAAGAAAAAAGATAGATTAGTTAGAAAGAAAGAAAGAAAGAGATTTGTTAGAATGAAGGAAAGATAGATTAGTAAGAAAGAAAGATAGATAGATTAGTTAGAAAGAAAGATAGATTAGTCAAAATGAAAAGATGGATTAGTTAGAAAGAAAGAAAAATAGATTTGTTAGAATAAAAGATAGATTAGTTAAAAAGAAAGTTAGATTAGTTAGAAAGAAAGAAAGATAGATTAGAAAGAAAGATAGATAGATTAGTTAGAAAGAAAGATAAATAGATTAGTAAGAAAGAAAGAAAGAAAGAAAGATAGATTAGTTAGTTAGAAAGAAAGTTAGATTAGTTAGAAAGATAGATTAGTTAGAAAGAAAGAAAGATAGATTAGTTAGAAAGAAAGATAGATAAGTTAGAAAGAAAGATAGATTAGTTAGAAAGAAAGATAGATTAGTTAGAATGAAAGAAAGATAGAGTAGTTAGAAAGAAAGAAAGATAGATTAGTTAGAAAGAAAGATAGATAAGTTAGAAAGAAAGATAGATTAGTTAGAAAGAAAGATAGATTAGTTAGAATGAAATAAAGATAGAGTAGTTAGAAAGAAAGAAAGATAGATTAGTTAGAAAGAAAGATAGATTAGTTAGAATGAAAGAAAGATAGAGTAGTTAGAAAGAAAGATAGATTAGTTAGAATGAAAGAAAGATAGAGTAGTTAGAAAGAAAGAAAGATAGATTAGTTAGAAAGAAATATAGATAAGTTAGAAAGAAAGATAGATTAGTTAGAAAGAAAGATAGATTAGTTAGAAAGAAAGAACGATTAGTTAGAAAGAAATATAGATTAGTTAGAATGAAAGAAAGATAGAGTAGTTAGAAAGAAAGAAAGATTAGTTAGAAAGAAAGATAGATTAGTTAGAAAGAAAGATAGATTAGTTAGAATGAAAGAAAGATAGATTAGTTAGAAAGAAAGAAAGATAGATAGTTTAGTTAGAAAGAAAGAAAAATAGATTTGTTAGAATAAAAGATAGATTAGTTAAAAAGAAAGAAAGATAGATAGATTAGTTAGAAAGAAAAAAGATAGATTAGTTAGAAAGAAAGAAAGAGATTTGTTAGAATGAAGGAAAGATAGATTAGTTAGAAAGAAAGAAAGATAGATAGATTAGTCAGAAAGAAAAAAGATAGATTAGTCAAAACGAAAAGATGGATTAGTTAGAAAGAAAGAAAAATAGATTTGTTAGAATAAAAGATAGATTAGTTAAAAAGAAAGAAAGATAGATAAGTTAGAAAGAAAGATAGATTAGTTAGAAAGAAAGATAGATTAGTTAGAAAGAAAGAACGATTAGTTAGAAAGAAATATAGATTAGTTAGAATGAAAGAAAGATAGAGTAGTTAGAAAGAAAGAAAGATTAGTTAGAAAGAAAGATAGATTAGTTAGAAAGAAAGATAGATTAGTTAGAAAGAAAGATAGATTAGTTAGAATGAAAGAAAGATAGATTAGTTAGAAAGAAAGAAAGATAGATAGTTTAGTTAGAAAGAAAGAAAGAGATTTGTTAGAATGAAGGAAAGATAGATTAGTTAGAAAGAAAGAAAGATAGATAGATTAGTTAGAAAGAAAGATAGATTAGTCAAAACGAAAAGATGGATTAGTTAGAAAGAAAGAAAAATAGATTTGTTAGAATAAAAGATAGATTAGTTAAAAAGAAAGAAAGATAGATAGATTAGTTAGAAAGAAAGTTAGATTAGTTAGAAAGAAAGAAAGATAGATTAGTTAGAAAGATAGATAAATAGATTAGTTAGAAAGAAAGATAGATTAGTTAGAAAGAAAGATAGATTAGTTAGAATGAAAGAAAGATAGAGTAGTTAGAAAGAAAGAAAGATAGATTAGTTAGAAAGAAAGATAGATTAGTTAGAATGAAAGAAAGATAGAGTAGTTAGAAAAAAGAAAGATAGATTAGTTAGCAAGAAAGATAGATTAGTTAGAATGAAAGAAAGATAGAGTAGTTAGAAAGAAAGAAAGATTAGTTAGAAAGAAAGATAGATTAGTTAGAAAGAAAGATAGATAGATTAGTTAGAAAGAAAGATAGATTAGTTAGAATGAAAGAAAGATAGAGTAGTTAGAAAGAAAGTTCGATTAGTTAGAAAGAAAGAAAGATAGATTAGAAAGAAAGATAGATAGATAGATAGATTAGTTAGAAAGAAAGATAAATAGATTTGTTAGAAAGAAAGAAAGAAAGATAGATTAGTTAGTTAGAAAGAAAGTTAGATTAGTTAGAAAGAAAGATAGATTAGTTAGAATGAAAGAAAGATAGAGTAGTTAGAAAGAAAGAAAGATAGATTAGTTAGAAAGAAAGATAGATAAGTTAGAAAGAAAGATATATAGATTAGTTAGAAAGAAAGATAGATTAGTTAGAAAGAAAGATAGATTAGTTAGAATGAAAGAAAGATAGAGTAGTTAGAAAGAAAGAAAGATAGATTAGTTAGAAAGAAAGATAGATTAGTTAGAAAGAAAGATAGATAAGTTAGAAAGAAAGATATATAGATTAGTTAGAAAGAAAGATAGAGTAGTTAGAAAGAAAGATAGATTAGTTAGAAAGAAAGATAGATTAGTTAGAAAGAAAGATAGATTAGTTAGAATGAAAGAAAGATAGAGTAGTTAGAAAGAAAGAAAGATAGATTAGTTAGAAAGAAAGATAGATTAGTTAGAATGAAAGAAAGATAGAGTAGTTAGAAAGAAAAAAGATAGATCAGTTAGAAAGAAAGATAGATTAGTTAGAAAGAAAAAAGATAGATTAGTTAGAATGAAAGAAAAAATAGATTAGTTAGAAAGAAAGAAAGAAAGAAAGAGATGTATAGATAGAAAGAGAGATAGATAGTTGAAAGAGATAGATAGATAGATAGATAGATAGATAGATAGATAGATAGATAGATAGATAGATAGATAGATAGATAGATAGATAGATAGATAAAGTTCATTAGTACATATAGAATGGTAGTTTAATTGAATCTAGGGCTTCAGGGAGTTTAGATTTGAGTTTTTGTGTTGTTCACTACTGGGCCACCGTAGTCTTGGCTCAATTTGAACTGTTGCAATGAAAGTCAATGGGATTTTTATGATTTTTAATATTAATTTTTAAGAAATCTGAAAGTCAAATCAGTTTGAAAAGATATAGCACACCGAGTCAGAACAGTCTGAAGGTCTGACCCGAGTTTGGAGTTTGTAGAGTTAAAGCTCTAGGACGAGTTAGAGTCAGAATTTTTTGGGTAAGAAAAATAAGAAGAAGAAGAAGAAGAAGAATAATAATAAGTTTAAATAGGATTTCAGTAAGTTGGCTTTTCCAAGCCAACTTAATAAGTTTAAATAGGATTTCAGTAAGTTGGCTTTTCCAAGCCAACTTAATAATAAGTTTAAATAGGATTTCAGTAAGTTGGCTTTTCCAAGCCAACTTAATAATAAGTTTAAATAGGATTTCAGTAAGTTGGCTTTTCCAAGCCAACTTAACTAGAAAAAGTTCGTCGAGACAAACTTTAAGTTGGCTTGTGAAAGTTTGGACCAAAATAAAGCCAACTTAATGATGTGTGGAAAAGTGTTTCTGAGATCGCGGGGATTCCAAGTAGGTTTAAAGGAACACACCGACTTTTTGGGACTTTAGCTTATTCACCGTATCCCCCAGAGTTCAATAAGTCCATGCATACCCTTCTCATCTCCATGTGTGCCGTAACTCTGTCTGATGCTAGCCTAGCTTAGCACAAAGACTGGAGGTAAACGGCTCCAACTAGCATACTGCTCCCAATAAGTGACAAAATAACGCCAACATTTTCCTATTTACGTATTGTGATTTGTATAGTCACAGTGTGTACAAATAACAAGGTCATATGCACAGCCATCTTCTAACTGTATACATACTGGGAACTATATTCTCAGAGGGCGAAGCACTGCTACTTGGGCAGAGTGATTTGCTTGCAGCGCCTGAGAAGCCCCGTGGAGAAGACCAGAAAGTTGTAATGATTAGTGACTATTGTTATTTGTTGATTTTTGTTTTAAGGCAACTATTTTCAAATGCTTATTCTCGCACCAAGGGAGACCTGTGTAAAAGGTTAAACAGTCATATTAACAATTCAAACATCTTTCAATAGATCCCAATTCTTATAACTGATAAATAATTAATAATAATTAATACAGGGGAACCTTTAGGAACCTTAGTTTCCTCTACAAATGTAAAGTGAAATGTTTATATCTGTCCACTGGTGGTGGTAGTCATTCACAGTGTCAGTGAGATATCTTGACATTGTGGGATCAACCTGAAATTCAGAAAAGAGTACTGGACAATTTTCTGAACTTAATGTTACATAAATAAACCTGAACAAACCAACCTTCGGTTTTTATTACTTTTTTCCATTACAAATGTTTGTTCTTTTGACTGTGCATTGAAACTCCTCACAAGACACATGTACGCATTAATAACCTTAAACAAGGAAGCATCTGCTCAGAATGGCCAAATAACATTTTCTAGACCATTAAGTGTTACTGAGAGAGAGAGAGAGAGAGAGAGAGAATGCAGATGAAGTGAGACTTGTCCCAAAGGAAGAGGGGGAGGGAGTCAAATGTTAATTTTCCCACAAGATTCTTTGTTTCATAGACCAGTGGTCATTCTTTAACCAGTTCTTCCAATTTCCAGCCTTACAAGATATAATACCCTCATTCAAACTGAAAGTGGTTGTCTCTGGTCCCGAGGATGCAAATATTGCAGTAGTGGTGCACACTGAACAAAAAAAAGAAGGAAAAAAAACGATGCCATATCCAAAAGATTTTGCTGACAAATGGATAATCACACTGTTGACAGTTTTTAACATAACTGTTAAATTAACTTTACTCAGGTGGCTGAATGTGTGTCAGGCCGCCAAAGCATCAATTAAAGAAGAGGTCAAATTTACACATATTCAGGTAATCTGTCTTTCTTTCTTTTTGCCCCAATACACACGCCTTTTTTATTGTACATGTACGCAACAGATTTTCATAACTTACTTAACAATTTGATCTAATTATCCTTTTTTAATCACATTTCTTGGAAGGTCACTCAACCCTTTGAAAGTTTGGGGATGGATCTGATTGGGAAACTCGCTCACACACACAGTGGCCATGAGTGAATATGTGTCATGATGGATTACTTGACCAAATGACCTCATTCTTATCCACTTAGATCGAAGTCTGCAGAGGAGACTACACAAACTGTTTAAGTCACCAAAATACATACTGACCAGGGGAGGTAGTTTGTTAATCAGGCAAATCAAAGCTGTACAACATCATATAGTTGTAAATGTAATTTAAAAAAATATACATAAATTGACTATAATTACAACTAATGTTTTTTGTATTATCAAACCAAAATCTGTAAAATCCTTGGAATCAAAAGGAGTTTGCGCTCACGTATCATCCCCAGATTAAAGGTGCTCTAAGCGATTCTGGGTGACGTCACTTCTTGTTGACGTTCGAACTATTGTCAGACAAAACGGAGGCTAGCTAGACCCTCCCTCCTCCGCATCTCGTCTCCTCCCCCTCCCTTCCCTTCCTACCTGAATGTCGGACTGGAAGCCCTTCTGCCGGCGGAGTTCTCGCCATCTTTCGAATGCTTTACTGTAAGGAATGCTCAAAGGTTCATAAGCTTTTTAGTCAATTTTAATTTCGGGGAAGAATATTCAACAGTTATTAATCTATGATCAACAAATTATCGAATATAGTCTGAACCGAGTCCTTACGTACATAAATAACCCACGAGGGGTTATACAGCACACGTCTGCTTCGGGTATGTATATAACAATCAAACACAACGAATTATGATTAATTAGGAATATGTATCCTACACAGACCGATGGCTGTTGATCTTTAAAATTACCAAAGCAACTGAAACCCCCTTTCTCAGTCAGCACGTCCGCCGTGCTGTTCGGTTGGAAGTTATCAATAGCTTGTGGCCTATTTTAGTTTAACTTTACTGACACTGTTTAGTGCACTTAACAATATCAGATTGTAGCGTTTAGGATCTTTTCTATTAAAGAGGCTTTGCTATGTGGTCAACAACAACAGAGGCAATAAGGTATAACTGAGGTTTTTAATAACAAAACTACACTACTGGTAAAACACAGATCTAGATAAACAAAGTAAACTAAAACAAATAATAAAAGAAACGTAGAAACATAAGGAAAACACAATTGCTAGCACAATTAGACCCTCAGAGACAGCCACAGGATACACACTTTAACGCGTCTAAATTTGAGATGGAAAACTTGCATTCAGACCTGGTGTTGTGTAGGAGAGAGCGTGCGGCGTCCTGGAGATGGAAGGCGGACTTCTTTGATACTTCCGAGCGTGGATGTTTCGCGGGAAATTCAAACGTCCTAAAACAGTTCTGTATGCGCAAAGACAGTCTTATCACCGGGATGCTGGAAGACTGACGAAACACACGTGGGTAACTCGGTCGGAGGACGAGAACCGCACTGAGAACAGACTAGCTATACGCAAAATAAAACAAAGACAAACTAAAAACAGGAACAAAAGAAAGCACACGAAGGTTACATCTGGGAGCAGGATACACAGCGCAAGACTGGGGGAATGAACTGCCGCACGGCCTTTTACCGGGAAGAGTCCACGCCCATTTTGGAAAGAACTCTCCAATGAGATCCCTTCTTGATTTGGCGGGGTTCCGTGGCCTTTGTCTTGTCGGAACGCCCAACTTTCGGATTTATGGGCGTTATGAATATGGTCAGAAACATTACAGAGATGAAAAAACATAGCGGAGTACATTTTAACGGAACCTCGTTTATATGGTTAGTTAGACCACGTTGGGAGCTTTCATTTGCTATCATGAAAGACGTGTTTGACGCGCATACAAGTGAATATATGCTCTTAGGCTCTTTATACAGGCCCTTAGAGTTTTAACTACACAACTAACAATCTTAATTGGCATGATACACAAACAGGAATATACCAGAATACAGGAATATATCATATTTCTCTTAGAATCACCCATTTCTCTGGGTTTTCATAAGGAATGCATCGGCGCGTGTCCATAAGGGTGTGCGTGCGTGTATCCGTGTGTGCGAGCGTGGATATGTGTGTGCGTTCGTTTTTCATTTCACACATCTGGCTTCGTTCTCTCCGCAGAGATGGGTGTTAAGTGATAGCAATCTGTTTGAACCTAGGTCCGAATTTTTATGGCCATTTGTGTAAACCATCTCGTATCCTAAAGGTGTCAATAGGCGAGCTCTTATCCAGACCCAATGTCGCCAGAGGGTGATTTGCATCGAATGACCAAGGAGAAGATTAAGCTTATTTCAAAAGGAAAACATATACTTGTGATTATACATTTTACGATATTGATATACAGCTTAATAGATAGATCAGACTGGGAGGATTGTAACGATATCAAACATCACACGTCACAGACATAATACTGCAGAGTTACTTCTTAACGCATACGTACAGGCATTTTATAATTCTCTTACACGCATGATGACATTCTTAGGACAAGTTTACACATTACAGCTCTCCTACATGTATTTCGACACATCGGATATGTTTTAGTAACAATTTAATATATAGAAAGTCATGTTTCCTGCATGTGTGTTTGGGTGGATGTGTATCGAGCACACGTGGTGAGAGGAGACAATGGAAACATCTGTTTTTCGCTTCTCCCGCCCGATTTCCGCCAGGGGGGAGTAAATCAAGGCCGGTTTGTTGTCTTAAGAGTGAGAATTCGCTGTTTGTAACGATATTCAAGACATTCATCAACATAAATGACCAAGAAGGGCAATCTCGTCGCAGACTTTGAGACGCCTGGTTTGGTTAAGAGAAGTCCGTATCAGTTGACCACATGGTCGTTGGAATGTGGTTAGTTAAGGCTCTTTGTTCTTGCGAGTTAATGATTTAATAAAAGAGAATTAATGATTGTCCGTTCAGTCTCTACATTACCGATGTAAATTCGGTACTTCGCGCGTTCTTTATCCTTTTCCCTCTTCTTTGTAAGTTGATCATCGGAACGTCGTCTCTTTGGACATGTGTCGGCCATTATTCAAACTTCCCTCTTGATGCTTCTCTCTCCTTCACACACCCCCTTCATGTGCACGCGCACTAACCCCCCAGACCCACCCTCAAATACTTCTTGCCAGTGATTGGCTGGAACAGTTTGTTATGTTTCGTGGTGCGGGTCGCCGCAGTTTGTTTTTGTTGCCGTTTGTGGAGCCTGTGGTGTCTACAGAGACCACGTTTTTTTACAGTGTGTTCAGGGGACAGGCAGCTAGCGGATAGTGAGATGTTTGCTGTATGTGACAAAAAATATTTTGGCCTGACATCACTTAGAGCACCTTTAACTTTAGTTTGTCAAAATGTTGCGCTCTCTCCTGCTTACTAAGTCATTCTCTATATGATTTCGCACCTATCACGTGTTTTTTCTGTGGTTTATTAGTGTAACAATGTGTTCAGTAGTACATAAACAGTGCAATCCATGCTGTTGTTTACATCCGAGTGCCTCCATAATGGCCGCGCATCCGGGTTACCGCCCAGAACGTGACGTAAGAAGGTTGCTAGTCTATAAGTTGCAAAAGTTTCAGCACATTGCTGTCTTCAGCACTGATTCTGTCACAGTGTTGGGTTGGGTTCCCCTGATGTCCACTAGATGTCCTCCTTTCCCACGGTGTCCTTCACTTAGAAACTACATTTCCCACGATCCTTTGTCTCATCATTGCACTCACCTGTTCCTTATCACTGATTATTGCACTCAGCCAAATCCCCATTATCATTGTTGATTCCCTGTGTATATAACCCTGTCTGTTTCAGTATGTGTCACAGCGTCCTTGTATGTATCACGCTACTTCTGTCATCCAGTTTCCTTGCTTCCTGTTTTGTTCATGTTGGATTGCCTTTTGGATTTTGACCCTTGCTTTGGACTGGTTTACGATTTTGGATTATCCCTAATAAAAACTAAAAAAAAACTGCTTTTTACCCTTGTTTCCCCGTGTGTGGATCGTGACAGATTCAGTGTGCGGTCAGCAATTTGGCTGTTTTATATTAACCCTCTGGGGTCTGTAATCACGCCGGCGTGATTTGCTCGCTTTTTTTCTTATCAGTGCAAAAGAGACTCAAAATACTCTGTTGATTTTGATCTTACATTTAAGTGTTATACATCATTAGATCCTGTTAAGTGTCTATTTTTTTTGTGGATACTCGCAATAAAAACAAAGTGTTGTGCTTTTCGCCAAATAAAGAAAAACGAACATGATGCGAGTTCTGCGTTCTCTCTGTCTGTGAAGTCCATTCTGAAACACGTCCTAAGATTAACTGTAACTCCGCGAATACTTGTCACACAGGCACGAGAGATTTTTCTTTATGAAGCTTGAATTCTCTTCTTTTAAATGAAGTAATTTATATAAAAAACAAATACTCACAGTTTATGTAATCCGTTTGAAACCAAGGAGAGGTCCAGTTTTTTCTTTCTCCCCTCATTATTTTTAATGAGTTGAGGCCGCCACGCCCCCGGCGCTATTCACATGTAAATAGTTTAGGTGATCTATATGCATCGCACACGCCCCCGATCAATGCCATGAAAACACAAAGTTTCTTCATGAGATTCGCTGATAGTTCATCGCGTTTTGAGGATGGCACAGCGGGCACGCTACTCCGGTAAAGAGGCCGCCAGATGATTCTGTACAGCGAGGAAGAATTCACCTTTTTTCCTCAGAGGAAGATTATTGCAACTCAAGACGACAAACGGCTGCATTTTGAAGAGAGAATTGATCCCGCCGAGGATACAAGTTCGGAGTAAGTGTTATATTGTTTAGTGTTATATAATTATTTTTCTGATCATATAGAACTCATGTTTTCAGACTATATTTTGCTTAGTATTGCCTTACAATATAACATTCGTGTACATGCTCAAGTGTAAACTTTCAATATGATAACGTTACTCTCTAAACATTTGTATATTAAATATATTTCACTCAGTTTTGATTAGCTTATGCGTAATGTAGCTTATTTGCGAATATCTGCTTAGGTGTAGCCTAAATATAATGTGATTTAGTGCAAATATATTTCAGCTTCCGGTAAAATACTGTCTAAATACTAGACATTATATTTTTATATATAAATGTTCTGTTTTGGTTAGCCTATGACACTGCTTATCCTGCTAAAATACTGCACAGATGATTGTGAATACAGGTGTAAATGTTTGAAATGCTCTAAATGCGCGCGGTCTATACGTTATGGCCCATCAGCAGATTCTCGCGGTGTATGGCCCATAAATAGATATTTCTCCGTCCTATGGCCCATCAAGAGATATACATTGTGCGTCCATACCCATTAATTGCCCACAGTTTACTTTGGATTATGTATGCTAACAGTTTTTGTTGTTGTTGTAGGATTGTGTCTGCATCACGCTCTCCTTCTCCAGCACCGCAGAGGAGCACGCAGGTGTCGTTCAGTTCTCAGTGCGATCGAGAATCATACTGAGTAAGTGCACAGACGTAATATTTACAGATGAAATGTAATTGTGTTTACATCGTCATAATATACAAGTACCCATTCTTGTGTGAAATTACAAAAACTTTTTGTCTTTTTTTTTATCCATGGCCATTAGTGATTGATAATGATAATAATACAGCTTCTTTGATTGTGTTATCAGCAAATATAAATGGATGGGTATATGTAGAATTTTATACAGGTATCCATCAAAAGTTTGCAAACTTTTTTAATGTTTTAGAAGTCTCTGATGCTCATCACGTCTGCGTATATTTGATTAAAAAACAAACAAAAAACCCAGTAATATTGTGAAATAGTATTACAGTCTAAAATAGCCTAACTGTGTATTTTAAAATGTTATTCATTTCTGTGATTCATCATTACTTCAGTCTTCAGTGTCACATGATCCTTCAGAAATCATTCTGATATGATGATTTATTTAAAAAAAATCAATGTTGAAAACAGTTGTGCTGCTTAATATTTTAAAAAATATAAAAAATAGTAATGTGTTCTAGGAATTACAATAAAACAGATTGAAAAAACAAACCTTTGCATCTCCTGTCATTCTTTGTTCAGGTTGCCTCACAGCACATTGATGGGGCATTAGCCTTTGGGGGAGTGTCTTTTGTCTCCCCTGGTGTGAATCTCATTAATATTCATGGCCATTGACACTCCCACGCATACAGCAGTGCTGACACAAAAACTGACTTACAAAATTTTAATTGTTATATTGTTGTTTGTGAAAGAGTGGTCAGAATGATTTTCACATCATTTTGTAGTAAAAATTCTAGCCTACAAGAATAGTAACTCAAAAGTCTTGTGGACAACTGTTCAGTATGTGTTATATGGCCTTATTGCGGCGACAATTTTTTTCCCAAAACTTACTAACCACGCATAATATTTTTTTTCTATAAAATGCAAACATGTACATCTATTTTGCTCACATATTATTGTAGCAGAGTTTGTGCTGAATACAGCCAAATTACATGTTGGCCAATGGTATGTTGTAAGTAGCTGAAATAAGCACAAATGTCAGAGCATGTCAAAACACCTCAAAGGCCTTAAAAACACCTCAGACCCCAGAGGGTTAAAGGTTTGGGTTTTATTGGTTAAATGCTTAAATACCAGAATGTGGTGAATTTCTAGTTATTTACATTTAATCAGGTTTTAATTGATGTATTGATGTAAAGAAATATATTTTGCTTTTTTATTTTATTTTTTAACTTTTAAGCTTCAAGGGTTCGCGAGTCTGTGCGAAGAGTCGATCCACTGGGAACTCAGCTGAGAGCGTTATCAATGTGCACACGTCATCGCCATCAATACTCTGTCTCTGGACCAAAAGCAATGTGGCATATTGACGGAAACCACAAGCTAATAAGGTATTGGGAGTCTAAACTTAGGCAAATATACTATCTGTGCAATTATGATATATTGAACAGGGTTTTTCCTGGGTGAAAAATGATTTTGGGTGGTCTTCATGTACCGTAATACAATTTGTGTTTACATCAAAAGCAAATAAAGTATAACAAGAGGCTCAAAAGCCTGGATATCTATGATTTATAAACCTTTCAGTCTTCCTCTTTAAAATATTTTCTGTTTTCATGCTCTGGCTGTAGGAAAAATAATCTGGCCTTCTTTGCCTTAATATTTTCCATAAGAAAACCTATAATCATTAAAAGTTGGTAGAGGAAACACATTTTTCATCACAGAGTCCTAACTGGTACAGTTCAGTTTAGTCATATATATACGGTCATATTAGATATTCAGGGTAAAGTAAATAATTACTTCCATGAAGGTTGGTTATGCTAAAAAAAAATATTTTGAATTCTTTTGCTCTGTCATCCAGCAGATAGCACCAGTAAACAGATACTGTTTTCCAGTACAAACAGATACATGCTATCCAGTACAAACTTTTGGAATGTTTGGTTTTTTAAGTGTAAAATATAATATAACAATACAAATATTGGAAGAAAAATAAGGGGATGTTTTAAAAATGGATGTCTGAATTTGCTCAAGTGATAAGAAATTTAATTTATGTAGCCACCTAATCATTTAAATGCAGGTAAAAACCCTGACATGGAAGGATAGAGGTGGAAGAGAGGGGATTATAAAACGTAATGTTTTATTTTGTGTATCTTATCTCTTATTTAGGTGGAGGTTTGTCATTCATGGAGGCATTGACGGCTTTAGCTGCTTAATTGTTTACCTAAGTGCTGCGACAAACACCCGGGCATCAACTGTTGTTGACAGTTTTATTGGAGCAGTTCAGAAGTTTGGACTCGAGTGCACTCAGACAAGGGCTTGGAGAACATTGAAGTGGCACACTTCATGGTGGCCCATAGGGGAGAGAACCGCAACTCACACATAACTGGAAGAAGTGTCCACAATCAAAGGTGCTTGGTGTGGGTGGGAGAAAAAGTTACATAGATTTAATTTCAATAAAATTGTTGTAATGTTGTCTCTGTAGGATTGAAAGGTTATGGAGGGATGTCTATGAACAGGTCTTAGACCTGTTTTACTGCCTGTTCTATGGAATGGAGACTGAGGCCCTGTTTACACGAGAACGATTCCGAGTGAAAACGTAAAAATATTTTATCAGATGTGCCTTTCGTTTACACGGTGACGCCGTTTTTATGGCTTAAAAACGCAAAAAAGTGAAACCACCCTCCAGAGTGGAAAACTTAAAAACGCTCCACCGTCGCGTTCCCGTGTAAAGGGTAAAAACCAGTAAAAATGCAAAACTGCCCTCGATCACGTGCGCGTTTACGTCACAGGCATTCGCCAGTACAGGAAAATAATAACTAACATGTCGGATTATTTCCATACGTCGGACCTTCAAGTTGCCACAGCAGCTCTGATAAACATACAAGAGTCTTTTCAGCAGTTGCACAAAATATTCTCAGATATTGGTGTTGTTGTGTGGCAGTGCTTCGTTGCCACCTAGCCGCCTGGAGTGCACACTACATCGAATTTCACACACTTTTGCGTCACCATATGCACGCAGATTTCCCCTTCATAACGCTCGTCTAAACGCAGAATAAAAAGTGAAAACGCAACGCCACTTTTGCGTTTTCTCTTCTGATCGTTTCCGTGTAAACATAGCCTGAGAGTTTGCTGGATCCAGATAACGAGGTGCACCTGTACGCACTACACTGGATTTTTCTGCCTCAGTTGCAAAGGCATCTTAATCTGTTCCAGGAGACTTGGAATAACCACAAATTAAGGACCACGGGTAGCCAATCCCCTCTACAGTTGTGGACAACATTTCAAACTGCTGATGATCCAGACCAGGTACATGTAGATATGCCAGTTTGGGATGTAATGTTTGTCATTTGTTAAAATGGAATTTTTGCTTTTTTCCATGTTGTTGTAAGGTGACTGAAGACTTCGGAATAGACTGGGAGGGACCATGCAGTAATGAAATTGAGGGAGTTGCAGTCCCCACAAGCACTATTACAGAGATAGTTGACCGTTGCAGAGATGGATACCTTACCCAGTCCTAATGCTCTTCTTACAGAAGCAGTGGATGCTTACTGTGAAATGGTGCAACAGGTAACTTGTTTATTTCGATAGATCAACTGCTCACCCAAATATGCTTGTACAATGTCTTCATTCCCAGAAGTGTGTATGTTAGTGCTAAGGTCTCACCCCTTCATATGAGTGTTCTCAATTTGCAAAATTCAATACAAATGCAGTCTGTTGCAGTTAAACCTGTGGATGTGTGGGAATGTTTGATTCACGTTACATTTGTGGTGTAGTACCAGGCTTTCATTTGTCAATTTGTTTAGATTGATGTTTATATTATTGAAAAATGAAACAACTGTGAAATGGACAAAAAACAAAAACAATTACCGTATTTTCCGCACTATAAGGCGCACCGGATTATAAGGCGCACCTTCAATGAATTACCTATTTTAGAAAATGATTCATATATAGGGCGCACCGGATTATAAGGCGCATAAGATACTGCCGTCAAACGTTTGACTGGGATTGCGTTATGCATCCACTAGATGGGCTAACAGTTAAAGGGAATGTCAACAAAACAGTCAGATAAAGTCAAACGTTCTGACAACTCCGTTCACTCCCATGGTAACGTTGTTCAAACGTTAAAGGAGAACTCCGGTCAATTTTAACATTGAGCTAATTTTTTTGTAAATTTGGAGTGCTGTCAGTACAGAGAACAACGACAAAATCCAGTGTTGCCTACACCGTGTTATCCTCTTTTTAAAATTTGCACCCTGTTGACTTAAACGGGGCAAGTTTTAAGTCTTAAACGGGGCGATCATTGGTAACTAAGAAACAGTTCATCCGAATCAGATGTTGAACACACGGAGGAGGTTTGATCGCGCGCGCGCGCACTAGACAATCATCTACTGTGGACTTCGACCGAAAACAGGAAGTAAATACGTGTATGTGAGCTGGCTGAATAAAGAGATTATTCCTGCCTTCGTGAAAGCTCGGATCACAGTTGAGACTGATATAGCAGCCCAGGCATCCACGATCCATTGGCAGATAGTGGCGTAAATCGCCCGGCGCTGTCTCCCCGTCTTGGTGAACGTGTGTTCATCATCCATATATAAGGCGCTCCGGATTATAAGGCGCACTGTCGTTTTTTGAGAAAATTCGAGGCTTTTAAGTGCGCCTTATAGTGCAGAAAATACGGTATACACACCTTCAGAACTAGATCAAACCCAGGTTTTGTGTTTAGACAAATAATGTAACAAAAGTCACAAAATTCCATGACACTGAGATAAAGGGAGCAATTTTATTTTTAAAGAGGGGAAAATTTCAAATGGGGTCCAAACAGACCCCAAAGACAACATGGGGGTTTAAAAATAGGTTTTAAACTAAACCAAAACCAAAGCTGTTGCTGGACACAGCTGCATTTAAATCAGCAGTGAATTCATCATAATGACTGTAATGCAGTGAGATTTTAAGTGTCTCCCTGCATTTTGAGGCAGTTGGTATTCTGACGTCAGGTGACACTTTCACATACAGTTCCTGTGGTAGGCTTGTCCAGCCAACCCAAAACTCAACAAGATTTTTCAGCTCTTGTGGTGTACCTGTTTTTTATTATTTTTTTATTTTTTTTTAAGTAGAATGTGTTAGTCACATTTATTCAATTAGCATACAAACTAACACTGACATGGCATTGTCATGTCTTCTTACAATGAAATAACCACACAAACCCAACCCAGCAAATTACATCTTAAAAATGCCATATTAAATGTGTACAAATACAGAATCAAAATGTGTACCTTGTTCAATGTATTGCCGGAAATAGGATGTGATTCTGCAGCATGTTTCCAGTCTGAAGTTCTCCTCATCATCACTATCAGGGTTTGGCCATATTACTTTTCCCAGGATCATCTAGTATAACGTCACAAAATAAATTGATGCAGTAGCTTAGCCACAAACTGGTCCTATACGACAACAACCCGAAATTGATGCTACAAAATTATATAGTGTTACACTGTGAACACTCTTGAAATCAGTAATAGCTGCATTTTTTCCATCCATCTTTGATCAAATTTAACAAGGGGATAAATAATTCTCACCAGCACTGTATAGTGGGGGTCAAAAGTCTCTTCTGCTTACTAAGGTTGCAGGTAGATTTTGGGTGCCCACCCCAGTAGAAGTTTTATTTATAATTATACAGTAATATTCTGAAATATTACAATGTAAAATACCTATTTTTGTATATGTGAATATATTGTAAAATGTTATTTACTCCTGCAATTCAAACCTTAATTTACAGGCTCATTACCGCAGTGTCACATGAATGCAGATTAGTTGTTTAAGAAACATTTATTATTTTAAATTGTAATAGTATTTCACATTATTAGTTTTGACTGTATTTTTTTTTTATCAAATAAATGCAGCTGTAACAGAAGAGACCAGTTTTGTATAAACCATCCTTTGTTAATAGAAGGAACTGTGTAAGTATATCTTAATATCTATTTGGAAATAGTCAATGGCACATGATGGTACATTACCTGTGCATCAATTGTCAGGGAAGAAAATCGTGGGAATAGGACTTCAATGAGAGAAGGTCGTTCTTTGACCATGCGCAAAACTTCAGTCCTTTTTTCAACTGCTGCATCTGTTTCTCTCGCCGGCCAATGACCTGAAGTACTTAATTGTTGCAGTCTTTAATAAATAATTACAAAAATGTTTTAAAATAAAAATGTTTTAAAAAGGTTAAACTTACAGCATGGTGAAGAAGGCTTTGGGCCACAGTCTGTTTTCCACAGTGACCAGAGGCAGATCCCAACTGACAGCCAGGTCATTCACTTTTGCACGCTCATCATCAGAAAGTGTATTTGGGCTTTGAAGCTGTAATAAAATCAATGTTAGCAAAAAATATAAAAATCTAGTTCAATTATTCTCCTTTTCAGTCATTTTTACTTACACACAACAATGATCAGAGGTAGGTTTTATGTTGTACATACCAGATGGACAATGTCAATTACATCTGTGTCAGGGCAATCTTCCAATTCAATTATGACTTGTCTCATTCATTTGTCCAGTTATTATTTCAAACTAGAGCCAGACCGATATGGATTTTTGGGGGCCGATACCGATATTATGGCGTAAAATACAGATATATCGGCCAATATTATTTATGTGTATATTATAATACAGTAGCAATATTCGGTAACACTTTATTTTACGGTGTCCTTGTTACATATGTTACATGTACTTACTGTAGTAATTATGCGTAATTACATGCAACTAACCCTCAACCAAACCCTAATCCTACCCTATCCCTATAGTAAGTACATGTAGTTACTTAATATTACTCTGTACTTAAATATATAATTACACTGTAACAAGGACACCTTAAAATAAAGTGTAACCCAATATTCTTTATGTGTATTATAGTACAGTACCAGTCAAAAGTTTGGACACACTTTCCTATTGGTCTGTACAAACTTTTGATGGGTACTGTATAGAATAGAGAGTATAACAGAATAAATATATAAACGTTTTGCAATGATCACTCAAATGCGGTGATCAAACACTTGTGTGACAAAGATAGGCTATATGGAGGCAGGGGGAATGATAGAATGAGAATGATACATTTGAGCTGTAACCAAACTAGTTTGCATTGCATGTTATATTATATTCTAAATACTCTAGCATAATCTTCACTAACGACTTTGTCTTTTAATTTAGTCACCTTATATAAAACATAACTTGTATCAATAAATATCAAAAGTGTCACAGACAAAACCTTATTATCTTCTATTTTTAGTCTTAATTCCTCTAATCTCTACCAGTGGAGGAAGAACTCTTCTTACTAAAGTAAAATTAATCATTCTGTTAATTAATTAATAATAAAAAAAAATTAAAAACGTTTTTAATTAGGCTACATAACGGTACTTTAATATTATTTTAAATAAGTAGTAAGCAAAATGTAAACGTGAAACTATTCTACTTTTAATGCATACTGGCCCTATATAAAGTGTTATACTTATATAAATTATTGTAATATTGCTTGATGTTGTAACGTAGCGTTATAGGCAGAATGAGCTTTAACATGGTCTACACCGGACCATTACTACACCGGACCGGACTACACCGGACCGTTATTGCTCGTGTCGCACGGTTTACAGACGCGAAACAGCGCCCGTTACAGAGCAGAATGAGGCATCAGTTTACTGTCGGAGATTTGTCGTTCGCGCCACGCATTTTAATCAATGTTTCATCAACCAATTGCCTGGATTTAATAAATAAGAAGTAAATATAGCAGACAATATAATCAGGACTTCTCAGCTGCGCGCTTGCAATATCAAACAGAAAGCACAAAAAGCCTTTCATTACAGTGAATTTCGTTTTGTATTAATTATATCTTAATTTTAATCAATGTTTCATCAACCAATTGCCTGGATTTAATAAATAAGAAGTAAATATTGCAGACGATAGATAATCTCGACACGGAGGCGCCGGCGCGTGAACTGGAGCTCGTCTCATAAATTAACCGAAACTCAACGTATAGACCTGAGAAATATATCTCTATTGAAATGTCTAGTTTTAAACAGAACAATTCAAAACGAAAGACAGACTGCTCTCTGCGTGTGTAATCCGTATGAAATGTGCATTTCTCTCTGGCGTGTTCACTGAAGATCGCGGGTAAGCGCCGTCAACTTCATCTTACTGAAAACACTAGTTTATTAATAGGCTAAATATTTCAAATGTCTCCTTGCTATATTTGATGTAATTCATAATCATTAGGTTTGCCAGTTATTTGTGACAGCTTTCAGGTGCTTTATTGGCTGCGCCACCCTTACATGAATCATGCACCCGCATTTTTTAAAAATATTCATTTATCGGCCATTATAAATGCCGATACCGATAGTTAGGAAAATGCCGATATATCGGTCGGGCTCTATTCCAAACATAGCAGGGCTAAGTCCAGTCAATAAGGGACCACCATTAAGGAATGAATGGCCAATCATGCGTCCAACAATGCGGAACAGGTCACTATCTAGCAGAGTTCGGGAGGTTGATGGCACCAAATGGTCTTCTTGACCGATGAAAAATAAAGTTTTGCCACAGTTGTCTTAAGTGAGAAAAAAGAACACTTTTTTTAGGCTCAATACAAGTTCCAAGGGAACAAATTGTTATAAGTTTTGTAATTTGTAATTCCATTTAAAATGAATACATTTTAAATAGATATTGCACCCCAAAAAATAGCAATTCTTTTAGAAATTACTCAAAACCAATCAATCATAATCTCTTGTTATGATTAAAAACAGTCATAAATTGAAATCAAAGAGACAGAGTACCGAAAGAATGTGCATTTTGGCTAAACCATCCCTTTAATTACGTAATGTTTTAGATTACAATTACTTACCAAAATCTAGGGCAAAACCAAACTGCACACGTGAAATAACCTGGGATAGAAAGTAGCGTTTCACACCATCTCCAATTGCTGCATCACCTGAGATAACGTAAAGAATATTAATATATATTCAGTGTATCTACAATATTAAACATACAGTGATATTGCCATACAGATTGCTAGTATAAAAATGTGTTTATATCTAAAGAAAACTATTAATTTTACCCCTGAGTATGACGAAAAATGGATGAGCCCAGTTGCCAGGTTAAGATTTATAGAATGTAAACATTTCTCTTTCTCTTTCCTGTGTACTGCTACATAGGTTCAGTCCTGCAATTAGACTTTCAGCAGATAAACGTTCAGCCCTTTCCAAAAGGCTCCTTCTGTATTGAAGTGCTGACCGAAACAAGTTTGGCTCAACTTTCCACTCTGAGAAGAAAGGAAAACAAAAAAATAAATATAATTTAATAAAAACCTGGTAGGCACTATTCACAAGACTTTTGACATTGTCATATTTTGAGAGTTGTTTCTAGCTATGCTCTGATGTAGAGAAAAGAACCTTACTGTTGAACAGATTGCAGGAAACATCCACTAAATCACCTTCATTGTCACTTTCCCTCGCTTCTCTACTTTGATCAATTTCCTGTCTGATGCTGCTGCTGAAGGTTTGCAGTCTGATGCTGCTGCTGAAGGTTTGCAGTCTGCTGCTGCTGCTAGGTATTTCTTCATTGCTGCTTCTAGGTAATTCCTCGCTGCTGTCTCTTGGAAAATCCTGTCTGCTGCTTCTGGGTGATTCCTCGCTGCTGCTTTGGGGGATTTGGCATGCCCCTCCCTCCAACCTGATTTGTTAAAAAAGGAAATGAAAATAAATGTAGAAAAAAGGAAGGTAGAACTCATCTATTTAAATAAAAACTCTATTACACTTTTAGTATTTTTTAACATTCTATTGTTTTGTCAGAAAGTTTTCCATGCATCACTTACATTTCACATTGGTCGACATGTCTCTGCATTTCAGCAACAGACATTTTTACTTGGCAGTACAAACAAGGTACTTATGGCTAAAGGTGTGACGGTTATGATATAACCGTGAGACCGACGGTTATAGTTGAACACCGTCATTAGAACTCTATAACCGCCAAAACCGTGTTATTAAAATATATTACAGATAAGGTTATACTATCAGTGTTGGGGAGTAACGGAATACTTGTACCGGCGTTAGGTATTCAGAATATAAATTGAGTAACTGTAGTCTCCACAGAACATGAAATATTCATTTTATTAAATTTTTCGTGTTCGCATTTATGAGGAAAAAACAATGTTATGGACGTGAGCGCTCTGAAAGTGGCACTAAAATATGCTTTAAAACCTTCACAGAGGCATCAAACAGAAAGCACAAAACCTTTCTTTAAAACGAATTTCGTTTTATATTAATTGTATCTTAATTTTAATCAATGTTTCATCAACCAATTGCCTGGATTTAATAAATAAGTAATAAAAGATAAATATAGCAGACGATAGATAATCACGAAACAGAGGCGCCGGCGCGTGAACTGGAGCTCGTCTCATAAATGAACCGAAACTCAGCGTATAAGGTCGCCTACTCGCCTCACAGTCACAGACATGTCTACTTTTAAACAGAACAATTCAAAACGAAAGAAAGCAGACTACAGACTGCTCTCTGCTTATGTAAATGTTCATTTCTCTCTGTCGCGTTCACTACTGCGAAGATCGCGAGTCAGCATCGTCGTCACCTTCATCTTTTCAGATACTGACAAAGAAAACACTTGTTTATTAATAAACAATTAAAATATCTCCTTGCTATATTTTACATATTCATAATCATTATTTTTGCCAGTTCTTTGTGACAGATTGTAGGTGCTTTACTGGCAGCGCCACATGAACGCGTCACCACCGCATCCACCAGAATAGGCCTGTTTTTTTTTGTTTTTTTTTAAGGATTTGTTTAGTGTGCGTGTTTCATTTAATGGAAAGCACATTCACTGCTAGTTGTCTTGCTGTTAATTTTAAATAAACGTAGAGCAAGTAGCTAGCTAATCAGTGCCTGCTCGTTTATTCAATCTAAGTTGTCCTATAACACCAACACACAGGGACGGGTGTTGTGAGGTTTTGAGCTCGTTCACGGCTGGACGCTAAGTCGGAGCAACACCCGCCCCTGTCGGTGATTGATTAGCAGCTAGCGGATCGTTAGGAAAGATTAGGTGAATGTGATCATTTATGTTTCGGCCTTTTTTGGGCCTGAAATGACTGATACAACCTTTGACAGACATTTTCATTTATGCATATATATTAACTTTATTTATGCAGTTTACATATACCTCCAAGCTTAGATCTTTCTGAAGAGATCTGATGAAAATCATGCTAACTCCTATGCCAAGAGCACTGTTGCTCAAGTACTCTGCCGAGTATCCTTCGTCAGGACAAGTGATTATCTCCAATGACTTTGAGTGGGTAGCACCTCGAGTCTTAAGAAGTTCATAGCCTCCAGCATCTCTGAGCTTCGGAAACTATTTATAGAGGTAATCTGTAAAATCCTCTGGCTGACAATATTTATCAGAAAGGCAAGCAAAATCTGTACAGCATGTCTTTAAAAAAAAAAAAAGACACGTTTAGAAAAAGAAAATAGATTACATAGAAACGTAATTCTGCATTGACATTCTACACTCACCGGCCACTTTATTAGGTACCCCATGCTAGTAACGGGTTGGACCCCCTTTTGCCTTCAGAACTGCCTCAATTCTTCGTGGCATAGATTCAACAAGGTGCTGGAAGCATTCCTCAGGGAGTTTGGTCCATATTGACATGATGGCATCACACAGTTGCCGCAGATTTGTCGGCTGCACATCCATGATGCGAATCTCCCGTTCCACCACATCCCAAAGATGCTCTATTGGATTGAGATCTGGTGACTGTGGAGGCCATTTGAGTACAGCGAACTCATTGTCATGTTCAAGAAACCAGTCTGAGATGATTCCAGCTTTATGACATGGCGCATTATCCTGCTGAAAGTAGCCATCAGAAGTTGGGTACATTGTGGTCATAAAGGGATGGACATGGTCAGCAACAATACTCAGGTAGGCTGTGGCGTTGCAACGATGCTCAATTGGTACCAAGGGGCCCAAAGAGTGCCAAGAAAATATTCCCCACACCATGACACCACCACCACCAGCCTGAACCGTTGATACAAGGCAGGATGGATCCATGCTTTCATGTTGTAGACGCCAAATTCTGACCCTACCATCCGAATGTCGCAGCAGAAATCGAGACTCATCAGACCAGGCAACGTTTTTCCAATCTTCTATTGTCCAATTTCGATGAGCTTGTGCAAATTGTAGCCTCAGTTTCCTGTTCTTAGCTGAAAGGAGTGGCACCCGGTGTGGTCTTCTGCTGCTGTAGCCCATCTGCCTCAAAGTTCGACGTACTGTGCGTTCAGAGATGCTCTTCTGCCCACCTTGGTTGTAACGGGTGGTTATTTGAGTCACTGTTGCCCTTCTATCAGCTCGAACCAGTCTGGCCATTCTCCTCTGACCTCTGGCATCAACAAGGCATTTCCGCCCACAGAACTGCCGCTCACTGGATGTTTTTTCTTTTTCGGACCATTCTCTGTAAACCCTAGAGATGGTTGTGCGTGAAAATCCCAGTAGATTAGCAGTTTCTGAAATACTCAGACCAGCCCTTCTGGCACCAACAATCATGCCACGTTCAAAGTCACTCAAATCACCTTTCTTCCCCATACTGATGCTCGGTTTGAACTGCAGGAGATTGTCTTGACCATGTCTACATGCCTAAATGCACTGAGTTGCCGCCATGTGATTGGCTGCTTAGAAATTAAGTGTTAAGGAGCAGTTGGACAGGTGTACCTAATAAAGTGGCCGGTGAGTGTATATGCTGCCACTTGGTAATATTATAAGAAAACATGGAATTAATTTTCACTGTTATGCTGATGACACTCAATTATATATTTCATCACGGCCAGATGAAAACACGAACTTATCTAACTTGACAGAATGTCTTAAAGATATAAAATACTGGATGACGTGTAATTTCCTGCTATTAAATTCAGATAAAACAGAGGTATTACTTATTGGTCCAAAAAACTACCCACAAAATCCCTTACAATACAACTTTAATTTAGAAGGATGCCCTGTTACTTTATCCTCTACAGTAAAAGACCTGGGTGTCATACTTGACCGCAACTTGACTTTCGAAAATCATATTTCATATGTTACAAGGACAGCCTTTTTCCACCTTAGAAACATTGCTAAGCTACGTAACATGCTATTCGTTTCTGATGCAGAAAAGTTAGTTCATGCATTCATGACCTCGAGACTAGATTACTGTAATGCTTTATTAGCTGGTTGTCCTGTATCCTCAATAAACAAGCTACAGTTAGTCCAAAATGCAGCCGCTAGAGTTCTTACTAGATCAAGAAAATATGATCATATAACACCAATTTTATCATCTCTACATTGGTTACCTATTAAGTTCCGTATCAATTACAAGGTATTGCTTCTGACTTATAAAGCTCTAAATGGTTTAGCTCCTGTGTATTTAATGGACCTTCTATCGCCCTACAATCCGTCACGCTCTTTAAGATCACTAAATTCGAGGCTTCTGGTCATTCCTAGGATATCTAAGTCCACTAAAGGAGGGAGGGCGTTCGCACATTTAGCTCCTAAACTCTGGAATAGCCTTCCTGATATTGTTCGAGGCTCAGACTCGCTGTCCCAGTTTAAAACCAGATTAAAGACGCATCTCTTTAACCAAGCATTCACATAATGCTTACCTTTTATACTACTGCCGAATCAGATCGAATGCAGTAATATTATGAACATCAGCTATGCTAATTATTTCTCATCTGCCTTTCTGCGGTTATCTCGGGACGCAAGTCCCGAGGTAAATAGCGTTCGTCAGCTACAGTTTGTATCCAGCCTCTCACGGACACTTCAGATGATCCAACACCTGTGATGAGACGACTAAACGCCTGTGGAGAGACGACTCGACGCCTGTGAAGAGACGACTCAACGCCGGCGATATGTTATGCCCTAAATTAATACATGAACTAACTGTATTTTCTATGTACATTTCTAATGCACTTTCTGTAAAGCTGCTTTGAAACAATGTGTATTGTGAAAAGCGCTATACAAATAAATTTGAATTGAATTGAATTGAATAACTATGAGAAGAAACATCAGCATTTCATTTTCAAAGCATCAAATCAAAAGTATACTTGCATGCCTGGGTAGCGTACACTATTATCAAAGTTGTTGAAAATTTAAGTTGTTGATGATCCTGCGAGTGTCAAATGTTGAAGTCTCAATCATTTTCTTCTTCGTTGGATGAGGAAGATATGATGAACTTGCATGGTTGGTTTGACTCATGGCTGGAGTGCAGACTGTGGCCTGCCAGCCCTGGGGCCTCATTTATAAAACTGTGCGTAGAATCCTTACTAAAAGTGTACGTGCGCTGGAAAGCCAAAAATGGCGTACACAAAAAAATATTCAGACTTATAAAACCGTGCGTACGCCAGAACCTGCGCAGAATTCACTTTATAAATCCCAGTCAGCGGAAGATTGTGCGCACATGCGTCTCCACCCCGAAATAACCATATATGGAGATTACAACGCCTAGTTTTACTATACATATCCTCATCTGCATATCATTTACATATGATTATTCATCCACGTGATATGTTTAACGGTACAAGACATTAGGAAAATATAAAATATGGATGTGCCGTCACATTACATTAATAAAAAACATTTAGTAGCCTAGCCTTGTTTTTGAATACATAAATCAAATAGTGTCAAATACATTTCAGAGAACGTTTTTCTCAATCTTTTCCACTGGCCAAATATTATTTATAATTGATTTATTTTGAACGGAAACAGAATAGACCTTGTTGTGCATTATTTGCACGAAACTATTTTCTCATACAATCTGCTATTATCATGATAAGCAATTATCTCTGTAGTTAAAACATTAAAACACAGCATGCCAGAGGAAACGTGTTCCACAACAAATATTTCTATTTATTGAATATAAAATGTTTTGTGAATTCATGAAATCATTACTTCTGAGTAATGATTTCATTACTTCTGAGTAATGATTTCATGTAGTTTAAGTGTTTAACTCCTTTAATGAGAATTTGGCATATTTAATCTAAATGTTTATATCAGAAGTAAAACATAGTTTAAATAATTATTTAATTTATTTAAACTGTTATTGTGAACATGCAGTGTTTTTATGATTAGGTGATTAGGACTCATAATGAAGATCTGCCGTTAGATAGGCTTTATGCGTTAGTTTCACTAACGGCCCAGCGCGCTCGCTGGCGCGGACATTTAAGAAGGGATGGAGATTTGCTTCAAGTGATAGGCTTGGTGAGTGAAATCATTTTTGTATTATCTTTCTGTATATGTATAATCTTCTTTAGAATTTCTGTCTAAAAGTGACCAAAAGACATAACTCTAGCTCACCATCGGTGTCGCCAATTCCCTTTGTCTCCAGAATGTGCATATGCACGGCTCAAAGTTTGCTTAAAGGTGCGCACATTCTCGCGTCAAGTTTGTTTTTTATAGATCACAACCTTTGCGTGGAAACTGGCGTACGTACGTTTCCAGCCCCATTTTGTGCGTACGCACGCTTTATAAACGAGACCCCTGGGGCCTCATGTATAAAACTTTGCGTAGATTTCATCCTTAAAGTGTGCGTACGCACATAAGACAGAATTTGTGTACACACAAAAGTTTTCAGATTTATAAAACCGTACGTACGCCAGAACCTGCGCAAGGTTCACTTTATAAATCACAATTATCTGAAAATTGTGCGCAGGTGCACGTGCTTATAGCTTACCCCAATCTCCTCCCGAAATAACCATATTTGGAGGTTAAAACCGCCTATTTTGAATATGTATGATCTCCCTGCATATATTAATACTGATAATTGTCATTGATCTGTTTGCCTCAAAAATGGAAGAACAGAAACGAAAAGCAAAAAAAAGAAACTTCACCGACTGCGAGATGGAGGTACTGCTGTCTGAGGTGGAGGGCAGAAAAAAAGTTTTATTTGGTGGGCTCTCTGCGGGCATTTCAAATAAAAGAAAGATACTAGAATGGGAGCAAGTAACAGAAGCAGTCAATGCTGTTACCTCGGTGCCTCGCACAGTCCAAGAGACAAAAAAAAAAATGGTCTGACTTAAAAGTAGTCGTAAAAAAAAGATTATGTGGACACAGGCGCAGTGTCGTAACAACTGGTGGTGGTCAAGGAATCACTGACCTCTCAGCCTTTGATGCAAGGGTGGGTGCGATTATAGGGGAAACAGAATTAAGTGGAGTTCTTCCAGAATTCCAAGGTGATACGGATGTCATTTGCGGTGACGATGGTAAGTAATTGATTTATCTATTATATAAGTTTTTGTCTGTTTAAAATTCTGCTTTTTTGTGGATAATTTAAATCAACAAATTCAAATTCCGTGGAAGTGGAAAGTCCTAAAATATCCAAGTGACAAATCTAGCAATAGATGCAGCTGCCCTTAAGATATACGTTTATTAAAATAGTCCATTTTCCTGTTTATTCATATGCTAAAAATGTAACTTAAAAAGACAAAAGTCATCAAGTGCAAATTTTATTTCATCACATTTACAGATATGCAATACAAACATTATTTAATTAAAAAAAATTAATGATTAAAGGAAGAGTTAATCCTGGAATGCCTTCAAGCCCGGTGAGTGGTCCAAGTGGGGTAGACAAGGGATGCAGGCTTAGATCCTACGTGCCACCGCCGCCGCCGCCATCCTGTGTGCCTCCACCACCATCCTGTGTGCCTCCACCACCATCATCCTGTGTGCCTCCACCACCATCCTGTGTGCCTCCACCACCATCCTGCGTGCCTCCACCACCATCCTGTGTGCCTCCACCACCATCCTGCGTGCCTCCACCACCATCCTGTGTGCCACCACCGGCATCTTGTGTGCCTCCACCAACGTCCAGTGTGCCGCCATCATCAAATGCCCAAGCAACCCCATCCTGTGCGCAATCCAGTGCATCATCATCAGCATCCTTTGTGCCACCACTGACCGCTGGTAACTCAAGGCGTGTACTAACGGAAGAAGTCATGCAGACCCAACGTCACATGGTTCATGCTGTTAATGCGGTGTGTTCCGAACTGAAAGAAATAAAAACAATTTTGTCAGAAATAAGTGGTTCACTTAAAGAACTTGTGAAAAAATAAAAAGTTTGAATTCACTTGCCTTTTTACATTCCATTTATTACATTTATACGCCGCTGTATTGCCATAGCATTATGCACTGCATTAGGAGGGCCAGGGTCGGGTTCATTATCTTCAGTATGGGCGTTCGATGGAACAGGTATACCATTCTTTTGAGCAATGTTGTGCAACACTGCGCAAGCCACCACAATGCGGCAAACCTTTGTAGGGCTGTACAATACTGTGCCACCAGACCTATCCAAGCACCTCCAGCGTCCTTTTAGCAGACCAATAGTGCGTTCGACCACTGAACGCGTCCGGCAATGCTTCTCGTTATAACGCCGTTCTTGTTCGGTTTGGGGTCTAGTTAGTGGAGTTAGCAGCCACGTTCTAAGGGGATAACCACTGTCTCCTGAGAGGTAAAACATTTACACATTTTTTTAAAGAAAATATAACAAAACAATGATTGTAAATACAATCGGACAATAAATATAACATTTCAAGTGCTAGGCAGAGGTAACAATTATAAACAATATTATAAGAATACTTTAAAGAAAGTACATGCTTGTAAAATAGCCCACAGATAGCTTTTTGTTTTTTCCAGGGCAATATTTATTCAATATAACATTTCACTTAATTTTTAAATGCTATAAAACATGTTTTGTTTCCTGAAAATTTGCGTTGATTGTGAAATTGTCCTTTAAAAAAATATTCAAATAACTGTGGGTTTGTTTATCATTGGAGATTATAATTATACTTAAAGAAAAAAACTTTTTAAAAGGTATGCTTTAAACAGATTTGCATCATTACTCAATTACAAGTACATGCGCATTCCTGCCGACTTACCAAGAAGCCATCCATCACGCACAGCTCCTGTTTGCAGTCTGTTCCCTACACTGCTGTTGGACAAAATGTAGGAATCATGACTTGACCCAGGCCATCTCGCAACTACATTTGTCAGAGACATATGCGCATCACATATGATCTGCACGTTCAAAGAATGAAAATGTTTTCGGTTAACAAAAGCAAATTCATTCTCAGATGGTGCCTTTATTGCAACATGAGTGCAGTCAATAGCACCGATTACATTGGGAAAACCGGCGATTGCTGCAAATTGCATTTTGATGTTGGCCTGTTCAGCTTGCGTGTAAGGAAAACGGATGTATCGGGGTGCCATCCCCACAATGGCATCCCATACATATGGCATGACACGGCTCAGGGATGACTGCGACATACCCGATCGGTCTGCCAACTCTCGCTGGAAAGTACCAGTGGCCAAGTGGCCTAATGTAGTCAATACTTGTACAGGAACACACAGCGCGTGGTTTCTCCGCGAGGGTCTTTCCAATACTGGCCGTAATTCAGAACACAATTCCAAGAGGATGGCTCTTGGGAATCGAAATCGGCTCATGAGCCAATCATCATCATGAGCAAGGAAATCTTCACGGTCTCTGAAAACACGCTCCCTCCGTAGAGCGTCATTAGCAAGGTCTTCTAACAGCGCTAGAGCATCCATTATGATGATATGTTATATACGCACATACCTTTTTATAGCCCATTCATTACAAAAAAATAGTATTTGCACCTGGCTAAGAATGCTGATAATGATAATTCAGGTTGATGCAATTTGATTTATTGGGTGATGTAATAGGATAATTTAGAAGTTTTTCATTTTAAATAGTTATTGCTATTTGGGCCAGTTGGTGTCACCAAAACACATACTCTTCTAAAAGAGTGCGTACGCACGGTCAAGAGCATCCTTACGGTGCGCACTTATTTACGCCAAGTTTATTTTTTATAAATCCTGATATGTGAGTGGAAAAATGCGTACGCAAATTTCTATGCCCATTTTGTGCGTACGCAACGTTTATACATCAGGCCCCTGGTCCGGGGAGGACACGCAGAGTAAAGGGTGTGAGTTGCGACAGACTTCTTCTGCCTTAGGAGAAGTCTTGTGCCAACACTCCTGAGGTTGTCTTTTTCAGTTGGTAAGGTTGCAGTTTCTGGATTGAAGAAAAGACAGTCTGACTCCTTTTTGGGAGCATGAAAGCATTGCCAATGGTGCTCATGGCCTGCTGGGCCTGGGTCCCCAAGAAAGGGGGAAGGGATTTCCCCTGTATCCTCAGGAACAGTGTTGTGGTCAGATGGAAAAAAGGAAGAGAGGGAGGTCACGGTGGACTGTCTCTAAATAAACCCAGAGAAGATCCCACCTCTCTTGGTTTGCTTTACCAATGAGAGGAGTTGACTTTCTGGCGAGAGTTTGGTCTGGGGGCAAGAGTCTCTGTCCTAACAGTGATTATACCTCTGCCTCACCCTTTTTCTGTTCAGTAATGCTCATATAGAAATAACAAATCCACACTGCATTCTAAAGGAAGGTGATGTACATCAAAGTGTGAGTCATTAGGTGAGGATTAATTAGGTAGGAGACATGATACAGGTGAGGTTACCTTGACCGTTGGTTGGTTGTACAACCACATACATACCAATCAAACATACCATAGTGTTATACATGATAGTACACAAGACAGTAAATCATTCACACAGTTTCTGGGATGCATGTTCATTCATAGATTAGTTTGTTTATGACTAATGCAGCAAAGTTTGTATTAAAGATTTCTGTCTTTCCATTGTCTCTCTCTTGCGCATGTGGCCACATTTCTTTCAGGTTGTAAAAGGCTGTTATCAGTCTTAAGATGCTCTGTAACAGGACACCCAGCCGACATAGTAACTTCATTTGTGATGTTAGTTTTGGGGGAGTTTCATAGACCTTTACATTCATTAAATATAATGAATATGAATAATTAGTGTGTGTCTGATTGGTCTAGACCCTACAGTATCTAGCCCTTACTGCGATTCTTCCTTCTATTTCTTATCCCGACGTAGGATACGTTCAGATTCTCAGTCCAAAAAAGCACATGAAATCCGTTTCAAGCTATGTGGTTTGAAATCCTGAAATCCTGTTTCTGGTCGAGCAGAATATTATTTCTGAAACCGGCGCAGACAAGAGCGTGGGAAAAAGCTGTGCATACCCAGATAGCATGTAACCATTGAAACAATGTTGAGTCAGTGTTAATGCGTCAACGCTGATTACATTGAAATGACGTTAGAAAGTGATGTTGATTTAGCATCACTCTTGCACCCTCAGTTAATGTTGAAATAATGTTGTGATTTCAACCAAAAAATCAATGGTAATAGTATTGATTCAACATTACAAAGTGATATTTGATCAACATCACTTTTGCACCCTCAGTTAATGTTGAAATAATGTTGTGATTTCAACCAAAAATCAATGGTAATAGTATTGATTCAACATTACAAAGTGATATTTTATCAACATCACTTTTGCACCCTCAGTTAATATTGAAACTATGTTGAACAAAAAATCTATGGTAATGCTATTGAATCAACATTACACTATGATTGATTCTACATCACCGATGCTGAATCAATATTGAAATGAACAAAAATAATCAATGGTAATATTGTTGAATCAACGTTACACTATGATGTTGAATCTACATCACTGCTGTTGAATGAACACTGAAATTAACAAAAAATAATCTTTGGTAATATGGGTTGATCAATGTTACAATGTAATGTTGATTCTAAATACATTTTGTTGAAACACTGAAAATACAAATTGAAAAGGAATGTCAAACAATGTTGCCACACTGAAAATACAAATTGAAAAGGAATGTCAAACAATGTTGCCATCTGATGTACCAAGTTAATGTTGAAACTCTGTAAAGCTGCTTTGAAACAATCTACATTGTTAAAAGCACTATATAAATGAAGATAAGATAAGAAGAAACAACAACATTAGTATTTAAACTACACAATGGTGCATCAACAAATTCCTGACCATTTCAAAATTTGGCCAAAAACTTTTAAAACAAATGACACTTTTTCCAGCAGTTGAGTCAATGTATTTTATTCAATCAATCAATGACAAAAAATATTAAAATATCTTTTTTTAAAGAAAGGGGGAGAAATAGGACAAAAGCATTTCAACCTTTAAAAATAAAATTGGCTTCAGAAGTCTGATGTCATAATTACAGCTGGTCCAACGGTTCAGGTTTATGACAATCTGTTTTACATCAGACTGACTTCTGCCTCTTTTCCTCTGGGTTCTTTGAAATCTGAAAAAGAAAGCATGATGTTACTCGAGAACAAGTTAATTCAGTTGTCATACATACAGTCACATGCAAGAATGTTAATATACTGAACACAATATGATGCACTTTTTTAAAAAAGTTGCTGAAAACTAAATATTCTAACTACGATTATAGTGTCTTAAATTCTGTTTATTTAATTAATTTTTTTATATTAATGCTTCAATATAAAAAAAAAAAGCACTATGGCATGGTTGTCCGATTTTATCTCCAGCCCTAATTAAACACACCTAGGTCAGATAATGAGGTCATCAGGGTCAATTACATCTTCCAGGCAGGAGTGTTGGAGCTAAACTCCTCATGAAGAGGAACAAACACCTCTGAGCTATAGCCATTAACTAGATCTCAGTTCATTTTCTGTGAAACTACAGAGTTCAAATAACACGTTTATCTTGTAGAATAAAGAGCTTAGGTTTTTTGGAATGCAAATTTCTTTAAAGAGATAGTTCAGCCTGAAATTAAAATTCTGTCATCATTTACTCACCCTCAAGTTGTTCCAAACCTGTGTGATTTCACAAAATAAGATATATTAAAGAATGTTGGTAACCAGAAAGTTGACAGTGGCCATTGATTTCCATAGTAGGAAATAAATACCATGGAAGTCAATGACTAACATCAACTGTCGGGTTGCCAACATTATTCACTCTATCTTCTTTTGTGTGCAGCAGAAGAGAGAAATTCATACAGGTTTGGAACAACTTGAGGGTGAATAATTGATGACAATTTTAATTTCAGGCTGACCTATCCCTTTGCAACATGACATCATGACTTTGCGTAAACATACACGCCACTTTCAAATCAAGTGGCGTGTTATCTATACGCATTTTCAGCTGAAGCTGCAGATTCACCTTATGTAGACCTTAATAACAAAATAGCCATGCCAGTCTCTTTCTTAATAAACACTGTTTTTTTGTTATTGTGTTTCAGTGGAAACAAGCTAAACTGAATGGAAATCAGTTATTTCTCAAATTCAATACCGATTGAGGAATATGAATGATTACATGATTAAGCAGTGATAAGATGCAGGATATCATCAAGACCCAGGTCAGGTGATTATGCTGTCGACAACAACTCAGTGTATAATCAATGTCAGCATTATTATGAGGGTACTTCTCTTCTTTTTATTTTCCATCTTCATCTGCCTTCACTCCTACTAAAGGAGCAATGTGCTCTGCATGCAAGCACTGACGGTGTCACTGGCCTCACTGTTTTAATCAATCCAGCTATCCAGTCGCTAAACACTTCCACAGTAAACTCCACGAAGGTGCAATTTATGTAGTTTAATCATGAAAAGTGTGAAACTACAAAGAAGAGAAAATACACAAGTATGAATTTCTTCAAAATAGACAAATCATCAAAATGAGCACGCTCAAACACACAAGGCAAATAACCAACAACAATACAGTTGTATATCAACAGCATTAATACTTTGTGAACTTTAGTAGAAAAAAGTAACAAACATGCTGAATTAAATGCTACATTACATAGCACAACAATAGAGTACACATAATGCTCACTAAACAAAATCAAACAGTCACTTACAGATATTGCATTGCAAAGGGCTTTGATAGGCAAGATGAAGCTGGATGTCTGCAACCACATGGAGCACCTTGCACAACTCAAGCACAGAAGAAATATGGCCTACTTCCTCTTTTAAACAGGAAGCCATAGGAAAACTAAGGAAAACTCAAAAATAAAGTATCAAAATAAAAGTCCTTGTTTAAACCAAAGTTTAAAGTGAAAACTGGAGACAAGGAGCGTGGTAGTCGGAAAGAGCTTTGAAGCGCGGTCTATTCGTTTTCGAGGACGGGTGTGTGAACCGGAACGACGGACAGTCAGGATCACAGGCTCCATAACAGTCTCAAGAGGAGGTTTGGCATAATCTGATTTGTGACTGGGTCTGGATAGTATAATGGAGGATGATGATGAGAGTGGGGATTGGTTAAAAGGTCTAGAAGATAGGAAAAATCAAGGTTATGTACACGGTAGAGGGAGAGGAGGAAACAATACTAGGTTTAATGGGGCTGAGGGAATGGGGAAAGGACCATCGAAGAGGAGTATTGAAGATGTATCTGATGAAGTAGGTAGAGATGTGAGAAGGAAGGTAAATCAGGAAGATGATTTGAAAGTAGTCGTTAAATTTAAAGAGGGGCATGATATAAACGAAATTGGTTTGTTTACATTGACGAGTGGATTGAAAAAGGCTGTAGGAGACATAGAAATGGCAAAAGTGTTACGGGATGGCAGATTATTAATTAAATGCAGGAATATTGAGCAAAGAGAGAAGGCTATGAGATTACAGTCGGTGTGTAAGAAAGAAGTGAGTGAGGTACGAAGCTTTGTAGGTATAAGAACAAAGGGAGTGATTACAGGTATACCGATTGGGGAAAAATTGGACGATCTTAAAAAGAACATTAAGGGAGGAACTGTAGTGGACATAAAAAGACTTAAAGCAAACCATAATGGAGAGAAAGTAGATAGCACTACAGTACTTTTGGAGTTCAAGGAGCAAGTGTTGCCAGATAAAGTAATGGTGGGCTATTTGAGTTTCAGGGTGCGGGAGTACATCCCTCCACCAACTCGATGCTATAAATGCCAAAGGTATGGTCATATAGCAAATGTTTGCAAAGGGAAATTAAGATGTGGGAAGTGCGGTGGAGAGCATGAATATGGGAAATGTGGAGAGGGGGTTGAGAGGAGATGTTGTAACTGTGGTGGGGATCATACGGCTGCGTATGGGGGATGTCCTGTAAGCAAAAGGGCAGTGGTGGTGCAGCAGGTACGGACAACACAAAAAATTACATATGCTGAGGCTGTAAAGGTTGTCAATATGGAAAGGAAAGAGACACAGGAGATACCTGCAACACAAGGTGGTGCTGAATGCAGAAGGTCAAGGGAGGATGTGTTAAGCTCAGAGAAATTGATACTGTTCATTGCGTACGTGGTTAATTGTTCTGATCAAGCTAAAACGAGAACTGAGAAAATAAAAATAATTGTTAAAGCTGCTGCAAAATTCTTGAATGTGGATAATTTATCATGGGAAAAAATACAAGCTGATCTTATGCAGGGTGAAACAAATGATCCATCATTAACACCTCTAAGAACTTATTGATTTTACAGTGGAATGCAAGAAGTCTTATAGCAAATGGGCAGGAGTTAAAAGGTTTTATTAATAATTTAGAGGTTAAGCCAGATGTAATTTGCATTCAGGAGACATGGCTTAAACAGTCATTAGATTTTGTTATAAAGGGGTACATAAGTATTAGAAGGGATAGAGTGGAGGGAAGTGGTGGAGGGTGTGCAATATTTGTTAAAAGAGGGATGCAGTTTAGAGAGGTTAAGAAGGGTGTGGATTTAGAATATATTGTAATAGAAATATGGACAGATAGTGGTAGTATGGGTATCATAAATTTTTACAATCCATGCAGACAACTAGAAGATGAGAATCTGGATGAAATGTGGGATAACTTAAATGGTAAAGGTATTTGGTGTGGTGATTTTAATGCACACAGTACTCTTTGGGGGGATAGGGATGATTCTAATGGAAAAGTGATTGAGGAATATTTGGGTGAGAAGGGGCTAGTATGCTTGAATGATGGCTCAGGTACGAGAATAGATATAGCTAGGGGATATGAATCTGCAATAGATCTGACTTTGGCTACAAAGACAGTAGCTGATAAATGTAGCTGGGAAGTATTGAGGGAAAGTACTATAGGCAGTGACCATTTTTTAATTACAATTAAGGTAGGAGTGGAGGTGATAAGAGAGAGTGTAATGAGGGAAGGTAGGTGGATGTTAGAAAGAGCTGATTGGAACACATTTAGAGAGTTGAGTGAATACAGATTGGTGGGTGTAAATAAGGATCAAAGTGTTGAGAATTTGTGTAGGGAAATCAGCAGTAGCGTAGTAGATGCAGCAGAAGTAGCTGTACCTAAAACTAAGAATAAAAATGTCACCAGAATTGTTCCTTGGTGGTCTAAGGATTGCAGTGAGAGTATAAAGCATAGAAATAGAGCCTTTAGAATTTTGAAAAGATCACACAACTTTCAGAAAATGATTGAATACAAAAGATTGCAAGCTATAGTGAGACAGACAATAAGGAAGGCAAAAAAAATATACTGGGAAAAGTTTTGTGAATCTATTGGTAGAACTACACCAATACAACAAGTGTGGGGTATGATAAAGAAAATGAGGGGTAATGGGAGAGAATATGAGTATCCAATAATGATGGATGATAGCAGGATTATTACTAATAGTAGGGACAAGGCTGAAGTTATAGCAAAGTCATTAGTAAAGGTACATAGTGAAGCAAATTTAGATCAGATAGAAAGGGAAGGAAGAGAAGCTACTAAACTAAGATATAGTGCTGAGTTGGGTAATGATAATGAGGAAGGTGGTGTGATGGAGGTTCTATTTACAATGAAGGAACTGAATTGTGCTTTGAAGAAGGTGGGTAAATCTACACCAGGGAATGACAAGGTTTGCTATGCAATGATAGAAAATCTAACTGATAAAGGTAAGGAAGTAATATTGGCTCTTTTTAATAAAATATGGGTAGAAGGGGTAATCCCTTGTACTTGGAAGGAGTCAATTATTATTCCTATTAGGAAACCTGGTAAAGATGCTAAATTGCCTAGTAGTTATAGGCCTATTGCACTGACATCTCAGTTGGGTAAGACCATGGAACGAATGGTAAATGATAGATTAGCATTCTATTTAGAAACTAAAGATGCATTAAGGAATTACCAGAGTGGTTTTAGGAAAGGTAGGGGGACTATGGACCCAACTGTGTTACTTGAAGATGACATCAGAAAAGCTCAGGTAAACAAAGAAACAGTTTTAGCTATATTTTTTGATATAGAGAAGGCGTACGACATGTTGTGGAGGGAGGGGCTTCTTATCAAATTATATCAGTTGGGATTAAAGGGGAGAGGGTTAGCGTGGGTAAAATCCTTTTTATCTGGGAGGAAAATTAGAGTTAAAGTAAATGGGGTTTTGAGTGAGGTATATGAGGTAGACAATGGTACTCCTCAAGGGAGTATTATTAGCCCATTACTTTTTTCAGTAATGATAAATGAGATATTTATAAATGTAGAAAGGTCTATTGGTGTAGCTTTATTTGCAGATGATGGAGCAATGTGGAAAAGGGGAAGAAATATCAATCACATTGTAAATAAGATACAACAAGCAGTGGATACAGTACACACATGGACAATTGAATGGGGATTTAGGATATCTGTGGAAAAAACTAAGGTCATTTTCTTCACAAGGAAGAAAATAAGTCAGGAGTTACAGATTCAAATATCAGGTAAGGAATTGGAAAGAGTAGAGAGCTTTAAATATCTAGGTATATGGTTTGACAAAAGATTAACATGGGCAGTTCATATTCAGAAGATGGTAGAAAAGTGTAAAAAGGTATTGAATGTAATGAGGTGTTTGCATGGGGTGGAATGGGGTGCAACTAGGAGTGCTATGCATACAATATATACTGGACTGATTAGATCAGTTTTTGACTATGGGTGTGTTGTATATGGGTCTGCTGCTAAGACAGCTTTAAATAAACTAGACAGAGTGCAGAGTCGAGGTTTAAGACTATGTTGTGGAGCTATGAAGACAACTCCAGTGGCAGCCATCCAAGTAGAGATGGGGGAGTTGCCTTTAGATCTCAGAAGGGACCAGCTTAGCCTGGTTTTTTGGGCAAACCTTAAAGGTCATAGGGAAGACCATTTTAGTCAATCTACATTGTTAGAGTGTCAAGAGAGACAGAATGGTACAAAAAGTAGTTTTGGGTGGACTATTAAACAGAAAATAAATGAGATGGAAATAGCCTTGTTGGATATAAGTCCTACAGTAGTGTTTTCAAGAGTTCCTTTATGGACTCTTAAAGATCTTTCAGTTGATCTCAGTCTTTTGGAAGAAACTAAGAATGGGGATATAGATAGTAATATGGTGCAGGGGTATTTAATTGAAAGATATGGGGATAGGATTATAATGTACACAGATGGGTCCAAAAGGGATGGGAGAGTGGGGGTGGCTTTTGTTATTCCAAAATTAAAAGTAGCAACACAAAAAAGAATTAATGATAATTTAGCAGTCTATACAGCAGAACTAATTGCTATTTTAATGGCACTCTCTTGGGCTGAGAGTAACAGGCCAAGAAGTTTAGTAATTGCTTCAGACTCAGCGTCAGCTCTGATGAGTATTCAGAACATAAATTCACAATCTAGACAAGACATTGTTATAGAAATTGTCCAAATGGCTAGTACATTAATTAAAACTGGAGTCAATGTTGGACTTGTATGGGTTCCTGCCCACAAAGGAGTAACAGGGAATGAGTTGGCTGATAAGTATGCAAAAAAGGCAACAGAAATGGAGTATATAAGTTTAAGCATTAAGTATAGTAAAGCAGAGGTGAAATCAATCATTAAAGGAAAGATAAAGGAGAAGTGGCAAGTGTTGTGGGATAATGGTCAGACTGGTAGGAGACTATATAATATCCAAAAAAGAGTGGGGGTGAGTAGAAGTACTTGCAGAAATACGCAGGAGGAGAACATCATTTCAAGAATGAGATTTGGGCATACAGGATTAAACAGTACATTATTTTTAATGGAAAAACATGCTGATGGGAGGTGTAGTGTATGTAACACACAGGATACCATAGAACATGCTATTGAAGAATTGAAGCTATTGAGTACTAGATATAGTAATGAGAGACAACAGTTAATCCAGCAGCTAGAAGATGAAGAGATACCTTTGAAAGTAAGGGATATTTTGCTAAGGAATTCTGGAGATTTTTGTTTTGGGTTTTTATTTTCATTTTTTAGAAGAACAGGTTTAATAAAGATAATTTAAGTGTAGGGAAATAATTTATCCAGACCCACACTCCAATTCAGAAGGTGGCGGTAATGCAACCAGACGTTGTTTGCCAACCGCCATAAAAAAGAAAAAGAAGAAGAAGAAGAAGAAGAAGAAAGTTTAAAGTCCAGCACACTCCCCACCTGGGGTATGTAAATACCTCACTTTAGCCTTTTTACTCCTAATATCTTAGGGGGAGTAAAGCAGAATCACCTCTGATATAGGGCGAATAAAGTTTTTCTGCACACCTTCTCTGATGAATTTCAACTCCACTTTCCTCACAAGACCATGTTTACTAGGTAGGGCTTTTGCAATGATAGCCATAGGCCACTGATTTCTCTTGACTTGGCTATCCTTCATCAACACAATGTCTCCTTCCTTGAGACAAGGCTTCTTGTCTTGCCACTTCTGCCTACTCTGTAGAGTGGCAAGATACTCACGGCGCCATCTTGTCCAAAATGTTTCTGCAAGATTTTGAACTCTTCTCCACTCAGCCTTGGAAAGATCTTTATCTGTAAACTCGCCAAGTGGCGGAGGGATCGAACAGGTTTTCTGGGTCAACAGAATAGCAGGGGTGAGTATTAAAGGAACTTCAGGATCTGAAGATACTGGCACGAGAGGGCGTGCATTAATGATAGCAGACACTTCAGCCATGAGGGTTACAAGAACGTCGTGTGTGAGATGCAGGGACTTTCCTTCAAGCAACATACAGTCAAGAATACGTCGGGCTATACCCACCATCCTTTCCCAAGCACCTCCCATATGTGATGCATGGGGAGGGTTGAATATCCATGTACAAGCATGTTCTTGTAAATACTTCTGAAGATCAGAGCCTGAAGTTTCTTTATTCATCTTGAGCTCCTGCACTGCTCCAATAAAGTTTGTGCCACAATCAGAGCGTATCTGCTTAGCGGGTCCCCTTATTGCAAAAAAAAGTCTCAGAGCATTAATGAATCCGCTTGAGCTCAATGTCTCTACAACAGGGGTCGGCAAGTAAGTTTGGCATCGGGCCAAAAAAAAAAATTCCCACTAGATGGCGGGCCAGAGCATAGTCAACGGATAATTTAAGAAATTAATTGATGAAAAATGCGAATTGCCTGCTGCGACAGACTGGTACAGTGTATTTTGTAACTGGTACTGAGCTGTTACTCTGTGTTAAATCCTGTAGTAAAACAGTCATTAACAAAAAGCCACATAGGCATAGGCCTATGTGTGGCGGTGTCCGGGTTTTACACTGACGAATATTCGATTAGTTTATTTAATTATAGATTTTCGAATAGGTTGTGTGATTATTGTCTAAAAAATCCCCATGTTTGCGGTGTTGATTCGGTGGTGACGCTGCCAGCCTAACGCAAAAGCTGTCACAAGGAACCGGCAAAAGTAATGATTATGAATGCTACAAATGTAGGAGACATTTTTATTGTTTATTAATAAACAAGCTTTCTATATATATTTCTCGTGTCTGTGAGGGAGCTTAAACGCTGAGTTTCGGTTCATTTATGAGACGAGCTCCAGTTCATAAGCAATCGCGCCGGCACCTCCATGTCCTGTTATTTTGTCTGCTATTTGCTTCTTATTCATTAGGCCTAAATCCAGGGAATTGGTTGTTTAAACCTTGATTAAAATTAAGATACAATTGATACAAAACGAAATTCACATTTTAGACAGGCTTTCTACAAAACAAAACTTAATGAAGAGGTCAAAATCATGTCTGACACACGTCTCCCGAAATATTGCGGCATCTTACAACACATCCCGTCTTGCTAAAACATACAATGTGGGCTATCCAATCTTTTGTCAAGCAACATTGTCTTTTATTTCAGTTTTAAAAGACGAAATTAAAAATTGCTACAAAAATGGTTGTTCAGGTGTTTCTTTGTCTGTTTGCGCCCGCAGTATAGGCATATAATCGTGGAATATGATGGGTCCGTGTATCATTCGTTAAATCATTTTTTCCAATTAAAACCAAAAATAAAATAATCTGAACTATAAAACGAATAACGACTAATTTTCTGATTGTGTGATCAGATCAAAAAAAGAAAAAAATAATTAGCCTAGCCTATACTGAATTAGACACATTTTTATTTTTAATTTAACACCTTAGTGGCATATATCAATGAAATCATTTAAAACAGATCAAGTACCAAAACGATTGAACGAATGATACACGGGATTTGTAAACCGTTATTGTAAAATAAAAATAGGCTGAAAAAAAAAAAAAAAAAAAAAACGGACTTCCAAAATAATCCGGCGGGCCAGAAAATATTGCTGGCGGGCCAGTTTTGGCCCGCGGGCCGCCAGTTGCCGACCCTTGCTCTACAACTTCAATGTGCACTGCTCTTGTACACATACATGAGAAAATGATTGCCCATCTTTTGAAATTGGAGCAGCCTCCTCTGGTGCGGCGAGAAACAACCTGCCATGGTCCAAATACATCGACTCCTACATATGTGAAAGGTGGAGCCACTTGAAGTCTTTCTGCGGGCAAATCTGCCATCAGTTGGAGCTCTGTAGGATGGCGAAGCTTTCTACATGTCACACACTTGTTAAGTAGACTTCCAATGCATCTTTTGGCACTCATCAGCCAATACCCTGCTGCTCGTATTGCTCCCTCAGTAAAATGTCTTCCTTGATGTTTGACTGCTTGATGGTAATGTCGAACAAGCAATGTTGCTACGTGATGTTTACCAGGAATGATCACAGGATTGGATTCTTCCTTCTCAAGACCTGCCTGAGTAATACGGCCTCCAACGCGCAGAAGACCTTTGTCATCCAGAATAGGATGAAGTTTCCATATACTACTTTTAGGTGAGAGATTGCATCCTGCTTTTATATCACTCAGCTCCAAGATGCAATTCCAAGATGGCGGCGCGAGTACATCGCGAGGCTCGCGGTCTCTCCAGATTCTGCAATTTTGCTGTATTTTTCTTGCTCATTTCGGGTCTGTTCGTGCAGAACAGTTGTGCCTTTATATCGTACACCCGATGTGAGCTTTTGGATATTGGTTTGCGAACTTCCGACAGTTTTATGGACAACCTTCGACTGCTTCCTGAGATCGCCAGAACACCCGAGGCTATGCACTCTGCCCGGCCGGGCGGAAGTGCTCGCAGGCGGCGTCGAGATCGTAAACAAAGGCGGGGGAAGCGCGGAGGACTAAGAGCTAAGCTAAAGCTAACACCACATCGGCTCTCTTTACCCAGCATTTTCCTTGCCAATGTACGGTCGCTGTTGAACAAAATGGACGAGATTCGACTCAACATCACATGCAACAAGAGACTTTTGAACTGTAATGTCCTAATCTTCACGGAAACATGGTTAAACAGCGGAATACCAGACAACGCTATTGAGCTAGCGGGACGCCATACATTCCGGGCGGATAGAACATTAGATGGCTCCGGTAAGACCAGAGGTGGTGGATTGTGCATTTACATTAACAAAGCTTGGTGCACAAACTCTGCTATTGTTGGGAGACATTGTTCAGCTAACCTTGAGTTTCTCATGGTTAAATGTAGACCGTTTTATCTCCCGCGGGAGTTCACTTCCACCATTATAACTGCAGCCTATATTCCCCCGGATGCTGATGCTAAGCTTGCTATGAAAGAACTTCACACAGCCATCAGTAAACAACAGACCGTCCACCCGGAAGCTGCGTTTATTGTTGCGGGTGATTTTAATCATTCAAACTTAAAGTCAGTGCTACCGAAATTTCACCAGCATGTTTCCTGTCACACCAGAGGAAACAAAACTTTAGACCATGTTTACACAAACATGGCTGGAGCTTACGTCGCGACACCCCTCCCCCACCTGGGACAGTCAGACCACCTTTCTTTGTTCCTCACGCCCAAATATGCACCTCTCATCAATCGCGTGAAGCCATCAGTGAAGACCATCAAGGTGTGGCCTGCGGGGGCAGATTTCTCACTCCAGGAAAGGTTTCTACACACTGACTGGAGTATGTTTGCTTCTCAAGCCACCAGTGACTCTCATAAGGACATTGACTGCTACACCTCCTCTGTACTGGATTATATTAATACCACCATTGACAGTGTTACAACCCAGAAGCAGATCACCACATACCCAAATCAGAAGCCATGGATGAACAGGGAAGTTCGACTCCTATTGAAGACACGCAACACTGCCTTCAGATCAGGAGATACACAAGCCTATAGTACTTCCAGAGCAAATCTGAAAAGGGGCATCAAAGAGGCCAAGCACTGCTACAAGCTTAAGATAGAGGGACACTTTTCCAACGCTGACCCTCGACGCATGTGGCAGGGCATTCAGGCCATCAGTGACTACAAACCCACTCACTCCGACCCCGCAGCCACTGATGCCAACTTCCTGAACGAGCTAAATGACTTTTATGCTCGCTTTGAAAGAGACAACAGAGACACTGCCACCAAGCTCAAATCCTCAGCAGACCACCCGCCAATCACACTCTCCTCCACAGATGTCTGCAATGCACTGAGCAGGATCAGCGTGCACAAGGCTGCTGGACCAGACAACATCCCTGGACGCGTACTCAGGGCATGTGCGGAGCAGCTTGCTGGGGTTTTTACAGACATTTTCAACCTGTCTCTTGCCCAAGCAGCTGTACCAACATGCTTTAAATGCACTTCCATTGTGCCAGTGCCACTCCAGCCCGAAGTGCCTTAACGACTACCGCCCTGTAGCACTCACACCCATCGTAATGAAGTGCTTTGAGCGGCTGGTCCTGGCACACCTAAAAGACTCTCTACCATCCACATTGGACTCACATCAGTTTGCCTACCGTAGCAATAGGAGCACAGAGGATGCAGTTTCCATGGCACTGCACTCTGTGCTCACACATCTGGACAAAAAGAACACCTATGCACGCATGCTGTTTGTTGACTTCAGCTCAGCATTCAACACGGTCATCCCAACTAAGCTTATAGCCAAACTTGGAGACCTGGGCATCAACACCTCCATGTGCAACTGGATTTTGGACTTTTTGACCAACAGACCCCAGAATGTTCGATCTGGCTCCACCTGCTCCACACCCATCACACTCAACACTGGTGTACCACAGGGCTGTGTGCTAAGCCCGTTTCTCTACTCCCTCTTCACCTCCGACTGCAAACCTGTGTACGAATCTAATTCCATCATCAAGTTTGCGGACGACACTACGGTGATTGGTCTCATCAGCAACAACGATGAGACTGCCTACAGGGAGGAGATCAAGCACCTGGCCACATGGTGCACTGAAAATAACCAGCTCCTCAACACCACCAAAACGAAGGAGCTCATCGTGGACTTCAGAAAAGAGTCAAGAGGCACACACGACACCATCCACATCAATGGAATGGCTGTTGAGCGTGTCTCCAGTTTCAAGTTCTTGGGAACCCACATCTCGGCGGACATGTCCTGGACAATCAATACCTCCTGCCTGGTCAAGAAGGCTCACCAGCGCCTTTTCTTCCTGAGGACACTGAGGAAGAATCAGCTTTCCTCGACTATCCTGGTGAATTTCTATCGCTGTGCAATAGAAAGCATCCTGACCAACTGTGCTACAGTGTGGTATGGGAGCTGTTCTGTTGCAGAGCGCAAGGCACTGCAGCGGGTGGTGAAAACCGCCCAGCGCATCACTGGGACTCAACTACCTGCCATCGAGCACATCCAGAGGAAACGCTGTCTGCACCGAGCTCGCAGCATCCTTAAGGACTCCTCTCACCCAGCCCACAGACTGTTCTCTCTCCTGCCCTCCGGCAGGCGTTTCAGGTGCCTCCGGACCAGGACCAGCAGACTAAAGAACAGCTTTTTCCCCAGAGCTGTCTCTTTACTGAACTCTAACCCTCACTGATCCCACTCCCCTCATATACTGATAAACTCTCCTCTCCCTCCTCACACCTGCCTCCATTCTGTTATTTGTTATTTGCAATGCTATAATGTTAATTTGCATTGCTGACTATTATTATAGCAACAACTGTTACATATGCATCTTGCACTACTTACCTGACTGGAATATCAATTTGCACTGCCGACTGTTTATTTACAGTACCAATTGTTTACATATACATTTGCAATACCGTACTTTAACTGTAATATGCAATTACTTTCCACTGCACTTTTACTCGGACAGCTTTTGTCCAACTTAATTTGCACTACTTTAAATCCATCTGTATATATATTCACAGTACATATTCACCTGTAAACTCTGCTTATAGTAATAACCATCTGTATATTATGTTCATTGTACATATCTGTAAAAATTCTGTTTATAGTAATATCCATCTGTATATTATATTCAGTATATCTAGCTGTAAATTCTGTTCACAATAATAGTTATCTGTATATTATATTCATAGGACTAATCTATCTGAAAATTCTGTTTATAATAGTATTCAACTCTATATTTATTCAGTACATATCCATGTACTGCACTTATGGAACCACTGTATATCCTGCACTTGCTGCTATTGCACTTCTGGTTAGACCCAAACTGCATTTCGTTGCCTTGTACCTGTACTTGTGTAATGACAATAAAGTTGAATCTAATCTAATCTAATCTTCAGGAAAGGCTACATTTTGAACGCTCTTTAGGATAACGATCCTGGCTTTTTCCAACCCCTCATTTGTGGGACTGTTACTACAGAGATGCCATCCACTACATCTTGGCTCTTTTGTTAAATAGGAGAATGACTGGGAGATGTGGCTTAAATGAGCGATCGCTCTGATTAGTTTATTCAAGCTGGAGAAGCGTTCAAAACGCTCAGGAGTCAGGAACTGAGTAGGCACTGCAGTTAAACATGAAATCACTTGTGGTCGGATTTCTTGATCCACTTCAAGATCAACAAGGTCATAGGTCTCTTGAAGCAAGGCATTTAAGGATGGAGTGTTCTGAAAGAAATCTGGCCCTGTAAGCCAAGTTGTACTACTGAGATAACCCAGGTGTAAAAAAAGTGTACTTAAGTGCACTAAAAAAACACTTAAATACAAGAAAGTATATTTGTAGTACATTCTTACCTTTTGTGCTAAAGAAAACTGTACAAATTATGCACTATAAATACACTAATTAAAAGTATATTTTTACTTAAGTAGTACTTAAGTGTAATTGCGAAAGTATATTAAATACCATTGATATTTTAAATGTATTTTTAGCGCAATTTTTTTGCATTTTAATATATTTGTAACAAGTATACTAGAAGTACATTGGTAATAAATATATGCTTAATTACACTTTTAAGAAATATGCTAAACAAAAGCATAATTGTAATATATATTCAAACAAATGCACTATAAGTGCATTGGTAATAAATATATGCTTAATTATACTTTTAAGAAATATGCTAAACATAAGCATAATTTTAATATATTTCTAACAAATGCACTATAAGTACTTTGATAATAAATATATGCTTAATTATACTTTTAAGAAATATGCTAAACACAAGCATAATTTTAATATATTACAAACAAATGTACTATAAGTACTTTGATATTAAATATATGCTTAAATATACTTAAAAAAAATATGCTTAACACAAGCATAATTTAAATATATTTCTAACAAATGTACTATGAGTACATTGGTAATAAATATATGCTTAATTATACTTTTAAGAAATATGCTAAACACAAGCATATCATTTTAATATATTTCTAAAAAAGTATACTAAAGTACATTGGTAATAAATATATGCTTAATTACACTTTTAAGAAATATGCTAAACACAAGCATAATTTTAATATATTTCTATCAAATGCACTATAAGTACAATGGTAATAAATATATGCTTAATTATACTTTTAAGAAATATGCTAAACACAAGCATAACATTTGAATATATTTCTAAAAAGTATACTAAAGTACATTGGTAATAAATATATGCTTAATTACACTTTTAAGAAATATGCTAAACACAAGCACAATTTTAATACATTTCTAAAAAGTATGCTACAAGTACTTTGGTAATAAATATATGCTAGTTACATTTTTATGCTAAACACAATCATACAACTTTTGTGAAGTTTTAGTGTATTTAAAGAAAACATTATGTCGCTCTTTGTGTGAACATAGCAAAACGGTTAAGCTTTTAGTATGTTTAAAGTACTTTTTAAACACTTAGGCCTACTGCAATATATTTTAATATTTATATATTTATAATTTTAATATTTTGGGGGGAAAATTACATTTATAATGTACCAACTTATAATGTATTATAAACATTTGTCAACTATTATAAATCATTGCAATAAGCCTAATTAAAATGAATGTTGTTCACTTTTACTTGTTTAAAGGCTACTTAAAAGGCTGTTGTCCATTATGATACGTTGAAATTCCTAAGGATCACTAATTTTTTGTGGAATTTATATATGGTAAAAATAAGGTGTACTTGAGTGCATTAAAAAAACAATTACATACAGGTATATTTGTAGTACATATTTCTTTTTTAATAAAACTCTAAAAAACTATACACTACAAAAACAGTAATTAACAGTACAATTTAATTTTATAGTAATTAAGTGTAATTGCGAAAGTTTACTAACATTGATTTTATAAATGTATTTTTATTAAATTAAGATGTACTATTTGAAAAATAACAGAGGAGTGTTATTAGTGTATTTTTACAAGTATTTTAAAGCTTTAAAAGTAGTTCATTGTTAGTGCACTTTTAGATAGCTATTAGTTTGAATAAAATTGATTACACAAGAAATTATTCACAAATGTGCTATTTAAGTACACTCTATATAAATATACTAAATAGTGATTTTTTTAAGTGTAATAGATACCAATTACTTTTGTTTAAAATTAACAATATAATAGTTTAAATTAACTTTAAAATGCACAAAATCTTCAATTGATTTTAAATCAAACATAGTACACATATTCAGAAGTGTTTTGCAATAAAAAAGCATGCAGCGATACTTTACATAAAGTTTTAGCAGATTTATTATTATTTGGATTTTCATGAAAAATACAGTAGCATATTATAAATGCACTAGTATCACATTAAGCTTACATAAAAATGCTTTTGCAATACAAAATGACAGTTTTCCACATTTATTGTCATTAAAAATAAAACATATATTTGAATAATTGACTCATTTCACAGTAATGAAAAAAAATCACTTAACACTGCACAGTCTCTGATTTCATATTTAGGACAGGCATGACAACTGTATTTTTCTAACTGTTTGCTTTGTATAACATAAAAAAAACTTGCACAATAAGTACAGTAGTCTGTAAGTCATCTCACATTCATAGTAATGTGTAATCAGTTAATATTTAATCTCTCTCTATATTATTTGGGAGTGGAATAACATAGTTTTTGGCTCTTGCTTCTATCAAAACACATTTTCTGTAGAACAGATCAGTGGGAACCGCACATACATTGTTGGACTGCAACACCTCAGAAACAAAAGTTGAAGTAATGTTTAGCTCACTGTCCCTGCAGAGCAGTTTACCGGTATTCTTGAGCTCCCTAACCAATACACAGTGCATTGATACATGGTGTAATCGGAATACTAACAAGCTAAGAATTCTGCAAAGTCGTCCATCCAGTAATTCTACTGTTGAGTTTATCCTTTTCTTAAGGTTTCTGTAACTGCTTGAATGGTACAGTATTCCTTTTACGATGAAACGATGATAAAATACACATTGACTGACTGTAACACCCAGCAAGTTTTTGACGGCAGATGATTGGGATAGTGATAGTTTACCATGATAGGGTTTGCCAAAAACCCTGACATTTTCATTGAGGCTGGCTGAATTACAAGAATGTAAATGGCTGCCAAGTAAACCAGAAAAAATCTTTTTAACACCATCATTTGCATCTGCCATCACCTTTTCAGCTTTCTGCGTTAGACTTCTCCAGCAAAGAAACCTTCTAACAATTTGTTCAGGAACATGGGTGGTTCCATGGAAGTACTTTAACAGAGTGCCATTAAATGATTCAAAGGAAAAGGTTGATGTGGCCCACAGAGGCCCCCAGTTCCTAACACTTGTTGTAATGTGTGTCAGTAGATGAACATTGAAAGTCATATTTGCTGCTCCATATAACTTCTCAAACTGCAAAGTGAACTTTCGGAGAGCTCTTTCTGCTACATCAATATCACAGCGTTTCACTTTTTCTCCCAATAGAATGTGCATAGCAAACACAAACAGAAAAAGGTGGTTCCAGAATTTCCTCAGTAAAACCCCATTCAGAAGAGGCAGAGCATAGAATAAGAGGAACGACCTCCACTCTGATGCCTTCCAGTACTTTCTGTCTGCCACAGATCGTGGAACTCTGATTATCTCAACAGGTGGTTTGAATGTAACTAGCTCTTTGTCTAGAAGTTCTGATTTTGTTCCTATGTACCACTCTTGTTCGTGATTTCTGGAGTCAAACCACAGATTAGCTAGTTGCCTTGTAACCCCAAGGCAGACAGAGTGTTGATACTCTGGAACAAATCCATTTATCATTTGAAAGTTTTCTAGTTTCATTAAAGGTGAAGGTCCTTTTACTCCCATTACAGTTTTCTCAAGTGTTGCGGCCAATGCGTGATCAAAGTGCTCTACTTCAGTTCTAAGTTTTGGCACAGGGGCTTTATTTGTGTAGGGACCTCCCCCAACATGGTAACAGAAGTCACACCCATAAAAACCATTGAACTGTTTAGTGTTCCTTAGAAGTGGGCGGGCGACTGAATCAGAACTACATATAAGAGCAAAAACCTTGGAAGTGTGCTCTACGTTTGCTGAATCTTTCCATTTAATTCCATCTTTCTGTAGAATTGACAGTTCATCTACAAATGGCCTCAAAAATGTGAGCATGTAGGGCTTTTTTTCACCAAACCAAAGACATGGAAGACAGATATTTGCCTTGCGTTCTCTAGGCTCAAGCTCTATAACTTGGCACTGTATGGGCCAAATCTGGTATTTGGAGCTCCTGAACAGTGGGATTCCATCACAGTTCCAAATTAAAGATACGTCATCCTCACCCATTGCACCAGATTCCTTAAGTTTCTGATACTCTTCTCCACATTGGATATCTGAAATTGTATCTGAAATCAGCCAATCTTTTTGAAAAATGGTTTGTTTTTCCTCAAGCAATGTTTGGATCTGTGAGGCCAAACTAAGAACCAGGAAAAAGCATCCACTTTTAAGAGAGCTATCTGAATCAGTTACTGTGTGACAAATGTCACACTGTAGCTCACCAGTACTTTTCCCTAAGTAGTTTTCACATGTAGGACAGTAGAAATGGGGTTGATAATTTCCATACTGACCATAAGCTTTTCGGAAAAGATATGTGGTCACTGGTACCATGCCTGGAAAATGCTCGTTGAAAATTGTCAGTAGATGGTCCAGTGAAACAGCTGTAAGATTGTGCCTTAGAACAAAGGACATAAGCAACAGTAAACTTTGTCCTTTTGTCAGAGGTGCGCCGGGATACACAGGATCATCTCCATCTGTCAATGGGCCTGCCTGTGATAACATAATCATAATTTTAATTATTGTAAAAAGTAACCTATAGCAAAAAACACACAATAATAAAAAACATACAATAATACAAGCTACTAACCTTTTCGTTTGGCTCTTGCTGGTCAGCAGTTGGAAAAGACATATTCTCTTCTGGTTGTGTCCAGGATATGTCCTGCCATACCTAAAAAAATACATAGATAACTGCTCTTTGGTGTTTTTTTAAATAATGGTTTACAATTGTTAATTTACAATACACAATCTTAATAATAATAATTATTGTAAAAAGTAAACTGTAGAAAAAGATCCATTGTGTAAAGAGAAAACATACAATAATACAATCTACTAACCTTTTCGTTTTGTTCATACTGGTCAGCAGTTGGAACAGACATGTTCTCTTCTGGCTGTGTACAGGATATGTCCTGCCATAGATTAAAAAAACATGCTTTTACTTTGGTGTTTTTTATAATGGTTTAAGACTGTTAACTTACAATACGCAACCAGACAGAATTTGAGTAGTTTTTCAATGATTAATGGGATAGATGTCTTTGTCCACTGACAAGACATACCCAGATAAACAAATCTGACTGGTTGTTTAGAATAAATTTATTTAATTCGGTTGACATACTTTAATACATAGAAAGGAATATTGAACCTCTTCATAAAAAAAGTCAATTAACTGAAATGTGTTTGTTAAATTGTATCTGCATTGTAGTGAAGATCCCTCAAATTACATCAAGACAAAAAAAGTCACAAAAGTAAACAGTAAACACTATCAAATAATGTGTGTTATAGCCATTAACTGCTGAACATCTGGAAGTTATTCACCTTGTAAACTTATGTGTACTGGTCTACTAATGAATTTGAATTGGCATAAACCTGTCATGAATGGATAATGCAACCGTAGAGTGTTAACTCCAAAGTATTTATAATTTGTTGACATATGTCTAAGATGGTGTTGACAGTAACTTCTTTATTTGAAGTTTTATTAATATAAATTGGGCAATGCTCACATGAATTATTACCTGTAATTCTGTTAGCATTTGTATATCCTGTTGGTCCCCACTTATGTGAGTCCAAGGGCTGCCTTGGTCTGATGTGGAGGGTAATTCCAACACTTGCACTGAGTGGGACTGACTCCAGGCTGCCTCACTGTCAGGCTGTAATGCGCCATTCAACAGGCAGTGGGCATTACGAGACATGGGTGGTTGTATTACAAGCAGTTTTTCATCTGTCTTTATCACATACACATACAGGACAACAGGAAAAAATTAAGCCTATCCCTAATTTACTTCCATTGTAGAACAGTCATAATAATGCAACAAACAAGCATTAAGCGTAAAAATGTTAAACTTTTAACATTTCAATCTGTAGACATTTTACCTCTGAGGATTTGTTGTTTTGTGTGTCCTGCTCATGCTGTAGTCCTGCTGTTTGACTTCTTGCACTTTCTGTGAGAGGCCCTTCACGAGGAGCATTCTGGGACAGCTAGATTATGCCACTATAGTTAGTGTATATGATGACAGACACAATTATGTATGAATAACTATTTGAATATGTAAGAACTAAAACTCCGGCTGCTGTTATAAGCTAATTTAGCAATGTTAAATTGCACATTTAGCAGGCCAGTTGTAGGCAAACTGCAGGGAGCTCAGAGTTTGAACCTCATGACTGCTCTCAATTCTAGAATGCACTCCCATGCCTCTATTGGGCAATTTATTTATGCTTCAAGGCTACACTATGATGAAGAAGTTCTTTGTACAAACAAAGATTTAAATTGTGATTTATTGATTCTGGCTGGATTATAGATTAATAGAAAAGTCACCAGGATGACAATCCTCAAAGGAAGATGATTTGTCATATGAACGAACATAATACAAAACTGATGCAGTCTAATAAGCTAACGTCACCGTTTAGCAATATTCCAAAATGAATCACTGATAAACGTATGTCCATAACTGTTTTTGTAAAATGACATGTAACGTTAGCATAACGTTACCTCTTTTAAGACTTGTCTCTTTTCTTTGTGGGAGGATGGGCAATTGAGATAGTTCTTGTAATTCACTCGGCACTTTAAAGAATTCTGTAATAAATAAAGCACTGTTATGCCTTAATAATAATCATAATACGTTGTCGTTAAGCCTAGCATGAAAAAAAATTACCTCAGATTCTGTTATCCGTCGACATTTCGTGGACTTTGATGGTTGGCTGGAATCATGAAGTATATATTCTTTATATCTTCTTTTGTGCGCCATCATTGCATATCTGGTTGATCACGATTCTCAAATATATTTTATGCTTTTAAAAAACTGCCACACAATTCATTATTGAATAGTTTTTGACACTCTGACCGGGCTTTATCCTCAAAAATCAAATGTGTTTTTTTTGTGCAAAATAATTGTCAGTAGCCAATCAGACGTCTCTAACAATTTCGGCCAATCACAACCTCTATGGGCCACAGTCCGTCCGTTACACTGGCGCGAAATGGCGAACGTGAAGGCAGCAGGAGCTAGCGCTCCACCACGAGTAAGTATAACTTGTTGAATTTGATAACATGCATAAACTTGATTAAATGCAGTTTAGTGCTGACGTTTGTTCAGTAAGTTGGATAAATACTTAATCCATCTTCAGAAATTTTGGCTCACATGTTTAAAGTATAACTTTATAACATAAGAGTCAAAATGAGTGTGCTGCCGGTGGCTTAAGTACAAGATGCTGCAGCCAGCTAACTTTATACAAAATTAAATTAAAATATATGATATCCCCTTGTCTGTCTTGCAATGACACAGAAACGTTTCAGAACCCTGGCCCCTCCTTCATGCCATAATTGACAGGGAGGGGTCGTAATCGTCAAGGAATGCTTTTTAAATGTGAAATTTAAAACTACAATCGTGGGGTTTTTTCTAAAATGCAAACTCAATTGTTTTGTTTGCAAGTGAAAATGTGTTTAAGAATACCGTGTAATGTGTTTTTGTCTTTGCTCCAGAAAAAAAAACATTTAGAAAGTTCTGACGACGAAACAGACATTGAAATGAAGCGAGAATATGACAAAGCAAAAGTAAGTATATAACCTAATATTGCGCAACATATGATTTTTTTTAATATAATTGCCCTAATGTTGATGATTTTGCAGTCCTATTATGAAATGTCCTGATTATTACAGAGATATTACAAATTGGAATATCTATGGTATTGTTTAAATGTCAGTGGTTTGTAGACTTAAAGTACGGATGTCCTGTTGGCCCTTCGCTGTTTAGTACGTTGTATATAACTTAGTTTTTATTTGGTTCAGAGACAAAAAAAGGTTGCAAAGGAGAGGATCCTCACTCAGCTGAAGGATACACTGAGGAAACCACTCCACTCCATGCAGAACCAATCCATTACATAGTGAGGAGGAAGTTGAATCCGAAACCGTGGACACAAATGTGGATTTGTTCAATTACCCAGAGAAGTCTCAACCAACCGTATGTCGTTTCAAACCTTAAGCAAGGAACAAAAACTTTTGGACTAATAGTCAAAATAATGTATTTTTAAATTTTAAATGTTTAAGCAGATACAACAAATTAGAAGATCTATGGTATTGTTTAAACGTCAGTTGTTTATAGACTTCATATACAGATGTCCTGTTGGCCCTTTGCTGTTTTGTATGTAACTGAGTTTTTATTTCTTGTTGACTTCGGTTCAGAGACAAAAAAAGCTTGCAAAGGAGAGGGTCCTCACTCAGCTGAAGGATACACTGAGGAAACCACTCGACTCTGCTCAACGCAGAACCAATCCATTACATAGTGAGGAGGAAGTTCAAGCCGAAACCGTGGACACAAATGTGGATTTGTTCGATTACCCAGAGAATTCTCAACCAACCGTATGTCGTTTCAGACTATACACAAAACAACAAAAACATTTGTACTGTGTTATAGTTATTCCAATGTATGTTTAAGCATAATCTTTCAGCAGGTTCTCCAAAGCGTTTTTTGCAAGTATAACATTACCATGCAAATCCTTTTGATTTGAAAATTTGTTTATTGTTTTAAATATAGGACACCTCAGGGGCTACTGAGGCAAGTGGAGAGAGCGTGGAACAGCCATTATGTGTCAGTGGTCAAGTGATGAAAGCTTTGAAAGGTACAGTATAAAATACCTGAAATGAGTTCTGTTACGGGAGGCTATGTGGATAATTCTGTCTTATATACAATATTACATTTGTGATTGTAATCTTCTATTGACATGCTTTGTATTTAAAGAAGTGTGTAAAAGTGGTGGTACCGTATTTCAATTTTATACAGGGAAATATTCTGAGCATTAGGAATTAATTGTAACAACAATCTGTGTAAGCATTTTAAGCAGGCACCTTTCTTCATATCTTTTGTGATAGAAATATAGTCCTGACACCTCTAGAAGGTTCAACTGTGGCATTTGGCATCCAGTTCCCACCCCACTTACGATGTGTTTTGACAAGTATTACCTGGGGTGGGCATAAGTGGTACACAGGTTCACATGAACAAATGCGCTGTGTAAATAAGTTCTGTACGTTTGCATATTGACATGATTGACAGCTGTTAATGCACAATCACTATTTTAGTTCAACAAACTGTACTGTATAATATTTATATTCAAACCCAAAGCATTAATCTGTCTTCTGTTGTTTTTTTAAAAGCAAACCCAGCCCCTTACTTACATTATATAGTACTAACATCACATTATTTGATCGATAACGGGCAATATGGGCAAGTACAGTGCTGTGCAGTACACATTCTAATCAGGTAGTGTGATTGTACGAAATATAAGAAACTATTATTTGGCTATTTTTTTTTCTTTTGTTTTTTCTTCTGCATTCAAAATCCACTTGACTGAAAAATCTGACGGGACTCGTGCTCCCTCACTTTGTATGCGGGCATGATGCCTCTGAATATAATAATAATATAATCACTCTTATTAAATGTATGTTTTATAGTTATAATTAATGGATAATAATATATGCAGTGTGAGTAACAAACCAAATCTCCAGGTTGTAATATGAGAACCAGGCTGAGAAACTTATGTGCACCCCTGCTTATTACAATTAAGCCCTATTCGCACAGGATTACCTGGTGACCTCCAGTCATTTGTAATAATTGCCGAGGTTGTCCACAAATTACCTACTATATTTTGGCAAACACCGAGGTCCTGTGAAAATACTAGTCACGTGCAAATCTCTGTGATTTGGCCAGCATTTGGCGGGTCTTATCATTATTTAAGGTTTTTGTTTCTCGTGTGCATTTTTATCCATCTTTCGCACAGAATGGAGCTGCGTTTGAGTGTTTGATAGTATTTTGGGTCATAAAGTGCTGTCATAATGGTACAATTTGCAGAAAGAGAAAACTGAAAAGGTTTAATGTGTCACAAATAAATAAAGCATAAAGCTTGAGATATTATTTCAACCTGGTGACATAAATGACACAGGGCATTTTTTATCCATCTGATTGGACCATAGAACGGGACTCTCAAAACCTTGACATCCGGGTATCCGGGAGTTAAGTCAGTTAATTCAAGTAAAATCACAGGTTTTGCATATCCCGTGAGAATGCACCACACGAAATTCAGATGTGGGGGGGGCAATTTCAAAATCAGACATGGTCCCCAGATAATACTAATCCCGTGCGAAAAGGGCTCCCTAGTGAAAAAAAAGTATGCTAAGTATACTTGCAGCCAGACTAATTGTCAGTATACTTCAAGTGTGTTAATGATTAATTAACTTGAAGTGTGCTATTTTGGATAAATTATTTTTGTACTAAGTGTATTTTAGTTATAATTAAATTATACTAAAGTATAACTTTAAGTGTATTTAGTGTACTTTTTGATGCTAAATTGAGACAATTTCAAGTATACTTAGTACACTTTAAGTACATGCTTGATTAGTGATATTAAAGCGTACTTTATTTTTATTACAAGTACATTACAAATTAATTAAGAGTGTCTTCCAAACAAACAAGAAATATACCATAAATATATTATTTTTTAGTAAAAATATACTTTCTTCCCCAAAGCTATAGTACTTTTTGTATTACAAGTACATTACAAATTAATTAAGAGTGTCTTCCAAACAAACAAGAAATATACCATAAATATATTTTTTTTAGTAAAAATATACTTTCTTCCCCAAAGCTATAGTACTTTTTGTATTACAAGTACATTACAAATTAATTAAGAGTGTCTTCCAAACAAACAAGAAATATACCATAAATATATTTTTTTTAGTAAAAATATACTTTCTTCCCCAAAGCTATAGTACTTTTTGTATTACAAGTACATTACAAATTAATTAAGAGTGTCTTCCAAACAAACAAGAAATATACCATAAATATATTTTTTTTAGTAAAAATATACTTTCTTCCCCAAAGCTATAGTACTTTTTGTATTACAAGTACATTACAAATTAATTAAGAGTGTCTTCCAAACAAACAAGAAATATACCATAAATATATTTTTTTTAGTAAAAATATACTTTCTTCCCCAAAGCTATAGTACTTTTTGTATTACAAGTACATTACAAATTAATTAAGAGTGTCTTCCAAACAAACAAGAAATATACCATAAATATATTGTTTTTGACTAAAAATATACTTTCTTCCCCAAAGCTGAATGCACTTGTCATTACAATAAATAACATGTAACTTCAATACCACACAGATACACATAAAGAACTCAAACTGTGTTTATTAAAGCCTCAAATGTTTTTAGCATTGAAAAACAGAACAAAATGGAAAATGTTATTTAAAAAAAAAAGAATGCTGAAATTTTTTTTTTTTAAACATTGTGGAACAGTGGAACTCAATTTTTCTTGTTAAATTGCTCGTTGTTGCACTTGCGCCTGATGGCCGCTCGCACGTCAGACGGAGTTGTGTTTGGAAACTCCACAAGAACAGTGTCTGTTAACAAAGTAAAATAGGGAAGGTCAGAGGGCATGTTCATACAACTTTTACTTTCCACTACATCAGACAGTAAACATAATGTATTACACCCAAAATACTTAATAAAAGTACATTGTGAATAGCAGTGAGGAAATGTATCAGTATGTCATGTCAATATTGCTTCCAGTGTGTTAATCAAACAGAGTATACAAGAGAAGAAACATCATAATATAAATCAAATGATACAACGTCATTCAAGTTGAAAAGTATATTTATATTATAAATCAGACTAAATTGAAATAGAGACATGTACATTTTCTATAAGGCTGCTTTGAAATGGCATGTATTGTGAAAAACACTTTACAACATAATTTGAACATTTTATTTTATGAATAGTAAAAAAAAAGAGAGGTTAGAAATTATATTGGAAACACAGTCCCCAAAGTCAAAGAAATAAAAGAAAATACATCTGCAAGAAGTACAAAAGGTCTCTGCACGGGGATGACATTTATAGATGGATGTCTTTGGATGCATCAAAATACTGGCTGACATGATAACTACCAGTCTAGGCCTGTCACGATAACAAATTTTGCTGGAAGATAAATTGTCCAAGAAATTATTGCGATAAACGATAATATTGTCGTTCTGAGACCATTTACATCTAAAATAATGATAATGGCATAATAATGCAGGTACACCTTTTCAAAGATCAATAAACTTTTATTTCTAAAGACTATTTAACACTGAACATGGAAAACATTTTAAATATCCACAATAAATGAACAAAACAACCAAAAACAATAAAAGCAGGACTCAATGAACTGCACTTGAATAAATACCAAAAACAATACAAATAAAATTGATGTAAACAAAACCCGACCCTACCCTATGATAAATGATTTGTTATTAAAGCATTAACACACAAACTACACTGTTAGAACATAAAAGCAAGTAGCGCGTGCATGGTTTGGCATGACTGAATGCGCCAAGTGCGCTCCCTTAATAATTCCTAAAAAGCTGACAGTTCATCGCAATCTCACACATCTCTGTTATTATCAATAAAGCTGACTGCACAATGAATCTTTCATAATATATTATATACACTTTATTTGTTATAATTAGAGGATTTGCCAGCAGCAGCACTGAACAAAAAGTCAGTTTTGAGCGGTGAGGGGAGTCTATCTTAAATGGTTCTGATTGGCCATTGCGTTCAAGAAATCAACACATATGTCTGTGATTGGCTACATCGCTCAACGCTGCAAACATGTTATGAATAGAAACTCTGGCCTGTAAATCGTTTCTATTTTGTTTTAGTTGTTCTTGTTGCTTTTCTGCAACAGATGAATAAAAATCTATTCGTTTTTATGTTTTATTCATAGATATTTCTCGTTTGCGGGAGTCCCGCGAATCGTTTTATTCTCCCGCCCGCAACCCACACGTACAGAGTGAGTGCATTACCGCCCGCGCTCGCACTCAGCGTCTCGGCCATCAAATCTAGTCCCGCGCCGCACTCTATTGCGTTGGGAGTGCACGTCTCTAGATCAAGGACCTGGCCCGGGTCAAATTCGGGCTCGGGCAGATAATCTAAACTCTAGTTCACTAGTTCAAGGAACCGAGAGTTGTCATCCAATCTCTTTGGTAGAGAGAGAGAGAGAGAGAGAGAGAGAGAGAGAGAGTGAGACGAGGAAAACAAACAAGCATGCAAAGGGAAATTATCGCGGCCGGAAAAATTATCGAGCTAATTTTTTTTATCGTACGATTAATTGATTTATCGACTATCGTGACAGGCCTATACCAGTCTGAAGCATTTCTCTATTAGGCGGACATTTCAGCCACCTGAGCAAAATCATTCTTCATACCAGACCTGTACAGTGCATAAACAAAAACGTGTGTAACTTTTAACTTTAATGTGCTCTTTCTATTTGATTTGACCCTTGATATAACTAAATTATGTACATTTTAAGTTACCTGAGAAAACATTTTTAAAGTATAATACACTGCCGTTCAAAAGTTTTGGATCAGTAAAGTTTTTAAAGAAGTTTCTTAGGCTTATCAAGGCTGTATCTATAATACTAAATATTATTTCACAAAGTTTTCTATTGTAACATACTTTAAAATATCAATTATTCCTGTGAAGCAAAGCTGAATTTTCAGTGTCACATGATCCTTCCAAAATCATTCTAATATGCTAATTTATAATGTCAGAAATACATTATTTCAGGATTATTTGAGAAATAAAAAGTTAAAAAGAACAGTGTTTATTCAAAATAGAGATTTTGTGTTACAATATATACACTACTATTCAAACTATGTTTGCGGTCAGTACATTTTTTCTTTCTTATTTATTACTTTTTTGTTAATTAATACTTTTATTCAGCAAGGATGTTTTAAATGTATAAAAAAAGTGATAGTAAAGTGCTATAAAATATTTATGTTTTTAATTAATGCTGTTCTTTTTTACTTTTTATTAGCATAATAAATGAATCAAAGAAAAAAGTTCCAAAAAATATTAAGCAGCACAACAGTTTCAACCCTGATAATAAATCATCATATTAGAATGATTTCTAAAGATCATGTGACACTGAAGACTCGAGTATTGATGCTGAAAATACAGCTTTGCTTTACAGGAAAACACCATATTTTAAAATATATTAAATTAGAAAACAAATATTAGAAATTGCATTAGCCTAAGAGTTCACAATATTGAAGTTTTTTTTCATGTTTTTTGATCAAATAAATACAGCCTTGTTGAGCATAAGTGACTCCACTAAAAAACAAGGTAAATTATTTATTAGATTTAAAATATAGGCCTAACATATTATAATATATCAAAACTTTTTAACTTTTAAGAAGAGGTCTCTCTCAAATTCTTTAAAAAACTTTTCACTGCTGTCCAAAATAAATATCCCAATTTATCTATATTAGGGATGTGAATTTCGGCCAAAAATGACATTCGAAAATCTAGTGGCAAAAGTCGAAGATCTTTCAAAGATTGAAAAAAAAAAACAAGCACATTCTCACAATGACAGAAAGGGATGCAAAATTCCTCAATTTGTCATGAAAAAAACTGTTTATTAATTGAACATGTTCTTGTCGTTTTTTTTACATGCTTATTAATAGCCTACTTGGAAGAAGAAAAGCACGACAGTCCGTTTCTGCATTGCCACACCAAATGCTCGTTAGATCAAAAAATAAAATAAATGCAGACTCAAGTTCTTGTTGAAACACTAGACATGCAAATTCTGTTCGTTTTGGGCACCTTTTGTGTGAAATCATATTTATTCTGTTCATCAAAGTTAGTGTGCTTTCACTTTGAGCGTGAGCAGCGAAGCAACTCGGCGCAGAAAACATCCGCTTCTCTTGCTTGACGCTCACGTGCTGCTCCTGTCCTGCTCGCGGTGTGAATGCACTCATTAACATGCACGCCGAAAAAAATACGCGCTGCTCACACTCCGATGACGCTTGCTGTGTGAAACGGCATATTCACGAGTTCACACTTATGAATGATCAGAGAGTAAATAGTTATGCGTATTTGGCGTGCTGTCTGGGTGGGGGAGGGCTACCAGCTCGGAAATTGGGCCCGAACCCAGAGTACTCCCCCGTATCTCTGTTTAGGAAGATAATCAGGCAAGTGTGAGGAGATGGGGTGGTGGAGGGATGCTGAAAACTGTCGAGAACTATGGGTGAGTTGACTGCGAATATTTATAGGCTTTACTCATGCTGATTGAGTGGACTTGATTACTGATTGTTGACAGCTGGCTGGAATGACTTGATTGATCATTAGAACGTGTTCCTCCCGAACCTTGTTAATAAAACATTAATTCTTGTTTTAAAAATTGAGGATGTCAACATGTTCTAGGAGACGCGAGCGCAACCTATTTACGGTCGCAAAGTTAATGGAAATGACAATCCTGTTCTCTTTTGTTGTTTGTTAACACTATGTATGTAGGCTAAATTGCGCAGTTGGGGGTTTAATTTATGTTATTAACACCTTGTGTCCCCGACAAGAAAAACACCCTGCTGCGATCTGTGACAGTAGGCGCGGAGTCAATAATGTAGAACACATTAACGATCTTCGGGAAAAAAAAATGTATGATCGAATTTCGCACTCAGTTCGACTATTTGAAGATCGTGACCCATCCCTAATCTATATACAACTGAATCATAATTTGAACTAAATCGCAAGCTTGAATCAAAATCAAAACATGAAATTGATGACAATACTCAGCTCCCCTCAATCCATGCAATTAGGGCTTGGACTGTTACCGCATTACCGCGGTCACGTGACCCCTACCGCGGGTTCGAGCTCGACACCGTCATCACTGCAAAAAAAAAAAGTGCCTGCACATGTGCACGTTTTGTCTAGACATCCTTCTATTTCTGTTCTAAATGTTCCTGTTCTAAATGTGAATTTTTTTCTTTGTTTTTCACGGGATGGTGCTAATAGCGGTTTACCGCAATACCGCCGGAATTTCTTGCTTTTCAACCGCAGTAAGAAAAAATCCATACCGCCCCAGTCCTACATGCAATCCTGCTACTGTACAATTAACATTTTCAGTAACAATTTTCCAGACACAAAATTAACTCAAAATTGCAAACCTGTTATGGCCTGAACTTTTTCAACATCCAGCTGTTTTTTTGGGGGGCCCCCTCTCACAGATTTTCCTGTTAGGGTGGACTCTGCCAGCAGTTCCTTTGTGAACACCAGAACAGCAAGCTCTTGGGCAAAAATGGTCATACGAGTTCTGTTCAGCCGCTGGAAGGCCCTCTTCGGAACACTCACTGCACTTCCAGCCAAGGAGTGCTGTATAAAGAGCAGTAGGGAGAGAGAAAGAGAGAGAGACTCAACTGACAAATTAATACATATTAGGGAGATGTATCTATGAGTAATACATTTTATCCCAATATGACAATACTGTGCATAAAACAAGCTTTTTTGGGGAAAACAATGTCAGGGTTCTACAGGTATCTTCAAATGAAATTTAATGCCTTTTTAATGCCATTTTAAAATGTTTTAATGCCATATACGACCCATGACTAACCACGTATGTACATATATATATATATATATATATACACATATATATAAAAAAAAAAATTTCTGGAACACATAGGTGTAATTTGCGGGTGGGACATGTCGATTGTCCCCACCATTTTTTAAACATCTCGCGGCGTATAGGACGGGTCGCAGGAATGGTGGTGTTTCATTAGTAATATTATTATTAGTGTTTTTGTTGTTGTTATTAATAATTGCTCACACTTGCAAAAGAGAAGATTTGACACATGGCACTGACAATTCAACCAAATAAAAAGTATTTATTCTCTTCCTCTTCTACCGGCACCGTCTCCTCCTCTAATGGGCCCTTTCCTCCACCTTCTCTGGGCCAGCATCCTCTAACCTGGCCTTTTTAGGGGGCTTTCCTCTCAGGGTGGATGAGAGGATGCTTAATTGCTTTTTACCTGACATCTTTGAAAGACAGATTGCAATGATTAATGCATCCATGGCCAGGATATAATTATAAAATATGACATGATTTTAAAAGTGACCAATAACATCGACTATGCAATACACTTTAATTTATTTAGTGCTTATAAAATTATTAAGCCTATTTGGAGAGAGAGATGTTTATAATGTGATAATATGTCAGTCATCGTGTGATAACGAGAATATGACTAGGCCTAGACTACTTGTTCTGAGCAGGTGTTGTCAGTGAACAGGCTGTAGAACTGTTGTCTAAGTTACAGACACTCATTAAAAACTGATGCTAATTATCTGGGAAACATTTCAGCAGTCAAGTTGCCATTGTTTGTGTCAAACAAGTTGTGAATTTTTTGTAACATTCAAACAGGAGATCATGACTTATCTTGAATCTAACCCAGATACAATAGTGCTATTTTCTAATTGGCTAATGTGTAGACCCTTTCTTTTTTTTTATTGGCTGATAAGTGGCAGGCTCGACGGAGCCTCATTCATTGCTTGATTCCTTTCGGTTCCATAGTGAGAGCGGCGCGGACAGAGACATTTGGAGCGCTACGGCATATTCAATATATTATAAAGAGTTTTTCAGCGTGAGAAATACAATGTTTGCGTGACAAAAGACCGAAATGAGTGACTGTCACGCTCAATGCGTGACACTTGAGAGCCCTGCGTCAAAGAGTATAGAAGAACAATATACGTTCCTGGCCTGCGTTCTGTTGCAGCTCGTGCACAACACTTCTCTCGGACACGCGCTACAATCCGTTGTGGAGAGACTCTTTTTGTTACGGTGAAATCACAAAACATAATGCACAAAAACATGTCAGTGCTTGATATACAACCACTAATAAACAATCGGTTTTGACGAAGAAAAAAAAATATACTTCTTACTGCGGATTAGAACCCAAAACCTCTGACATTCTTGACTAAAGTTCTGCTACTGGACCACCTCCGCATCACGGCACTTTTGCTCCGGCCGGAAGCAATTACTAAACTGGTTCCGCGTATTTATCGCAGGAACGTACATATTTTGCGACAGCAAATACAAATTATTAATTACGAAGGCTATATTCAAATAAAAATTATATAAAATTCTCTTCAAAACTATAAAAAAAATTAATGCCTGTAAGAATCAGATTTAATGCTTTTTAAGGCCTTAATTTTCGCAAAATCCATTTAATGACTTTTAATGCTTTTTAATGCCCCGCGGAAACCCTGCAATGTTGTCTAAGTTTCACTATGGAGTTGTATGACAGTCGGTTAAATTTTGTGGTTACTCTTGTAGCCTTACAGTGCTGAATTGTCATTTCAGTTTGTCCTGCATTTTTAAACCTCGCCAGTTTAATCTTTCAATCAATTTTAAGCCATTTAAAGGCAATTAAATGTGAACAGGACTCGATTCATTACTTGCTTAAGCCTGGTTCACACGGCAGGATAATTAGGCCGATTTTAGCCCCGATTCACCCATTCCAACAATGCTCCTATTATCGTAAAAAATAATCTGATCAGATATTCCTGCTGTGTGTGGTGTTAAGACTGCTCTCGTCTGCTCGGAAGGACGTCTGGACCGCTCCGATCTCAAATCGGGGATATCCAACATGTTGGATTTTTTTGGCCCGATTTCTCCTCGTGTGTGGTGTCCCCGGGGACAAACGAGCACGCAGCCTGTGGCGTGTAGCCAATCAGAAAGCGAGGCCGACAATTTTAAAATCGTCCCGTGTGAACCAGGCTTTACTGTTCTGAAAGATGGATAACTTTAATATTGATCCATTTTACCGTAAAGTTACAAGGTAGAGATTCTGCATTCTAAACATCGATGAATTAACTATGGGTCTCAGCCCTTAATTGTAACATACCATTTCAATGTCACTGGGCACAGTACTAGAGGCAGACATTCCTGATGAGGGGATTGAGGGGATCAAAGACCGGACACACTGCACACAATCCTTCATTAATTTGATCATTTCTGGTAGCTCTATGTGACAGTAAAGGGGAAAAGGGTAAGTTAGTGTTGTTTGACAATAAGAACCTTTGTTTTGTGCATCTGTGGCACTTGATAGATGGATGAAATGTAAAAGCTGGCCAGCATTACCTAAATATTGGTACTAATGTTCAGTGCATGTCAATCACTCCAATGCAAACCTATTCAGGTTTGCATTGGAGTGATTGCAAACGTGAATAGGTATTCACTTACCACGAAGGGATGTCATGATTTCTTCATCCATTTGAGACAGCATTTTTGGCCCAGTGTTAGAGTCTTTTATCTGCAAATAGCCAATAAAATAAAAGCACATTTAAACTTTTTATTAAAGTCACATATCACGTTAACATGTTAGTTACAATAAAAAAAATACAGGAAAGAAACAGAAAAATAATTAATGATGCTCAAATTTAAATTACACTGTAAAACAGCTGTAGGCCTTAATGCTAAGGACCTTTGCTACTGCCCTGCTTGGGCCAATGCTTCAAATTCTTACTTGGCCTGCCAAAAATTCACTGGTCCCACCCAAAACAATTATTTTCAAGTATTTCTCATCCATTAGTGTTAGAGCAGTCAAATCAACAATACTGCTAAATGTAAATTGTCCCTGACTACCTAAACCAAGGGAGCACAAACACCATCAGGTGACAGAAGATGCATAAAAATCCTTTGGAGAAAGTCAGCTTGCCTTTCTCTGGGTTGAGGTTAGACCAAAGTCTTCATCTGAGTCATTGGCCTGAAAAAAACACACACAATTATTATAAGAGATGTGTGAAAATCAAGAGAGAAACAATTTGTTTACAGCACACCTTGCTTAGTACATAGAAAAAAAAATATGACTCACCATTTCAGGACTCCCTATGTTTGTAGCATCATCAGAACTGGTGTGATGATCTGGACGGAGTGGGCTCGCTATGTTTGTGGCCTCATCAGAACTGATATGATGATCGGAAGTGAATGCCAGGGGTCTGGCAGCCTTCTTAGTGTTTACTAGCTTTACCTGGACAAAATGTTAATAAGGAAAAATAAAATAAAAATAAAAACTTTAAAAAAAAAATTAAAAAAAGGATGCTAGGTTCACAAGTGGTGGTTGGGGAGAGACTCTTGATATGATTGTAAAGCACTTTGGGTGTAAATTAGTACATATTTAACTGGCATGCTATATAAATGCTTTATTTATTCTGATTGATTTTTTTTTAGTGCGGTCCTGTTTATAAAACATTCAAACTATAAAAATGTAGCCAAAAACTCAATAAGACAGTATGCGTACATTATGAAGACATTGTGGAACTTCATCCTCAGAGCTGGTGTTTTCATCTTGTGTGTCTACGGCCCTGCTCTGAGAAAGTGAATTCTTCAGTTTTTGTAACATCTTGTCTCTGGCTGCCTCTTTGATCTTGGTTTGCTCTTGCTGAAAAAAATGTAGGGGGTAATAAATAAAAAAAATGGTTAAAATCTTCACTATGTCACATACATGCTGATATAATGAAATTTGATGCAGATTGTTTTTCTGATTAAAAAATATTTTGGCAGCAGTCACAATGAATCTTTGTCTGGCCAAAGATTTATTTGATAATTTAATGTAATATCTGAGATTACTGCTTTACTGGAGATGGCAGAATGACACACTTTATTTATAAGCTTTATGTGATTAGAACAGTGTGAATAAAAATGCTGCATGTCTTTTATGAAACTCATAACTTCATTCTTTGGCTTTTTATTAAATTGTCTTCCAATATCCTCAAGACAGGATTTTAAAAATGAGCATGATAATTCATGTGTTGTTGTTGTTGTTTTTTCCAAAATAAGCATAGTTGTGAACTACCTGAGGTACAGGCTGTAATTATGGACTCATATTTAATATTACATGCATGGAATCAATTTTACATTTAGCATATCTTCTGGAATATTAAGAAGTTACTATCACCATGACATAAAACTGTCAATATTACATAAAGACTTATCCATATCCACTCACCAGCCTGCCTTTTTTAGCCTCGTTTAGCTTGTTGCTGCTGGTGTCCAACATTTTCTTTTTGACACAAACGCCCCTGCTTTCATCCTGGTTCCATATGTCCTTTCCCAAAAGTAGTAAGTTTTTCTTCATGACGAGGTCTTTGAACGAATCTGATATAACAAGCGCAAAAACACTTTAGCCTAACATAACTTGCACCTGTTAACAAAAAAAGCGACACAATAGCGTAGGCTAATAAAACATTTGAAAGTATAACATAAGAAATTAAATTGAAAAAATAACTGACCTCCAAACAGCAGGACTTTTGCAGGCACCGTCTTCTCTGGTTCTTTACGTGAAGGCCACTTTATTTCCAGCCAATTCTCGTCTCCATCAAGGTCTGGTTTTGACGTAACTTGATTATGCTGGTCTATATCTACAAGGATCGATGTGCTCTCCACTTTCAATGATTTATCATACAAGTAATAAATGGCAAACTGGAACGGCATCGTGTATTAGTAACGTCTCCTTCTGCTGCAAAACGTCACTTAGCGCGGGAGCATCAATCGAAGCGAGTACCATCTGCTGCTCTGATTGGCTGAAAGCAACACTAAGACACTTGATTGGTCAAATACCGTGGCGCCGATTTTCTCAAAATCTATTTTTTTTTATCCAGTAGAGAATACGCTGACATCATAATGGCATCAAAACGACATTATAAGATAATTTTGAATTCCGATGGGACTCAACCAGATACGCCAAGATCCTCAAAATACAGAAAACTTCAACAGAAAAAGGTAAACAAAAAAGTTTTTTCTTTTGCAGTATTATCACTCTTAATTAGATTTTTAAAAAAATGTATTTAGTTTTTCCCCCCATGTCATTAACGTTACATTGTTTATTGCATAAAAAACACTTCAATACAATGTATCTATATAAACTGTATCTAATCTGCATATTGATGTGTTCTTGGGGCAACAGTAATGAAAAATGAAGTTTATTAATGGGAGTAATAATTTACAACGTTTTCATAATAATATGTAATATTTCATATGAATATTGATATATAATTACTTTCCCTATTCACTCATAGTGTTTCCTCCCAAACTGTCTTGTAAATATGATTTACTTCCTGCATAAACTGCTATGACTAGTTTTACTAGTTAGTTATCAAATTTTTTTTTCAAAGTAACTATTTTAAGTCAATAACATATGCATACAACCAGACATTTGTCTAATTTAATACTATATGGTTAAACTGATTGCCCTTTGATTAAGCTCTAATTGGTCATACACTTAAGACACGGTAACATAACGGCTTTGTTTATGCAACTGGCCCCTGATGTCCTTTACAGTGGCCCTGATTTGTAACAGAAAGTCATATTTGTTATATTTCTGCAAAAGTGTTTCATTTAATCTTTAAATTAATTCAGTCATTTTTAAAGAGTAAGGCGAAATTTTTGTCATGGTAAAAACTTCAAACATTTGTTATCTTTGAAAGTAGCCAAATGTGCTGTTTACAGGACATCCATTGTCCTGTAAAACTGTTACATGTGTGGTGTCAGAGAAATTCACTAAAATATAATGTCTACTACAGTGGACAAAAGTCTGTTCCTGGGTCTCAGGAGGATTTTTTATTTATTTTATTTTTTACTTTTGTGTACAAAAATACACTTTTGCCCAAACAAAATATGAATGGATTGAAAATGTTTACTCTAGCTCACTGTACTTCAGAAATGTTAAACAGGAGACATCACAAGTACTGAACTATTAGATAGCAGTTACTTTAAGTTATTTAATTTTGTTTGTACTGTATCCACAGAAACAGACGAAATTGTTGTACAAGAGATTTCTTCATACATCTCCAATTTCACAAACAACTAATTACAGAAGAAAAGTTTACAAAAAGGTGCGTAATTGTGAAGAACAATGTTATGTATAATGTAAAAAATTGCGATAAACAAAATGTTCAACCAGACGTTTATGTTTGGATGGGCCTCGCAGACCTTCAGTGCCCCAGACTGTCAGTGGGCTGTTTATTTATTGATATTTTGATTTAATTACATACTGAATGTAATTAAATGCAAAATAAAACAGCAGTTTTTCAATACAGACTGACTGTTTCGAAATACTGCTGTTTTGTTTTGCATTTGTTTTGTGAAGTTGCATTTTCCTTTTGTGTACATTTGTTTCAGATTCCTCTCTCAAATCCTACTGAAGAGAAGAACGAACTTGAAAGCACAAAAGAAAGAGAACAAGAGGAGAAACAGATAGATTATGTAAATACGATTGAGGAAGGAGAGGAAGATGATGAAAATGGACAAGAGGATCTAGTGGAAGATAATGGAGATGGACAAGAGGACAGAGAGGAAGATAATGGAGATGGACAAGAGGACAGAGAGGAAGATGATGGAAGTGGACAAGAGGACAGAGAGGAAGATGATGGAAGTGGACAAGAGGACAGAGAGGAAGATAATGGAGATGGACAAGAGGACAGAGAGGAAGATGATGGAAGTGGACAAGAGGACAGAGAGGAAGATGATGGAAGTGGACAAGAGGACAGAGAGGAAGATAATGGAGATGGACAAGAGGAAGATAATGGAGATGGACAAGAGGACAGAGAGGAAGATAATGGAGATGGACAAGAGGAAGATAATGGAGATGGACAAGAGGAAGATAATGGAGATGGACAAGAGGACAGAGAGGAAGATAATGGAGATGGACAAGAGGAAGATAATGGAGATGGACAAGAGGACAGAGAGGAAGATAATGGAGATGGACAAGAGGACAGAGAGGAAGAGGATGGAAGTGGAAATGAGGACAGAGAGGAAGATGATGGAAGTGGAAATGAGGAAGAAGAGGGAAATGAGCAAGAGGACAGAGAAATAGATGGTGAAAGTGAAGAAGATGGAAGTGAACAAGAGGAGACAGAGGAAAAGGATGGAAGTAGACAAGGACAGAGATCAGGAAAAGAGAGGAGCCAAGGAAATGATCATTCAAAGCAAAGGAAGGTGCGTTGATATGTATACACAGGGTGTTAATTTATGTTGACTGTGTAAGCCACCTGTCTTAAATGTTCAACACTGTTAGTGATATTTCTGCTTGTGTTTTATATTTTCTTGTTGTAGTTAATTTGATCAGACTTGTCTTTTTTCACAGAAACAACAAGAAGATGATCCTGTATACCCAGGTGCTCCTCTCACAAAGGGACAGAGTCTGCTCTTACTCATGTCGTATGTACTGCGCCACAATTTGACAGAAGTAGCTCTTCAGGATCTCCTTACTATGTTCAATGAACATTTCCCTGGTTTGGTGCCGGCAACTTCATATCTTTTCCATAAAGCATATGGACAATTTGGCCAGTATGTGCCACATTTTTATTGTATCAATTGTGATAGCTACTTGGGAGCTACTGAGACAGCACCACAAAACTGTTCTTCTTGTAAAGCTAAATTTGACGCAGAGAAAAACCTAAGGGCTGGATCTTACTTTCTAGTACTTAGTCTATCAGCCCAAATAAAAGACATTTTGGAAAAACCAGAGATTTGTTTGAATAAAACGGAATCAATTCCAGGCATTGTTTCCGATATTCAGTGTGGGGAAGAATATCAAAAGATCAAGCACAGTGGACAAATGGGGCCTGATGACATATCAATCTTGTGGAATTGTGATGGAATTCCTGTTTTTAAAAGTAATAATGAACAGATATGGCCAATCCAGTGTCAAATTATTGAGCTGTCACCAAGTGATCGTGAAAGGAACATATGCATACCATGCTTATGGGTTGGTAACAGCAAGCCAAATATGATGACATTTTTAACTGCTTTTGTGTCACAGCTCAAGGAACTACAACAGATTGGAATCACATGGAGGGACTCTGAAAACGTAGAGCATACAAGCAAGGTTCATTCACTCCTCTGCTCTTCTGATTCAATTGCCCGGCCCCTTCTGAGAAACACAAAGCAGTTCAATGGAAAATATGGGTGTGACTTTTGCCTCCACTACGGTGGTGGCCCATATATTTGGGAAACACCTGAACCACCTTTAAGGACAGAGACAGATCATTTCCGGCATGCTATGCTGGCAACACCTGCTCAACCAGTAATGGGTGTAAAAGGACCATCACCTTTGATGGAACTTGAAAGCTTTAACATGATCACAGGCTTCGTTCCAGAGTACCAGCACAGTGTGTGCCTTGGTGTAACTAAACAGATAGCATCTCTGTGGCTGGACAGTAAACACCATAAGGAAGATTGGTACTTGGGCTCAAAGACCAATGACATAGACCAGGGGCTCAAGGCCATTAACCCACCTTTGGAAGTCACAAGGGCCCCAAGATCATTGAAAGACCGAAAATTCTGGAAAGCATCTGAATGGAGGTCTTTTTTGTTGTTTTATGCTTTGCCTGTTTTGAGTGGTATTTTGAAAAAGAAATACTGGAATCATCTTTTTTTATTAGTTTTTTCAATGCACACTCTTCTTCATGATGCCATCAAAGCAAACCATGTGGATAAGGCAGAACGAGCTCTTCGAAAGTTTGTGCGTAACTTTGAGAAACTTTATGGTGCTAAAAATGTTTCTTTCAATGTGCATTTATTAATGCACTTAGCAACAAGTGTGCGAAACTGGGGGCCGCTGTGGGCAACATCCACATTTCCATTCGAATCTTTTAATGGAACATTGCTGAAGTTTTTCAACGGAACAACGCATGTGCTAGATCAAATAGTTAAGAGATTCCTTAGGTGGAGGGCTCTCTCAGCAAAAGCAGGGACTACAATGGCAAATGCTAATGAAAACATAAGAACATTTTTTGACAAACTCCAAAATAGATCTGCCTTAAGACAGAAGTCAAAGAAGTTTCAAGATAATGTCAGAGGTTTTGGTTGCCCGAAGAAAGGTACCACATCTGTGCTGCAGAGAATGGCTATTAAAGACTTTACTGGTGACACCGTTAATTCGGGTTTATTTTATGACCGTTTCACTTGTAGCGGAGTTCTTTATCATTCCTGCAAGAGCACAACTCTTAAAAAGAGAAACAATTCAGTTGTCCAGTTAAGTGACGGAACATTCTGTGAAATTATGACCCTGGTGGATTTTACGTGTGAGGACAGGGCATCTACTGCATCCACCAACAACAGATTCTGTGTTTTAGTTAAAGAGCTTGCCAAGAGTGGAGGAAAGTTGTGTAGAGATGCTCAGCTAAATATATCCTCAACATTTATATATGAAGTGTCTCACACCAATAATGTGTTTGCTGTCCCTCCGCAATCACTCAAACGTAAATGTGTACTGATTAGGTCTAAGGACAAACTGTATGTCATTCCACTTCCAAACAATATTGAAAGAGACTAAAACTGACTCCTGGGGAACTACTTCTGCAGCTTTACTGATGTCAATGCCAATTGTTGTTTTTAAGCTTTATTTCTGCCTAAAATTAACAATGATATGTTAAGAATTTTTGATCACTGATTATGATATAATGTATTAAAGCAGTGAACTTATTTTTTTGGCCATGCAATATAGACAGTGTTTACTTGGCTGTACTTGTGACATCACAATCCAGTAGCTGAACTTCCTGTCCAGTAGAACACATTTTCTTGCATGGTGTGCTGTTGGTATAAAATTGGATTGATGTTTACATTGGACCTCTCTGTGATTTTGTATACATTAAAAATACTTAAATCACAATTATCCTTTCGTGCAGAGCATATACACTTTATTAAAAAACATGTTTAAATAGCCTTTCAACACATTTATCATATGTTTTATTACTTTCTGAAGTAGCAATTAAGTGAATTTCAATCATGAAGAAATACACTTAAAAAATGCAATAATTTAACAAAGTATACTACAACTTCAGGTTATTTAATAATGTACTTTGAAAGTATAATTTCAAAGCATTGTTACAATGATCATTTTCAGCACATAGTTAAAAAAAATGCATAAAATATATTTAAAATAAATTCCAAATAAATATACTTATAAAAAATAAACAGAACTTTCACTTCAAGTATATATTTTTTTAATATTTTTTTTTTAGAAAATATACTAAATTACATTTATTTTAAAGTAAAAAATTGTATTTTGGAAATAGTAAAAAGTATGCTGCTAATGTAAATTTTGTATATATAAAAATAGTATATTTTTTATTAGTATATTTGCAATTTACTACTAAAACAGGGAATATATTACAAATACAATAAAGTATACTTTTTTTTGTATTTTGCAAAGTACTCCAAAAATGTATTATAAGAGCAACATAATTATGTTTTATTTAAATGCACTAAAACTACACTAAAAGTATGCTTGTGTTTAGCATATTTCTTAAAAATATAATTAAGCATGTATTTATAACTAATGTACTTCTAGTGTACTTGTTAGAAATATAATAAAAGTATACATGTGTTGAGCATATTTATTAAAAGTGTAACAAAGCATATATTTGTAACAAATATACTTATAGTGCACTTTTTAGAAATATGTTAAAAGTATGCTTGTTTTTCAATATACTTTTAGAAAATATACTAAAGTACAATTATTTTAAAGTGTGTTAAAAGTTGTATTGTGAAAATAGGTAAAAAGCATGATGCTAACATACTTTTAATATATTTAAAGATAGTACATTTTTGGTTAGTATATTTGCAATGTACTATTGAAAAAGGGAATATATTTCAAATACAATAAAGTATACTTTTTTTTCACTAGGGCTTTAGAGAAAGCAATTAACATATACTGTACATATCAAGCTGCAGTTTAGTTTAAGTTGACTGTCAGAATGGGTATGTCCTCATAATATTTTTTTTATTTTTTTTTTTTACTTCAAACTATACAAAATACATTTTCCCTCCTTTTTTGCAGAGATACCCACCTTAGTGCAGTGTGTCAAGGAACTAATATCCTCAATGAACAGAGGGATCGATACAGCAAGCACAAGCTCAGGGTCCTCCAGCTCAGCCCAAGAGATGGTATGTTGTCTGTGTTTTGTGAAATACTAATCATTCAACTTTTTTTTAAACTTGTATTTTCAGCCTTTTTAATTTGTCAGCAGAACTCTTTTGACTTGCATTTTTTACTGAGCACCCCTTAAAAATTTTAAGTCAACATTTCAATAATTTATTGACATTTATCTGTAGGTATTTCCATATATGCATTGTTACACATTTCAACATAATATTGGTACAGTAAAACATTTACTTTTACATTAAGGGGCAAATATATATGAAACTTTAGGGCCCAAAAATATGCAATATTCTAATAGGCTATACAGACTAAAAAGCGGAGAAGCGTTGAATTATTTTATTGCTGTCATGCATTAGTATATCAAAACTTGACATTGGTTGACCCTGCAGTAGGGATGCACCAAAATAAAAATTCTTAGCCAAAGCCGAAGCTTGAACAGGTGTGTTTTTTTTTGGGGCAGTTTTTTTCACCTAGTACAATTTTTTTTAATTTTTTTTTACCATTGCATAAATTAAAGTTTATTTATTGCCTTATCTATTTTGTCTTGCTTTTTAAAGAACATACAATATTAACTTAATACTGATAATTTTTTAAGCACAACTTAACTTAGTTTGTAAAAGAATGAGACCCCCTTCTTGTATCAGGTATGTACTGTTTTGTTTTTGTACAATTTTTGTAAATTTCACATTCCACAGATAGAAACAAATCTATTACAGACTTGAACACTTTGTCCGAATGAACGTTGATGGAGCTTTTATTTTAGTGGAAAGCCCCAGGAAGAAATGTATAAATGATTCTCATTACAAACATGTGAAGATGTTTGTTGCATGTATGATTGTCACATCTATGCCTTGTAAAAATTCTTAAAAGTGTGACTGAGCAACTGAGGAGTAACACTGTATCAGCGCAGGATTTCCTCGGCCTTTGAACTTTAAACCTCGGTGCCGAGAGCTGGTGCAGTGCTAATTTAATACATGCATACTTTTCTCATCGGAGACTTTTCTCTCGTTGCTTGTAATTATTTTTGCAAGTTTTTCTAGACAGATTTAAATGCTTCCACCCTTCTGACATGTTTACCGCATCTGTGCGTGCCTCTCTTTGATCACATCCCATCAGTGTTTGGGTCATTTTATTCAATCTTTGTTTTTTTTTTAATTTATTTTTATTTTTTTTATTTCCGGCATAAAAGGTGTCTGAGAGCCTAAGTGAGTGTCACTGAAACTCTGTGACTTTAGCTAAATTCCCGTTATAGTCAGTAAAGCTGACTACATAATGCAATAAATCTCCTGCTTACTTTCACGTCTGCAGACCTGCCAACCTGTATGCATTTGGCATGGTGGGTACGCATTTTCACCTCAAAGTAAGCCTCCCTACTAGAATGTTTTTTTTTTTTTTTTGTATGTTAATGTTAATTTTTTTCACCCCTGTACACAGATTTCTCTGGGCAACACGGCTGTCCAAGTCAACAAAACCTGCTTTAGGAGACTGAATCGAAGCAGAATGTCCCTGCTCACACAAGAACTCGCGGTTGTGTTGTTTGGTAGGGAGGTTCTGGGTTCATCCAGCCTTACTGGGAATGGGTCCCAAAAAATGAAGCTGAACCCAGAAAAAATTAATGCCCTCGTCGGTTTGTATCAGATTTATATTTCATTATAGTCATTTCTCAGCAGAAATTTTAAATAGTAGTGTAAAATATGATTTAAAAAACTATTGACTTATGTGTCATACTATATGTGCATGCGCCAACTTCAGAGACTGTGAACCTTATTTTATCCTAGCAAGAAAACAATACAAACAGCATATCACATTAAAGAGCATTTAATTTAACCAAATCTTAAAGTGAAGTAACGTTTTAAATAATTAAATTTTAGTGGTTGGGTGGAAACGTTACAGTAAAAAATTGCATATATATTTCATGCACTTACATTAGGATTCAATCCTCAATAATTCCATCAAATTAAAGTTGTTTATTTATTATTTCCAGGCCATAGAGGATTCTTCAAAAATAACCACTGATTATCTTAAGAATTGTGTTGTATCCAGCATGATTGAGTAATTTAACTGTATACTGTAGACAAAAACATATAATCACAATAAACATATTGAAAGAATAATTAAAATAAATTTAAATCAGCTTGATTATTTCTCTGGGAGTTGGAACAGCTTGCTTCTACTCATTCATGACTGCAGTGCCAGTGCTGACAATGACATCGATCATTTAATATCAAACATTAAAATGGAGGATGGCATACATGGTAGGGCATCAGTATAAACAAATTATTTCAAATATTTTTGTTTATTGTAAGTCCAGCTAAATTAGTTTAGCTTTCTTCACAAAACTGCTGTCTGTCCACTGACAGTAATGAAGCCATCCTTTACATTACAAATGAGATATGATGACACACAGACTGTGAAAAAAGTCTGTTAGCCAATTTTTGCCTTTATTACGTCTTGTTTGAAAATCATTGTGTGTCTATATTATAGCAATCATTATATAAGCATAATTTTGTAGCTATATGGTTCACAAACCAGCCTGGTACAATTTTTTTTTCTTCTTCTCGGCAGACACTGTGATATCAGAGTTTCCGGGCACGACGCAGTCAGAGGTGAGAGCTGTAATGCGGCGAAAATGCAACAACGAAAGTTTTGTGTCGAAAAAAAAACAGTTAAATAAATTTTTTTGTCGTTGTTGGTTTTGTTTTTGTTTTGTTTTGATTTTTGCCCCTAAGGTTGGGAAAGGATTGTAAAATGAAAAAAAAAGAAAGAAAAGAAAATCGTGTTTTGTTTATATTTAAGATGTACTGTATGCTATGGTTTAATTATTTTATAGTTTAATGTTATTTTTTTTCCAACCTCTAGGTCTGTTTGTACTTTATTGGAATTTCTTTTGAGTAATGTTTAAAAAAATGTTTTTCAATAAAGGGATGCTGTTTGTTTGTACATTACATACCTGTGCTATTGTATCTGTGGTATCCTTTTAAACTATGGGTTACATTTTCACACAATAAAAAAAAATTAAAGCTGGAATAGTATGTTAAAAGCATATTTTAGTTCATCTTCAGTGTGTTTAAAAATAGCATAGTTGAGTTGATCTTAAGTTTATCTTAAGAAGTACTAAAGAAAAACTTGTAATTAGTGTGTGAAAATGGAGCACTTTAAGTACATTGGATGTATACTTCATAAAATGTATTTTAGTGTACTGTTTTGACATGAACACCTTAAGTATAATTGATATTTATATGTTATTATTATATTTTAATTAAGTTATTAATATAATTAAAATGCATTAAAGATGGGTTTTAGTTTTCCTAAAAGTGGTAAAAAAATTTAAATGTTGAAATAGTATGATAAAAATATATTTAAGTTCATCTTCAGTGTGTGTCAAAATAGCACAGTTGAGTACACTTAGTTGATCTTAAGTTTATCTTAAGAAGTACTAAAGTTAAGCTTTTAGTATATTAAGTACAAAATTAGTGCGCGAAAATAGAGCACTTTAAGTACATTATTGAAGTGTACTAAGTGCACTTAAATAATGTATTTTAGTGTACTTTTTTGACAAAGGAATACACTTTAAGTATAATATATACATATTTATAATATATTATTAGTATATTTTAAATAATTTATTAGTATAATTAAAATGCATTAAAAATGGGTTTTAGATATACTAAAAGTGGTAACAAAATACATTTTATTAAAGGTCGAAATAGTATATTAAAAATATATTTAAGTTCATCTTCAGTGTGTGTCAAAATAGCACAGTTGAGTACACTTAGTTGATCTTAAGTTTATCTTAAGAAGTACTAAAGTTAAGCTTTTAGTATATTAAGTACAAAATTAGTGCGCGAAAATAGAGCACTTTAAGTACATTATGGAAGTGTACTAAGTGTACTTAAATAAAATGTATTTTAGTGTACTTTTTTTTCACCTGGGAATCAGCTGATACAGATCTAGACCCATGATCTGCAGGATTGGCATCTGATGGAACATAGCTCCATTGACTAGGAGTAGATGACTGAAGAATTCGTTGGATTCTGTTGTGCACATACACATAAAAGCGTTTTGTTTGATTATGAATATACCCAAGAACAACTTTACTATCTGTGTAGAACTGGATATTATTGAACTGCAATCCTATTTCTTCTACAACCATGTCTGCGATATCAACTGCTAGAACTGCTGCACAGAGTTCTAATCTTGGAACAGTCAGGTCTGGCTGTGGTGCCAACTTTGTCTTTCCAAACACAAAACCAGTATCTACTTGGCCATTTTGAGATGTGGATCGCAGATAATCTACAGCTGCAACAGCTTTCACGGATGCATCTGCAAATATACACAATTCCCTTGTCTGAACCTCTGAAGTAGGAAAAGATGAGTAAGTTCGTTGTATCTTTAGATCTTGCAGGTTTTGTAAGGAATTCCTCCATCTGATCCATTCTGGCTTTATGTCATCAGGTAATGGAGAATCCCAGTCTTCAGCCTGCTTTGAGAGTTCCCGAAGCAACAGCCTGCCTTTGATGGTAACAGGAGCAATGAAACCATAAGGATCATATAAGCTGTTTACAGTTGACAGTACACCTCGCCGGGTGAATGGCTTCTTATCGTCAATAGCTTGGAAAGTAAATGTGTCTGATGCTAAATTCCATGACACTCCTAGGCTACGCTGGACTGGAGTATCTTCAAAGAAGAGGTCAACATCTTTGATATCCACAGCCCGATCTTCAGGGTGAAATGCCTCAATCACTGCAGGTCGATTGGAGATTATTTTATGTAGCCTAAGGTTTGCTACTGCAAGCATGTCTTGAGCTTGCTTCAGAGCACTAATTGCTGCGGCTTCATTTGGGAAGGATTTCAGAGCATCATCAACATAGAAATCATGTTCAACAAACTCTTTAACTTCACTGTCGAAGTTCTTTTCTTCCTCCTTGGCCTTCCTATATGGCAACAGCAGGAGAAGGACGATTGCCAAACACATGTACACACATTCTGTATTCCACTATTTCTTTACCAGGGTCATTGTCTTGATACCAGAGAAAGCGCAGGAAATCTCTGTGATCCTTTCTGACTAAAAAACAGTGGAACATATGCTGAATGTCAGCGGTGATCGCCACTGGCTCCCTACGAAATCTTAGCAACACTCCCAGGAGGGTATTGTTGAGATCTGGCCCCTTAAGTAGGATGTCATTCAATGAGACTCCATCATAAGGTGCACTAGAATCGAAGACCACACGGATCTTGCTTGGCTTCTTCGGATGATAAACACCAAACAATGGCAGATACCAGCATTCTTGGTCTTTCTTGAGTGGGGGAGCAATTTCTGCATGTCCTTTAGAGAACATGTTCTCCATAAACTCAAGAAAATGAGCTTTCATTTGAGGACGTTTGTCCAAAGTATGACGAAGTGAGGAGAGACGGCTGTAAGCATACTTTCTGTTATTTGGAAGCCTTCTTCTGGGAACTTGAAATGGCAAAGGAGCCACCCAGCTATTGGATTCATCTTGGTAGAACTCTTTGTCCATTATGCGTAGAAACCTGTCATCATCCACTGACAGTGCAAGCTTGTGATCTCTGGATGTACGAACAAAGATTGATTGGCCTAGCTTCTCACTTGCACATATTGGTAAAGCACTTACACTTTTTGATGTAAGATGATCTTGAAACTGAAATTTTGTGCCATACTTTTACATGGAACTGACTTTCACAGGGCCCGAGTAAACTGGGGCGACCACTTTCAAGTATGGAGGTCTTAAAAACATCTACATGAGCAGGTCGATGAGCACCTCCAAGGCACACGTCTCCAATAACTACCCATCCAAGATCTAACTTTTGAGCAAATGAAGCGTTGGGTGGACCATCAATCTGTTGACGGACCTTGTGGACCCTAATGAGGTCCCTACCAAGGAGGAGAAGGATGTTAGCATCTGGGTCTAGAGACGGGATTTCATGAGCAATATCCCTCAGGTGACTGAAATGACGTGCTGCATCTGGGGTAGGAATTTCAGAACGAATGTTAGGAATCTGATTGCACTCTAGCAGTGTAGGAAGATGAAGACTTACACTCTTATCCAATGATTCCACAATGTAGCCACTTGCTCTCCTTCCTGTTGTCTCTTTTAATCCAGCACACGTCTTGAGTGAATATGGAAAAGAAGATCCTTTGATTTGAAACTCTTCAAAGAATTCTGTTCTCGCTAATGAGCGATTGCTCTGTTCATCAAGAATTGCATACATTCTTCTGGATTCGGTTTTGTTACCGACAGGATAGACATTAACCAAACAAATCTTGGAACATGCTCTGGCACTCTTTCCAGCTCCACACACTTCAGTACACTTTGAGGTTACCTCTTGGTTGGTTAATTCATCTTCCTCCCCACCATCTTCTAAGACAGGAGAGATGGTTTTCCTCCAAGGTGCTGGACCAGGATGTAGAGCTGACACATGACGACACTATCACATTCAGTGCAATAGATTTCAGCTTTGCAGTTTTTTGCCATGTGATCTACAGAAGAGCAGCACCTGAAGCATACTGAATGTTCTTTAAGAAACTGTTTGCGATCCTCAAGACTTTTTGCTCTAAAGCCTCTGCAACTTATTAGTGGATGAGGCTTATCATGAATGAGGCAATATCGTTGAGGATCAACAAACTGTATCCTGTCTGTAGCATCTCTTGTTTCAGACATGTTAACTTGGGTTTTATGAACAGCTATAGAAGCTTGCCTGAATTGATCTGATCTTTCTCTTTTTTCTTGTGGTGGCGCTGAAGGAAAAATGGCAAAGCTGGGATCTGTTCTTGTTTTAGCTTCTGAACGAATAAAGTCAGCAAATACAGAAAATGGTGGGAAGGCCACATAATGTTCTCTCTTGTACTTCGATCCATACGAAATCCATTTTTCTTGGATACCATAAGGAAGTTTTCCTACAATCGGGCTCACACCATGAGCAGTGTCAAGGTAAGACAACCCAGGAAGATAGCCATCCAGCTTGGCTGCCTCTAGCTCTGCAAGCAGGTCTCCAAGATCACGCAGCCTATAGAGATCTTTACCTGATATTTTAGGGAAGCTTTCCAATTTAGAGAAGAGAGCCCTTTCAATTGTCTCTGCTGAACCATACATTTCCTCTAGCCTCTCCCACGCCATTTGTAGACCTTCAAAAGGGTGCCTAATATTAACTGATTTTATTCTTCGTACATGTTCAGATGATTCTCTCCCGAGATATTTGATGAGCAAATCCATCTCTTCCTCTGGCTTAAGGTCAAGGTCTGCAATGGTACTTTTAAAAGATGATCGCCAAGCCCAATAATTTACAGGTTTATCATCAAAAGAATTCAGTCCAGAAGTTACCAACTGACTGCGTGCAATGTATTTGGCCAGGCTGTAAGTGTCTGACATGTGCTCAGGACTACATTGTAAATTACGGCTAGAAGCTTGCTGTCTTGCATAGTCCGCAGTGCGTTGGAAGCTGATCTCTTTGGAAAACTCTGATGCTGATACATGGTCTACTTCTGTGAAGGCTGCTGCTAGAATTTCTGCTTCTGCTATGGCCGCATCTCTCTCTTTCTCTTCCTGCAGTGCCTCTAGTGTTGCTTGAAGTCGGGCTTGTTCCACTTTAATCTCAATTTCTTTCTTAGCATGAGCCGCTCTTGCTTTGGCTGCCTCTGCTCTTGCACGAGCTTTCGTGACGGCCAAACTGGACGTAGAACTTCTTGATGAGGTAGAAGATTGAGCACTTGAGAAAGCATCATCACTTTCTTTGTGCATGCGATGGCGCAGTGATGATTTAGATTCTCTTGAAGACATGATCTTTGTGCAGGCTTACAAACAGAGATATTCCTTTATCTCTCTGATAGATGCAGTTGTTAGACAGGCAATCCATCCATCTTTCCAATTCGCTGCTTATCTTTTCACTGTCACTGGCCTCACTGTTTTAATCAATCCAGCTATCCAGTCGCTAAACACTTCCACAGTAAACTCCACGAAGGTGCAATTTATGTAGTTTAATCATGAAAAGTGTGAAACTACAAAGAAGAGAAAATACACAAGTATGAATTTCTTCAAAATAGACAAATCATCAAAATGAGCACGCTCAAACACACAAGGCAAATAACCAACAACAATACAGTTGTATATCAACAGCATTAATACTTTGTGAACTTTAGTAGAAAAAAGTAGTGATGTGACGTTCGGCACCGAGGCTTCGAAGCTTGTATCAAAAAAAAGAAACATCTCACATGAACCACTGTATCGGAGCTTGATTCGTTTTGCCGAAACCATGTGATCAGTGACGTCCGAAGCTTCGTTTCGACTTACAACCACGTGATTGTTTCATATTCTGATTCAAAAATAGCGCAACCCCCTTTGCGCAGGTTTCGAGTGTCATGCGCTTCGGTAGTGAAAAGAGGCTGTTCGGAAGTCTTCAGGTCGTATCAAGTCCCATGTGAGAGAATATTCTTAAAGGCAGGGGAAGTAGTACATAAAAAAAGAAACAGACTTAGCCCCCACACCGTTGAACAAGTCCTGTACCTTAATGCCGGGGCGGCAGTGGTTCAGTGGTTCATGTAGGTTGTCTACAAACTGGAAGGTTGGTGGTTCAATCCCCGGTTCCACCTGACCAAGTGTCGAGGTGTCTATGAGCAAGACACCTAACCCCGTCTGCTCCCGACGAGCTGGATGGCGCCTTACATGGCTGACACCGCCGTCGGTGTATGAATGTGTGAGTGAATGGGTGAATGAGAGGCAAAATGTAAAGCGCTTTGGTGGCCATTGGGTCTATGAAAGCGCAACATAAATGCAGTCCATTTACCATTTAATAAAAATCTTTAATTTCTTCAATTACCCAACTCCCCAGTTCACAAGCACCTTCACTATTCCACAATAGTTTTAATTTTATTTTGATTATATATGCCTATATGAGCCTTGCCTATGAACTCATAGGTTTAGGACTACGGCTAAAGTTTTAAGGCTGCATTTGTTGAGCAGAGTTAATTTGACCTATTAATTAATATTTCATAAATTAATTCATAGACTCATTTTGTTCATTCATTGTGTAAAAATCAACACTAACACTGATGATTTTTATTGCTTTGTGGTTTTCATAGCACAAGTGATTTATTACATAAAACAATACAAAAAAAATGGGAAAGGTAGCTTTTCCACCTTTTGACCACAAGATGTCGTTAGTGTGCACGGTGTTGAAAAGCTCCGAGTAATGAACCAATTTATGATACACTTGAGGGGAAAGCCTCAGTGCTTCACAAAGCTTCATTTCACCATCACTAGAAAAAAGTAACAAACATGCTGAATTAAATGCTACATTACATAGCACAACAATAGAGTACACATAATGCTCACTAAACAAAATCAAACAGTCACTTACAGATATTGCATTGCAAAGGGCTTTGATAGGCAAGATGAAGCTGGATGTCTGCAACCACATGGAGCACCTTGCACAACTCAAGCACAGAAGAAATATGGCCTACTTCCTCTTTTAAACAGGAAGCCATAGGAAAACTAAGGAAAACTCAAAAATAAAGTATCAAAATAAAAGTCCTTGTTTAAACCACCTGCCATACACCTTGCACATGCTGTGTGCACAAGCAACATTCAGCGTTCTGCACCTGATGCCATCACTGCGCCACAGCTTGTGGTGCCACAGTGCAAAAGGGGGGTCATGCCAATGTATGCCCTATGACGCACCATGTGCTGCACACCGCAGCACCAGAGACACTTGCAAGACACCGAAGCAAGTGGCATATCGGCGTCCTCAAAGCGAAAAGACTGTCCTAGCCAACCAAGGACGACCCTCGCTGAAATTTTTTCTCCCTTTCTCTTTCTCTCTCCCTTTCACTTTTACCAGGATGCTGCTGTGCTTCGCCATCCTGTGCCTCCAGCCAACCAGAGGACAGCCGCAATCGGACATCTCACCAGGTCCGGCATCAGGCATCGTCCTAAGCGAACAACCAGGACTCCTCATCACCAACGGCTGGACCCACACTCAGAAAGTGTATGCGCCACCTGATCCTCGCAACGTCTACAGAGCACACTACCCCAGCGCAAAAACACAATACAGCTGGGTAGGTGCCCGATGAACAGAGGACTCCCTCACTCACGCTGAGGCAGACGTTGAACACATGCTCAACCAACTTGAGAAAATGACTGCCACGCTAGCGGAGTTAGGTGGCCACAACCGCCGCTCCCAACGGTTCCTACGAGCTTTGCTCGGAGCCGCCACTGCCGTCAGAACTCTGTTTAACACTTGTATGTCCAGCGTGAATGCAGTGAACCTAGCCAACGTGAGGCGGCATGTAGCCGAAATTCAGACTGAGATTCCACAGATAAAAAAGCAACTCACAACAGAGTGCGTTGCGTCCCTGCAAACCATCGACAAGACACTAAAGGGAACTGTGGCAATTTTCAACACTCACAGCGTTCTGCTGACCCAGACAGTGAACTCCATGAAACAGCTGTTTACTGTCTTCAAGAATGACTTTGCTCAAACTCAGCTGGTAACAGCCCTGATGACAGACACGCTGCAGGGGGGTGAACTCCTCCATTGACAGCCTAACCATGGGTAGAATTCCACCGCACCTGATACCCTTAAGCCTTGTGCAAACAGTGCTGGCTTCCGCCATCACCACGCCAACTGACTCTCTACAAATACACCTTGCCTACTCGTTGGGTAGCGCCATCCCACTCTATGTCGACCCCAAGCAGAGAGAAGTGGGTTTTGCTCCTGAACTTGCCCATCAGGGAGTCAAGCCAAATCTACCGGCTCAAGAACATTGTCAATGTCAGATTTTGAAAAGTAACACTCACATCAAGATCCGCACACGTGGTTGACTTCCAGGACAGCTGCACAAAGCTGTCCCCAGCTCCGAATCCGCACATGTGCACATTGACCAAAAACATTCACTATCTCTGCCCTAGCAAACCCTTCCTCAGAGACAACACTGACGGAATCTGCGGGCTGCAGCCCATGATCAGCGGCACACGCTGCCCTGCTAAAGCCAAGCCTCGCACTCAAGTCACCGAGACCCAAGCAGAGATTGTAGGTGACAGGTTGCTCGCTAACAAGGGGGGTCACCGCCCTTCAAGCTGTGTCTCGACTGCCCATCTTGACTACCTCACCTGTTGTCCAGGCCTGGAACGCAGCTGACACTGCGCTGTGTATCTCTATGGTACTCAGTCACACCCTGACACTGGGCTTGGCCTTCATCCTGTACCATGGACCCCACGAGATGCAAACATCTACAGCCGAGCTCACGAAAGCCGTGTCTGGAGGATTCCGAAACCCTCGGAAAGAGGGTGCCACACCAAAGACCGTTTTGAACCTCATCGAGCTGAGCTCCTCAGTCCTAACAACCATCCGCAGCATCCTCCTTGCATGATCCACCAGCCATCTGACTAATGTGATCGTGATGATTTGACGAGGCCCACCTACACGGGTCCTGCCGAACCATCAAGGGGGGGACTGTAGCCGCAACCAGATGGCTAAACCCTGCTAGTTGATTGAATCACGGGATTTTTAATCAACTGACACAGCTCCACTCACTGTGGACGGACACACAAAGAAGTATGGTGTTGGACTTGAGTAAGTTACTGATTATAGTGCAGACACAGCGTTTTTCTCCAACGAGTAAACAAAGGGGTGCCTTTTTCTGATCACATGTGACCAAGAGGCGCCCTTCTGACTGAAGGACACCCTTCCTGCATGATACCTCACAAACAAGATGGGCATTGTTCCAACAAATAATCAACCACTATCCCGAACTTAAACTCACCATATGCACACCCATACACTCCCCGGAACGGGGGGGGGGGGGGGGGGGGGTGAGCACGAGGTCACCACCCGGCCGAACTCTGAAGGACATTCTAACACACACACCCAAACACACACACACACACATGTAAAAGTCTGTGTATTATACTCAGAATATGAGCCATTGCCAACTGTATACGATATATCCCTGTATGTTTATGTGTTTCCCAGTTTATATTCACTTCATGTATGACGTTTGTTTGAAGGAATGAACTTGCTTTGAAGGAACTAAATGCTTATAATATGCATATCGTATGTAACTGTATTTCTATGTATTTCTGTGACATGTTTGATATCTCTGTAATTCTCTCAATCTGACGGAGCCGAATTCCGATAGCAGAATGCAGTAATGTGCATTCTTTTACACATCTCATGGTTCTGGAGCCGAACGGCTCAATACCATCTCCTCAGTCCAGTGGGCATTCCCCCCCCACAGGACAAAGGAAACGTTGTCCTCTTCAGAGTCTCGGACAGTCATGGGGGTTCGCGCAAACAGAGGCGTGAACCCAGTCTTTCCATAAAAAGACGGACTCCTGAGAGTTCCTTGGTTGAGAGTTTTTCCCTGTGAGAGGTATCCGGATGGCTCCTTAGGGAGCTTTACGCCGTGTTCTCTTCTTTTTATTTTCTTTCTCTTAAGTTTGTTTTTCCTTTGTTCATTTCCCCAGAAATGAACTTATTCTGAATTATTTCTTTGGTAATTTACGTCAAAGACTTTTAAGCCTTCGTTGAAACTGCGCGCTCCAGACCGCAGCAAACCACGTGACGCTCCAATGGAACACACAAAGACCAGCCGCTCACATGCGCAGCAGAGCTCAGCCTCAGACACATGAGAATGCAAGTATATTTGAATTACCGAGATGCTAGAGCATTAAGATTGTGTTTTTCCGTGTTGTCTCTTAAGGTCCAAATGTCTAGATGAAATTTGCCATCCTGAGAGATCCTACGGATCTCTCTCTCTCTCTCTCTCTCATTCAATCTCTCTCTCTCAATCTCTCTCTCTCAATCTCTCTCTCTCTCTCACTCAATCTCTCTCTCACTCCTGTTTGTTATTCGTCTGTCGCGTTAGTTTACTGTACATACATGTATCCCGTGTTTGAATGTAGAATTCTGTATCTGTAGTTGCATTTTATTAAAGCCATTATATTCTTGATTGGTTCTGCCTAAAATGCTCATATTTACAAAGTCAATGAATTGTTTGATCTCGCTACAAAGCTTTACAATGCGTTACTATTTCAGTAACCTAAACTTTATAATAACAAGAAGGTGATATTTTCATGGCCAGAAAATAGCTTTTTGGAATTATAAGAAAGAGACAATTTTTGTTGGGAAATTGATAAGTTAGTCTTACTCCCGTCTGCTGGACAGACAGATTGTTTGATAACTAAATTAATTCCTGTAAAAGTTGTCTCATATAATCGATCTGTAATGAGACTATTGATATATTAATAACGAACCATAACTCATTGTGGAGATCATTCATGTATCCAATCGATCTCTTTACAACTTCGATAATTTAACTGTAAAATGCAATATATTAATCATATTTATGATTAATTATTAGAATTCCCTATATATAATTTGAGCTAATTTAATGCAGTAACCCAATGTTGCTACAACCTTAAGAAATCTGTTAAATGACATTAGAACTTTTTTCAGAAAAAAAATTCCTAATAAACTTTACTAAAGCAAGATGCTTTTTTTTTTAAAGAATGTAGAAAAATAGATGCTTTATACAAACACTTTAATAAATTTTTAATCTATCTAATTACAGTTAGTAACAACACAAATCAAACACAACGCAAAGCATGCAAAACAAAGGAACTGAGAAATAAGGCAGATGCACCATTGTTTGAAACTGTGCTAAGTCATGTAAGTATGTCAGGTGCTTCAACAAACAAGACTTCTGTATAGGTTGCACCTATGTTTTCTCTCTAACAAGGAAGCATTAGACTACTAAGAAGTGCACATGCAAAGACAAAATGGGCGTTTACCAATCAGTGGGCAATTTTAAACTACAATAAATGTTTATCAACCATTTTTCAACAGACTTGCTAAAATCATGAAGGCCCACCCCTAAACCAAGCCCCCAGTGGATTAGAGCAAATCGGGTAAAGCAGTTGAAAATGCCCATTGTGGTTTGAAAACGCCCCACTGATTGAGAAACACCCGCTAGTGTTGTGCACAGATACATGCCTGAATGATCTTATGCTCATCAACTACAAATCACTGTTAGTTCAATGCCACTGTCTCCACCCATGTGTTCTGTTGGCTTTTATCAAAATTTCAATGCTGATCCAACACACTTTAAACGTCAATTTAAATGTTAAAAATTTAAATGTCAATCTCAACCAAAATTATGGTTTGGATCAAAACTCACAATTGTATTAATGTCCCCATGCTATCTGTGTGATTTATAAAAAAACACTTTACTTACTTTAAAAAATGAATGTATGTTAGTAGATTTAGTAACAATAAATAAAATACAAGTAAAAAGCATGCTAAAATCAGAAATACATAATATGCACCACTGTTTAAAACTCAGAGAGTTCATGCATGCCAAACACACAAGACTTCCGTATAGGATGCACCTTGTGTTTTCTCTCTAATTAGGAAGCATCAATTAACTACTGAGAAGCCCACATGTAAAACCAAAAAGGGGCGTATACCAATTAGTGCTAATTTTCAAACTACAATTGGTGTTTTTCAACCATTTTTCAAAAGACTTGCTAAAATCATGAGGGCCCACCCCTAAACCAAACCCCCAGTGTATTAGAGCAAATGAGGTAACACCATTGAAAGTGCTTATCATGAACTGAAACGCCCCACTGATTGGGAAACACCCAGTAGTGTTTTGCACAGATACATGCCTGCAAGATTGTGTGCTCATAAACTAAGATTCACTGTTAGTTCAATGTCACTGTCTTCACCCATGTGTTCTGTTTCCTTTCGTCAAAATTTCAATGCTGATCTAACACACTTTAAACATTGAAATTTTGATGTCCACCAAAATGATGGTTTGGATCAAAACTCAACATTGAATCAATGTTACCATGCTATCTGGGTAACAGCCTCCTGCAGTTCTGCTGCAGGCTCAAGACGCAGTAGTGGTGGCTACACATTTACATGTTGTAACATTTAAATAAGACAACATCTAAAGTCATATTGCAAATGCAACCCCCTCCATCAACGCAACATTATTGCCACATTGCCAAAGAGCTGCATGGACACACATTGGATATGAACAGTTGCGATACACAGTGTGGACATCATTTTAGATCAGATTCCAATTGTATACAAAGATAATCGGATATGGACTGACAGTGTGAATGTAGCCATAGTTAACTACGTCAACATTTTAGCCATAATCAACGCTTCATTTACACATGTGGCTGATGCTGTACCTCTCTCAACCACAAACGCCTCCTTTCATCCATTTTTTGCACTCTTCTCTTTAACTTTTGACAGTCTAAAGAACTCGAAATGTTTTTTCCCGATGTGACCGATTAGTACAGACCAAAACTCGACCATTTTTCAGCAGAAATAATCTGCCAAATTTGCGAGTCCGTTCAGTTCAATGGCATTGTTTACGTTCTGTGCCTCCAAAATGTCCGATTTCCGGATTGATGACGCGTCGTGAAACCCCTCTATACACATGATGACAAAAAGTTTAAACATTTGTATCTACTGTTATGTCATACATCATTTTGGAAATAAAAAAATGACAAAACGTTTAAAATCAAAATATTATGAAAATGTTCTTACTCTGAAAATGAAGACCTTGAGCCCAAAGATGACCATGTATAATCCTGTACCCAGCGTTTGGGTAATGTCTTTGTATTTCTGCCACAATGTTGTCTAATACATCATCAGTGACATCAGAGTACAAATCTCTAGCCCTTTGGTAAGGGGGATGGGGGGGGTATAAATATTTATATTCGTTATTTATTTGTACCGTGCCATTCCACTTTTTCCTCTCTCATTAATACAAATGTATTAAAATGAAGTACCTTAATCCATGCTGTTCCAGTCTTCTACGTATGGTTCGCTCAGATACTCCAAGCAGCCACGCAAGCTGGACACATGAGTAACCACATATCACATAGTACTCGATCATCTCTTGTGGTATGTCCAGTAAAGGACATACTGGTCCTTTAGTTGTCCTGTCCTTCACAAAAAGCCTGTAGGCTACTTCATTGAGGTTGGCGAAGACAAAATTACTGATGTTGCTGTTGGTCAAGGCAACAAACTCATTTAATTTATCCAAAACTAAATGGCTTCTGAGTAAGAGGAAATCTGTAGAGGACGTACTGTCGTCAACTTGCTGCGCGAGCATCATAAGGTCCTCCACAATTTCACCAACTACCTCCATTGTTTAAAATAAATCGTCTGTTCAGCCCGTCTATGGTTCAGCCGAGGATCACCTCTTGACCGTCGACTGTGAGTGATGTCACTTCCCAACACAAACACGCCCCAGAGCATAATAATCCCACCCTTGACACTGATTGACAGGTTTCCGTGTAAGGCATCGGAAATGGAAATACTAAGGGAATTGCGATTGCATTTGAGTTTTGGCTGGCTCCATCCGCGACGCTGAGAAAGTGAAAAAGCAGACGTGGTAATTGAAATTGCTATTTAAATATGACAGGGTCATAACTCGTAAGATATGGGAAACACAGTTGCAAACGGACTTTGCTTTTTCATTTGAAATTTGGCAGTGAGTGTGCGTTAGCTTAAGCCTAGTTCACACTACATGATTTTAAAATGTCGGGCTGAACTGTGCGGTTCACACTACATGACTTGCTCTCTGTGAAATCAGGAGTGTTCAAGTTGTTGAGCTGTTCACACTACACGACATAACGTGATTGATCCGCAACAGGAGGTAACGCACTACACGAGTTGACAACAACTGTCACCCAACGATTCTATCTTGTCTACAAGCCACATTTTGTCACGAAAAATCACGCGATAAAACTAACCAGAAATTACGCGAAACAGCATGCGCACCAATACCCAGCGAAGAAGAACACAACACGTGAATATGGACGTCAGACAGAAACTAGAGCTGCAAACTGTTTGCGCAATGATTTGCTCTGAGAAAATATATACACTCTACAAATTCATTTTAAAAAAGAACACCCAGAACATCAACATTGTGGACATCGGCAATATACAGGTGACTTTCCTTTTTCCTAAAAGTATTTTAGTAAAACCTATGATTACAAACAGGGATATACTTCTGAAAAGCATAATTATATATTTTTTGTCTACACATACTTGTATGTTTAATCTCTAGTTGCTCTGATTGGCTGTAGCTATGACATCACGTGAGGTTGAGTCGCACAACAGCTCTGGATATCTAGCATGCTAGATATTTTTCTGCGAGGCGTGGCGTCTGCGAGCGTCTTTGATGCGTTGTTGGCTCTTTCATACTAACAGATTAGCGGGTTCATTGCCCGCTAATCCCCTGCGATTTGCACGCGATAACACCCTGACCAGCGTTGGCCAATAGTGAGCCTACGTGTGACGTTCAACACAGAAGCACTGCACAATTACACTACTTGAACTATCTCAAGGTCCACAGAGAAGGAAATGAATACTTGAATAAAGTCATTCTTTTTGTTTGTTTTTGAACGAAAGATTAACGAAAGTCTCACGGGGTTGGAACAACATGAGGGTGAGTAATTACTGACAGAATTTTCATTTTGGGGTGAACTATCCCTTTAAAAACTTTTATTATGTTTTTTCAAATTTATTTAGCTAGTTCCAGCAGAAAACTTTTCTGAGGACCTTTTTGCAACACCACCTATCGCAAAGCCTTGTAAGTAGACTTGTTGCAAATATAAATACATGTTTTCACATTTTCATGTGTAGTAAATTGATTTAAAGTTTAAACTTGCTTGCATATTATTCAAAGTGTAACCTTGTATACATAGTGTAGTAGTGAAAATAAGTATTTGTTTTTTTTACAAATTAATTTTAATTAACAACTTGTTAATTCATCTAAATCGACAACTTGTATGCTAGACCCTATACCGACTAAGCTACTGAAAGAGATGCTTCCAGAGGTCATAGATCCTCTTCTAAATATCATTAATTCATCTTTGTCTCTAGGATACATACCAAAAACCTTTAAGTTGGCTATGATTAAACCGCTTGTTAAAAAACCGCAACTTGATCCTACAGAATTAGTCAATTACAGGCCAATCTCGAATCTGCCTTTTCTGTCAAAGATACTAGAAAAAGCAGTATCATCACAACTGTGTTCCTTTTTAGAAAGAAATAATATCTGCATACCTGCCAACTTTTGAGTACAGCTTTGCGTGAGACCTCGGGGGGGGGGGGGGGGGGCTTTTGAGATGAAAAAAGCTTTTTGAGAAAAAAGCTTTTGAAATGCTTTTTTGCTATCAGTGTGATAACTTTTTCTCTCAAACTTTTTTTTTTCTCTCAGATAATTTATTTTCTTGCATTTAATAAAGACACAACAATTCTAACTCCATACTAAACGTCCTTGCGCTGCGCCGCGCAAAATGAATGAGTTTCACACTCTTTTACTGTCTATGGTAGCGCAGCGCCGCGCATTCCGCGTTCTGTCTGAAAGGCGCTTTGGAGGAACTACAAACACGAGTAAAAAGTGTTTTAAAAAAACTACAAAACATGACATGCGCGACCGACGGTGAGAGATTTAGATAAAAGTTTGAGTGACTCAATTAAAAGTTTATTTAATTAAAGTTATCCGTGACCGTGTTATATTTCATCTACAATAACAATGTCGACTTTTATAAAGATCCGTTGGGCCATTGACTTTTAAATGCATAATTAACGTTATGCATATGAGGAGAGTTCTCCACATGAAAGACCCGCGAGTTACAGATCAACGTGCTTCTGCATTTCTCTCCGATACGGTAGGAAATTAAATAAAATGTGGAGGATTTTATCTTTGACAAGATGATAGACAGGCCAGTTTACTGTGACATGAGACAGACTGTAAAAAAAATATACAGGGGGGGGATTTTAAAGAGATTTAACCTGTGCGCGTGATGGACAGGAATCCTACTCTCAGTATTACGCAAGGTCTCTCTCTCGTGCCGTTCGCGCGCCCTACGCGGTTTGAAGCACAGTCTCTGTCTCGCATGCACGCTCGCTCTAGATTACGCCCGATTTGAACGAATTTGCGTATAACTATTCGATCCCGAGTGGCTCAACACGTAGATCTATAGATAAACTCATCTTTCAGGCATTTGACCGACCAGGTTGACACTTCAGCGTGAGAAATCAGGGGTGTGGCGTGTGCGCGTGTGAAACCATTCAAATGCGGGTGTCTCACGGCCAATGCGTGAGAGTTGGCAGCTATGTATCTGCGAGGATTTTCAGTCCGGATTTAGACCGTACCATAGTACCGAGACTGCTCTCATTAAAGTCACAAATGATTTGCTCTTATCATCCGATCGTGGTTGTATCTCTCTTTTAGTGTTTCTTGATCTTAGTGCTGCATTTGATACTATCGACCACAACATTCTTTTAAATAGACTAGAAATCTATGTTGGCATTAGTGGAATTGCACTAGCATGGTTTAAATCATACTTATCTGACCGTTTTCAGTTTGTAGCAGTAAATGAAGAGATGTCTTATCGATCACAAGTTCAGTATGGCGTACCACAAGGCTCAGTACTAGGACCGCTGCTGTTCACTCTGTACATGCTACCATTAGGATATATCATTAGGAAATATGGAATTAGCTTTCACTGTTATGCTGATGATACTCAGCTGTATATTTCTTCAAAACCTAACGAAACTTACCAATTCACAAAATTAACGGAATGCATAGCTGATATAAATAATTGGATGACCAGTAATTTCCTATTACTAAATTCTGAAAAAACAGAGATTCTAATCATTGGACAAAAAACTTCCACACGTAATAACCCAGAATACTGTCTAACACTTGATGGCTGCTCTGTTAAGTCTTCGTCGTCAGTTAGGAACCTGGGTGTGCTCTTTGATACCAATCTTTCATTTGAAAGTCACGTGTCTATTATCTGCAAAACCGCATTTTTCCATCTTAAAAATGTATCTAAATTACGTCATATGCTCTCACTGACAAATGCGGAACAATTAGTTCATGCATTCATGACATCAAGGCTAGATTATTGTAATGCTCTACTGGGTGGTTGCCCTGCACGCTTAATAAACAAACTACAGCTACTTCAAAATGCAGCCGCTAGAGTTCTTACCAGAACCAGGAAGTATGACCATATTAGCCCGGTTCTGTCAACACTGCATTGGCTGCCTATTAAACATCGTATAAATTTTAAAATACTGCTGATTACTTACAAAGCACTAAATGGTTTAGCTCCCCAGTACTTGAGCGAGCTCTTAGCATACACACAACACATTATAGATTTCTATAATTCAATGTTAGGCTGCATAGTTTAGATCAGCCGGACCCGGGAACACTTCCCATAATTCCTGATGTACTTTGTACATCATAATAATAATAATAAAATAATAATCCGTTACATTTATATAGCGCTTTTATGGGACCTCGAAGCGCTTTACATAGAAGGGGGGAATCTCCTCAACCACCACCAATGTGCAGCTCCACCTGGATGATGCGACGGCAGCCATTTTGCGCCAGTACGCCCACCACACACCAGCTTTACTGGTGGAGAGGAGACAGAGTGATGAAGCCAATCAGTATACAGGGATGATTAGGAGGCCATGATGGACAGAGGCCAATGGGCAGATTTGGCCAGGATGCCGGGGTTACACCCCTACTCTTTCGAAAGACATCCTGGGAATTTTAATGACCACAGAGAGTCAGGACCTCGGTTTATCGTCTCATCCGAAGGACGGTGCTCTTTAACAGTATAGTGTCCCCATCACTATACTGGGGCGTTAGGACCCACACAGACCACAGGAAGAGCACCCCCTGCTGGCCTCACTAACACCTCTTCCAGAAGCAACCTGGTTTGCAACTATCAACGTTGCAACTAACTTAGTAGGTGACTATGGTAAATATGTTGCAGAGATAAAATAGGATTACAGTGGTCATTGATTTTTTTGCAATTAATATATCTATCTTTTTTGCAGTACTTTATTTTATTTTGCAAATCTTTATTTTTGTTTGCAAAACTTATTTTGTCCTCAATACTTTTTTTCACCTTTGCCATTCTTTATTTTTGTGAGCAAAAAATTTTTTTTTGCTCAATACTTTATTTTTGATTTGCAAAAAATTATTTTCTTTTGCGATACTTTATTATTTTGCAAAACTATGTGGCATTATATTGACTCCATAGAAAACCCCTGCCAGTGTGAGTATTTTCTGAAACGTCGGTTGCAGTGTTGTCATGTAGACAGTAAAACTGGAGTTTTTGCGCCGCTGACGGCTTCTGATTGGCCAACGTGGCTTTACGGTTAGGGTTATATCGCCGCCTGCTGGTGTTACATGCTCTTGACAGCGCTTGATAGCGTGTTTTTGCATTTTCATGTGGACGGAGGTTTTTTTAAAAACGCAGGAAGGAAAAACTCCGGTTATAAAAATACCCGTGTCCGTGTGGACAAGGCCTAGATAACTGGTAAAATACATAATTTGTGTGGAACAACTTAAATGATGATGCAGACCAATTATAGTTTTATAAATTGTGGATTTATTTTGACCGTGCTTATTGGTAAAGCACGTCAATTTCCGCTGTGCTGTGGTGTCTTTTTTTTTTTTTTACTCTGTGAAGCTTGGTTGCGAGCTCTGAGCTCGGCCCCCATCCTGCACATTACATACTTGTTTAAAGCCACCTTTTCGATGGCATTTGAGTGGGCAGGGTGAATGCGGTGGAGGTCGGCGAACACACCACTGTCCCTGAGTGAGGTCTTCAGCCTCGCCGTTAGTTATTTATTTTTTTTGCCCATGCTTTAGGGGGGATCTTTTTAACGACGCCTTCACATTTACAAATGCATTTCTTTAGTAAGGAAGATGGCTGAAATAGACTAGATGTGGTGCTGTATTTTTTCATTGCGATAAAGACATCATCTTCCGGCAGGGTGTGGTAGTTGTGCTCTGCGTCATTTGTCCACACGAGCAAACTTTCACATTCTCCACACTCTCTCACCGATGGTTCTTGAGACACTGTCCACATCCACATCCGGTATGTCCTACAACAATGAGTAATATTGAATTTAGTGAATTCTGAAATATTACAGAAACATCTATTAATTTTGGATCATATCAAGTCTTATTCAGTGATCTCACCTGCTCATTAACCATTATTTGCTCTTAATCCAGCTCTTCATTTTCACATTCACTCTAGGGCACAAAAGAGCACTTTAAGCTAAAGTTGCATTTTAATTCAGCAGGTTGTAATCATAGACTGTAAAAAAGATGGACGACGCCCCCTCGCTGTCTTCCATTGGTGAGAAGTGAAGCCGCCAATGTCCCGATAGGACGCTGACATATTGGGACTTGAGTCTGCGCAGTAGCGATTTCGGGACCAGACCTGCGCAGTAGTGAGCAGGAAGTAAAGCCGCGAAAATCAACACGCCGCCCTCACTCTCCCAGCACTTTTTTTTAAGTGGTCGATAACTGCTTCGTTTCTCCGTTCTGCTTCAGTTTTGATGTCTGTTGATTGCAGTACAACATTAGGCTTGTTAAAATAAAGTAAATACAATCTCCGAAAATCCCGAAAAAAAGTATGTTGGTGCTTCAGTAACTACTTCGCTCAGAGGACCTGTCAATCATGACGTTACTCCACCGTTTTTATAGTATCACCTAACTAACTAAAAACAAACTTATTTTAAAAACAGACACTTGAACTTGCATCAGCATGATAAAAACTACAGCAAATGACAGAAACCACCTTTGGAAAAAAGATATTTGAAGTCTAATTTAATTGTTTAGTTGGTCTCACATCCCATTGACTAACACTGGGAGGGGGGGGTTTATGACCTATACTAGAACCAGCCACCGGGGGGCGATTGAGACGTTTTGGCTTCACTTTTCAGGGCTTGTGCGGCACGCTTGGTTGTAATTAAATGACCAAGTAATAAACAATTTCACCCAATCATTATGTTGCTTCAGGAGCACAAAAGAGAGGTATGATTGTTAAACAAAAATGACATCAACATTTCAGCAGAATTGCAGATTTTACATAACAACTACAACGGTTTACTAAAGTATTGGGAGGCTTATTAATTATTTTGGTATGACATGATTGGGATTGTTATGATATTATTGTGTGTACCCTTCCAGTAATAAAGAGTTATAGACTGGCCATACCGGCTCACTGTATTTCACAGGAGTAGACTGCAACAACTGAGTGGCATTATCAGGAATGTAGTTTGTAGCACTGCCCTGCAAGCTGATGATGTTGGCCACGGATGCACTCCTTAGTGCTGCAGCAAATTCCCTAGCAGTGGGGTGAAAGCGGTGTCCTCCCTTTCCTCTGATGACTGAGAACAGGTTCTACAAAGAGGTAAGTGCATTGTTGTCAGTATAACTGTACTCAACTGCTTGGGGCATAACATCACTAAAATCAGCTTTAATACCTCCAGGCAGTCTTGGTTGAGCTTGGATGTGCAAAGGTATTTCACCGCCTCTGACATCAGCTGCTGGTGAAGCATCAGGATACTCCGGATGCTGATCACCAGTCCCATCTGACATGGTGGTATTTTTCCAGACCTTAAAAGGATTGGTCTGTGAGTTTTAAGGTACCGTATTCATCCTAGTAACTCACCTTGGAGTTTACCCCAAGGCTTACCCAAATTTCCAGGACTTTATCCAGTTGATGCTGCTCTGGAGATATTGGAGCCTGGTGGTGTTGGCACAAAGCGGCCTCCTCCACCATTTACTGTCTCTCATGCTCCTGCGGGACCATTTTAATTTTAGTGATTTATAGAAGTAACCTAGACACAATCTCACAATTTATGACCTCAGTTAGAATGAAACATGTACACACTGTGCACACTTTAATAGAACCATGTTTGTGCATATTTTGTTTGTTCTTGTGTATTTTAGCTCCACCTGGAATTGAGGATGTCCATGTCCTCTACAAATTTGGCTGTGTGAAGAGCATCCTCTGTGAGTTGATGGTGGAGCACCATGGTCTGCATGCCTTGTGGATGTCAGGGGAGAATAATCAGATGTTTCTCAGTGTATTATATTTTTTTGTGTGTTTTTGTTGTAGGTAATAAGTTGTGTAGCTGTACCAGCTGCTACGGAGTGGCTGAAGACCTGAGTGGCCAATTTGACCCTCATGTTGGTGAATGGAGGCAAGTGAATATGCCGCTCTGTCAGTTTAGGAGCCATCCGGATGACACTTCTTTGGTCCTGGTTGAAAAAATCTTCCAGGTGTCTCCATGTCAGATCATGTCCCCCAACCATAGAGGAAATCATTACAATGATTGTAGGGCTGTAATCTCCCAGTCGATCATCACAATAATGACAGACAATTAAAAACAACACATATACAAAAATTTTAACAATCACACAATTGTTTTTTCATGCTTGACTTAAATACTAAAGGGAATTGTATTCCAAAATGACGGTCCTCCATATTTTAAGGAAAAAAGACTAAGAGTTGTATGATAATGGGGAAGATGAACATTCTTTGCTTGTCGGGTTTAATATGAATGGACATCATAATTAATTAAAAAATAGTTATTAAACACTTTTGGGAGGCTATGATTTTGAATCATATATTTATACATAAAGATACATATTTGATAGATGTTTATGCTGAAAATAGATAAATTCAATTTCTTAAATAGAGGAGCTGATGGTTCACACCGTTTTGATGCAGTTGCCAATCTTACAATTTTTTTTTTGGATCAAAACAATTTTTTGAAGAGAAGGATAATTACTGGCCCAAACAATGTTACAGTACGAGATGTAAGGATATAATAGACTATAATAAAGATTTAAAAGACAGGATTGATTTACCAATGAACAAACTTTTCTAATGATGCCAAGTGACTTCATGATCTTTATGCATACATAATCAATGTGGTTTTTCCATGAAAGTTTTTCATCTACTAATACCCCTACAAATTTTGTTACTGTAACCTGGTTGATTTCAATGTTATTAATAAATAATTTAGCATCTTCTTTTAAATACCTTTTATTTTTATTCCTGAAAACTATATAATTAGATTTTTCTATATTTAATGAAAGTTTGTTCATCTGAAACCACTTTGTGATATTATAGTAGAACATCATTAGCTTTATTCATCAAGGAATCAAAGTTTGCATGTGATATAACAACAGTAGTATCATCTGCGAATAGAATGGGCAATGCAGATTCAGACATCCAATCAAGGTCATTTATATAAATGAGAAACAGGAGTGGCCCAAGAATAGATCCCAGAGGTACACCACAACATAACTTAATTCTCTTGGAAATACTGCCATTTATAAATACATATTGCTCTCTATTATACAAGTAATCAATAAGCCAATTGATTACAACATCCCGAAACCCATAACGATAAAGTTTGGAAATCAGAATTTCATAATCGACTATCGAAAGCCTTTGATAAATCTAAAAATATACCAATTGCAAACATGTTATTATTCAGTGCTGTAGAAATTTTGTCTATGAGTTGTAACAAAGCCATATATGTTGAGTGTTGTTGTCGAAATCCATATTGATGTTTATATAGGATCTTGTTGTCATTTAGATGTTTTAACATTCTTACATATACCAGCTTTTCCAAAACTTTAGAGAAGCAAGGTAAAATAGAGATCGGCCTATAATTATTGAAAAGGCTAGGATCCCCTGCCTTGAATAAAGGTATAACCTTTCCAATCTTCAGATCTTTCGGGACTACCCCACTTTTTAAAGAAAGCATAAGGACATGAGTTAATGGCTCACTAATTGTTAATGCCACTTTTTTTAAAAGCTTTGCTTTAATTTCATCATGACCTGCTGCAGTGTCATTCAGGTTGTTTATAATGACAAGCACTTCACTGGATGTAGGAGGATCAAAATTACCTATTGCGGGGAAGCAACCAATTGAGTCAGTTGGACAACCATCTGTACAAACAATTTTTTCAGCAAGATGTCTACCAACATTGGCAAAGAAATCATTAAATCCATTTGCTATATCAGAAGGTTTAGTAAAAGAAATACCATCTTTAGTAAAATTTGTTGGAATTTTAACAGAACCTTTTTTTTTGTTAAGTAATTCATTAATGATATTCCATGTGGATTTTATATTGCTAGCAGACTCTTTAAGTTGATATGAATAGTCATTTTTCTTTGCTATACGAAGTAGATTAGTACATCTATTTTTATATTGTTTGTATGTATCACAATTTTGTGGAGTTGGATTTTGAAGAAATGTTCTATATAATTAGTTTTTCTTTCTTGAGGACTTCAATAATCCTATAGAGAACCATGGTTTAGTTTTGTTTGACTTACCTTTAAACTTAACTAGCGGAAAACACTCATGGAAAATAGAATTAAATGTTTGAAAAAATAACTGGTAAGCCAATTCAGCATCATGTTGAATATAAATATTATCCCATGTGATGTGCTCAATCATGGATTTAAAACGATCTATATTCACTTCACTAATCTTTCGATAGCTTGGTTTATCTGTAATCATTCTTGAACCACCACTAATTCCTGAATTCAAATTAAATATGGGGAAGTGGTCTGAAATGTCTGTGCACAATATTCCTGAATTGGACTCATAATCAAAAGAATTTGTTAAAATATTATCAATCAGGGTGGCAGTTTTGTTTGTCACCCTGGTTGGTTTACATATAAGAGGATGAAAATAGGATGAAAACAATACATTTAAAAAATCAGCTGTTGGAGCATGGCTTCCACTTTGAAAAAGATTGATGTTAAAATCACCAAGTAGAAAACACAGTTTACCTTCATCATTAATAACATCCAAAGCAGCAGAAAGTGCATCATTGAAAGTTAATATTACTGTCAGGTGGGCGGTAGATACATCCAATAATAACATTTCTTCCGCCAAACTGAGAACAAGAGAGTATTTCCAAGAACAAGGATTCAACATTACTTTCGTCAGAGTTTAGCGTAAGATCCTTCCTTAATATGAACTGAAAATCATTGTGCACAAAAATAGCAACTCCCCCTCCCATCTTATCCTTTCTACATGAATGAACAGAATTATATTGAGACATGTTGTAGAATTCTATTGTATCATCCTTGACCCATGTTTCTGATAAAGCAACAACATAAAATGTGTGATTTAAAACAGACATAAAATGAGATAATTGGTCGTTATTTTTAGGTAAACTACGTATGTTAAGGTGAAATGTAGAAAAAAATATCAGACTTACTTGTGAAATTACCAGATAAACTGCTGAACTTTTTTTCACTATAATAATTACAGGGACGAGATTTACTATGTGCATAATTTAAGTAAACGTGTATCTGGGTCACATGAATCAATATTTATATTATAGCAGTATAAGCAATACTGCTTATATTTAAATAATGGAGAACAATATTGACCATACTTTTGATAATTGGTCCTCTGGCCTGAAATGATCTTCACAGACCACATATCCTGCCATTTCTGCCTCTGTTTTTGTCTTGTGGGAGGACAGATCTCCCCTCCTTACATTGATGAAAGTGAATGCAAATTTTAAAATGTTGTTAAAATTTCTTTTACATTCAGTGAATGTCTTTTAAAGTTGTTCCGGATTGATTTTACAAGATGTGGAACATCAAATATGAGTAGAATTTGTCTTTGTAGGATGCAGTGTGATCCATTGCCATCCTCATTGATGTTCAAGGAAGCACCAAGGGCTCTCATGGCCTTCACATTTGTGGACCCCTGGTCACAGACAATGCATTTGACCTGAAATTAAGATGCAAGTTATTAAGGATCAATCACCTTTTATTTTGGCATTCTGTTTTTCACTATGTAATACACAACATACATTCAGTCCAGCACTGTCGAGGCGGGTGATTGCTTCCCTCAGTTTCCTGGCAATCTCCTCACCTGGCATGGCAGATTTGTACAGGAAATAGCCGATTGCCTAAAAGGTGAAGTGTGAGGCAGGAAAGATGTTTTTAAAGGGGTCATGACATGGTTTTTTGTTTTGTTTTATTATGTTCCCTTAGGTGCATTTATAGTATTACTATAGTTTTTTGTACAAAAAAACTTTACAAATGTAGTGATTTATGACCTTTTCCCACCCTGTTTCTCACCTCTGATTCAAACAGTCTGTTTTTGAGGTGTTTCCCCTTTAAGGCGGTCATATGCAAACGACATGGTACATCACTTCATACCGTGACGTCACTAAGTTCAAAGGATCTAGAATGAGCTGTATTTAGAGTTTGATTAAATAAATGGTTCGTTTATAATGGGGAGGACGTCTTAAGCAATGAAACTTGCAGGAAGTTTACATAGATCTCTTATATACCAAAAGATCAAGGCAAATTTGGTTTCTCATGTCATGACCCCTTTAATATTTGTACATGTATGTACTCTTTTGAGTGTACACACATAGTAGTGTTTCTGAACTTTGTGGATGCTTCCAAATGTTTACTGTACTGTTTGTACATTGTGCCCATTTATATTTTACAGACCTGCTTCCATTTTCCATTTATGGCCCTAGCCAGGAACACCATAGCCTGACGAGCCTGGGAGCCATCGGGTGTAAGACCATCAATTGAGTCTGTTTTCCGTTTGTAGTCAAGGTGGCCTTTTATAGACATCTCGTCCAGCACAAGGGAACACATCTTCTCTTCCTTTGTCATGGTCTTTGTTTTTGTTTTCATTTTTGCAAGAACACCATGCAGAAATCCAGGCTACAGAATAATTGGAAGTATTGCTCGGAGTTAATTCTTGCATAATCTGCGATGACATTCATGATTACACTAAAGTTCCAAATGTGTATTTGGATTTGTGCACTCATGATGTCAGAATAGCGCAAGTTTATGTGGGATGAGTTGCGCGGCATACGTAGAGGGTGTGTCAATGCGTTATGTTTTTAACTCACATCAAAGCTCCCCAGACTGCCCATTACGTGCCTCTTTAGAGTTGTTTTACTGGGCAGCTTAAATACTCTCTGGAGTTCAGAGTAGCACCTTGGGCTGTGGTGGAACAGTTGGACTGACAAATCCTTCTCGCTGTTCTTGTATCTCTGACCATGTTTGGCCACCCTGCCCATGGCAATGTGCATTTCAAAAAAATCTTTGGTTGCTTTTGGAAGGCAGTCAGTGGCCAGTGGCTGATAAGAATCTCTCCTGCTCTTTCCTGCTGTCTGCTGATGTTGCAGTATGCAAGTAAAATGACTGAAATATTTACAGTTATGTCCATTACATTTTATTAACACGACTTGTGCTATTACACAGCTTACGTACTGTTTTTGGAGTTTTCTTATTTTAAAGTTCATATGGAACTTGAGCTGCAGGAGCCTTTTAAGTTCCTTGATTTTCTGTAAATATATTATAGGATGTTAATATGATACGGTTTCTATAAGTAAAATATCATGTTGGATATGCAGCGATCCCCAATTCAATTTCACCTTGTCTTTCTCATGAAGTAAGTCTGCCACAACCACTTGCCACTGTGGAGTGTCTTGCAATGGCACCACTTCATGAACACCGGTACGTCAGAATCTTTAATCATATTTGTCACAGTGTCTGGTTGTGTTTCCCTGGGTCACCACTAGAGGTCTCTTCCCCTTACCTTCACCACCTTATCTGGAACTGCATTTCCCATCATCCTGTTCTGTCACTTACTGATCATTCTGTTCCAGAGTCGGAGTCATTCTGTCACGGGGACACACTGGAAAATAGGTAGATCCTATTTTAATTTAAATAAGAAAAAAATATTTTAATTACACTTATTCACTGTCATGTGCTTGGAAAGAAAGAAAATAAAACACAAGGGGGCAGGGGGTCCATGAATATGTTTGTGAATCCATTTTCTATGGGCATTTTTTTCACTGTATTTAGGTACCTTCTTCCTGTTCAACAGGGGTGTGCCGCCGATAAAGGTCAGGGATGGCTTTGGGAGCCTTTGGGCTTTGGGATGGCTTTTACCCTTAGAAAAAAAATGGTAACTTTATACAGGTACATTACACATTACTACATTAACACAGTGTTTATCAGTCTGTCTATACAATACATTGTTATTACTGATAAAGTGCAAACCTGCTTATATTTAAATAATGGAGAACAATATTGACCATACTTTTGATAATAGGTCCTCTGGCCTGAAATGATCTTCACAGACCACATATCCTCCCCTTTCTGCCTCTGTTTTTGTCATGTGGGAGGACAGATCTCCCCTCCTCACATTATGAAGCCATTTCTGTCTCCTGCGTTGATTCATATTTTAATCAAATACATCATCAGAATGCTGTGTCAGGCTTATTCTTGTGGTAATTCATAGTGGGACCAAGTGTATTTTGTTTTTATATTACTTGACATTTCGTTACCTTTTATTCTCCTTTGGGAAGGCGAAAAAGGATTGCCCACATCCCACTCTGTTATTGCACCCATAGAAGGCACATAAACGTGGCATATGTTATATTTTACTTCAAAGTTATGGAGTAATTTTAGAAATGTAAAATATGTCTTGATGCTATTTTTGTCCGCCACAATACGTTACTGTTGGAAAAGGCAGCAGATTTGATATGCAGTGTATGTGTGCGTTGTGTAAATATAGATGGTAACGTTATATGCTGATTGTATCCCTAACGTCAATAAGCACAGCAATGCTTCAAGGGTTTTAAAAAAAATTATTTTATTTTACAGAACACATTAAGTTATACAATGAGATTACAAAAAAATGTGTCTATATCAGGGGTAGACACAATTAAAACAGAAAAACTGAGACACAAGAAGAACAAGACACAAGAAAATAATAATTTAAAAATATTGTACTGTACACAGTGATAAAACAAATGACATTGAGCATTAGTTTAAGTCCTTGGCACAACACCGGTATTCTGGATAGAGACATAAATGAAGTTGGTGTCGTGAACCTTTGCGCATGCGTGGTAAAGTATAACCTGTGGGGGAAAAGGTGTTTTAAACCTTATTTTGGGGCAAAGTTATCAAACTTTTTCAGTGATTTTGATCATATTTTACTGCTTTTTCTATACATGCAGTTTTTATGTCCCGGTGACCAGTAAAAGTGCAGTTCTGACTCTCTCCCCGTTCATTTAGATAGGAGCCTGGTCTTGTTAGTCCGAAATAGCTGCCCGGAGGCGTTGCCAAGATGGCGGCCCGAGTGGCATGACTTGCCTAAAAGGACTTTGGTTATACTCACCGCTAAACTGAAAAAACCTTGACAAGGCCAACGCTCCACCTCGCCTGTTTATTCCAGAAATCGCTTCTCTTCCCACTTGTGATTGAACACGGGTTGTAATGCTGTCATGTATTTGTGTTTTAATGGTGATAGCTCACAAATATGAACGTATATGAACGATGTTGTCAGTGAAGAAATCAACCAAAACGTATTTTACGGAGTAGACATTACGGGAAAAGACCAGGAAAAGACGCCGACTGACCGTAGCGAGCATCAGCTGCTCTCGTGACTCGTTGTCATGACAACAACTGCACCGCGTTCGCGCAAAGGAAGATCTTCTTTGTTTAATGGCGGATCGCAAATCAGCATTTATAGGTGCATACTGCCACCTACTGTACAGGAGTGTGTAATATCAGGGCAATATATACATATATATTTTTTTTTAATAATAATAATCAAGCGCACACACACACACATAAACACACACACACCCCTACATAGACACCTATACATACAGATATACATAATCACACAAATATGCAAAAGAAACTAACTCAAAATAATTAACCTATATAATGTTATCTAATCTTGTATTTCTTAGAAAAAGAGAGCCTCCCAACAATCCCTCATCTTTTCATTCCTTCCTAAAATCCCTTCCAAATTCCATCCACGTTCTAATCCGTACATTTTGTCACATAAAATGATCCTCTCATCATATATATATTCATTATGCTATATTTATTACACCACAAAATAACATGCTCAACATTTTCTGGTACATAACAACTGTCACATTTATCAGAAATGCATTTTTGCCATCAAATACAAAGGTGACTTTAATCCAGTGTGTCTTGCAAAAGCCACTTCCTCTTTTCTACACTTTCCTCAATATGTTTTCACTGTGACTGATTTTTGTATGATGAAGATGGTCACGTGCGGGCTATTCTAGATGGGGGTGAAAAAGTTTGTGTCGCACAATAATACAGAATAACTGCAGTCAGTGTAGTATTAATGCTAATCCTATGAAGACTTAACCCTCTCAGGCTCAAATTAAGTTTTAGTAACAGGAAAAATCTGACATTTGGGGAAAATTATTATATGGGGTAGTACAATAGAATCCTGACTTTTTTTTTAGAGAGACCTTCACATGCAAGGCGTTCTGGGATGTTGCAGATTTGCAACATTTGCCCAGTGTGGTAATTAGAGACTGACGACTGAATATGATATGAACAATAACTTTTTATAACAAACAATGTAACAAAGTGCTTTTTGTTGGAGTGAAAACAGTCTCAAAACCTTCCACAGATGCACGTGAGAGATCCACACACACGCAAACCAATCCACAGATGCACGGGAGAGATCCACACACACACAAAGCAATCCACAGATGCACGCGAAAGATCCACACACGCAAATCAATCCACAAATGCACGCGACAGATCCACACACACACATAGCAATCCACAGATGCACACAAGAGATCCACACACACACAGCGATCCACGAATGCACGCGAGAGATCCACACACACACACACACATAGCAATCCACAGATGCACACAAGAGATCCACACACGCAAATCAATCCACAAATGCACGCGACAGATCCACACACACACATAGCAATCCACAGATGCACGCAAGAGATTCACACACACACACACACACACACACACAGCGATCCACACACACAGCAATCATGCATTATTGTCCTTAGTCACATTGCTTTGCTCACAATCCACAAATGCTTTATCTGTACCTGTAATTTTATGCACAGCAAATCACGTAAGTGGGGATCTCTTGCATGCATCTGTGAATTGCTATGTGTGTGTGTGGATCTGTCGCGTGCATTTGTGGATTGATTTGTGTGTGGATCTCTTGCATGCATCTGTGGATTGCTATGTATGTGTGTGGATCTGTCGCGTGCATTTGTGGATTGATTTGTGTGTGGATCTCTTGCTTGCATCTGTGGATTGCTATGTGTGTGTGGATCTCTCGCATGCATTCGTGGATCTTGCGTGCATCTGTGGATTGCTATGTGTGTGTGTGTGGATCTGTCGCGTGCATTTGTGGATTGCTTTGCTTGTGTGGATCTCTCCCGTGCATCTGTGGATTGGTTTGCGTGTGTGTGGATCTCTCGCGTGCATCTGTGAATTGGTGCGCGCGAATGTGTATCTCTCGCGTGCATCTGTGAATTGGTGTGCGCGAATGTGGATCTCTCGCGTGCATTTGTGGAAGGTTTTGAGACTGTTTTCACTCCTTCTTATGGTATTGTGCCATTGCTTTTGATCAAATCTGCCTCTGATTGTTTGTAACTTCACTCCAAATTATAAAATTTTCCATTTGATATACCCTCAGTGACACCTCAAAGTAATACGTAAACACTGGTGATAGGAAAATAACCCTTTATAAACTGTTGCTCAAAATATAGGCAAACTAGTAGATAAAGCATGTGGTATCCAGTGGTACCTATCTGGCCACACGTTGCAAATCTGCAACGTTGAAATAGAGCTGCACCAGGGGAAAAATCCAGAGGAGATAAAATCTACTTATTGGCATTTACTGTGTCTATATACACTTATGATTCTTCTTATGCAGTTTTAGTTTCAAATTAATGGAGGTTGATAGTGATACTTACACGAAATTGATGCCAAGAAAATCAGTTTCAGGGAACCCATGGAAACAGACATGTTGGAAGTGAGACTACACTGCCATCTGGTGAGCAAGTGGGAAACTGTTTGTTGCTAATGGACAACCAAGTCCTGCAGTGGTACTTCTGAGTAAAAAAAACTCATAAAATATGTATCTGGAGTAATAAGGTAGTTATTTTTGTACTGTTGCAAATCTGCAACGTCTGCCTTGAGAGGGTTAAGATGCAAAAACCAAAAAGTCCCTCTGACGTTTTTGTTTTTAAACAGGGTATCTGCACATTTTTTAAAAGCAAATTTAATGACTTTTAAGACCTTTTTTAAGTCCTCTAAAAGGCAAATTTAAGACTTTACCACAAAAAAAAAAAAAAAAAGTGAAAATGTTCAGCACGACCAGTGTTAATTTTGGCAGCCATTTTTGTTTTAATCTTAGTCTTTATCTTCAGATGAAAATGCTTATTGGTCTTAGTCACATTTTAGTCATTTTGTCTTTCATAGTTTTAGTTGACGAAAAGTCATTGCATTTTTAGACATTACTTTTAGTCAAACTGCAGTTACCGACATTCATTTTGGAAGCTATTTTATATGTAGTCTTTAGACAAAAAAAATAATTATAATTTTTCGCTTTAGGCCAATTCAATTAAGTTTATGAGAAATTTGAATCAAGGTAACAGGCTGTATAGACAATGCACTCTTTAGCAGTAGCACTTGTGCAATTCTACATATCCCTGTTCCTTAGTTCAGTGGTTCTCCAATTTTTTGGAGTGCCGTAACCCCTCTTGCACTTAGACTGCAGTCACACCTTTTCCATTAAGGGACAATGACAATATTTGCCCCTTTAATCGATTTTTTCCAGTTAATTTTTTACCTTTATAAATACTTTTATAAAATAAATAATGCTTTAAATAAAACAATGTTCAATATGCAATGATGGTAAAAAAACGAAGTGATACTTTTAAATATTAAATTAAAATCGCCAGTAGGTGGCGGTAAGTCACTGTTATAAGTGAGTCATCGAGTCATTCATTCATCAGTAACAAAGCAAGTGGCTGTATTTATGAACGGGTCATTGAATCTCACGATTCATCCAAAGCCACAGATTCGTTCTCGAATCACCGCTGTGTGCTGCAGTTCTGCTGTGGCTTTCGTTGCAAAATAGCAATAATAACCAATAATATGATCAACATTAAAAACACTGCTGGATATCAGCCTGCATTTTGATCGCAGATTTAGTCGCACAAACAGCGCAAGCGGCTCGTGACAGAACACAGACCAACTGAATGACACTCTCATTAATTTAAGTAGAAAATCTCAAATGAAGATCACTGAACTCCAACTTACTTGTCTGTGTTTTCAGATCATCCGCGATTTTTCAGCAGAGTGGTTCGCGCATGGTTGCCAGATATATTGACAAGACAGAGTAGAAAACGAGTTATTTTAAATGAATAGCTCCGAGTGGGGATTTGCATTATTTAAATCTGGCAACTGTAAGCATGAACGCTCGTAAACACAGTCTGTCATTTGCTGTTGTGTCCTTTATTCGACAAAAACAAGTGCTTTTGGTCAAGTTTGTATTTTTTTAAACAACTTCTTTTCTTTGTATTTCTTTTCTCGTCGACGATATTGTACTGTTGATATAGTCACAGTTATCGTTTAATGATGTCACGTGGGTATCGTCTCTCATCGTCTTGTCTTAGTCAGGGAAAAAAAGGTCGTCAACAAACATTTTTCATAGTTTTCATTAACGAAATTAACACTGCGTCTGCGACACGACACAGAATAACGTGGCGAAGCATAGCGGCACAGCTCACCAGAGCTGGTGTGGGCGGCAAACCATCAACGCAACGCATTCATCAATCACTTACTCGTCAGTCACCTATGGGATGATGCAGGTTGCAGGTTGGTCAAATTGCGGTAAAAAAAAAACGGATGACAAGTCGGACAAGAAATTTAAGGTCCCCGCATGAAATTTAAGACCTCCTTATCAGAAATTTCAGATTTCAAGACATTTTCAGGCCTTAAAAATCGAAAATTTTATTTAAGACGTTTTAAGACTTTTTAAGGACCCGCGGGGACCCTGTTAAATGCGCTTTTTTATGCGCTTTTTTATTTATTTTTTATAGCTCCTTTATTTTAGGTTCAATAATTTCACTTTAATGGCAACTAAATTACCTCGTTGTCATTAAAGTGAAATTACTGAACCTACATAGGAGCCTGATAAAAAAAAAAGTTCTTCTGCCTGCACAACGTACTTCATTGTACTGCAGTTATTTCTTAGCTGGTCAGTGTTGGGAGCTGGGAGACCAGCTAAAACCAGATAAGTCAGGCTGGGAGACCAGCTAAAACCAGATAAGTCAGGCTGGGAGACCAGCTAAAACCAGCTACTTCCAGCTTAAAACAACTAAGACCAGCCAACAAGTTTAGGCTGGTTTTAGCTGGATTTTTCAGCAGGTTGATGAAACATTGATTAAAAATATAGCTGCAAGCAGCCATTACCGGGGCCAAGCGCAAAAGCAGACGACAAGACGGGCCAACATGGCTGGGAGTTTGAGACCAACTGCAGCAAGGAGACATTTAAAGATGAATTTCGGCAAAATGGCTGAAAAATCAAATGCATTAACTAAAAATATGATTTAATGGATTATCACTTTCGACCAATAGGTGGCGCAGTTACGAACTCGATGTGATGTGGTCAGAGTGAAGTGACAATGACACATACAAAGTTTGGTGTCAATATGTCGAGGCATTGCAGAGTTAAAGCCTGAATAGTCATTTTTGCATCATGCCTCAACTTTGCTGCTGCAGTATACGAAAAAGGTTTTGTCTATCGACACGAAATCCATAACTTTTAGTCAGCCCGGTCTGAAGATGATACGATTCGATTTTGGTAAAAATTTGACAAACGGTCTAGGAGGAGTTAGAAAAAGTAGTTATTGAATGAAAATCTCAATTCACTTCGGAGTTATAGACATTTATGTGAAAAAACACGTACAAAATTACTGACACGTGACTTTGATTGATTTTTACGACCCCTTACTATCAATATTTGGGCATTTGGGCTTTAGTATGTCACTATCGACCTATGTTTCCAAACTTCTGACGGTGGTTTCGTCTCGATCGGACTAGCAGTTTCGAAGATATCGGCAAATGTTTTTTAAGTTCTAAATCACAACGCTACACAAACCGTAAGTCGAAACCTAGCATGTTTGGTATCTATGGACTTGGCAACGATTCAGGAACTCAACGAGATGACTCCCGTGAAAATAAGTCAACCACAGCCAGAGTTATAAGCATTTGAAAAATATTTTTTCCGACTGGGTGGCACTGTTTCGAAACTTCTCAGGCTCCTTCAGGGCATCGTACTGATGACCCATACCGAGTTTCGTAACAATTCGTTCATGCGTTCAAAAAATACAGCATTTTACCACGTAATTCAAAATGGCTGACAGCCAAAATGGCCAATCTGGGAAAATTGGATATCAGTCGGCATGACGCCCTGAATCTATCGAGACCACTTTTATGATTTTTGGACTAACCCTTCAGAAGTTATAAGCAAAAATAGCCTTTTTCGTATCTCCGGACCAGTAGGTGGCGCTGCGCCGAAACGCAGCATGTTGCCTCAGGTCATGCTTGTGATGACATGTACCAAGTTTGGTTTGAATACGATTAAGCGTTGCGGAGATACAGCCTTATGTCCGTTTTCGCAAGCGCTACGTAAAATTTGTTTGCGTGTTTATTGAAAACGAATGACGAATCAACTTGAATTCCATAATTTTTTGTCGGCACTGCCTGAGGATGATCTGGTGCGATTTTGGTGAGAATCAGACAAACCGTCTAGGACAAGTTTGCAAAAGTTGTTTTTTTGGACAATTCAAAATGGCGGAATAGGGTGCAATCGAATCGCCATGAGCTCAGGAATCAGAGGAAAAAATTATTTTGTTGACTTTGGACAGGTGGTGGCCCTAGAGTTCAAGTTCATTTTATTTATATAGCACATTTTATAACAGCCACTGACTGACCAAAGTGCTATACAGAACTACACAATTAAAAGACAATAATAACATGCATGACAACACAGAGGATGAATACAGCAAAGCTAAGAGCAGCCTTAGACAGGAATAACAAAAACATTGACAGGCTCAAAATAATAAAAAAAATAAATAAAAAAAGGAAAAAACAATATCAGACTCGTCAATAGTAAAACAGAAATGGCAGTATCAGACTTAGATAAAAAGGAATAACAGCATCAGACTCAAAGGAGAAGTAATAAAACTAACCAATCTTATTTATTGGCCAGGGAAAACAAGTGTGTTTTTAAGAGCGTCTTAAAAGAGGTCACGGAATGGGGCTATCCTAATTTCTAGGGGCAGGGTGTTCCACAGCCGAGGCCCAACCACAGAGAAAGCTCGATCCCCTCTGCGTTTGAGTCTGGACTGTGGGACTAGTGACAGGTTTTTATCACTAGATCTCAAACTTCTTGATGGAATGGAATGTTGCAGCACTTCAGATAGATAGCTCGGTGCTTGGATATAAAATAAAGATTTATAAACAAATAAAAGGATTTTAAAATCAATTCTGAAATTTATTGGCAACCAATGAAGAGACCTCAGAATTGGGGTGATATGGTCACTTTTCTGACTATTTGAGATTAATCTTGCAGCAGCATTTTGTACTAATTGATGTCGAGCCGTTTGAGTTTTCGAAATACCGCAGTAAAGTGAATTACAGTAGTTTACGCGAGTGGTGATAAAGGCATGCACAGCTATCTCAAGAGTTTTATGATTTAGAAATGGTTTGACCTTTGACAACAGATGAAGTTGATAAAAACTAGAGTTTATTACAGAGGAGATTTGTTTATCAACGTTTAAAGACTCATCTAGTAGAACACTCAGGTTCCGTACACTTGAGGATCTATGAGCCGATAGTCTGCCTAGGTCGAGGGTTGGAGCCTGAGGAGTACCGGTGGACCCAAAAACAATGATCTCCGTTTTGTTTTCATTTAAAAATAAAAAATGTTGGTCCAGCCAAAATTTAACTTCATCTAGACAGCTTAGTAATGATGAGAGGGCAGAGGGATCATTCCTCTTGATTGGTACATACATTTGAGTATCATCTGCGTAACAGTGAAAAGAAATCCCATGTCTATTTAGAATAATACCCAGTGGTAACATATAGAGAGAGAAGATAGAGGGTGCTAAGATAGATCCTTGAGGAAGACCACATGTTAAATGCGCGACAGAAGAGGAACAATTTCCTAACTTTACTCTGAAAGTTCGACCCGAGAGATAAGACTCGAACCACTGGAGGACGAGACCTTTTAGCCCCACATAATTCTCAAGTCTGGATAACAAGATAGAGTGGTCAATAGTATCAAAGGCTGCAGATAGATCCAGAAGTACCAGAGCCACAGAGTCACCAGTGTCCATGGATAGATAGATGTCATTTAAAACTCTCAACAGGGCAGATTCAGTACTGTGAGCAGACTTAAAACCAGATTTTTCAGAAATATCATTGCATTTTAAAAATAACTGGAGTTGGTCAAGAACAACTTTTTCCACCACCTTCGAAACAAAAGGTAGTACAGAGATGGGACGAAAGTTATTTAGCACGGCGGGGTCCAGTGAAGGCTTCTTGAGTAGCGGAGTGACCGTGGCCACCTTAAGGGAAGCAGGGATGGAGCCGGTGAGGAGGCATTTATTTACAAATGACACCAATCCTGACCCTACTGAATCAACAATTCATTTAAGAAGCTTAGGAGTGATGATGTCCAGAGAGCAGGACGAAGGTTTCATATTAGTTATAATTTCTTTAAGGAGATTCAGAGTGATTGGCTCAAATGCATCCCAGGTAGCAGAATTCAGCAACTGATTAGACCGTTTGGTGTAAGAAGTGCTAGCATTGCATCTCAGTTTAGATATTTTCTCAATAAAAAAAACTCAAGAAGCTTTGACATAACTCATCCAATGCATAAGGCAATGTGTTTACTGAAGGGTTTAAAACAGAATTTATAACAGAGAATAAAACCTTTGGTCTAGAGTGGTTAGCCATAATCATGTCAGAGAAGTATGTGGCTTTCGTCGACTTTACAGCATTCTGATAAGTCGACTAACTGACTTTAAATAACTGAAGTGAAATATGTAGCTTGTCCTTCTTCCATTTGTGCTCAGCCTTTCTGCTAGCTCGTCTTATGCTGGGTACACACCAAAAGATAATCGGGCTGATTTTGGGCCGATTTCCCCCCTTCCGACAATCCTAGCTATGTCCCGATTATCTTGATGGTTCTACAGATGATCTTATCAGATTCTCCCTTGGTGTGAGGTGTGTTAAGAGTGTCCGAACCTGCTCGGAAGAACATCGGAGCCGCTCCGATCGCGAATCGTAAATATTCAACATGTTGAATATTTACGATCAGAAATCCTGATGTGTGGGGGGAACCCCGAGGACAAACGCGTGCGCGTTCTGGAGATTATCACGTGAAACGACACAATATCCAATCAGAAAGCGAGATGATGGAAGACGGAAGCACAACAAACGCAGTCATGGCGCAGCACAAGGTGAAATTAATGTGGACAGCAGAGATGGAGGATCAGCTTGTCTGGATCAGTGTCAAACGTTTTTCTGTGAAAATCATTCCAAACACTAACATCGCAATTTCGTCCTGCATATCGTCCGCCATGCTTATTGTGAAGTCTCTCGAGATTTTGCGAGATTTCGTGTGTTCACAGTCTAGACTCTGGTTGAAAATCTGTTAGTGTGTGGTGTGCTGTCTTTGTCACATCATGGCACACCACACACTACAGTCCCTGACAAAAGTCTTGTCGCTTGTGTACAAATTGACCTGAAGTGCCGCTGAAATATATTTCTAATCAAGATTTTTTTACAAGAAATGGCTCATTTTAATCCCAACAGCTTTTGTAATAATGTTTCAGTGCAAAACCAAACTGTCAAAAAGTATTCTAATATTCACAGCTTGGTAAAGCCCATTGAGTCAATATTTGCAAAGACATAAGTGTTGTCGCCTTGTCATATGAGCTTCACCTGTGACTAATAATGGATCAATTAGGTATCAGGTGTGTATAAAAACAACCCCAGTACACTAGACCTTCACATAAACTGCAACTAGACCTCTGCAAACATGCCTAAGATTCACCCTGAGACTAGGGTTTTGATTATCAAGAGGCTGAAGACCAGATCCACTGCTGATGTGGCAGACACCTTCAATGTGTCTCAACGTCAAGTACAGAGAATAAAAAAAACATCTGGAGACATTTTTGACAAGCCCAGGTCAGGCAGACCCCGCAAGACAACTGCTCGAGAGGACCGTTTGTTGGCTCGAAAATCCAAGGCCAGCCCATTTTCCACTGCAGCAGAGCTCCACAAGACCTGGGGCCTCATTTATAAACGTTGCGTACGCACAAAAGAAGGCGTACGCCGCTCTCTACGCAATAATTGGTATTTATAAAAAGCAAACTTGACGGGAAAATGTGCGGTCCTTCACGCAAGCTCTGACCCAGGCGTACGCACAAAAACGGGTGAAATGAAAAATGGCGACACCGTCGGCGGATGGAGGAAACACGTGAAAGTGTGTGAAACTGTGGACCGTTGTGTAAAAGAAATGGCAATACTGCCTCTCATAAATAGACTTCACAAAGCAAGTCTTACATTTAACAGCCTACACGAACACCCGTTTGATCGATCTGCACTGCAGTGTAAAACAAAAAAAATCAAACTAAGATTTCAACAGAAATGCTAATTAACACATATTTGCTAAAAGAAAAGTGAAATATGTTCTGCAATAATATTGCCATGTTATGCAATTCATCCTCATAACACATCTGTTGCTTGTCAGATTCAATCAAATGGATGGTAATAAAATGCCATGATGCCATCACAATGCGTAATGGAGCGCTAGACGCTTTTTTGCATCGACTTTGATGTCCGACCATTTCTTTTTTATTTCGGCCACGGTCTGAGGTTGTGAGGCTGCAGCATTAACGGCGTCTGCAACCTTTTGCCAGTCAAGTGCCTTTTTGGCATTAGTAATGCCCACACTGTGCCCTGTAAAATGTAAAACAACATTTTACTCCTCTTTTCCACCTTGCCAACGATCATTTCTACTTCACATTGAGTGAAGTTAAGTTTATTGGTTTTCCTCTCTGTATTTGCCATGATTTCGCAATCGATGAATATTAACTTGTGGGGGTTTCACAGACTATTTATGGGCAACTATGGGCGTTTCACTGACTATTTATGGGCAACTATGGGCGTGACACGAAGCCGCAAAAGCTGCGCTACATTTAGAATTGATTGTGATTTCTAGTAGGAAAACTGCGTAGGACGTGCGTGCGCACGGTTTTATAAATCCGAATATTTCTGTGCGTACGCACGTCCTATGTTTCATCCGTACGCCACTTCTGACGCAAATCCTACGCAAAGTTTTATAAATGAGGCCCCTGGTCACCTGAAGTCTCTGTGTCAACCAGAACAGTTTGTCGGATTCTGTCTCGAAATGGCCTCCATGGTCGAATCAGTGGCCAGAAGCCAGCACTAAACAAAAGACAATTGAAAAACCGTGTGGCATTTGCCAAGGCCCACAGCCTGCTAAAAGGATGGACGCTGGAAAAGTGGAAGAAGGTGGATTTTTCAGATGAATCTTCTGTTGAATTACACCACAGTCGCCGCAAATATTGCAGGAGACCTACTGGAGCCCGCATGGATCCGAGATTCACCCAGAAAACAGTGAAGTTTGGTGGTGGAAAAATCATGGTCTGGGGTTACATCCAGTATGGGGGTGTGCGAGAGATCTGCAGGGTGGAAGGTAACATCAATAGTCTAAAATACCAAGAAATCTTAGCTACCTCTTATATTCTCAACCATAAAAGAGGCCAAATTCTGCAGCAGGATGGTGCTCCATCGCATACTTCCATCTCCACATCAAAGTTCCTCAAGGCGAAGAAGATCAAGATGCTCCAGGACTGGCCAGCCCAGTCACCAGACATGAACATCATTGAGCATATGTGGGGTAGGATGAAAGAGGAAGCATGGAAGACGAAACCAAAGAATATTGATGAACTCTGGGAGGCATGCAAGACTGCTTTCTTAGCTATTCCTGATTAATTCATCAATAAATTGTATGAATCCTTGCCAAACCGCATGGATGCAGTCCTTCAAGCTCATGGAAGTCATACAAGATACTAAATTTGGATCTCACAGCACCACTACTTAAAATTGAACTGCAAATACAACAATATGTCATCAAATTGTTCAATTTCTGTGTAGGCGACAAAACTTTTGTCTTGCCAAAATTTGACCTTTCTGTCTTGTTAAAATGATAAATCTTTTTTCAGTGAAATGAATTGATTTCAGTGCATTAAACATCATTTGGGAGGGTTTTAGCTTTTCATATGAGCTATTTCTAAAGACCAATTGATTGATTAAAAGTCAGGTTAATAGCAGGTGTTTCTACAAAATATATAAGCGACAAGATTTTTGTCGGGGACTGTATAGGAGCAAAACGGTTAAATCTAGGATTTTTTCTCCTCATGTTTGTGGTCTATCACATTTTGAAAATCTTATAAGATGTAAAAAATCCTTTGGTGTGTACCCAGCTGTAGCGTTTATACGCCCGTATAAATATAACTAATTATTATTCATAATGGATTACGATCAATAATTAATAACTTAATTATTTTCAGAATTTACTGTAGCAGCCACTAACAGCCGCGCCTCTGCTACCGCGGGCGTTTTTCCACATTTGAATATTCATTTTCACCTTCGAAATTCTTCGAATATATATTCAAATTTAGAATATTCGTTGACAGCCCTATGGGAGTTGTAGTGTCACACTTGTTTCAGATGCCTTTTGAAAAGACTACAATTATTCAACCCGCCAAAGTGGCTAGTTGGAGTGATGTTACCCGCCAATGTCAAGCCCTGCTTAAAGCATTTAAAGGAACATGCCAACATTTTTTGAAATAGGGGTTATTCACAGTCTCCCCTAGATTTATTTAGGTGGGCAAAAGCATTTTTGTCTCAGTGCAAGCATAAACTTAGTCTGGCAGAGCTGCCGCTAGCTTAGCTTAGCATAGTGAATGGAATCCTATGTTGCCAGATAGCATGTCGAGTGCTTTGCCTGTGCTAACGATCAACAGTAATAATGCTCATACTGTCAAATTTAGCCTTATTCAAGAACAGCATCTATAGATATTTGTGGTAGTCAAGGCTTAAAGGATTTCTCTTGTATATGTATTTTTTTTTCCTAGGTTGCTTTCAAAAGTGGCTGGAGGGCAAAAATTTGGAGGATGTAAGGTGGCTCTTAGCCAGGGTCGGTTTACTTGGCGCCATGACCAAGTACTGCGATGTTTGGCTTTAGCATTGGAAGGCAAGCGTAGTATGACCAATAAGTTGCCGCCTGTTCTAGCAAAGCATTACACGCAGAAGACCATATTCCTCCGCCCAGGCGAGCAACCACCAAGAAAAGGTGTTAACACCAATTCTCGCCCAGGACAACTGGAAGCTGCTAGGGACTGGAAGATGCTGGCTGATCTTGATCAACGGCTTATTTTTCCACCTGAGATTGCCGCCACTAACCTACGACCAGATATTGTTTTGTGGTCTGGATCAGCACGCATTGTTCAACTGATAGAGTTAACAGTGCCATGGGAGGATGCTGTAGATGAGGCATATGAGAGGAAGAAACTGCGGTATGCTCATCTGGCCACTGAAGCAGAACAGCGAGGATGGAGAGTCCAGGTTTATCCAGTGGAAGTGGGTTGTCGAGGTTTTGTGGCACACTCTACAACCCGGTTCCTCAGAGACGTCGGATTCGGCGGCCAAGAGTTGCGTCGCACAGTAAAGAACTTATCTGAAGCAGCAGAAAGGAGCAGCCGAATCAGCAGAAGCAGAAATTTTGACCACCTTGCATCTCCATGGCCAGTCTGAGTCACCACAGTCTCGCGTAGCCAGACCTTCAGACTGACGGCTGAAGGTCTGGAATTCATAGCAGCTTTCTTTGGCCAAGGCCCACCCATAAGGCCGTTTGACCGACATGTCAAACAACCAATTACAGTCCGTTTCGTTCAGCGTCACGTTTCGGGGCGTTGAAATCTCCCCACAACAACAGACCGGTGTGCAACAAGTCAGTCAGCATAGAAAATGAAAGAAGGAGAAGAAAACAAGCAGTAAGTCATTGATAGTAAAATTAAATCTGGTAAAATTGGATCTGCTGGGAATCCTTCTAAATGCTGACAAAGGGTTGGCCAGGCTTGGAAAATAATACTCTTCCCAAATCCCGTCGGCAAACAGGCTAAAATATCTCTTTTTGTCTTCACTAAGTGCCTCAAACAAAACTCCTGAACATCTCTTAAAGAGTCTATGCCTTGAACCTCGCATACTTTTGTGAATCCTACGTTTAGCTGATCTTGATAAATGCTCATTGTCACTCGTGTAAACACAACAGTTTTTCTTCCGCAATCACACGTCTGCGCTTTGTTTCCCGGCGGACCGAAAATAAACGTGACACTCGCGCCCCCCGGAAATCCGATAAAATTCAACCAATCAGATGACGACTTCGACATTCCTGAAGTGTTTCCAGTTAAGTGTACCATATGCATCAGACGTTTAGCCAACGGTCCGTGGGCGTGATGTCTGAGGCTGAGACTAGAGTCACCATAATTATAGGTGATCTCCTCTCCTGGACTGATGTGTCGAACTGCAAAGAAACAGAGATGGGGCTTCCCTTGCACAGTGAGGTACTTCATCTTGGCATTAGGATTTATATGGTCGTCATTCACAAGTCTGCCAAGTGAAAATTCTCTGTTGCCACATCAACACTACAAAAACGCAAGTAACATTTTCAAAACAATCAGTTTTTATACTAATGCAATGTAAATTAACCTGACGTGAGAAAAGAGAAAAAGAGTCATAATTCTGATTAGATTAACCAGTGACATATATACGTACCACCACAGTTTTCCATTAAAATGGAACTCGAACATAAACACTTTGAGGTGGTCATGGTAAATTCTCTGTCTCCTCTCACATTCTTGCCTGCTTATTAGATCACCTCTGTATTCCAAAAGAAAGTCTCCTTTTTCAAATGGAACAGAGGTGAAGATGCCGAGACCTAATTCATCAAAGACAAAACAACAAATAAGTGGCAAAAAATTATGTGTATTAAAGTTGAATCATGATTAAACAATCAGAAGATTCAACTTACCCTTTACAGCATTGATGTCCTTGATGTCAAGTCCCACTTTGTCACTTTCAGCAGTAACATAAAATCTTGCATCAGCCTTTGGATTGATGCGTCTACGCCGCTGTATGTTTACTGTTATCAAGTGTCACAGCCTAAATTACCAAAAGTTATTGTCAGGATTACAATGTTCACTGGGACAAGCATGATCAGAAAACAAAAGTCTTAGTAATGTATATAGTTATGTATCTGGACAGAAGCCAAATGATGTGCTCATAACTGCACCATGCATATTTTATTGATTCTTTTAAGAATGTGAGAAAAATGTTGTTACACTTTTTTAGATAAAGTAACAGGCTGGCGGGAGTCTGTACTACATAACTGGAGGATGACAGTCGTTTTAATCTCCAGCTGTGCTGGACCACATTCAGACTAAATTATTTCATCCTGCCTCCAACTGATTTAGTTTTCTGATTGTAGAAAGTCACTGACCACATAAGATCATTTCTCTAATCAAAAAACAAATCGAGCGAATCTCTAGTAGGCTTCATAGACCATATTGCTCAGTGTTATCATCCAAAAATAACAGACAGGTACCAAGAAAAAAAGTTAACTAAAGCAGCTGTGTTTAGTTTTCCAGGATAAAATCTTAAATTGATACATATTATGTCAGATTCTCTTCTCTTTATATCATGCTCTCTACATTTTCTCTTTCTTCATGTGACAGTACTGGGATTCACATTGTATTTTTGGGTTCAGAGTCCTTTTAAATTTGGTTTATTTGGTCAATATGAATTACAGACTATTGTGACATTAAAAAGAACCAGGGCATGAAATGTTATCACTATTATGTTTCTGGCATTAGATCTGTTTTAAAATTATTCAAATAATTAACATGCAACTGACTGGTAAAATGTATGTAAAACTACAAGAGAAAAGGCAGTCCCATCCCCTCATGCTTATACTACTGCCTCTGTCCTCAGATTATATGATATCTCTTCCAGCCTTCCTGTGTCACTGCAACTTCATATTTAAACAAAATAATGTTGGGCTACTAAGAAAATATTTATATCTAAAACAAACACAATGTCTGTAGTAAAAGTTAAGGCTTCCAGGTCCAGACCTCAGCAATTACAAAAAGCTACAGGTAGATACAGACAGGCATTTACATAAACTTGTTAATCAACTTAGTACTTACAGACCAGGGGCCCGTTTCAATAAGGAGGTTCAATCAACTCTGAGTTAAAACTTGAACTCTGAGTTGACTTACCCTGAGATGGGAAACTCTGAGTTTTCGGTTACAGAACAGCTGAAATTAGTTAGTTCAATCAACTCTGAGTTGACTGACTCTGAGTTAAGCGCGTGCACCACAACTATAAAAAGCCATTATCAATGGAGCGCAGATATTACGAGTCACCATGGCAACAGCGCCAGACAAAAAGAGGAATTACTGTTATACAGTGTTGGGTGTAATTAATTACCAAGTAATCTAAATATTGTAATTTAATTAAAGGGATTACTCTAAATTCTGTAATTTAAAATAAAATCTGATGTAATTACATTAAATACTGTAGAGACTATGGAACAATTCAGTATAAAACAATAATGGTAAAATACAAGGTATATTTTTAAATGTAACCTTCTCCCTCTACACACTTTGGTCAATTCAAGAATAATTCATGCAATTGTATATTGTTAATTTGAAAGCATTAAAAGTGCAGTTTCTTGTCTCTCCTTGTATTGTTCAAGTGGTAGATGTTGATATGGGATTTAGTAATTAGTAATAAGTAGACCAATACTTTCTAAAGATAGTAATTATTCCATTATTCTAATTACACTGTTGAAGATGTCATTTGTAGTAATTAATAACTATTTTAGAGTAACTTACCAAACTGTTATAATATCAGAGGTGAAACTGGAAGAACAGTAGCCCATGTTATTCAACCTAATTTAAATTTTCATGTAGGCTATAGGTGCAATCCTGCAGGCATTAAAAGAACGTGGCAGCAGCTGAAAATAAAATATATAAACATAATTCAATCAGGTGAGGCTTGAGCATATCATGGGTGTAGGCCTGACTTTACAAACATTTGACATATTAAATAACTAAATAGTATATAGCAGTGCAGCAGCATTTCTGGCTGAGGGAATTCCTTCATCAGAGCCGTCACTCCCGAAGATCCAAGCCTTCATAAAATGTAAGAGGTCTACATATGTGTTATTTTTTATAAAGGGTATTTTTGATATTTCCATTTATTTTACTTTGGGTTGGGTTTTTCGTTGGTCCCAACAGATTCTGATGGTAATATCTGTCTTTTGGATCCTCCTGTCCCAACAGAACCCCAGGCAGTTGTAAGTAGCCGACTCAATACACCAGAAATTATGACAAATAGTAGACCTAAACTTCATAAATAGTAGGGACACACTTCAGTGTGTAATGCCACAGTTTAATTCTGTAGAATTTGTTTAGAACTACCGGAGGTGGAAAGAGTAATAAAATATTTTACTCAAGTAAAAATACTTTGACTTTGAAAATACTATTACTTTGATAAAATTTTTACTTAAGTACAAGTAAAAGAAGCCGGTCTAAAAATCTACTCAAGTAAAAGTACTTCTATTCAACGACTCTCCTATGTAGGGTCGTAATGTATGAGAGTTTCACAGTATGATAACCGTCTCAAAAAATATCACGGTTTATGGTATTAAACAATTATTAAATATATAAACTGCATTATTAAATTACGGTTATTATTATCATCAGTTAAAATGACAGTTAAATAAATTAAACATTTGTTCAATAAAACCTATCTAATCAACTAATTTCAATAATTGATTATGAATTAGATTAACAACTTATTTTGTATCATTAATAACTTATTAAAATGTTTAAAAATAATTGAGTTCTATTAAATGTTTTTATTCAGATTTTTTTTTTTATGATTTAATACAAATATATTATCAAAAACGGTGGTAATCAAATAAAAGTTTAGCAAACGTTTTAATCCTTTAGTTTTTTGGCAAAGTGCTGCAAAACAGATTTAGTCAATTAAACCATATAGACAAACAATATATATATATATTCCTTAAATAATGTTTTAAATAAATTGTAGTATTATTGTTGGTGTTTAAACACTGCTTCCTCTTTAAAAAAAGGGGAGGAGACCGAAATAAACTCTGGGTTTACCGAAGAAAACCTGCTCCCGACCAGGTTAGGTTCACAGAGTAAGTCACCATGGTAACTGACTCTGAGTATAAGTAACCTCTCTTTCAGAAACGGGCTTGACTTACTCTTCTTTCTCGGGTTTGATTTACCTCCCATTCTGAAACAGAAAACCCAGAGTTTCCCTCATTTCAGGGTTAACATACTCAGAGTTTTCACTTAACCTCCTTTCTGAAACAGGTCCCAGGAAAACCAAATATGATATCAATACATCCTCTTAGTTCTTTTTTTATGTTCCAATTCCAAAAATAAAACCACAGAGCTGCCAACTAGCCCCCCTCTCCTGTCCTCTCTGCAGACATCCACTTCACATAAATGCTAAACGAGGCTTAACGACCAGGCCACGCGGCTACGCCCTGCTGCTCGTTAAGCCATGTGGCTGCCACAGCTCAAATTAACCTAGCTAGCTTTCATTTTAGAAACAAAACTAGCCTATCAAATTGACCTGCTGGCAATGTTGCTTCTGTCCTCATCTCTATGCTGTCCTCCACCTCTTTAGCCTGAAGCCCCGTTCACACCGCCAGCGTCGCTAGGCTCTGTACTGTGATGTCGCTTGTGGGCGTGTAGTGCTGTCGCTCTGATGTTATTGGTAGACTGCACGTCTGGCCATATCTATACAAAAGACCATCACAAGTGATATATACAACTATATAATTGTAATTTGACTGGGAATAAATGACTTTTAAGGCTAAAAAGAAACCGTATGCTGTCGGGAGAGTGTTTTTATATTACCACATCAGTGTTCAGTGGATTAAATCATTTACTAGATCAACGATCGATCAATGAACAAATTAAACTCACTCATACTGTCACAAATTATAAAAACGTCATTCGAATTTGACAAATAATAAATTTTCTTGTGCCTAATAGTCAACGTAATGCAGGGGAAATTGTAAAATGAACTGCAGCAGTGCTAAACGTGCATCATAAAATTACAACACTCGAACTATAACGTTAAATGTATGAATTAAACTCACTGAGACTGTCGACAGTTTCTTTTCCATGCATCATTTTATTATCCATGTATGTGGTTACAGTCAAATCATATAAAACGGTGAAATCATCCTCGAACTCTTTCTGTCTTGCCTGCACTCGAGACGGTGACGTGAGCTCCACTGAAAGTCTTCTTTCCTATTGGTTGTCGCTCGCGAAAATCGCTTCCCATTTGCATAAAGTTGAAAATTCTCAACTTTTGTCGCTTGTCTCTTGTCGCGTGACACGCCCACATTCTGTCGCCAACGGTCACTGTCGCTCGTGTTGCCGGATGTCGCCAGCGCCCCTTGAAATGGATGGGATCTTGTCGCTTTGTCGCTGTGTGTCGCTGGCGGTGTGAACGGGGCTTGAGGCTTAATGAGCAGGATATGATAGCCACTCAAGCTAGCTCATCTAACATTGCGATAAATATATAGCATTTTACAGTAATTGTAACTTACAAGTTACACTTTCTTGCAAAAAGGAAACACTTCTTCATGCAAAAATGCAACTATATTTACAAACATAAATATTACCTGTATGTAATTAATCCAATAAGTCCATGACGTCGAGCTGACGCTTCCAGGGTGTGGTCCATTTAAGTTTTTAATTAGCGCGACGTCTCAGGGCCATGCTCGCGACCTTCCAGTCGACTTCTGTTTGATACCGCCCACATGCGTAAACCAGCCAATAGCCTACGTGCACAATAGAACTTCCGGTTAACTTCCGTGTGTTGAGTGTGCGGTCGACTACTTCCTGTTGGGTGTGTTGTTGTTGTGGAGATATTCCGGCGTTGCTAGTTTTGAGTACAAAGTTTAAATATGAGCGGATTTCGGGTAAAAGAGAGGCGGTTGGCGTATCAACGTGTGAAAAAGACCGCACTCCATTGTTGTGTACCCCTGTTTGCGAATTCGTCCAGGTACAACAGTACTATAAGCTTTCATAGCTTTCCAGTGGATGTGTCGGTGAGAGCCGAATGGATGGTAAGAGTACGGCGGGACAACTTCACCCCAAGTAAGACGAGTCGTGTTTGCAGCAGGCATTTCCAAAAGCACGATTTTGTTAACAACCCGGGGAAATTGAGAAAGTTGAAGAAAGGAGCCATTCCTACTCTTTTTTTCCTGGAATAATTTTCAAATACCGGCACCGAGGGCGAGCGTGTGGGAGCGGAGACCCAGAGCAGATAGCCCTCCTCCTGTCCATGACATCGATTCAGAAGAAGAGATGGAGGTGGCTACCCTGGCACCAGATCATGATTACTGTATTACTCCTACAACAGCACTGGACCACTCTTGTAAACACTGTTAGTAAAGGGATTAAATTAATCTTTTTCTTTTAATGTGGTCAGTGGAGCAGTCTATTTAATTTACAGGTACACTCAGAATCCCCACTTAAAAAGTACCAAGATTGCAGTATACCTACTTAGTCTTAGCAGGTTTACATAAACTTCTATACCTATCTTATGTTTCACCTTTCACCTGGGATGTTCAGCATACCTAGAAAACAAACTATACTACACCACTGATTGCTGCTGATAGTGAAAACATTGTAGTAATAACGTAAGTGTACACTGGTCGTTTTTAACGTGAATGGGGGACATGGTCAACCAAATGAACATGGTTAACCTAGAGCAAAGAACCAAAAGAACACAATTAACCCAGGAACATGGGTAACAATCTTAACGCTACACTCATCCTACACTTAAACTGTGAGGTGGTTTAGATCTGTCCATTGACGGATGACATAACGCCCTCACACACACTACTCGTATCACTGGATCTTTATTGGACACTGAGTGAGAGGAAATACAAAACCAAAATTAAAAATACACACAACCAATCAACATAACAAGGTATTTAAATAACACTAATAAAGTATGTCGTAAAATTGACACGATTTGATGCGAGTTAAAATACGGGGCTACTAGCTAGTCAATGTCTAACCCTAACAGCTGAGGTATCGCTACTCACCTTCAAAGTTGTGGATGTAACTTGATATGTACAATCTAAATCCTTTTTCACGCTTGCACCCGGGTGCAGGTGAACAGTGGTCGACAATCCTGTGGACGTCGTTAACGTCAATTTTCGGGAGTCCTTGTAGACAACGGGTGAAATATGCCATCTTTCGCAATCAAAACCTGCCGCGAACCGGAAATGGTCGACCGCACACTCAAGGCGGCGGAAGTAGAACTCCTTAGTTACGTGCACGTAGCCTATTACAAGACGGCCCGCCAAAATACACCGTGTGTATCAGAAATGTGTATGAAACTGCAATATAGAACCCAGCGGTGGGGTCGCTGTTCTGATACACTGGGATACATTCAAAATCAGGTCAAGTGGTAAATAAGGACTTTTAAAGAAAAAGAGAATCTATGTTGTTCAGACACTAACAAATGCCGTTACACTCTTTGATTTATGAGGACCTTGGCATAGTCCCCGTATTACCCTTAGGTCCGGGGAGCCCAGGTGAAATGTCAGGCGTGTTGTCCATGTAAACCACATACCCCAACACACACACACACACATTCTGAGTGTTCTATTGCAGTGACTGTCTACTTGTGTATGGACCTTATTTGTATTACTGACTACTGTTTCTTGTTCCCTGCCTGTGACCCTCTCGTTCACCTTCCCTGATCCTTTTTCCGGTTATGTCCTCGATTATCCTGCTGTATGACTATTGTGCATCTAACATAATAGATCATCTGGTAAATGATAAATAAAACTCTTAAACATTTCTGGAAATTGCCACCACATGATATCATGAGTGCATCAAAGCAAGCATTGTTGGGGAAATATTCCAGAAAATATGAGGAAAAGAAAATGTCTCTTTATTCTTTTATTTAGGGTGAAGAGATACAGATCAAAGATCAGCAACAAACTATACTTAAAAATATATCATTTAACATTATTTGATTTACTGCTTTAACAAAACACTTTTTAGTCACGTGATATTCATGGCTCCTGTCTGTCTCAGTGCTGAAACTCTTTATATAAAGTTACATGTATAGACAGCTCAGACTTTTGTAGATTAATCTATTGCAAATGTCAAACATTAGTCCTCATTAATATTGCTTAATCATGTTCATGATTCTTCATGATTTCCATCTTAAATCATACGCTGAAGGTTCAGAATTATTGGAATCACATTCTGGAAAGATCCTGTTATCTTAAGGGAAACAGTAGGAAACCACTGAAAGAGTTGTGGTTACTCTGGTTATCATATATCCTCGTGCCAGACCCAAGTCTCACATAGACAACATCTCCAACCTCCAGGATCAACACAACTCCATTAGAGGAGTTTAACCGATCCTGAGCCTGAGGCTGAATATCATGTGCTGCAACCTTATACTGTCCATTCTTTACAATGTATACACTTGTTACAATTCCACCAATACCAAATGCAGAGATTCTGAACATGTACGCTCCTTTCAGTGGGACTGTGAAAATACCTAAATCAAATAACAAGAGATACAGAATCAGATGTTTCCTGTATGATCGCTTGATCAGCAAACACACTGTGTAATAGTTTTGAAAGATGGCAGATCATTTAATTCTCTTATACACATTACACAACTGCAGAGAGGTCTGAATGGAGCAGAAAGGTTTTCATTACTATAAACTGAGTTGTATGACTCATTTCATTGATAATTACCTGTGATTGGGTTGTAGGCGTTCCCTATGTTTGTGAAGACGTTCTTGTAGGTAAGTGTGATGTGAGTGGTAAAAGGACCAATATATCCATCGCCAGATTGCATCAGTGCAGCTGAAAAAGCTATTTCTCTGTCTGTTATTGAAAAACATAAGCAATATTGTGATACATTATTCTATTACACTGAGAATGTATACACTGAATTTAACATCATTCAAGCACACTTTCACCTCTATTTTCCTTTCTCAACTCCACTTGACCCAGAGTAAGATTTGATATTTCTGTGAAGGAATAATGATTCGGTTAAATGACATACACACTGATTATTGTAATAGATAACACAATTCACACAGTATACACTCAACTTTACAAGAACATTTACACTATGCAATGTATTGCATTGGTGTTCAACTTTGAGGATCATTGTTAAAAGAATGAATGTTTTGGTGAGGTACCGTCATTTTTCTTGTTCAGCTCTTCTAGGATAAACGTCTGTTGTTCCCTCAGTCTCGTCTCTAAAGCTCTGATGTTTGTTTTCTGCTCTGTAACTGTGGCAGTCAGTTCTCTGATGTTGGTTTTCTGCTCTGTAACTGTGGCGGTCAGATCTCTGATGTTTGTTTTCTGCTCTTTAACTGTGGCGGTCAGATCTCTGATGTTTGTTTTCTGCTCTGTAACCGTGGCGGTCAGTTCTCTGTTGATGATTTTCTGCTCTGTAACTGTGGCGGTCAGTTCTCTGATGATGATTTTCTGCTCTGTAACCGTGGCGGTCAGTTCTCTGTTGATGATTTTCTGCTCTGTAACTGTGGCGGTCAGTTCTCTGATGTGTGTTTTCTGCTCTGTAACTGTGGCGGTCAGTTCTCTCAGTGCTGCATGGATGTCAGTGTAGAACAGTTGGTAGTTTTGTTGGCTGTCAGTTGAAGCTTCATCTCTCAAAGTGTCTGTTTGAGGTGGATTCTGTCCTCCGTCCTCAGATCTGAGCTGTTGACTGATCTCATTCTCATCGAGTCCTCCATCTACCTGATGCTGTACCACAAACACAAAGGTTTCCAACAGCAGCAGTAAACACACTAAACCCTTCATTCTTCACTGATGTTTGTTTCCAGCTCTTGCTCTTCATCCTCACCGCCTCTCATGTTCCTTTTATAGTGTCCTGATTTACTGTCTTTTGTACTTTATCTATATTGCTTCAGATAAATAAGTAGGTTAAGGTAATCATTAATTACAATCAAAGGAATGTTCCGGGTTCAGTACATGTTTATCTCTGAGTCAAAGTTATTTTCTATTGCACAAATATTGTGACTAAAGTTCAAGATGAGCGGTCGGTGTCTTTATGGGACGCGGAGGGATAATCACAGAAGCATCTCTGGTCATTTGAGTCAATTGTCATGAATGGTTAAGATCTCACACTTAATAGTATTTATTAGCACCTAACATAATAAAACACGCTCTGTGAGGAATGATTACCTCAATGTACATCCATATATGCAAGTTTAAGGGACTATTTAAATGAAATACATTAGCTATTGTCATGTGCCAGTAGGGATGCGCGGTATACCGGTACTGCAAAAATACCGGTATATATTATATTTCAAACGGTACAATATCATCATTTTGTTCAATTCGGTATTTGATGCGCTGCTGTTTCGAAGTTCACCGCTAGGCGGCAGTGCGCTATCTAAACTGACGCGGGTCATGCGAAACCTATGGAGCGAATTATGTGCCAAAACCTCACACACACACAAAACGTGTTTTACTCACACCCAATGATTCACAAACAAACTCAGTGTGGTTTGTAAATACAAAACATCACTCACAAACTAATGCATATTGTTCTGCAAATAAAAAAACGTACATATCAAACAAATACAGTATGTTTTACATATACATAGAAACGTATTTCTTCAATGACAAAAATATCCTCCAAGTACAAACTAAAATCTTTCAAGTACAAAACAAAATTCTCCAAGTACGAGACAAAAACCTTCAAGTACAAAGCAAAATTCTACAAGTACGAAACAAAAACCTTCAAGTACAAAGCAAAATTCTACAAGCACGAAACAAAAACCTTCAAGTACAAAGCAAAATTCTACAAGCACGAAACAAAAACCTTCAAGTACAAAGCAAAATTCTACAAGTACGAAAAACTGTCACGTGACTTTTGGCACAATTTTTCACGTCCAAGGCAGATTTTCTCACAAATATATCCAGGCGGATTTTCTCACAAATGCAGTTGAGCAACTTCCTCTTCTAGAACAGTAGATGGCGCTAAGATAGGGGATCAATTTCGCGCTAGTCTCTCGGGAGAAACACCCCAGATAACAGACCAACATTGAATCTACATTGAATCAATGTTAATGCATTAACCAAAAGATCATTGAATCAATGTTGAAATTTAACATTGATTTTTCATCAGGTTTGCACCCTGAAATAATGTTATTTCAATGATGAAAAATCAATGAAAAATCAATCATTATGGTCATAAAATCAATATTAATTCAACCATAATTAAATCACTTTTTTAACATTGAATCAACATTAAATCAATGTAAAATCAATCTTGCTTTATGTAGGCTACAGCAAGATTCTATGCTAGTTAGGCTTGTACTATTCTTGAATTTTTAAATGACTCCTTTCAGTCAGAGACCATATAGGTTTGCAATTAAATGTGGGTTTTAATCAAAAATGTAATTCAAAGGAAACTACATCTTTCAGTTCACAAGCAAATGTATTTATTTATGCCCCCAAAACTGAGTAGGAAATATCACATTCAGAAACAAAAATGGCATTACGTGGTGACAAAGACAAAAACAGCACAGGACTAAGGTAAGAAAGAATGAAACATTACTCTGATAAATATTTCAAGTTCAATTTTATTTATGTAGCACATTTACAACAGACCAAAGAGCTTCACAGAAGAACAACATCAAAAGATACAGCATGCATTAAAAAACTAAAACACGATATAACAAGCATTATAAAATAAAATAAGAGCAACATAACTAAGAGTAACCATAAAACAGGAGAACCAAAACAGAAATAAAACCAACCAAAGAAAAGAATCAATTTGCTAAATAAAAAGGTAGGTATTTAAAATAATTGAAAGTAGGTAGAGAAGGGGCTGCTCTAATAGGCAAATGCTAGGCAAATGCACTTACCTCTACTCCTGGGTAGAATACCATACCGTAATTCTAAATGAACTCAGGGGTTTCCTCCACGGGCAATACCCCCAAGCCGTTCAGGGGCGTAACGGAGCCATTTTTGTACAGACACAGAAAAAACAAACTCAGAGGCCTCCTTTTTCTCCGCTTTTCCTTGCTGCTGTAAGGCATCTAGACAAAAAAAAAAAAAAAAAAAAAAAAAGACTAATTATAAAATACAAATGTGTTACAAAATTAAGTGCAACTTGAAATTGTATATGTTTAAGTTAAAACACACACAAAATCAAGACTATTTAATGAATTTTGGTATAGAGTAGACATTTCGCTTTAAAGCACCTGCATACACACAGGAGGACTAAATGGAAAAGCAAGTTGAAAAGATTGAAATAGTTCGTGAAAAAAGTAAAGGAAGATATTAACTAAAATTAACAGGGTTTAACAATGTAAGCATTTTGCTCACATTTTACACACACACAAAAATGTGTGTAAAATATATATTTGGGAGTATGTGTAAATAAGTAGGTCCCCTTTAGCAAATTATAGTCATATAAAGTCTAAAATATCTTAAAATGTTATAATCAAAAGCTTTAACGTTAAGAGGTCCTAAATTTTAGGCCTTAAAGGGTCACTTCACCCATTTGCATTAAGGTTTGTATTGTTAGAAACCCAGTCATATATTATAATGATGGTGGAATTTTTTTTTTTTTTTTTCTGAGATGGGAGAAATAAGGAGTTAAGTGTTTTACTTCCTGCTTTTCGTGACGTAAATATCGTCATTTTGCGTCACGAAAAGCAGGAAGATAAATTTCATTCCATATTACAAAAACTACAGCCTTTAGCTCATTATTATTCAAGGGTGTGGGACCCACTCACCCCACCGGCCTATTACAGATCAGTGGGTGGGACTAAACCTAAAGAAACGAAACTAGTAATCCGCCATCTTGCTTGGAAGACAGCAAGCTAAGCTAACAAGCGCTTAAGGAGTTCGATTTACCATAATGGCTGAATTTACGACACACGATATGGAAGAAGATTTTGAAATTCTGCTGCTCGAATCCGCTGTTCGTGGCTATCTTTACGAGCCGCAATATAGTGAAGAGCAGCTGAGGCTGATGGAGGAACAGGAGGCGGACGAGGAGCCCGGGCTGGCTCGAGCTGGGCGGACTGGAGCGGACGAGGAGCCCGGGCTGGCTCGAGCTGAGGCGGACTGCTGGTGCGTGTGCTCTCGCTATGCGCTACGGACACAGATAGAGTCCGTCTGCTGCAGAGACTTTCAACGACGGCAATTTCTCCTGGACGAAATCTCTGGATCAGACGAGCACACGGACGTTTGTGTTGTGATGTGAACCATCCTAGTTTCGCACCGCATATGTTCTGACTGAACATCCAGGTATCATGCAATAATTCACCATATAGAAAGAAATACAAACGAGGAGTAATTCACTAATGAGTTTGCCAATGTAACGGGGTTCGTTGTTGTGGGAAGAATGAGACGGGAACCGGCGAACATTTAAACATTTAATAGTAAAATAAACAAATACAAAACAAATGTATAAGCCAACAGCCCCTCACTGCTGGCCACACACAACAGAAACAAAACACAACATAAAATCAGGCCTGTTCCTCTCTCGATCTGCCCTGTCGTCGCTCCTCGTTTTATGCGCCCGCTCCTCGGAGAGAGACCGGTGCGTCTCACAGGTGTCGTTCATTATCACTCACGCGCCACCAGTCTCGCGCCGCTCTCACGTCCCTCGTCCTGCTCGCCACAGCCAACTAACTATACATTTTGTGTGAAATGAATTTCTAACTCTGTTGGCAGCTAACGTTAGCCCTGTAGACGGAAGAGTGATTTCTCTGATGTTTGTTTGCGCTGTTCTGGATTAGTGGGAGTGGCTTGCGGAGCTGTGCAATGTGGTGCATTCTGGGAGTTGTGGTCTTACACACAAATGCGCCCTAAAGTTATTTTCTGTCTTTTCTCGGTCAAGAGGGCACCAAATTCAAAATTTCTTTTACATTTCGACTACATATATGACCCACTTTCAATAAAGATTAATGTTGAAATGGGTGAAGTGCTCCTTTAAAACATAATTTGCAGAATTCAATAGCCAGTTTAATTTGATAAAACTGAAATTAAGACTTTTAATGACCCACTGGCGCCCTGACTTACCAAACATGCACATCTTGAGCCTAGTCTCTTTAAAAGCTGTTTTCCTTTTTTGCTCATTTTTTATTTTCTTCCCAGCCCAGTTCATCTGAGAGGCCAGCTCATTAGTTATACTACAGGCCAGCATCCTCCTGATGCGTGCATCCACTGATGCTCCTCCCACTACAGCAAAACGGCCAACCTAGTAAGGTGTCAGGAAAATATTTGCATAGAAAATGGATAGGTTACAAAAACAAAATGTCCTGTTAGAAAATTTTTTTTTTAAAATGTGCATGGTAGATATGTGAATGAAATGAATGAAAAAAACTTGCTTACCATCGCATGCCTGGCATCTTCACTTTCAAGAATCTGCTCAGCTGCTTCGAACTCAGTCAAGTCTTTTAGAGGGAGTGAAAGAGGTAGTGGAGATGAAATTGGCAGTTGCCGTCTCAGGAAACCCTGGACCTCTAGACGGAGGGCTTTTACTTCTGACACTAGCTCTGCCAGCGTTTCTGCCATTTTAGAATTTGCTATGTCTTGAAAGGGAAAGCATTTAAAAAAAGTTATATGTTTTGAAGCATGGCAGCTGGTTTGAGCTGGTCCTGAGCTAGAGCTAGTTGCTTAGGACCAGCACTTCACCAGCCTAAACCAGCTCATGACCGGCTCAAACCAGCTGCCATGCTTCAAAACATACCTTAACCAGCATATGTCTTTTTCAACAGCATCCATTTACAAATCTAAGACTGTATCAACTTTAATATGCTTTAAGATATACATTTAGTAAATTCCTTAATTACTTGCCTTTAATCATCTGCCTTGGATCAGGAGATTCCATTCTCTGACCTATAATTAAAAAACAAACAAAAATGTAAAAGAATAAGAATATTCAACACCTGTCGCAGGTACCAATTGGCAGAAATTAATTCTTACCATATGGGAGCAGACTTGGGAAATGTCCCTCTGATGGGCCTACAATAAGGGAAAATAATGAGGGAAAAACATAGCCATTAGGTTTTGAACCAAACATTGTAATTTTGGTAATACAAAAGTAACTAATCCATAATAGACAGATACAGGCAAAATTATCAAAAGTCTGTAGATGTTCTTTTAACTTACCAAAGGCACTCTGGTTTTCATACAGTGGGTCTAAAAATACAACAAATAATGGTTCTACAATATACTGCATATGTATGTGCATTCAACATTGTTTTTGCAAATAGTTAACATTGTACATACTATAGTAATCGCCCATGCTGTGTGAAGGTGCTGCTGAAAAGAAGCACACAGAGTTGATCAAAATAAGAATACCAGTACTTTGTAAAAGCTGAACAATGGAATTTTTTTTTTTTTGTATCCCTGTAAAGCTACAATCTGTATTGTATAAAACTCAATATTAATAACGGCGAGTTGACTACACTGCTGTACATACAATTTCTTCCATTTTGTTGCATCTCATTGAAGGGCCAGCAATCAACTTGCTCATCTGCTGAAAGGAGACATGTTAAGTGACACAAGGTCAGGTATTTATTAGCAATATTACTTCATATTTGTTTAATCAAGACAAATGTATATATAAAAGCACATTTAAAAACAACAGTTGACCAAACTGCTAAAGTGCCACCAAAGTAGTACTATCCACTTTAGTAGTATATTTATCGGTAGTTTAGATATTGGTAAGGTACCAGTGGGTAAAAGTTGATGAACACTGGGCTCATGGTGATGCACATGGGCAGCTTTCACCTCAGAATGAAGAGGGTCACATTGGGCACCAGCAGCAGAGGGTCCCTTGACTAAGAGTCATCACAGTGAAAAAAACACACAATGCAATAATTAGAAGAATTGATTAATTTAGTCAAGGCAGTCAAGATTTTTGCTTGACTATTTATTTTACTGGTTTTGCCTTAAAATAAACAAGCACAAATGGAAGTGTTATTTTAATGTACGCAGGACACATTAGTATATAAAACAATCTCATCCTGAAATTACAATAGGTAGCCTACTGTTTCTTAAGGATTTCCCCATTCCACTGCTCGCACCAACAATTCCAGGTCCTGCTGTAGAGGAAGGAGTTAATTATTGGTGCCAACTAAAGCCTGGGACAGACACTGTATAGTCTATAGTCCTTGATTAACATCAGACTTGTGAAGAAGAAAAAACATATCATCATTAAAATGCTGAAAAAGTATTTAGGATTTTTAGACTTGGCCACACATTAAATTAAGTGTGTGATTTTTAGGGTTGTCCCCTAATAGTTGACTAGAAGTGGCTTAGCCGACCAAAAGTGGATTAGTGGATTAGTTGCAGAAAAAAAAAAACCCTTGTGGCGAAGTCACGCAGTCAGTTCAGTTCACATATCGTTAATGGCGGTTCTTTGTGGTAATGACAGTGTTTCGGGGCAAGAAATCCAAATGTTCGCTTATCATCCATACCTCAAATAAATATAAATAAAATATAAACATGCAATTAGTCAACCAATATATACATATATATTCCTGAATATACAGACTACAATAACCATAAATAAATAACTAAACAAACACGATACCTGGTATCTCAATTCTTGGAGCTTTAGTAAATTTCTTCCTTTTAACCTCGATGCCTTCCTCCTCTGAGTCAACATCCTGGTCATATATAGGGTTTGGTCTGAAATAAAGAATCAGACAGCATGATGGGCAGAATCATAAATAAAATTATCACTTTCTTTATTATTTTGTCCATTTAAATAACATTACTTCGACTTCCGTCTTTGTCGACCATCAAACTCCTCATCTGACTGAATATCAGTTGTGTCACAATTGTCCTTTAAATATCTCTGCAGGCTTCTTTGGGCTTCATCATAAGTATCTGAAAGCATTCAAAAGACACCCTTAAGAGGAAGGAGGGGAGAGGGGGGGGGGGGTCTACTGGTCTACTGTTAGACCTACCTGAAAATTGTTTTTTTATATCTATCTTTGGTATTTATGTTGGCTTGTTGAATGCCTATTGTTATATTGGAATAATTTTGTAGTGCTAGGGAACTGTGTCAACTTGTGTAAAAGTTGAATGGGAACAAAGATGAACAAAAATCGTATGGGTTTGAAACGACATGCGGATGAGCAATTACTCTACTTACCACGACTAATTAAACGTCTCACTGGCTCATAGAAAATCCATCCGTCACCTGGCTGGAGGTAATTTTTTACTGCCGCATGAATTTTGGATCTCTCTTTGGTAGAGAATGGTGGCCATGTTAATTTGTCACCATGAAGCCAGTTGTGGGGGACTATTTCAGTGCCACCATTTTTAAATTGAACAACGCACCATTGCTGCTTGTTCTCCATTTTGATACCTTAAAAAAGAAAATAAAAAAAAAGGCAAATGAAAAAATTGAAAATAAAAAAAAAGAATGTACAGAAAAACTCTACCTCACTTCATATGAAGCATAGGCATTGCAATGAAGCCATTTTTGTCAGGATAGAGGACACATTTATTTTGGATGTATGCCAGTCTGCTAACACCAAGATTGTCATGCATCTGCCAGACCTTGTAACACCCTATGAATGAAGACATGCAGGGATATGAAAAGTATGACTCCTGGTGTTTGAAATTTTGATACAGAACAAATATCTGTTCTTCCACCTTAACTATATTTTTAACAAGAGCAATTGCATCTCCGACCTGTATGCAGTTATCTCCTTCCTGTGTGGATATTGTATATTTATATGTAGTAACTTTTTTGTATTGTTCAGCTAAGCTAAACTGAGGAGGCAATGGACCATTAAAATGGAGGCTATGTAAAATGCACTCTTTGAATGGGACTGGGATGTGCACACATGGGATTTCAGATATTCTTTTTACTACTTGCTGCAATGGTAAATGTGGCTTACGTAACATATGCTTGACCTGTCCTAGATAATTCTCAAATGGAAAACCAGACACATTATCCAGAGACCCAAAACGCCTGTACTCGTCTGCAAGGTGTATTACTTGGTGTATGGTGAACACAATTTCATTCTTGCCATAAAGCTCTCCAAAATGGTTCACAAAGGAGACAAGCATTTTATGAGACAAGTCAACCATGGCATCAGAGGTGCCAGGAGAGAGAAGAAAACACATCCCAACGGAAAACAACATGAAATTATCATACAGCTCACTTGGAATGCTGTTTCTGAGTACAATGGGCCCTGTATACAACATGAATGAACGAAGCTCAGTGGCTTTCCATCGATCAATCTCTGTCAGTGACCTGGGCTTACGGTTAAATTCAACAGGTGTGTTGGAACGGAGCATCATAAGTTTTGTAGAAATTTCATTTATGGTCTGAGTAGATAATCGTGTGGGCAGAGAACGTCCTCTTGTCCATATATAAAGTAGCTTCCTAGTGACACCTAAACAGCAAAGGTGCATATAGTCTAATGGGAACATTGAGACCATTTTTACAATGCCACTTAAAGGAGAAAGCTTCTGTCTTAAGTGATGTTCATCATCAAGCATTGCATCAAAGTCTTCATCAGTTCGTGGTTTTGAATTTGTTTCAGGGTATGTCATCTTGTTTTTCCACTCCCCTACTTGGCAGCATTTGTCACACCCAGCATAACCATTGTGAGCCTTAGTGTTCTTGACAAATGCACGAGCAGGTGCATCACACACAAATGAAGAGACGATGACTTGAAACTTTCTACCGTTGTAAATTATGCCATTAGTCAGCAAGTGTGTCAAATCTTTAACAAAAGTGCTTAAGTATTCAAACACACTTTTTGGCTTGCTAATTCCACAAAACAGACCAACAATAAACAGGGACATACTGTAATCACAATTGATTAAAGCTAGAATTGGCCAAAACTGAACCTTGGAGCTTCTAAAAAGAGGAAGCCCGTCAATATTGAATTGTAGCTTTAGTGAATGCAAATTTGCTGGCAAGGTCAAACATTTTAAACGGGACAGCAGTCCCTTTGCCAAGCCAAAGTGGTAGTATTCTCCTCCCTCCATTTTGGTAGTAGGCACATCAACTTGACTCCTAAGGACTGTCCTTGCATCCTTTGGGAGTTGGGGGTGAAAAACCCTCAGAATACTCAGAAGTGCTGTTAATGAAACAAGTGACACAGAAAAAGTTGTGGCCCAATATCTTAAACTCCGTAAGAGAAAATCATCTGTTGGAGTATCATTGCCTTCAGTTTCGCAGTCATCTGACTCACTAGCTGCTGAATTGTGAGGACTGTCAACTAGAAATGAATCTAAACCTGTGCAATTAATGACATGGGATCCTGGCATTTCAGCAAACTCATCAGAAACGGGACCAGCAAACTCGTCAGAAACGGGACCAGCAAACTCTGAGTTATCACATACATAACCAGACTCCTCGGCAACCAAAACAGAATGCTCGCTCACAATAGGATATTCAACAACAACATCTTGTTTCTGTCTGACAGCCTCCTGAAACTCCCGCAAAATGTCAGACTCTGTTGACTGTACTATTCTTCTCAAGTGTCGCCTCTTAGACCAACGAGAGGACATTGTTCTGCAAATGGTGCGTTGTTTAGTAAAAAAAAAAATGGCAGGCTTACTACAAAGGGAACCTTTTGTCTGGAAGAGAAATCAGCTTTAGAACACTGTAAGAGAAAAAAAAGGATCATTAAAGAAATACATGAGTGGTGTTTCGAACACTTCGAAACCATGAATCATTTTCTGAAGCAAATAATTAAATTGATTCAAAGCTTTGTTAATCCCATCACTATAGGCTTGTTGTTATAGACGGTTTTAACGGCAACAACATAAACAAACGTGTGGGGCCCAAACTTAACTTCCGGTAGAATCAATAACAACAGAGTAACAACAGAGTTCATCTGTAGAAACACGCAAATTACATTAGTTAGCAAGTATGTCTAGTCAGTATTATTTGGAAATAAGGAACGGGGGGGGGGATAGTGACATGCCCCTGCAACTGTTGTTATGTCTTGCCGTGTCAACTGGGAGAAACGGGTTTTTAGGTTCTCTCGTGTCGATTCTGATTGGCTGTATCCTTCTCCGCCCATAGGTTTGGCATAATTATGATGTCGCTCGCGGCTAGGGTTGCCACCTTTGATTTGTGAAAAACCGGGACACTTTGAGAGGGAGGGGTCAACCCATATTTGCAAATATACTATGTTAACAGTTGTAGGACTCCCTATTGCCTCTCTTACCTATATTTGTCCTAACGTAGATACTCTCCCTGAAGTAGTTGCACTCCCTGACGTAGATGCACTCACTCTGGACTCCTTTCTACATTAAATGCATATATTAAATACACTTTTGTATAAAACTTGTAAACATATACTGTATTATAATCTATTATAAAATCTAATCATTTGTAGAAAGATAAGCTATACTCTTTAGCAATTAAAACATGATAACATGTATTATAATAGATTATAAACAACTTTGTTTTGTTTGTTAACTTAGTACATTTGGGCAACCTAAGACTGACATTTCTCACCTCTTTTTCCATGTGTATTTCTCATCCCTTTTTGCTGTCCACAAAACTGAGTAACGTTAGGTAAATAGAAAGTTTTTTAAAAAGCTAGCTAGCAACTGAACTTGCACTGTTTAATCCTGGATGTGTGAATGCGCGCGCGCGACCGACCGACAGCAGAGGCAGTTGCTAGGCGATATAGGCGCTTTGTATTTCTGCTTCCAATCAAATAAAAGTAAACGCCTGGCATCGGCCAATCCACTGTTTTACCCGTTTTTACCCGTTTACGGACACAGGATTGGATACAACCATGAAGACAACACAGTAACAGTAGAAGGAAACGATGTTATTATTGAAAACGGAGGGGGGAGGGGGGGGGGGGGGGGGGGTATTCGTTTCTCTAAATATGTGTAAATGTGCAGGGAAACTCATTTTCCTCGATTTATTGAAGATTTATTGAAGATTATATGTAAAACGTGTAAAACGCATTTGCAGCTGCACAGCTAACACATTCAGCATCTGGCTCCCTCATAGGGTGTGCAGCGGCACCTGCACATCCAAACTCCGCCTACTTTGCTCTGGCTATAGCGCAGCGCAAATCGCAGTGTATCTGAAGGGCAACGCTGGACCCAGTGGCCAGAGCCGCGCATTCTGCGTCCTGTCTGAAAAGCGCGCTTGAGGTTTAGTTCGCCCTAGAATGAAAATTAACAATTTAACGTTACCCACTATTGGTTTTAGCCACGATGGCATTTGGTAAAAGACAAACTGAAATGTAATATATTATTCGGTAAAATCCTGGCCGTTGGTTTGTACACGGCGCGCGTTCATGTGACTAATAAATGTAACATTGCAGTTCATTCAAACAGGAAAAGCAAACATGTAAGAAATATAGATAAGTAAAAATGAGAAATGAAATTGAGATTTATAAGATTAACTTACCTCAAAAAAACACTCCGTCGTTGCCCGAATGCTTCGTCTGTGTGTCTGTTTCGCGCCTGATATCTACTTATGCCGTGCATGAAATCTGTTATGCCGCGCTTTGATCTGATTGGCGGTTGGAATGCAACCAATGATTGGCAACCAGTGGAGAAATTTAAGCTGACCAAAAATCAACATTGATTCAATGTTTGTCTTTTCAACACTGAAAAACATTGAATTATCAACATTGATTCAATATTATTTTAGCATTGAATTTTCAACCTCAACCAAAATGATGATTCTGATGGAATTTCAACATTTAATCAATGTCACCTTGCTATCTGGGACTGATGTGAAACGCGTGCTTGCCTTTGCCCATGGGAAAATGAGCGGTGAACAGGTGTGTTTCTGTCTTACTTTATCAATAATTAACCTTATGAGGTTTTGGTAAATGTTTATTATATAGACAGAAATCCACATTAGCACTTAGTAGCACTCCACTCTAGGATAAGGGAATCTATAAGCTGAAAGCTCTGCCATCATGTTGCTTAAAAACGTTTCATTTACTGAATGAGTCTATTTCTTTCGTTCTCCATAAATTAATGAGAACATTTCATTTAATTGAAAGGGTCCCACTTATTCATTAATTTAGTTGGAATTCAGTCAGCGTAACTGTTAATGTAATAAAATAATGAATGAACAAAACAAACAATATAATTGTTTTTTTTACTTCCCTGTGACGTATTGCCCAAATTATTATTTTGGACAGACAAAAGAAACCCTCCTTAATTTATGGAGAACGAAAGAAATAGATTCGTTCAGTGTACATAATCACTCATTTAGTCATTTCACACGCGTCTTATGTAGATTTTTTTTTTTTTAAGCAACATATGAGAGCTTTCAGCTTAGATTCCCCTGTCCTAGAGAGAATGAAGTGCTACTAGCGGATATATGGATTTTTGTCTAGATGTAATAAACATTTTGCAAAAGAAAACCTCAATAAGGTTAATTAGATAAAGTAAGACAGAAACACCTGTTCAAAAACGTATTTCGTTACAGAATACATGCCCAAAAATGTCATTTGTAACGTATTCCGTTACATTACTGAGGGATTACGTCCGCATTGAATTGCCTTTTATAAGCGTAAGATGGGGCCATCTAATCCTGTTTACTAAACTGGCCTATTCTGGTGGTGACGCGTGTAACATGTAGGGTGGCACTGCCAAAAAAGCACCTTAAAGCTGTCACAAAGAACCGGCAAAAGATTATGAATATGTAAAATATAGCAAGGAAATATTTTAATTGTTTATTAATAAACAAGTTTATTCTTTGTCAATAAACAAGTGTGTTCTTTGTGACTCGCGATCTTCGCAGTGAACGCGCCAGGATTACTTAAGCAGAGAGCAGTCTGTAGTCTTTTTTCTTTCGTTTTGAATTGTTCTGTTTAAAGTAGACATGTCTGTGAGAGAGGCTACCTTATACGCTGAGTTTCATTGTACATTGTTTTTTCCTCATAAACGCGAACACGAAAAATATAATAAAATAAGATAAAATGAATATTTTATGTGGAGACTGAGAGCCAACCCTTCTTCATCCGGTGGTAGTAGCCTACTTTGGTTTACGCAGTCAGTGTAATTCACATAATTAATTACTAAAAAATATTTTGCCACCTATAAAGTTAAAGATTGTTTTGTGTCACGCATGTTTATTTCCCTTCATATTAAATATAAAACGCAGTGTAGACAAATATTTTTCTAATGTCTGGACTCCATGAGGAAAAAACAATGTTACGGACGTGAGCGCTCTGAAAGCGGCACTAAAAGATGCTTTAAAACTTTCACAGAGACCTCAAACCGAAAGCACACAACCTTTCTTTAAATTGAATTTCGCTTTGTATTAATTGTCTCTTAATTTTTTAATCAATGTTTCATCAACCAACTGCCTGGATTTAATAAATAAGTAGGCTAAATATAGCAGACGATAGATAATCACAAAACGGAGGCGCCGGCGTGTGAACTGGAGCTCGTCTCATAAATGAACTGAAACTCAGCGTATAAGGTAGCCTCTCTCACAGACATGTCTACTTTAAACAGAACAATTCAAAACGAAAGAAAAAAGACTACAGACTGCTCTCTGCTTAAGTAATCCTGGCGCGTTCACTGCGAAGATCGCGAGTCAGCATAGTCACACTGACAAAGAATACACTTGTTTATTAATAAACAATTAAAATATTTCCTTGCTATATTTTACATATTCATAATCTTTTGCCGGTTCTTTGTGACAGCTTTAAGGTGCTTTATTGGCAGTGCCACCCTACATGTTACACGCGTCACCACCGCATCACCGCACCCACCAGAATAGGCCAGTTTAGTAAACAGGATTAGATGGCCCCATTCTTACACTTATAAAAGGCAATTCAATGTGGACGTAATCCCTCAGTAATGTAACGGAATACGTTACAAATTACATTTTTGGGCATGTATTCTGTAACGAAATACGTTTTCCCAACACTGCCTACTGCTGAGGAAAATGAGCGGTGAGGTGTTTCTGTCTTACTTTGTCTAATGAACCTTATTGAGGTTTTCTTTTGCAAAATGTTTATTACATCTAGACAAAAATCCATATATCCGCTAGTAGCACTTCACTCTCTCTAGGACAGGGGAATCTAAGCTGAAAGCTCTCAAATGTTGCTTAAAAAAAAAAATCTACATAAGACGCGTGTGAAATGACTAAATGAGTGATTATGTACACTGAACGAATCTATTTCTTTCGTTCTCCATAAATTAAGGAGGGTTTGTTTTGTCTGTCCAAAATAATAATTTGGGCAATACGTCACAGGGAAGTTAAAAAACAATTATATTGTTTGTTTTGTTCATTCATTATTTTATTACATTAACAGTTACGCTGACTGAATTCCAACTAAATTAATGAATAAGTGGGACCCTTTCAATTAAATGAAATGTTCTCATTAATTTATGGAGAACGAAAGAAATAGACTCATTCAGTAAATGAAACGTTTTTAAGCAACATGATGGCAGAGCTTTCAGCTTATAGATTCCCTTATCCTAGAGTGGAGTGCTACTAAGTGCTAATGTGGATTTCTGTCTATATAATAAACATTTACCAAAACCTCATAAGGTTAATTATAGATAAAGTAAGACAGAAACACACCTGTTCACCGCTCATTTTCCCATGGGCAAAGGCAAGCACGCGTTTCACATCAGTGTTTCTCCCGAGAGACTAGCGCGAAATTGATCCCCTATCTTAGCGCCATCTACTGTTCTAGAAGAGGAAGTTGCTCAACTGCATTTGTGAGAAAATCCGCGTGGATATATTTGTGAAAAAAATCTGCCTTGGACGCGGAAAAATTGTGCCAAAAGTCACGTGACAGTTTTTCGTACTTGTAGAATTTTGCTTTGTACTTGAAGGTTTTTGTTTCGTGCTTGTAGAATTTTGCTTTGTACTTGAAGGTTTTTGTTTCGTACTTGTAGAATTTTGCTTTGTACTTGAAGGTTTTTGTTTCGTACTTGTAGAATTTTGCTTTGTACTTGAAGGTTTTTGTTTCGTACTTGTAGAATTTTGCTTTGTACTTGAAGGTTTTTGTCTCGTACTTGGAGAATTTTGTTTTGTACTTGAAAGATTTTAATTTGTACTTGGAGGATATTTTTGTCATTGAAGAAATACGTTTCTATGTATATGTAAAACATACTGTATTTGTTTGATATGTACGTTTTTTTATTTGCAGAACAATATGCATTAGTTTGTGAGTGATGTTTTGTATTTACAAACCACACTGAGTTTGTTTGTGAATCATTGGGTGTGAGTAAAACACGTTTTGTGTGTGTGTGAGGTTTTGGCACATAATTCGCTCCATAGAAACCGGCAAACGGTGACAACAGAGGAACACGATGGATCACGATGGATCAAACGAAGCTCATTCGAATTTCTACACGCCCGAAATTAATAAATAGAGCGATAAAGAGAGCAGTATGAGTGAAATAAGGCATTACTTTGCCTACAAAAGTCATGAGAAAAGTAAAGAAACAGATCTCAATGCACCACTCTGCAAACGGGGAGGCAACACATAAAATCTGCCGAAGCACTTGACTTGTCAGTTGCTCATCTTGACTTGGTCAAAGAGTTCAGAGATCAACAGGTTAGTCCATCATTCAACTGATTTAATTTAGACTTTTATTGAACACTGAACAGCGCACATACATAAGAGCTTATCAATTATATGATACGGTAAACACGAAAGCACAAATCTGCTTGCATGACACGGTAGAACCAATTCAGTTTAGGTCTCATCATTGTTATACCTTCAAACAAACATATATTAATTGAATTTGAATGAACAAAGAATAAAAATTTGAATAAAATTAATTTTAGTATTAGTGATAAATGAATGGTTCAAAAAAAATTTTTTTACCTACTGTATGTTCCCTGACTGAATATTTTTTATTTTAAATGTACATTTTGATACCTTTTCTTTAGTGGTAGTGGAGAGTTTCAAACAGTGTTTTTTAAGTGTCACTTAAAATGAGGCTTTTTTTTTTTTTTTACCTGTGGTATCGATTTAGTATCGATACCGAGGTATTAGATTCTGGTATCGTACCGAAGCCAAAATTGTGGTATCGAGCCATCCCTATGTGCCAGTTATTATCCCCAGGGTTCTCAAGTTTTATCAAAAGCTTGGAGTGAGATCACATGCAGTTAGGGTAGGAGCCCCATTGGAGCCCCGCCCATCCCCGCCCCCCAATTTTACCCATTGTTCATTATTAACCAGCACAAATTGAAATAACAATTGGTAAATCTGATAAATGACAGAGCAATTCATCACATCAAATATACTCTTTAATGTTATATTTCAAAATTACAAAAAATATAACAAATTGCTCCAAACAGTTTGGAAAAACAAATCTTTTTGCATTTTTCCCTGACATCTTTGAAAAATACAAATGCAATGGCGATGATTAATGTATGTTTTGACAGGATATAAAATATTACCCAGAGCACTCTGCTTTAATACATGTAGCCTTAATGTACCGGTAACTAGAAAAACTATTAATACAGTATAATATATAATTTAAAATAAAATTTAGAAATACATCTTCATTCCTTCCCATTAAGGGTGTCACGATTTCGATTTTAAATCGAAATCGATCGAAATTAATTCACAATCTCGAATATCGAATTCAAAAATGGAATCGTCGATACTGCCACGCCCCCATGTCACGTCCAGTCGGTTTGCAAAGCGGGAAAAAAACACGCGAGTTGAAGTGCTGCGAGTCCGAGTCCTCTACCTAGCTATAGTATACAGCCTATGTATACAACCAGTCAAAAGATAGCATGGCAACTGCAGACGCAGGGGACTCATCGACAGGACTTAGTTGAACCCCTCCTCTTTCACTGAAGTCGCCGGTGTGGGACAGTTGGAGTAGGCTATTTGTGATTTTCAGTGAGTTATGTTGACAACTTTCACATTCGCGTTCAAAGTTTGCGCTTCAAAAAAGCCACCGTTTGCAAGCTCTGCTACTGTGCGTGTACCATATTCTTACACTTTTTAAATTAAAACTTTAAATTGACAAAAACAGCAGACTCAGACTCAGAACAGTATGAATCTTTATACAATAAATCTTGCATGGCACAAATAACTTGATTTTCCACCTCCACGAATGAGTCGAGAGTCTATTTCTGCCATAGGATTTCTGCTGCACGCGCTGAGTTAACAGCGCACAGTTCGTGCTCAAAATGAACATAATTTGACATGAAAATGTTATTCATCATAAATGCATTTAATTAAATACTACATTAAATAATATTTTTCACAGTCATGTTTTTACTTTAAGACCGAGGTAAAGCAAGGAAAACATAGATGTATCTGTTAAACCGTGTTTGTTTTGTTGTGAACTTGAATGTCATCTTCTGTGAATAAGACTGCAGTTACAAAAGAGAAACTACATGGCAGGTTATTTTGCTTAAGTTTCTAATTGACTGAAGATATAAGTTATTGTGACATTATTATTTTGTTAATAAATGTTTTAAATTTGACAATGTAGTGTGGTACATTGCGAACAAAGGTCATATATTATATTTCATAAAAGTCTAAAAATTGCATAGCAAACTGTGCTTTAAAAAAAAAAATGAAAAAATCGAGAATCGAATCGAACCGTGACCTTAGAATCGAAAATGTAATCGAATCGAGGATTTGGAGAATCGTGACACCCCTACTTCCCATAGCCACTAATATTTCCCTTAGCCAAAGCTTCTGGCCTGGTTGCAAAGTAGTTGTAGAGTTTTTGACTGCATCAATAATAATGTATACGATGGGCTATATATTAAATGTTCTAGGCTAAAAATGTTTGACGAGCTTTCTTCCAACTTACCTTCTCCATCACGACCTATGATCATGACGTGTGTTCGCGCGATATTGTTGGTTACCTAGTAACGAACGTACGGTGGCCGAGAATGTGTGTATGTGTGTTCGCGCGGTGGGCGAGAATGTTCTGTCAACTTCCGTGTGTTCGCGCATCTATGTTGCCTAGTAACGAACGCAATCTGTCCGAGATACGGACGCGCTGGCGGCAGGGAACTTCAGTGTGTGTGCGCCTGCGCCTCGTATACAACCTTATATAAAGCTTGCAGGACAACTTGGTTGGCATTGCCTTTTCAGCGTGAGAAATACATGGTGCAGTGTTTCCGCTACATTCATTCCGCCGTGGCGGGCCGCCACACCTAAAATCATCCCGCCACGGCTGCAGCTTCTCAGTGAGGTCTGATATTGTACTATTTGTTAAGCCCCACTGAAGGCATAAAAAACATTGTAAAGCACAATAAAGTTTTCGCACTATATTCCAAGACTTCTAAAGTCATTCAATAGCATAATGTGAGGTAAAAATTCATATTTAAGTCGTTAGTTAAAGTTAATGGAAACTCATCTCTCCTCAGTCATTCTCCATTCAGCATTCAAATAGCGCGTCGCTTTCGGTTACCACAGTAACACGACGACACTCTCTTCAAGATCAATGTTCCCACTATTATACTTTATTTGTAGATAAAGGTCTATGGTTTTGCATAAAATTACTTTATCTTGCTTGAGTTTATTGCGCTTTCTAAATCATATTCCTTTCTCCCGGGTGTCTGTTAGATTACAGCACTGGAGTAGAGCGCTATGAATTGTTCTTCATGCGCACTGTAACTGTAAAAAAAATAAAAAGGCTCAATAAACTGTTGCATAGATAGAATACACTAAGCATAGATAGATATACATTTCTTCTCTTCGCTTTGTGCTTTGAACTTTTCAATGCGAAGCGCTGCGCGCTGTGACTTTGTGTTGCTTCAAGTTCATCATTCTGCGCACGAGATGCGCATAATCGCTTTGCCGCACTTGGAGCCTTCCATGTATAATGCTTAAGGGGAGGTTTTAAAGGGATAGTTCACCCAAAAATGTATATATTTTTTCCTACTATGGAAGTCAATGGGGTCCAGCAACTGTCTGTTCACCAACATTCTTCAAAATATCTTCTTTTGTGTTCAGCAGAAGAAAGAAACTCATACAGGTTTGAAACAACTTGAGGGTGAGTAAATTATGACAGAATTTTCATTTTTGGGTGAACTATCCCTTTAATACCTAGGGCAAGGGGGCGTGGCCCATGGGAATATGGCCTCATGGGCCACGCCCCCTCCCCCTGGGGAAATGGGCCTGCCACCACAGTTTGAAAAAATCCTAGAGGAAACACTGTGGTGTGAGCGTGTGAACTGGTTGAATTGCGTGTGTCTCACGGCCAATGCGTGAGACTTGAGAACCCTGCCCGACCTCTGATATATTTCTGACCTCTGATATAGATGGTCACATGACTCTCTGGTGTCTGTGTGTACCAGGTTTACCAGCTTTACGACCCTAGGGCCGGGCTTCGGGCCAATTTTCACGTCATAGTTCACATACGGGCCGGGCCTCGGGCCTGTTTTAGGCTTATTTTTATAGCCTATTTTAGACACTAATTAAAATATAATATGAGAAGATGACGATTAGCAAAATCGAACATAGAAAGACGTTTTATAACCTCACACTGTAATGTGACTGACACACGAGTGCTCGCGCAAACACACAGGTTTCCCGGCGGCGTGATCCGAGATTCGCGCGAGCGTGACTTCAGTGCAGCTGGAAAAAGTGCGACTGGATTAAAACCTTCCACTGTGGATGTTGTGCTTTTTCTTCACGATGCTCTGTAAGAGACTGTTCTTATGTTAGGAGGCTGTCTTGTTGGTTTTTGTTTGATTGGGCTTTATTTGTATTAGTCTGTTGGAAACTATTGGAAATAAGAATGGCCATTGTAGAGACTTTAAGGATGAACCAAACACAAATTAATCAAATTAATCTCTCATGGGATTCATTCAAATGTGATTCAGCATTCCGGATCTGAACACCACATTCCAAAGTCACAAGACGGCTCCAAATTGTCTAGAAAACCCCCCAGAGAAGACTTTTATGGCCCCGCAGGCCCCAGAGATAAGCCTAAACAGGAAAAACGTTGTCACTGTTTCATCCTTAAGCTAGACAAAGCTGCTCAGAAATGGTGAAACGAGGCCTGACCACCAAGGGGCCTGACCACCTTTGACCTCCCTCAGCATCACCACTGCTGAGCAGGACAGAGATGTAAAACAGACCACGCTTTCATGGAACAGAGAGACTTACACAGACTTTACATATCAAACCCATTAAAACTCACACAGAACAATGCTCAGTGGACTTATAATCAAACATCATAAACATTCTTGTTGTTCCTACAATTCATGTTTGTATTATGCTTAGATCACATATAAATCATGTAATTGTGATATAACTGTGTGTATGAATGAAAGAGTATCGTGCTTCCAATCAAAAGAATCGTATGCCCTTAATTCAAAAGATGGCTTGATTGAAATCTGTGTAAAATGTTTTGCATGATTATAATAATCTATAATGTTTAAACTGTGGTCTCTTGTTCTCTGCTAAGTGCTGGAACCCAAGCAGATCCCAGATAACGATAAGTAGGAACTAGATCCACCTCCTAAAATGATGCCATTGTCTCATTGGTCAGAATTCTCCAAAAGAGGTTGGGCTAACTTATAAGTTAAAGACCCAAACAAAGGAGTTAGAGGCAGTTCGGTTTTTGAGTTCGGTTCGGTGTTGAATTAAGTTGGCGCCTCTCTCTAGCAACAGCAAGAGAGTGTTCCTGTTCATGCTTCCACTCTGAAAACAACAAAGAGCGTGTTCGCACGCTTCTACATCGACCAGACCAAATTAGACCAGCAGACAAATAACCCATCAAGATCGGGGTTAAAACAACTAATTCAAGCCATCTAACTCGTCTTACTTTCATTTCTTCCTTTATTTTCTTTTTCGTAAAAGTCTCGGTTCAAAGTTAAGTTTGCTGCCAAGTTCGTTTAAACGTCTCTCCTGCAACGCGCTTCAAACTGTAAAGACTCTCATTCGCCTGCCAATCACACGTGACCGGCAGTTCAGAAACTTCCATCCAGGCACTTCAAAGACAACCAGCCACATGACCCGGCCGGGAAACCCCTTTGATGAAGCACTGCAAAAAGGGAATTCCCTAAGCAATGCAAAGACAAGCAAGTACTCCAGACTCTAACTGAACTGGTGCTTTAATGTAAATTGAATAACCTGTCTAAGAAACGAAGGTTTAAATTAATGCTTGGTGGTTCGTTCAGGTCATGTCTTACAAAGTGCATCTCACTCTGAAAACTCACTCTTTCTCTCTCTTCCTCTGCGCCTTGTATGAATGTGTGTGTGTGATTAATTAAAGTTAATAAAGTCGTCCATATATTTAAAAAGATATTTGCCTTGTGTTGTGTACTGTCGATCTAAAGTTACCTTGCTAATACATAGTGTTTCACTATAGATTGGATATTTATATCTGTTGCCAAGGTTATAATTACGGCCCGTTCAAATGAACTCTAAACGAGTCATTTGCTCGGTTCCATAGTGATTCGGTCAAGATTCATTGCAAATCGATGAATCATTTCTTTTGAGCTAAATTAGCCTTCCGGCCCCCCTTAAATACATTTTATGTATATTATTATTGTGTAATTCGTTACACCATGCATGTTCTGTAGTGAACTTGAAGACTTGATTTTTGAGGTAAGATAACCTGCATGTTTGTTTTTACTTTAATTTAATGTAATTGATTTGATTTATTTAGATTGTATTTAGCTCATTTAGTTTGTGAACGCTGTTGCGACTGAGCAGCAGAGCAGTTTGCCTCAGCTTTTCAAAAATGATAATAAACGTTTAAACAAACGTTAACTGTCTGTGTGATATGCTTAAATTGTTTTATATCTATGGATTTTATTGTAGCCAAGTAAGTGTTGATTTGAGAGGGTAAATGGATCAAACATGTTTAACTCGCTGTCGGCTGCTTGGTCGTTATATATAAAAAAAACATTTGTCCAAATTAACTTAATAAATACATGAAAATAAACTACCGGTAACTACTTTGCCATTGAGAACATAACATATATATTTTAATGACTGCAACATAGTCAGGCTGTGACATATGTCAGGCAGGGTTTTTATTTTTTTTTAAACGGGCTCGGGCTGATAATTCTGATGAGCTGTCGGACACGGGCCGGGCTAGGGCCTGAGCGTCTCGGGCCAGGGCCGGGCTAGGGCCTAGATTTGAGGCCCATGCAGGGCTCTATCTGACGCTACTCTGTCACGCCCTTGGTGCAAGCTCACCACGCCCTTGGCAGCCCCTGGTATAAAAGCATCTGGTTCCGTCAAAACTACTGTAGCGAGTCAGGAGTTGGAATTACGAGTATTGAAAACGATCAGGATAGATAGCCTATATTATCATCTAGTTAGCATAGCATTTATATAGCCACCACCACCGCAGTCGCGTCATGATGTGAGTGACTGAGTGAGCATATATTTTTAATCACAATTTATGTTCCTTCCTATTAGGCTAAAGTTAATCCTCTGTTCTCGACAAACGCGCCGGCGCGATTTGCTGGATATTTTTTTCACATAGCAGCAAAATATACTGAACGTAATAGTAATAATAATCCTGGAAAAAATTACCTCAAAATGACTGAATATAAGAATAATCGGATGCTGATCGCGATGCGGCAGTTAAGACCCCAGTTTGAGCCAGCGGCTCGAATTGATATGGCTCCGGCCCTGTGTCCACAGACAATTCACCCTCCTCCACTTCAGGTGAAGGTGGGGGATAAAAGTCCTCGACTTCAAATGACCGCTCTGTTGCAAAGCTACTTGCGTCGCTCCATTTTAGCGAGTCTGACAGCAGCTGTCAATTAATCCGTCACTGCGGGTCTCAGGTGCACGCCCCCCCCGCTCAGCCCTGCCCTCGGTTCGTCCCCTCTATCTCCGCTGGGCTCTGCCCACTTTTCCAGCATTTTTCAAATATTGCCAGTGGGTGGAGTCAGGCTCTGACCAGGGGTTTAGTTACCCTTTAACTTGTGTTGAATTCACAATTCATTTAAATTGTATTTTTCCTCCACATGCAACTACATCCTGCATCAACAGATGTAAAACTGAATAAATGCACAAATCTTGTCAACTTAAATGAATTTAGTGAGATGTATATGTAGTGGGACGTACTGGGGCGTCCAATTAACCTAATGCGTTCGGGTGTGAGTTCAATCATAATGACGCGGGACCATATAAAAAGGGTTTCGAGTCACTGTTTACGTGTGGGTGTCGTCTGCGTGGTGCGTCATTGCCCGGGCACCGCCCCTCCTGGTTCCTCATCCGTTCTCGCGTGGAGGTATGTGTTTGGCTGAATAGTTAAACAGAGATGCGTGGTTTCATGTAAACAACTATTCCGTTTTTTAGCTTTGAGGATAAATCGCGGCTGTGGGCTGTTGGCAGCTGCTACTCCCCTCTGGCGTTCCTCTTGCGCGTGGTCTTGTGTGCGCTTGACGTGGACACGCGACCTATGAAATGATGGTACGTAAAACTTTCACTATTGAGTGGCGCTCCCTTTTTAGACTGCAAGTGTAAGTTTTATGTTTATGTTTTAGGAGGAATAGACTGGTCAGTGACACCTGCGGGGGAACGCTGTTTGACGCTGCTGCTTTGTACACTCGGATTCCTGCTGCTTTGTACACTCGGATTCCTGCTGCTTTGTACACTCTGACTCCTGCTGTTTTGTACTCCGGACTCTTCCCGGCAATAACATTTTGCATTCACACGTGCGCTCGATTTATGCGTCTTGTGTGACGCCTGCTCTACAGCACTCGTCCTTGTGATCGCTGGGTTGTTTCTCCAACTAGTCTTCCAAATTGTGTGATTTGCTGTTATATATATATTTTCTGTGTATTTATTTATGAATGTTTTGGTTTATGTCTGTTTCTTCTGAAAGAATTGTTAGAAGAATAGTTTTTGTGTTGTATTATGTGTGTTTTCGTTGGTAGTTAAGTGTCTTTGTATGTTGAGACCAGTGCAGTAATTTCTGCTCTCATTACAGGAGCCGAGGCTTCGGTGCAGGCCGCTAGTAGGCCCTCAAGTGCGTGGTGAAGGTTTTGTCACTGAGTGCTGTGCGTTCATGCTTGACCGTATTGGAGTGTGTGTGATATCTGTGCACAGGGTGGTAAGAATGATTTATAAGGGCCTTGTGCTCACTACAGTAGTGTACCTGCCATGGTTAAGCCTCGGCTTCCTCCTTGACTCCTTGAGTGTTGCATGATGACTCAGTCTTTAATGTTGTCGGAAGATTGTTGCTGACTACAATAAAACCTTTTGTATTTTTGTATCCACGTCTCTGGCCCTTCCTCGATAACAACGTTCCTGTGTGTATTAAGTATTAATATTTCCCTGTTAACCAGGGAGGCGTAGTCGTGCTTATGTAGAGCTGGGCGTAAGAGCCCCCCCTGCCCCCGCTACACATAAAAACATTAAATGTAATTATTAGGTTGATTTACAACTTTTCTCAAGCAAGAATGCTCTAGATTTTAGGAAAGTGGATTATGCACTTATGATAACATTGACTTGTTTTACAGTACCATAATGTGAGCTGTGTTTTTATCTTTGTTAATTATTACTTACTCATAGGGTGCTTTCACACTAGCAGTTTAGTTCAGAACGGGGCACGGTTCGCATGAAAAATCGCTAATGTGAACGCTGTCATGCGGACCCGGATGTGCACTAGAGCAGTGGTTTTCAAACCCTGGGTCGCGACCCTCGGGTGAGTCGAGAGAATTAAAAAATGGGTCGCCAGAGATTAAATTTTTTTTTTTTCGTTTTCTAATAAAATTAATATTAATAATAATGAAACAACAAAACAAACTGAATGCTTCTCCTGACATGCGTGTTGCCCTCTCGTCCTGCGAACCGGCTTGGGACCAGATTATGCAGAATAAGCAGGCCCACCCTTCTTATTAATATACACAAAACACGCACTCGTTCGCTCCATCCGCAACACACACACACACGTTCGCTCAATCGGCAGCAACACACAAATACTCGTCGTTCCTTCCTATGGCTGTCAAAATTACTCAAAAATGACGTTCGAATATTCCCTCTAAATAAAACACATATTTGAACTATTCGAACAGTGTGCATTTTGTCAATGACGCGCCATACGTCAATAACAGAACAAATTAATACAAAGAGACATAACTACTCGCACTCGCAGGCTCTTTCTCTCTCTCGTCCTCACCTCACGCTCTCTGCGCATAACGGTTTAAATGAACAATAACAATAAACAAATGTTGAATGATGATCAAGAGTTTTGCGCAAGCAATTTAAGGTCGCGACTCTTGTCCCAAAATATAGCAGACTTCATTCAGTGATTGAAACAAATAATATTAGCATTAATTGAAGTTTTACAGTATATAGAACCGACATTGAATGCTCCGAGTGAGCTGTGCTGTGGTGAACATGGAACTTTTCCTTGACATGAAACGGTAAATAATCAAACCAGTGGAAGCCTGCAGTGCATGGACCTGCTGTATCTAACCTACCTTATTCATGCAATAAATAAGAATAAGAAATTAAAAAACTTTCAGCAGTGCTGTGCCAGTGCGACTCCTGTGACCTGTCCCTGATCCCTCAGGCAGCGCCCACTCGCAAAGCAGACAGCCGCGCCTCTGATACCACAGGCGTGTTTTTCCACATTCGAATAATAATTTTCACCTTCGAAATTCAGTTTTTTACAATTATTCGAATATATATTCGAATTTAGAATATTAGTACAATTCGTACCATTCAGCGTGAGCACCGCTCAACTGTGATGTTTCCAAGCACATTTTTGCGCATGTGAAAAGGATGATTTTTATTGTATAATGTTTTCTGGGTTGCCCTTATAATGTTAGTATGTTTTTTAGATAAAAAATAGTCATAATTTAGAAATAAAAGGCATTTTTCCTAGCCTGATTTTAGCCCTGAGCCCAAACGCTCTGTTTGAAGGGGCGTGTCTGCTGTGTGTAACTGGCCTCTGCTGTGATTGGCTGACATGCTTGCATATGAAATAGCTACATATTACATGTGAAACTCTCTCGAATACTTTTACTACAGATTGTAGCATCATGAGAGGTAGGGTATCGCCAAACTGTGGGTTGGTTCACAAATCGAGTCCAGGCAGATCAAGTCACTGGTTTCTTTTAATAAAAATCAACTCAAAATTCCAGAGCGTTCTTTCTTTTTAACACCCAAAAGCGCTTTCAGCTTCACTTTACACTCTTTAACAAAAAACACCAGTCTCTCTGTTCTCAGCTCATTAACAGCTTCTCTCCTTCACTCCCAACAGGTGTGTTCCCACCGCTGAGGAACCTGGTAACTGTAGTTAGGTATGAGATGGCCATGTTGGTTTGTAGTTCCCATGCTGTAACCACCTAGATGGCACATACCTTGCCTCTATGACATACCCTCTCACGATGCCACACACCCCCCTTCTCAGCTCTGTGGCTCGTGGTTGCGGGGAGAAGGTGTAGAGGGCATCTCGTCATGAGAGGGCATCAGCGTTGCCATGGCAAGGTCCGGGTCTGTGAACGACAGAGAAATTAAATGCTTGGAGACTCAGAAACCATCTAGTTACCCTCCTATTGGTCTCTTTATTCCTTGCCATCCACTGTAACGGGGCATGGTCTTTTACCAGGACAAACTTCCGCCCTATAAGGCAGTACCGAAGGGTCTCCATCACCCATTTGACTCCTAAACATTCTTTTTCCAATGTGGAATAATTTCTCTCATGCTTTGCTAACTTCCTACTTATATACAAAACTGGATGTTCTGCTCCCTCTTGCGTTTGGGATAATACTGCCCCAAGACCCACCTCTGAAGCATCCGTGTGTACTATAAAAGAATTCTTAAAATCAGGTGCCACCAGGACAGGATGAGATGTCAGGGCCTTCTTTAGTTGTGCAAACGATTCCTCTGCCTTTTCGGACCATTTCACCATCCTGGGGTGTTGTTTCGTGGTCATTTCTGTAAGGGGAGCAACCAAACTAGCAAAGTTAGGGACAAACCTTCTGTAGTAATTGGCAAGGCCCAGGAAGGACTTAACTTGGGTCTTCGTGGATGGCCTAGGCCAGTCTTGTATGGCTTTGATTTTGGGCTCTTGGGGTTTAACAAGGCCTCGTCCTATGGTGTATCCCAGGTAGTTTGTTTCACAGAAGGCTAGTTTACACTTTTTAGGGTTACCAGTGAGGCCCGCCTCTTTTGCTGAATCCAATACTTTCTGTACTTGCATTAAGTGGGTTTCCCAATCCCGGCTATACACCACCACGTCATCTAAATACGCTGCAGCATACCTTTGATGAGGCCGGAGGACGCGGTCCATCAGCCTCTGAAAAGTCGCTGGTGCCCCATGCAGGCCGAAAGGTAGGGAAACATAATGATATAGCCCCCCTGGGGTAGCAAAGGCTGTCTTTGGATTCTGGAGAAAGAGGAACCTGCCAATATCCTTTGGTTAAATCAAGGGTGGTAATAAATCTGGCCTTGCCCAGCCGATCAATCAACTCATCTACATGTGGCATTGGATAAGAATCAAACTGTGACACTTCATTTAGTTTCCTGAAGTCATTACAGAACCTTATTGTTCCATCTGGCTTGGGAACCAGCACAATAGGGCTTGACCAGGCACTCTGAGATGACCCCTATGGGGGTCATCAATGACCCCTAGTTTAAAAAAGAAGTCACTAGCTCTGACTTTGTTGCTTTCTTGGCTCATTCTTAATTGAAGCTCTCTTGTTTTCAATTAATTTACACGTCTTTGTTCTTCTACTAATGCAGTTTGTTGTTGGATTTGGTTAGATTCTAGTAACGCTTTCAACAACTCCTCCATTGTAATGTTGTGTTCTTTTGTACTTAGCTTAGCACATTTCACCGTCAGATCTTCCCAGTGTCTGTTGGACATCAGCAGTCACACCATTAGAACTGCATTCTCCACCATATGTAGCATCGTGAGAGGTAGGGTATCGCCAAAGTGTGGGTTGGTTCACAAATCGAGTCCAGGCAGATCAAGTCACTGGTTTCTTTTAATAAAAATAGCCAGTCTCTCTGTTCTCAGCTCATTAAGAGCTTCTCTCCTTCACTCCCAACAGGTGTGTTCCCGCCGCTGAGGAACCTGGTAACTGTAGTTCGGTATGAGGTGGCCATCTTGGTTTGTAGTCCCCATTGCTGTAACCACCTAGATGGCACATGCCTTGCCTCTATGACATACCCTCTCACGATGCCACAAGATATTATACGTTTTTACTATTACAGCTATCGAGATTAACGAATCGTGAGATGTTTTTAAAGTACTTAGATCTATTCCCATCACATAAAATGTTGCCGTGATAAGGATTGAGCAAACAGATGACAGTGTGTTGATCGCGAGAATAAAGATCTTATCATTGCAACGCAGTTTCTGCACTCTCTCTAATGCTTTCACCAATGCAAACACAATGATGTAAATACAGTATTGAACGATTTTGAGAGAAAGATTACCTGTCTGAACTTGAACAATTACACATTCAGAAAGCGTTGCTTGGTAGCTCGATCGATCGAGGCCAGCTCTGTATTGGCCCAAGTTGAGGAAACAGTCTCGTCGGTGAAATGTTTGGAAATTTCCAGAGAAAATAAAATTAACCCATTGTTTCTTCAGAGGCTCGGATGAAGGAACTAAATACCTTTGTGTTCATTTGTACATCCAAACACAGAACAACTGCCATGCTTCGACTGCGCAGTTCCGCCTGTCATTGAACATGGGCTGGCATATGCACATTTTTGGAGTCGTACATATTAATGATCCCGACTATTGCGTCACAGTCGGTATTATGTGGAGATTCGCCTGTTTTTCAGGGGTGTTTTTCAAAAACGAGATTTAAGTAAGAAGGAGAAAACAATGGTGTTTGAGACTCACTGTATGTCATGTCCATGTACTGAACTCTTGTTATTTAACTATGCCAAAATAAATTCAATTTCACATTCTAGGGCACCTTTAAAGAGTTTGTTGTGGAATATCTTGTGCATTTTTTAAGCATGCAGCAAACGGCTATTAATTGGTTAAAATTCCTGTATGTAGGCCTATAGCTTTATCAAATTATTTTATCAAAGGGTCCCTCTTGAAAAAGTTTGAAAACCACTGCAAACGAGTACCGAACCCGAGATTACTTGGAGGAGGCGGTCTGAGTTTGGTTGGATTCGAACCGTGCCGCGATTCGCGTGAATGTAAAAGTGTGCACACTTGTTCAGGAAGTAAAGTGACCTGCTCATGCGCTTTAGCTGATTATTTGGTATTTGATTATTTGTATTTGGTTATGATGTAAAACACACGTAAGGGATAATAGTGTTGATGATTTACCTTGGATACAAGCGAGAATGAGCCTGCAGTGTATTCGCTGCCAACTTATGCGACACACACACACAGTATACCTGTGTTTACTCAGATGCGCATAATAAAAAACAAAATTTTATAGATCAGCATCATTATAGCCACGTGAATCAGAATCATCCCTATTATTATTCTAGATATTCTAATTTCTTACAACTTAATTCTGAAAAAAAAAGATATTCTAATTATTGGACAAAAAACCTCACGTAATAAGCTAGAATACTATCTAGCACTTGATGGCTGCTCTGTCAAGTCCTCGTCATTGGTTAGAAAACTAGGTGTGCTCTTTGATAGCAATCTTTCAATTGAAAGTCACGTGAATAGTATCTGTAAAACGTGTATCGTTCATGACATGAACGACCCAATGAACGTTGGCGTGCGTGAATCGCGTCACCCGCCCCGTATGAACAGGAAGCGGGCGCATGCATTCATTGTTTTTCGCTGAGAAGCCGAGATTGTGATGGCCGTACAGCGATGGTCACCAACGGTGGCGACGGGATGTAACGTCTCCCGTTCCCTCCTTCAGGGAATGAGGGTTACATTAGTAAGAGACGTTCCCTATCAGTTGCTCACGTTCGACGTTACGTTGACGTGATGACGTAATTTGGAATGCCACGGTTGCTGCCACATCCAGCTCCCTACGCAAGACTCTCAGACCCCCAATTGACTGGGGCGGAAGACCTGCGTAGAGGGAGTTCAAACTGCTGTTCAGTTATAACCCTCACAGCAGAACTCTTGGATAACACTGGGAAAGTGTGCCTTTGCAGGGGAGAGGGATGCTGCGGAAGCCACATCCTGCCCGAAGGGAGGTAACGTGGAGAATACACATATGGACTGGCCGGTTAAGGGCAGTGCAATAGTTGTTATTCGATCTGCGTCATCAGTGTTCACGTTGTTGACATAGAAACCACGGCAACTGTCAGTCTGTCAATTGACAAGCGAGGCAGCGTCGGTATTATCCATGGTATTATCGCCGTATTTTTTTTAAAACATATGTTTTAAGTGTGTTGTGTAATACACTGCTGTTCTAACAACAGCAATAAGAACCCCGGAGTTAGTTTTTATGCGATACCGACTGTCAGAAAACGTGAAGGGAGTGAGACAGAGGAGTTGAGCCAGCGCAACTCCCCACAGGAAAGCCTGTACCATTCATTTTACCACAAGTAACGTTATATATGCCTCATTGATACTAGATAGGGAATTAGTGCTTGTGTGATACTGTGTTATTTTGTTACAACGATGCTAGTAAAAGTTAGTCTGGAGCCCTGCGAAGTGTAACGTTATGCGGATACTGTATGAACGAGATAGTTAACATTATAAATATCCGGATAAGTTACGGCTGGCAATAAGGACGGATCTTTACTTAAGGCTATTGGGTCTCGTGAAAAGTCCGCTCCCGTTGAAATGAGAGGGAGGAGGAGAGGGAGCGGGGGGAGAGGATTTTTCACGAGTGATGATATTACTGCGCAGAGTCGAAGTGCTCCCAAGCAAGGGAATAACATAGTTTAATATGAAAAACCAGTAGAGTATATCCCTTTAATATAAATATTAATATAAAGGTTAATAAAACGTTACACTTTCTTCAGTTCTTCTGGAGGTGCAGCAGGAACACAAATTTTTTCAGGAGCAGCTTCTTAGCAAAACCAGCTTTATACTGACCCTCCTCGTTTATAAAGCAGTCTGGTGTGTGAAATGATTTGCGCAAACATGAAACATTGACGTTGATCGTGGGGAATATTCCCTTCGAAAACAAACTCAGCCACTGCGTCTTTAGCAGTTCGGATTTAGGAACATTAAAATGACTCCTGTGTTCCTTATTGCACCCAAGAAGAACAGAACACCACTTCGCTTAGACGCCATTCTGCTCATAGACAGTGCTCCAGTATCAACAATGACCGCGCCGGTCATGACAGGTCACCCTATGATTGACAGCTCGCTCATCACGAGCGAGGGCGGGTCTGTGTTGAAACACTGCTGTCAAATCAACAATCGTGGGAGGTGCGTCCGTTTTATTGACATCACAAAAACGAACAGCTCAATTTGAGCAGGGGAAAACATATGGAGATTAAAACAAAAACACTGGATGGATTATATCATTATCATTATATGATGGTTCTGTACAGGCACTGCCAACACACATTTCAGTACAATCAACTTGTAAAAGTGCATGTACCATTATATGACCCCTTTAAGACTTATAAGACAGTGAGTACGTCAGAACCTGCGAAGAATTCACTTTATAAAATCCCAGTCAGCGGAAGAATGTGCGCACATGCGTCTCCTCCCTGAAATAACCATATATGGAGCTTACAACGCCTAGTTTTACTATGCATATCCTCATCTGCATATCATTTGCATATGATTATTCATCCACATGATAACATGTTTAACGGTACAAGACATTAGCCTACCTAGTGGTAGATCTTTTGCCAAGCATGTCAGAGGTTACGGGTTCTAATCCACTCTCGTATAGTTTTTTCTCTCATCCAAAAGTGGTTACTGTCTATATCAAGCAGGGACACTTTGTGTGCATTTTATTTTGTGATTTCACCATAGAGAGTCTCCAAACGGCGATAGATTGAAGCGCGTGTCCGAGTGAAGACTGTGCGTGCGCCACAAGAGAACACTGTATCCATGCAACTGATAGCAGCGAAAACGAGCTGATAAAAAAAAAAGATTTAAGAGCTAGATATTTTATTTAATAGCGAACTAAATGAATGCGCTGCTAGTTAACTGGAGATGTTTTATTTATTTGTATTAGGTACATCCGTGCCTCAATGTTTCAAAAAGTGGTGGGAAACAATATCGATCCTGAGAAAAAGTGGTGGGGACACCCGCAAATTATGCCTATGACACGACTTCACTGGATCTAAACAAATCAGCTGTGGCTTTCTTAATCTATTTTTTTATGAGTATTGAATATGATTATTCATCCACGTGATAACATGTTTAACGGTAGGCTACAAAACATTAGGAAAATATTAAATACAGACGTACCATCACATTACATTAACAAAAATGATTTAGTAGCCTATCCTTGCCTTGTTTTTGAATAAATAAATAAGTCAAATAGTGTAAAATAGGCTACATTTCATAGAAGGTTTTTCTCAATCTTTTCCATTGGCCAAATAGTATTTTTAATTGATTTATATTTTTAATGGAAACAAATAGACCTTGTAGTATCTAGTTTTGATATTTGGTGTCGGACTTTCAATGGAAATTACAAAGGAACAGAAATGTACTAATTTGTAATCATTTAATAGTTTTAAGCTTCCAGGGCCTTTTTTTAAGCACTGAAATTACTTGAAAATTAGTGGATCACGTCCAGTTGAGTGTGCTAAGTACACTAGAGGTGGTTTAATAAACGTTTTCTTTATTTAAAATGAATGAGGCCCCATTCAAAAATGTCATAAACTGACAGGGGTCAAAAAAAAAAAAAAAAAAATGAAAGTGTGTGCGTAAGTTCTGTTGTCTAGTGCCCCTGAGTCAGGCACCAGAGTTTGTGGGCCCTAGCTGCAATAGTGGTTTCGCGGACACCGCTTTGAAAGGGCCGCTCGACTAGGGGGCGCCATTTTCCATCTAGTCACGGCCCCCTGGTGCGGACGGAAAAGTTTGGTGGACCCATGACCTCGTTCAGGGGTCAAAAGGTCAGAAAAGGGATGCGTGTCCGGCAAACCGCTATGCCGTTAAATGGCCCGTGGGACGGCCCCCGTACGTAGTCAGAGGGTCGTGGTTCCTTGAGATTCTGACTCTCCAGGCGCTTCTGACACACAGCCCCGAAGCGTGAAAACCTAGGGCCTTCCCGAAAGAAGTGCCCCTATTATACCCAAAAATCACTCAAAAGGCTCTTAGGCTATATGAGTCAAAGAGACATGAGACAGAGATTAGAGGCTGAAAAGGCTGAAAATTTTTGCCTTCGCTCAAGAGCCCGCCGTTTTTGATATGTCAATCGAGGCGGGCCCAGGGGTCAATTTGCCGAATTTGGGGCCCCTGGGAATTTTCTATAAAAATCCCACTCGCCCATTAAATGAATGGGTTTTCCATAGTGGTTTCGTAGACACCGCTTCGAAATGCCTGGAAAAACATAGTAGTTAACTAAAAAAAAAAAAAAAAAACGAGGCATTATAAAAAAAAAAGATAACTAACTAAAACTGTAATGTGTGTTTGGCAAAATGTTTTTTTGACCATACAATTTCCGACCGGCAGTGTTTCCCACACATAGAGTAATTCGTGTTTATTAGTGTTTATTCGTGTTTCTGCGGTGCGCCACAGAATCAACACCGGCCGTCACATATTGCGTTGTGTTAATCTTTTTTTTTTACGCTTTTAAAAAACGAAAAACATTTCCTTTCCCTGCTCTCCCTCTGTCACTCTCTGTCTGATCCCTTGATCTATGTTATCCCACATGTGACAGTTTTGTCAACATAAAAAACTGAGCTACCTTTCAGTTAAATTCTTCATTTTCATTACCTCAAGCATTTATTAAACTCATTCATTTTCCTTCCATAGACACAGTGTGGATCATTGGTGACAGCTATGTCAGACATGGTGCCCAGAGAGCTGCAGAGACTATGGGAAGCAACCTCAGTCTGCCAGGCGTCCGTGTCTGTTGGTTTGGTTGTGGTGGACTGCGGTGGAAAGGACTTCTCTTCTTCTTCTCTCACTCCCTGCGAGGAAGAGCGGCACCGGATATCCTCCTCATCCACTGTGGCGTCAATGACATGGGGAGGTCAGCAGCGTCCAGCTGGTGAAAGCCATGAAGGAGGACCTGCACCAGCTTAAACTCCATAACCCGGGCATCAAGATCATGTTGTCAACTGTGACCCAGAGGTGCTGGTGGAAGGCTGGTGCCAATCCGGTGAAACTTGACAAGGCTAGGAAGTTTGTTAACAGTGTTAAGGCTACATTTGTTTGTAGCTTAAATAGTGCCATGATTGAGCACGCTCACATTAGACATGACAGTCCTGGGTTATTTTTGAAAGATGGAGTTCATTTCACACCTAGGGGAAATTGTATGTTTTTAAATACAGTAGCTAACTGCCTTAAAGTTGTTGTCTCCTCCTTTATTTGCGACGCCCCTGCACAAGCATTCCTCAAAAATATCAAGTCTCACAATGGCTATTATGAAATGATGACAAATGAAGAACACCATTTGAACAATAGTTTAAGCCCCTTAAACGAACTAGTAAAAATGGTAACCCAATTCTTGTTAGACTACATGCACACCTGCTGTCTTGGGATGATGAGGAGATTAATTCAAATGTGGATGATAGGGAAACAGCTTAGAACAAGGTTATCATCACAGCGTATAATAGAGATTTCTGACAGACTTGTTGCTCTCCTTTTTTTTTTTTTTGCCTCAAGAGTTTGCCAGGAAACCTCGTTCTTTGACAGATGTGGATAGAAGGCCACAGAGTTCCTCCAGTTCATGATATACACGGGTCCCGTTGTTTTAAAAGGATGTGTAGAATGCAAAATTAATGACAACTTTCTTCTCTTTTCTGTTGGCATGTTTCAGCTGCGTAGTATTGGCTTCTCTGATTCAATGATTGAATTTGCTAACAAGGCTCTGTTGTCATTTGTAACACATTACATCAGATTGTATGGCACAGACGAAGTAGTTTACAATGTCCACCAGGTTATCCATCTTGCAGACGAGTATAAAGCATTCGGCCCTCTTGATAATATATCGGCATTTCCATATGAGAATTACCTGGGTGGATTGAAACGATTGGTTAAAAAACCTGATCGTCCTTTACAGCAGGTTGTCAAAAGACTTTCAGAAATGCTTCCAAAAGAATCTCACCAATCAAATGGAGATCTACTTCTGTCATCAAGTTCACAAGTTCATATTTCAGATTGTGTTTTGTCACCCAAACAAGGAGACAACTGTATCAAAATCGACACAGAAATAGCCATAGTTAAGGACATAATCAAACAGAATGAAAGCATATAGTGTGTCAGAGGTTCCAAAAAACAGAATCATTTTACACATACCCATGCGACTCCTCTGCACTTGGATGTCATAGAGTATCTGTCTTGCAAGAAAAGACTGAAATAGTACCTTTGTCCAGTGTGAAACACAAGTATGTACTTCTTCCTGAAAATGAGAATGTTTTTTTTTTGCAATACCCCTTCTCCATTGCAGATAGTGTTTGTTCAGCAGAGTGAGCACATATGGTGTAGTGTCAGGCTTTTGGAAATGTTTTTAAATTTAAATAAACATAAAATATCGTCACCTTCCTAAAATAATTGCCTAAGTCACTTTTTCACTTTTCTCAGAAAACACAAAAAACTGAACCAATAATTGAATATATGATATTTATTGATAATGTCACTCAAAAAGGTTATGGCATAAGATGACTATTGACATACTAATAACAATGCATGTCAATTATGTAACGTAACGGATTTTACGTTAAAAAAGCATATGATTTTTGAACATGCCTTTGTTACTTAGGCAATTTTAAATGTACAACTCTGTCAACAATAAAACACTAACAAACAAACTAAACATCATTCTGAGGAGGCATGTGCATCTCCTCCCTTCTACCTCCAGCTCTTTACTGGGTTCTTGCCTGATGCCTATTAATGTGGCAAATTATCAAAGTAGTGATGACACTCAACAGGCATGATGTGTTTCATTGACTGGAGGTCCTGGAACTTTCTCTCCTTGATTGGCCGAGCACATGGAAACATTCGTATCCATAGTATCGGCTCTTTTGGCAACTGCACCCTCTGTGGCAGTTCTTCCCACACAGAGTCCCCCGAAAAGGAAAGCTTGAAATGGACCTTGCCTTCACTGCCAAACTGAATAGCCCGCAAATGATGCACAGTCGGATCTCCAGCCTTTTTGCCTGGTCTGATGCTAGTGAAGTAAGATCCATTCATTTTAAGGAACTCATCATGCTTGAGCACCTTCACATGGTAAGGTGATGGGTTGATTCTTGCAGTCTGGAGTATGATGACGTAGTCTCTTGGTGTAAAGACATCCGTAACTATTTTGCGTTCAATAGTACTATGCATGCTGTCACACTCCATTTGTGTGTGGCCTGCAACAAGGTATTTCTGTGTTATTAGTACCCCATATTTCCTCGCAAGCTCAGAGAATGCATTCGCCACACCTGCATTGCGGTTCTGATAACCGCAACCGGTTATTAATTTAATATTAAATTTAAATTAAATAAAAATATTAATTTAAATGTGGGTAGGCTACTTTTACTTTAACTCGAGTACATTTCTAATGAAAAAACTTTTACGTTTACCTGTACACTTTATATTAAGTGGCTTTAAGTACTACTTACATCGAAAAATAAGTACAATGTACTACTTATTGTGTTCATGTTGTATTGTAAAACACTTTTGCTTCTATTGAGGTGTGATACTGGTAAGATGGACAGGTGTGGTGGTATGGGTCAGTTTAAGGGTAGGTTAAGGTGTAATGGAAGGGTCAACTGTGTAATTAAAAATGTAATTACATACATTAATTACAGCTGTTATTACATTCTGGTATTTTTAAAATATAAGTACAATGTAAAACCATGTATTTACACAATAAGTCCATTGTATCAAGTTATTAATTTCAATGTAAGTACATAGTACTTAAAGCCACTTAATATAAAGTGGGACCCTTTATTTTAACCCAATAAGTTATTAAATGCATAGTTTATTCCAAGCGGGCTGTATCTTTTTTTTCTGGGCATGAGCGATCCTCAATTAACAAATGAATCCCTCTTTTGAGTCGATTCTGTTCAAATACTTTTTTTCTGGGCACGAGCGATGCTCAATTGACAAATGAATCACTCTTTTGTGTCGATTCTCTTCAAAGACTTAATGAAATAAGTTGACCGAACTGTCTAAATCAGTTCGCGAATCAGTTTGAATGATTTGTTCGGTTTCCTGCACGCACTAATCTGAGGCGGTTTCACACTCGGACTCGTAACAGGAAGATTTAAGAACATCAAGCGTTGGATGAAGTGGCCGTGGACCAGTCTAGTGAAAGCAAATCTGCAAATTAATTATTTTGTTTGCCAGCAATAAAGATCTTTATTAGTTGAACATCTTCGTATGCTGTCTGTGAATGAATGATTCCACAGGACGATGCATTCGATTTCATTTCATTCAGGTAATAGCTACATTTTACAACCAAATCGATTATATACACATCGTTTCGAGCTGTTTGATTACAATATGTAAGCCTATTCAAATCTTTCTTAATTAGATCATGTAATGTGGAAAAAATTAGACAAAAACTAGATGAAATATTGTTTAAAAATACAGAAAAAAGAGTTAACAGAAAGCCTAATGCTAGCTTGACTTAGCTATTTTTCTTGACTAAAATGCTGACTAAAAAGACTAAATAAAAAGACAAAAACACAATAATTTTATGCAATATTTATAGTTTATAATAGTAAACCTCATCACTTACCAGTAGGGGGTGAACCCTGAATCATGGAAATAACTTCAGAGGTTGAGTAGCTTTTCCATCTTCTTGATGCACCTGCCATCTTAAAAAACTTGTAAAATTGTCTCATTGCCTTTTGACTTAAGCAAAATAAAACGGCCTAAGTCACAGGCCATTATACTATAAGGGTAGAATTGCATGATCTGTTCAACTGAGGATGTGGGCGATTTTACCAAAGGTGGCCAGCATCATGAGGAGATGACTTATGCAAAAAAATCATTTTTGTCAAAATTTTGGATATTATTATTTTAGGAAGGTGACGATATTGAAAAGGTGGAAATAAATTGGCGCAAAGGGATATTGTGCAAAACAGCAGCAATTGCTGCATTTTGAAATGTAAGTGGGATTAATGTCAATTAACAGTAAGGATAAAATACTACAACTAAGGTAAAAAGAATATAATTTTTTTTTAGGACAGAAAAATAGAATAAAAGTTAAGAATAGAGACAAGAACAATATAGCCTATATTTCATATTGTAGGCCTAGACGTCGGTGGGCGACATAAGCCTATTCCCCGGGGGAGCAGCGCAAAAAAAAAAAAAAAAAAAAAAAATTAATAACAAAAATAACAAACAAAAATAAATTAGGTGCAATGAAGCTGATTATTTCTACTATTCTATTGAGGAATGAGATGAAATAAAGAGCGCTTCTCACTCATGTGAGCGAACACACACTGGAGAAATGAACGTTTGGGCATTTCTCAATAAGGAAATTCATGGCTGAGTGGTAGAACTAACATTTCGATCATTAAGATGGCATGGGTTCAAATCCCAAACAAACATGGGCTACTGTAACTTTTATATTAGCCTATTAATGCATTTTAATCCCTATAGCATATACATTATGGGGCGGTTTCCCGGACAGGGTTTAAATTAAGACAGGATTAGGCCTTAATCTAGAATAGTAATCGTGACTTAAAAAATGGCTTTCTGTAACACAGATTAAGTATAGATTAGTTACACCTGGACTATGGAGTCTTGAACTAAAATAAACCAAATTAATTTAAAACCAACTGTCCTAATCTGAATTAGCATGACAAAGGTTGCCTATAAAACATGGAATGAACAAAGAAAAGCTACAAATTGCATGGAACTGAGAAGCAAATGTTTTTGCATTTTGTAAAATGCAATAAAATCAAGAAACTGTGATTTGTTATTTCTATTTAAACTTTTCTTAACTGACAAAAGTACATAGAAAAGTTTTTCAATGTTTTCACTGACCAGCATAATTGTATTTTGTAAAAAAATATATATTATTTTGATGGCTGCAACACACCCCAAAAAAGTTGGGATAGAGGCTAAATAAAAGTGAAAAGATTATCCAAATTAGATTATCCAACTCTTTTGAAACAGTCCACAATGAGCAGGTGAATGGTAATAGTTGAGGGTATCGTGTTTGGGTGTAAAAGTGCTTCTCAGTCTCTTTAAGCAAAGATGGGTCATGGCTCATCACTATTATAAGAGAATTGTCAAAAAATTAAAAAAATCGCATTTCTCAATGCAAGATTACAAAGAATGTATGTCTTTCATCATCTTCCATACATAATATTGTCACAAAATTCAGGGAATCCAGAGAAATCTCAGTCTGTGTAGGGCAAGGCAGGAGACCTCTGTTGAATTTGATGGAGGTTGTCTGTGATCTTAAGCCCATGCGAATCGGCCATGTCTGTCATTTGTAAATTAAAAATCAGATGGCATTGCATGAGAAACCATCATGCTACTCTGTTAAATACAGCCACATGTGCTCAGGAGGACTTTGGAAAAACATTTTTACTTAACACAGTCTGACCCTGCATCAAGAAATGCCACTTGAATGTCTGTTACACAAGGAGAAAGCTTTACATCAGTTCAGAGCTCATCTCAGATGGTCTAGAAGACAGTGGGAATGTGTGCTGTGGTCGGATGAGTCCATGTTTCAGCTTGTTTTTGGAAAAAAATGGACATTGAGTTCTCAGTCCCAAAGACGAAAGGGACCAACCAGACTTTCACCAGCGACAGGTGCGAAAGCAAACATCTGTCCTGGTATTGAGGTGCATCATTGCAAACGGTATGGGTAACTTGCATTATTGTGAAGGTACCATTGACATGGAGGCGTATTTGGATTGTACAGAGACATAAACTGCCATCAAGATGACATCAACCACTCCCAAGGTTTTTTTTTTTCTCCATTGGGTCACCTGATGGAGTTTTTGGACACCATTAGGTCACTTGATGGAGTTTTTCGGTTCCTTGTCACTGTTGCCTTTGGCTTGCTCAGTTGGGGATATTCAAATTAATTAACCAATCATTAATACCATTGATAAGCTCTACCAAACGTGGATGTTTTTCCACTAAGAAACGAACATTGTTATGTTGTTTTGATTGATACTGTGAAGCTGCTTTGGTGCAATCTATGTTGTGAAAAGCGCTATATAAATATACTTGACATCTTTCCTGGGAAGCAAGACAATGCCAGGCCTCATTCTGCACATACTAAAACTGAGTGGTTTCTAGACACTCTACACGTAGAAGAGATGAGCCTGCCTGTCTTACTGCCTGTCTCTAATGGAAAATGTATGACCCATCATGAAAAGGAAAATCAGGCAACGATGACAACAGACTGTTGAGCTTGTCTTGTATCAGACAAGACTGGGCAAATATTCCACTTGCAAAACTCCAACAATTAGTATCCTCAACCCCCAAATGATTAAAAAGTGTAATTAAAAAGAAATGTGAAGTGACACAGTGGTAAACATGCATCTGTCCCAACTTTTTTTGTGTTGCACCCATCAAAATAAAATAAAAATCATATTTACAAAATACAATTATGTTGGTCAGTGAAAACATTGGAAAACTTTTCTTTGTACATTTCTAAATTAAAAAAAAGTTTAAATAGAATTAACAAATCACAGATTCTAGATTTTATTGCATTTTACAAAATGTCCCAACTTTTCTGAAAATGGGGTTGTGTGTGTGTGTGTATTATATATATATATATATATAAAATACTAGTAATACATGTGTCTTCTTTGAAACACAAATGTTAATCTGAAGTTAAACCTGCCTCCAGGAAGGTTTAATTTAAGCCTCAATTTAGTACTGGGGTAATTCTAATTTTCCTCCAAGAAATCAGTTTATTAAACTCTGGACTAAACTAAATCTATGACTATTTAAATCCATGACAGAGAAAGCAGATTTCTGGTTTAAAGGGCCATTTAAGTCTAGGACTAGGCTTAATCTCTGTCCGGGAAACCGCCCCAAAGAGTATTTAAAAACATGGTTTTAAGCAAGGTGCGATTTCCCCAGTAATCAATGCTATACTTTAGCAATAGACCATACAAAATAAAGATATGCAACAGGCACGTTTAAAGTGACAGTGGGTAATAAACCTAATGCAGTCCGTGTCCTTAATTTGCAACAGGCATGTTTAAACAACAAACAATAAAATCCAAACCAGCGTTTCTGTCACGGGTCTATGAAGGAGGACTCAAATGCAGAACGAGTGTTAACAGGTACAAACAGTAGACAGAGGACAGGATGTGGTGGGAGAGGTGAACAGTCCAGACAATAGGCAGGGATGAGACACAATGACAGCCGTAGTAACTAGCCGAGCAGCAGTTGTAACTAGCAAGATGACTGGAAGCTGGAGAGTAGTAATGGCAGAGCAGAATGAGACCTCAGAATCCTAACAGTAGCCAGACAGGACTCCAGCAAGGCACTCAGGGATCCAAAGCCAAGAGTGTAAGCAGTCAGGGACGCTCTGCTAGCAGGACTGGAACTAGAGACACAGAAGACAAGACCGATGGCAGAACTAAAGCACAAAATACTTCTACAAATAAAACACTGTAGATCTTAGTAACAAGAAACAAACAATGTAGCACAGAAGTACACAGTAATACAACATCTAACAAACTGGCCACATGAGGGAAAGAGCACACAAATAAAGGGAGTTAACAAGAGTAACAGGTGAGAACACTCAGACAAGGAACAGGCGAACACTCACATAAACGAGGACTGAAACAAGGGAGCAGAGAACATGAGGAACAGGTGACAACACTCAGGCAAACGAGGGCTGCGTTCGGAATCGCATACTTCCCTACTATATAGTAGGGGAAAAGAGTAGGCGAGCGAAAAAGTACGTTCGAATCCTCAGTATTCATAAAAGAGTAGGCGAGAATTACCTGGGTGACGTACTAATTATCGCGAGATTTGGACGATAGTGCGTTCGAATATCCCTACTTTCCTACTATATAGTAGGCGAAAACAGTACGTGAAAGAAGCAGTACGTTCGAAACATCAGTATTCATAAAAGAGTAGGCGAGAAGTTCCCGGATGATCTACTGCTTCAGCACAGATTTTTGAGTGCTATCCGATGGTTACTCATGATACTCATCTATCCCATGAGGCCACGCGAGAGCATAAGTCATTACAAACATCACGGAGATCAGCGACGCGGGGGTTTTCAAAGGTGAGTAAACACGGTTCCTTGTGTTTAAATCATATGTGTTAAACTAAACGTTTTAACTGTTCAAGGTGTAAAGGAGTTAGACAGTATAGTATAGTTGTGATTTTGCTGTAAAAACATGTTTTATCATGTATAGCTAACTAACAGGGGAGCTCCAGTAAGCACACGTAACGTTACGTCTCTAAAGGGGATTTACATAACCATATACATCTTAAACACGCTTATTTAAAATGTCTATTTACATCTGTAAGGAAAATATTGTATAAGTATTGCAGATGAGCAAATCACAACATGAAAAAGACATCTGAGTGATGAATGTGTGCTATTTTGCAGGACAATTCACTGTTGTCAACAATGTTGACATTAGACAAATGTGCTGTAAATAATTTTGTATAATGTTTGGGCATTTTTGTAGGATCTGAAATGTCTGCAGACTAGTGTGAGGCTGTGAGCACTGAGGATGAGGAGCCCAGAGCTGAATCCTGGAGACGGTGCCGTGGATGAGATGCTCCATCACTCCATCTGCCCTTATTGCCTCAGATTGTGAAGCGCAGTAACAAGCACAGGCGTTGTGCCGAATTTCGACCCCCTGCCAAATTATTACCCCCCTCGTTGAAGTCAGTATCAGGTACTGATCTAATCCTAACCCCACCCCTAATCCTATCCCCTTCCCCACAACTAATCCTAAATACCAATGCTAGGCGGGTAATAATTTGGCGGGGGTCGAAATTCGGCACAACACCGGCACGAAGGCACGGCTCAGCTCTGGTGACTGCATCAGGATAAAGCCCAGAATGGGAACCGCTGTGTTGAGATGGCAGTATGTGCGGTTCACCGCCTGTAAATACATGCTTGTAGTTTGAATAAAGCTTTGTTTCATGTGTTGTTGTCTTGTAAATGCATTTGTTTATTGTGATGGTTACTTTTATTTGTTATTTTACTCAATTATTCATGTTTCTTATTGTTGTCAGGATATAAAATATAATTATTGAATTAATGTATGCATTAATTCATTGCTTGACTGACGATTGAGATGTTTCACTGCATTTAGTGTGTATTCATGCATAAGTCATATGACAAAACAAATTACATTTTGCTTGTTTTATTAAATTATATAATTTTTAGTATATAAAAAAGTAATATAATTAAGTATTGGTCAGCATTTAATATTATTATTTTAAGTTTTGGGGTGGGCTAATAATGCAATTCATTCTGAGGTAATATTAATTTTTAAAGAGCGATAGCCTACTTACATTTTTCGAGTATAAAATCAACAGTTTTCTCCAAAGGAGAGATCTTCGAGCAGCTGCACGTCTCCTTTGTGCAGACATTACAAACGCTGAGGAAAACTGTTCTAGTTTGTGCTGTCGAGTTACTGATGTTATGAAGTAGTGTAGGCCTACCTGTCGCTCATATATCATTTACACTTAATAAACTTATTACCTACAAGATCATGGAAATATACCAAAGTTGTATCTAACAATGAACAATCATAATGAGAAAACATAAAGATCGTTGGTTTGTGTACATCATAATATGATATTTATATACAAAAAAGAACAATAACAAGGAATATCTTTAAATAGTTCTTCATAATACATAACAAATGTTTTGTTAGAAGTCTGAGGGATGAATTAAGAGGTAAATTCATAAAGAAAAAGAGAAAACTTGAAGGAGAAACTTTTTGGGTGTAAAATAAAGAAATAACAATATGCAAGAGATGACGATTTGGGGGTTTCTTAATAAAAAATGATATCGTTATAAGGATACAACTGCTTAAATCAACCCTAAATGTATTCACAAAATAAATGGGCAGCTGTTTCTTCAACAATTCCACAAAATGAGCAACTTTCATCAATATCAAGATATTTACAGATAGATGAATTAAACCTGTCGCTCATATCAGTTGTTGCGCTTGTGATAACGCGTCGTAGGTCACATGATAACGTCAACATGGCGATGATGTCCGGATCGCATTCATACTCAACGAGATTTGGCTATAAAGTACCTACTCTTTTTGCGCTCGTTAAGTAAGTACTCATTGATATTAAGTACCTACTTCATTGAGTATACGATTCCGAACGCAGCCGAGGACTCAACTAGACAAGAGGGCGTGGTACAGGGAAACAAGGAGGCAGGAACAGAGGAGCACATGGCAAACACAAACAAAACCATATGTTCAAGCACAACACAAACATAGAGACATGAAACAAAGACAAAGACAAAGCTGCCAGGGCAGAACCCTGACAGTTTCAGTTACGTTCATGGTTCCAGTGGCCATAATGCATGCACAGCTTTTCAAAATGTCACAAAGCGTTTTGAGATTATTTTGAATGCAATATTGAAGTTTATAATTAAGTGTTTAGCACACCACACCGAGTGGCCTTATGCATTTTTCTAAAGTCGGGTTTTATTCTGGCATGTTGAGTTAGTGTTCGACAAACGCGCAATCAGTTGGATTTATTTTTCTCATAACAGCTAAAATAACTTAATAGGCTACTCCGTGATTTTCTTGGTCATGCAGATAAGAGTAGAGTAGCCTACATCGTTCAAAACTGTAAACTTTTATTCATATTAGACTAACTACAAAAGTTTATCTGTCGTCTCTGTCTCCGGGAACTGCGCGTCACAAAAATGAACCGAAAGCCACTTGCCTCAGCTCAGTCACGATAAGAAATCGGCTATGTCTAAAGCCGAATCGGTTACCTAACGTAACCTCGGTTCTCTCTAGATGAGGGAACGAGTATTGCGTAAGCTAGCTTACGCTACGGGAAAGATTCATCTTTCTGAGAAATTGAAGCCAAAAAAATATCCTATAATTTTGTATCTATTGTCAACGCAGTTCAGCTGCAGCAGAGCATGAGCGGGCTAGCTAGCAGCTCATTGGCTCGCTCACAGGGAACTGCTTAAGCCTATGAGGAGACGCGATTGAACTCTCGTCCAATGAGAGTCGTGATGCTCTCATTGCGTCATAGCCCGCCTGAGCGGGCGAGGTCAGAGAGTATAAATACTGGCGTCTTAGGCTGTAACTCTGGTTTTCATAGAATGAAGCGAGAACGCTAGTAGCACTAGCACGGCCGGGAACGCAATACTCGTTCCCTCATCTAGAGAGAACCGAGGTTACGTTAGGTAACCGATTCGTTCTCTTACGAGAGGTTCTCTCGTATTGCGTAAGCTAGCTTACGCTACGGGAACACCTGGTCAACGCCGTGCGTGCTAAGCATCCACTTATGAGTCCCAGGGGAGACCCGGGGGAACCCTTAATAGTGGGAAAAAATATATGTACATGTGACAGGGCCAGCAGAGCGGGCCGGTGATTGTGTAGTACTAAGCACTTGATAAGAGAGACAGAGCGGGAACCGGTCTGTGTGAATAACTCTTTTTGTGCAGCTTACCAGAGAAACTGTAACATACTAGATAGCTAGTAGTTTAGCCTGCAAGGCGGGAACTTCGAGATTGTAAAATCTGACAAAGGTGGAAGGGGAAGACCATCCTGCTGCCACACAGATGTCATGAATGGAAATTCCGCTGGACCATGCCCACGATGAGGCCATGCCTTTAGTGGGATGAGCCCTGATGCCCAGAGGGCATGGCAGGTCTTTTGACGCGTATGCGGCTGCAATGGCATCAACTATCCATCTAGATAGTGTCTGTTTCGAGGCGGCCAACACTTTGGTGCGCCCACCGGACGAAACAAACAGCTGCTCAGATCGTCTGACCGGAGCAGTGCGGGAAATGCATAATCTCAGGGCCCTGATCGGACACAGGAGATTAGAGTCAGATTCGCTATCGGATGCAGGCAGAGCCGATAAAGAAATAACTTGTGCCCTGAACGGGGTACCAATCGCTTTTGGGACATAACCATGTCTAGGTTTGAGAACGACTAAGGAGTCATTGGGCCCAAACTCAAGACAGGAAGCGCTAGTTGACAGCGCGTGAAGGTCTCCCACACGTTTTACTGATGCGAGCGCAAGCAGAAAAACGACTTTGAACGAGAGGTATTTGAGGTCCACGGTGTTTAGTGGTTCGAATGGGGGGGGCTTTCATAGCTTCGAGAACTATGGAAAGATCCCAAATCGGCACCGAAGGGGCGTGAGGGGTTCATCCTTCTAGCTCCCCTGAGGAAGCGGATGACCAACCGTCTTTGCCCAGTGACTGGCCGCGCCGGGGTTCAACGAACGCTGCGACGGCCGCCACATACACCTTGAGAGTGGACGGGGACCTGCCCTTGTCCAGCATCTCTTGGAGAAAACTTAGCAAGGAAGGAACCTCGCATGACCGTGGGTCCAAATTTTTGTCGGTGCACCATTTTGAGAACACAGACCATTTAGACGCATAGAGCCTTCTCGTAGAAGCCGCTCTAGCCTGCATGATCGTGTTTAACACTCCCTCTGGCAAAGCAACGGGTAGTTGTTGATCACCCACGCGTGTAGCGCCCAGCGCTCTGGGTGGGGGTGCCAGATCGTGCCGCGAGCTTGAGAGAGGAGATCTGCTCTGACTGGAATGGGCCACGGGGCTGTCAGTGACAGCTAAATGAGCTCCGGAAACCAAGTCTGACCCTCCCAACACGGAGCTATGAGGAGCACCGAGTGGCGTGTTTCCCTGATTCTCTGAAGCACCTGTGGTAGCAGAGAAACCGGAGGGAATGCATAAAGCGGGCGGCTGGGCCAGGTCTGGGCTAGCGCGTCGTCGCTCTTTGAGAAAAATATTGGGCAATGGGTGTTCTCTTCTGAGGCGAAGAGGTCCACCTCTGCTCTGCCGAATATTCGCCACAGCTTTTGGATTGTAAGAGTGTGCAGGGACCATTCCCCGGGGGGAATGGGGTTCCTGGACAGACTGTCTGGGCCGTCGTTCAGATGGCCCGGCACGTGCATCGCTCTGAGCGAGAGCAGGTGACACTGCGACCAAACTAATATGCGTTTTGTCAGTCTGAAAAGATTTCTGGTTCTGACTCCGCCCTGACGGTTTAGATAGGAGACCACGGCTATATTGTCCGAACGGATCAGCACGTGGTGACCGTGAACGCGCGGGAGAAAGCGCGTGAGCGCGTTCTCGACCGCCAACATCTCCAACAGTTTATGTGAAGGAGGCTCTCTTGAGCTGACCAGGGGCCGAAGGCCGGTGAGCCCTCGCAGACCGCACCCCAACCCGTGTTGGATGCGTCTGTCGAGATGACTTTTCGGCGAGAAAAAGTCCCCATGGAAACGCCCCGCTGAAACCATTCTGTCACGGTCCATGGCTGCAGAGCTATAATACAGGTCTGCGTTACCTTTATCAGCTGGCGGCCCGTGGTCCACGCACGGTGAGACACACGGCTCTTCAACCAGAGCTGAAGCGGGCGCATGCGCGGTAACCCCAGCTGGAGCACCGCGGAGGCTGAGGCCATATAGCCCAACGCCTTCTGAAAAGTTTTCAGAGGTGTGAGTCTGTTCATCTGAAAAGATGCGGCGAGACGCTGAACACGGCGCGCGCGCTGTGTTGATAGGCGAGCCGTCATCGTGACCGAGTCTAGCTCTATACCCAAGAAGGAAATAGTCTGACTGGGTTGAAGTGCGCTCTTTGTCCAGTTGACAGAGAGGCCCAAACCTTTCAGATGGTCGAGGAGAACTGTACGATGAGACAGTATCTCTCTCTGTGATTGTGCCAAAATCAGCCAGTCGTCCAAATAGTTCAGTATTCGCAGCCCCTGACTCCGCAGGGGGGCGAGCGCCGCATCCATGCACTTCGTGAACGTACGAGGTGCCAAGGATAGGCCGAACGGAAGGACTGTGTATTGATAAACCTGGCCTTTGAAGGCGAAACATAAGAATGGCCTGTGAAGGGGATTTATCTGAATCTGAAAATAAGCATCTTTCAGATCTAGTGAAATGAACCAGTCCCCCTGGCGCACATGCGCGAGGAGTTTTCTGATAGTGAGCATTTTGAATGGTCTCTTCATGAGAACTTTGTTCAGCACTCTGAGGTCTAAGATTGGTCTGAGGCCGCCGTCTTTCTTGGGAACAAGAAAATAACGGCTGTAAAAACCCTGACTCGCTCATAGACAGAGGCACTCTCTCTATAGCCCTTTTGCACAATAGTTTTGCTATCTCTGAACGGAGCAGCGTCGCCGCGTCTAGGTTCACAGTAGTTTCTAGCCGCGCTCGAAAACTTGGAGGGCGGCGGTGAAACTGTAAACGATAGCCTAGCCTATTGTGTTTAGCACCCACTGGGAAATTCCCGGAATAGCTTCCCACGCTTTGAAGCGTAACGCTAGGGGGTGAATGGCTACATGGTCCCCGTCGCTGCACATAGCGGGCTGTGTGAGCGCGCTCATAGTGTTTATGACAGCGGAACTTACACTCAGAGAGGAGTTTATGGGCCGTGTAACAAAGTGAGCAGAGGGGGGACGCGCACACGGGCTCGTGGGCGCGCTTATGCACTCTGAAATTCGAGCGGGTAGGAACCGCTCTATGAGAGTGGACTCTGTGTGAGACACGGGAGCTGCAATGCTTTTGTGTATGAGTGAACACAGTGTTGTGGGCACATTTTCTACACAAGAGGCTTTAATGCTCTCTTTTTTGAGATTTCTCTGGGTCGCCGTGAAAACGGTGTTTGTGCACCTGCAGTGCTTTGTGTATGAGTGAACACAGTGTTGTGGGCACATTTTCTACACAAGAGGCTTTAATGCTCTCTTTTTTGAGATTTCTCTGGGTCGCCGTGAAAACGGTGTTTGTGCACCTGCAGTGCTTTGTGTATGAGTGAACACAGTGTTGTGGGCACATTTTCTACACAGGAGGCTTTTATGCTCTTTAGATTTCTCTGGGTTGCGGTGAAAACGGCGTTTGTGCACATGCAAGCAGGAAAAGAGACCGGCTTGTTGATGGCGGTGTACACTGCTGCAGTAGCCGTGTGAACGGGGACTGACAGAGGGCGAAACTTTGACGGCGGTTCGGCCGCGGCGAGAAATAGCCGTCCTTTTCTCAGCTAAGGCTGGTCACGTGAGCGGCGGGATATATATATATAGCCTGAATTGGCTGCACTTGTGACGCGCGTCGCATGCAAGTGCGTGTTAGAAACGTGAGCGCAGCAAGCGGGCACGAGACTATTTTTAGCCTGCAGAGGCTGGACTTGTGATGCGCGCGGCCGTGTCGTGAACGCGGCCAATTTCTCACGTAAGAAAACTGGCGCGAGCTCAGAGCTGCATAAAAAATTATCTGCGAGAGCCGGAATCGAACGCGGGTCTCTGGCGCGAAAAGCGTTGTGATCCACCACTGAGCCACAGGGGTAATGACACAAGCACAATAGCGCGAGCAGATAAGAGGGCGTGATAGCAGTAACAGGTTCGGCCTCAGCGGAACTAACACACTATAACCCATTTGTCCAGCTTTATGCTCGGAAATGAGAACGTTTCTCATGAGCGCGGGAGAGCGCGGCCGCTCTCTGTCACGTAAGAGAGCTGGGCGCGAGCTCAGAGCTGCATAAGATTATCTGCGAGAGCCGGAATCGAACACGGATCTCGGGCGCGAAAAGCTTTGTGTTCCACCACTGATCCAGGGGTAAAGACACAAACATAACAGCGCGAGCAGATAAGAGGGCGTGATAGTAGTAACAGGTTCGGTCTCGGCGGAACTGATACACTATAAACCCATTTGTCCAGCTTTATGTAGCGGCGTTATATGCAGGCGGGAGAGCGCGGCCGCTTTCTGTAACGTAAGAAAGCTGGCCGTGAGCTCAGAGCTGCATAAACAATTATCTGCGAGAGCCGGAATCGAACACGGGTTTCTGGCGCGAAAAGCTTTGTGTTCCACCACTGAGCTAGGGGGAAGACACAGGCTTAAAAGCGCGAGCAGATAAGAGGGCGTGATAGCAGCGACTAGTTCGGCCTCGACGGAACTAGCGCACTATAAACCCACTTGCCGGTGACGCGTATGCACGGGGTCGGGCTAGCTCTCTTGTAAAGTAAGAAAGCTAGCCGCGGTTGGCACAGCTGTAAGCGGCTCGTCCCCCATTCAGCGCTCGTGGGCGGTGAGAGGGGGAGGCGGCTTAACGCTTCGAGTCGAGCCCGCAGGGTCGACAACAGAAGCCCATTCGCAGAGGAAACATCCGCCGTCGGCGAGAGAAAACTCTGCGTGTTCCAGTCCCAGGCAGAGAGCGCAGAAGAAGGCGGGCTCTGGCGCTGAGAGGGACGCGGCATGAGCCGCAGGTGTGCGAGGCATCTTAAAAAAGACGCTCGCTGCTCTTTTGTGAAGGTACACAAACAATATACAATTGAAAAGGATACGTCGTCGGATGGCGCTAGCTTGCAGGACGGCTGAAGGTGGCGAAGACGGCCGGCTTCCTCAGTCTCCCAGATGCTCGCTAGAAGGTGCCTTTTCAACGACGACGGCGGCGGCGGCGGCGGCGGCGGCTTCTCTCAGGATCAGCAGATGCGTGTAGCCTCGCTGAAGAGATGAAAATCAGAGTTACAGCCTAAGACGCCAGTATTTATACTCTCTGACCTCGCCCGCTCAGGCGGGCTATGACGCAATGAGAGCATCACGACTCTCATTGGACGAGAGTTCAATCGCGTCTCCTCATAGGCTTAAGCAGTTCCCTGTGAGCGAGCCAATGAGCTGCTAGCTAGCCCGCTCATGCTCTGCTGCAGCTGAACTGCGTTGACAATAGATACAAAATTATAGGATAATTTTTTGGCTTCAATTTCTCAGAAAGATGAATCTTTCCCGTAGCGTAAGCTAGCTTACGCAATACGAGAGAACCTCTCGTAAGAGAACTTTAAATGTCTAAATATTTATTAAATGTTATCTGATTATGTAATCCATCTAAAACCGAGAGGTACAGAGGATCTACTCAAACATGTTTAGCTATGATGTGAGCGCTTCCCAATGAGAAAATGACAAGGCAAGGGTGAAAATCTCGCTCTAATTAAATGTAGAGACTAATGCCGAGTTCAGACTGCACGATTTTAGCCCCGAATTTGGCTCGCCGACAGGTTTTGAGAAATCGCCGACAAATGCCCGAAATCACAGGCAAATCGGTGCTCGCTCACGCGAGTGACAATCATGCAGTGTGAATGAGCAAATACGCGATCTGAGAGAATCACAGACGAGTCGCCGACGCCCGTGAGATATTTGGCATGCTAAATATCTGGACCTGTCGGCGATTCAAAATCCTGCAGTGTGAAAAGTGTTCTGACTGAAAACTACATCGGCGATGACCGACAGCCAATGAGAGAGCAAGATACAGAGCAGCGGGGAGTTCGGGAGGAGTTATAGACCAGAATATCAGTATTTTAATAGATATATTTACAAGTATATCAAATAGAAACAAAGTAGCCTACATATTGCTTGACAAGCAACACATTGCAAAATTATTTCTTTAGCCCCAACTCTCTCTCTCTTTGTAGAACACACAATCCTTGCTCAGAGCTCAGCAAGTTGATCTCGTCTCCCCAACCATTTCCTCCTGCATAATCTTATTTATTTTCTCCTTTTCGCTGCAAATCAGCTCACAGATTGGGATCGCAAGCTTCTTGCAGGCTATAATTTTTTAATAACAATTTGAGTCTGTGTTTGGTTATGAAACCACGTTAGTTTGCGTGCCAAACAGTTGTCGGCGATTCTTCCTCTTGTAAAGTCATGCAGTGTGAAACCTCCAGTCGCCGATCCATCGTTCAGTGTGAACACAGCAGCGACTGAATGTTGGCCAAGATAGTCATGCAGTGTGAAAAGAACAGTGACCCGACTACTTAGAAAATCGTGCAGTCTGAACTCGGCATAAATCACCCTGAATTAAAATGTAAAAACAGATCAAATAATTTATTGGTTGATATGTTGCGATATTGTTTCATTTAAGTTCTTAATTATTCTATAAATATTATTTAGTTTAACAGCTGCACCACAAAGCACCGTGGTTCGAGATTTATTTGAAAGAAAGAAAAAAAATTCACAAATCGCATGCCTGGTTGTAAGGATCCAAAGATCCCTGTGGAATTTTATATTGAGTTGAACATTTTGTTCATGACAACAAAATGAACATGCGTTTGAAGATTATATTTCGTTTTGCTTGGGAAAAGCTGCCCCAAACCAGTTTTATTTCTTAAATTATTGATATAATGAAATATTTAGTAATAAACTTTTATGACAGAAATATCACTACATGTAGCTTAAATCATTTAATTCCTTCATTATCAACACTTTAATAGAAGAGCGATTTAAGTGTGAATTGCGACTTCTCGCAAACAATTGTTTTAAGTCAGTCTCAGACTCAGAGAGCCTGTGGGGGGTTTGGAGGGACAGTTCAGTTGCTTTATGTGGGGCTGCTGCAGGACAATAGGTGCTAATGGCCCTTTCATAATGGAGAGTGTCGGATAGCCAGCCTGATGAGCAGGGAAAAGGCAAAACTCTTTTAACGATAAATCTCTCGATGTGTCCAAATGTAGATACTTTAATCTACAATTTAAATGTAGATACTTTAAAAGATACTTTAAATGTAGATAATTTAATATCTTATTAAATTATAAATATTGTAGTTTATTTATTGTAGCCTATTTAAAGTTTTCACACAAAATTTAAATTGAAATGTTCAATCCAGTTGTTTTAACTGGTTTTGTAGAGTTTTAGGATGTTTGAGCAGTGTGTATGATTGTCAACAATCTGGCATTATCTAAACATGAACTATTGACGACGCATTCGTGCCAAGAAACGAATGTGAGTGATCAGCAGATTCAGAGCTCTTTAACTCAAGATCAACCTCATTTTATTGTAAGGTGAATTCAACAAGGCATGCTGTGTCTTTGAAGCAACAAAGGCTAAATAATTTGGTTAGTTTTTTTTCTTCGTGATTTGTATGGCTGACACGCAGCGACATATACAATATTATCAGCTGTATGATGTGTTTTTACCCTGAAATGTTTAATTTCGAGAGAGACCCGGCGCGCGCAGCGAGTGAGACTAAATAAACTTGCTAAAAAGAGATCCAGCGCGAGAGGCAAAGAAAAACGCATTTTCTTAATTTATGTTGCTTTGGACTATTTTCGGTTTGTACTGTTTTAATTGTTTCATTTAGCTGCAATTTCTTTGGCAATACAAATTTAAAATGTCAAGAATAAGATTCTGTGTTTCTTATTTTATTTTAGAATTTTGTTGTTGTTATTTTGTGTTTATTTTGATCATTCATTTGAGTACAATCATATAGTATATTTCAAGTTACATATAATGCTCAATGCAATCACAAAGTGTCTTTACAAATATAGGTATGTACAATTACCCAATGTGTTTTAAATATAAATTGTACTCCATGTTAGTTCAATTGTACTCCAGGTTAGTTCAATTGTTTTAAAGTATAACTCTTTTTTCTCTTTTACAACAGAAAAAATAAATAAATAAATAAATAAGGGCAAAAAAAAAAAAAAGAAAGGGTAACTATATACATCCAGGGAGAGAACATGTGTCTTAGTTAGATTCCATCCTTAAAAAGGCTAAAAGAAAATTTTCATCAGGACAGAAGCGTGACCTTTCCATGAAAGGAAATCCATGAATCTTTTCATCAAAAACCTTAATTTCTTTTCGACTGAAGAAAGAAAGACATGGACATCTTGGATGACATGGAGGTGAGTAAATTATCAGCAAAAGTTTTTATAAAAGTGAACTAATCCTTTAAGCGCGTGCACCACAACTATAAAAAGCCATTATCAATGGAGCATATTACGAGTCACCATGGCAACAGCGCCATACAAAAAGAGGAATTACTGTTATACAGTGTTGGGTGTAATTAATTACCAAGTAATCTAAATATTGTAGTTTAATTAAAGGGATTACTCTTAATTCTTCTGTAATTTAAAATAAATTAAATAGGCTACTGCATAGACTATAGAGCAATTCTGTATAAAACAATACTTTCTAAAGATAGTAATTATTACATTAATCTAATTACACTGTTGAAGATGTCATTTGTAGTTTGTAATTAATAACTATTTTAGAGTAACTTTCCCAACTGTTATAATATCAGAGGTGAAACTGTAAGAACAGTATGTTATTTAACCTAATTTATATGTTCATATAGGCTAGGTGTAATCCTGCAGGCATTAAAAGAATGTGGCAGCAGCTGAAAATAAAATATAAAAAAATAATTCAATCAGGTAAGGCTTGAGCATATCATGGGTGTAGGCTATACCTGACTTTACAAACATTTGACTTATTAAATAACTAAATAACATCCAGTGTCTAGCAGTGCAGCAGTTTTTTTTTTTTTTTGTCTGAGGGAATTCCTTCATCAGAGCCAGTCACTCCCGAAGATCCAAGGGCCTTCATAAAATGTAAGAGGTCTACGTATGTGTTATTTTTTTATATAGGGTATTTTTGATATTTTTCAATTTATTTTACTTTGGTTTTTCGTTGGTCCCAACCGATTATGATGGTAATATCTGTCTTTTGGGTCCTCCTGTCCCAACAGAACACCAGGCGTACTCAATACACCAGATATTATGACAAATAGAAGGCCTATTATAAAGTGTACTCAACCAAATGCATCTTCACAGGATAATGGGGATGAAGAAACAGTTTCTGCTGCACAGAGAGGCCTACATACCGTGACTTCATACACTGTAGATCCAGTGAGGTCAGGGTACCCAGAGGGGCAGAAGACTGCATCATCCCCCGGAGAACAACAGCTTTTGGTCAGGCGGTCTCCTCCGTAAGAGCTCAGCAATGGGACAGTGTCGGAAACCATCAGAGAGTCTTTGTCATTCTTTTCACTAAAAAAGAATGCACAAAAATGGCTTGTAGAGACAAACTTGTGGGCACTAATGCTTTTGGTGTGCACATTTAAACATTATATAATTATTTGAAATGAATTGTATTTCTAATAATGTGTTGTATGTAATTTTGTCTTGTGATTTTACACCTGTGATTATCTTTTATATCTGGCTGGGGGACTACCGATGAAAATTAGCACTTTATAGCTAACTCAGGTACATTTACATTGTTCTAATGTTGATTAATGTACACTGTCCCCTTTCAAAAAAAAAAAAAAAAACACAGTGATTTTCAGTAAATGGCACATAATTCTGTAGAATTTGTTTAGAACTACACGATGTAACTCTAATATATTGTATGTTAAGTTACCAGTTAAGGAGTTATATAGACTTCATATTATTAAAAAAAATTAAACTGCGGTAAAAACCGCAATGAATAAAATGTACAGAAAGAATGAATGAAGTGTTCAAACACGCTTCCTCTTTAAAAAAGGGAAGGAGACCGCAAGAAACTCTGGGTTTACCAAAGAAAACCTGCTCCCGACCAGGTTAGGTTCACAGAGTAAGTCACCATGGTAACTGACTCTGAGTATAAGTTACCTCTCTTTCAGAAACGGGCTTGACTTACTCTGCTTTCTCGGGTTTGACATACCTCATATTCTGAAACAGAAAACCCAGAGTTTCCCTCATTTCAGGGTTAACATACTCAGAGTTTTTACTTAACCTCCTTTCTGAAACGGGCCCCTGGTACACCCAAAACCACGGTGACTTTGATATTTATCAATATGGACGTTGGCGTACGGCACGCTCAAATCCTACGCCAGCTCAGGAGGTGGTGTACGCACGTTTTGAGTTAGTGCGGAAATGCGCAGAAAAACAATTACTAACAACTGTAGTTGGCTAACAGTTACAGAAATAATTTAAAGCTGTCCTGTTATCCGAATGGTTTTCTTAATAGGCTATATATTCTGATTATACGTTAAGGAATAAAAAAAAAAGGGGTTTGGATTTGCTCTATATTTGCATTTATGTATAGGATATTTAGTTAATATTTAGACTTCGGTTGTCTCGAAAGTCAGAAAACAAAATGAATCCAGCACTTTGAAAGATTCAGCTCAATGGCCGGTTAGCGCCCTCTGGAGGAAGACACCATATCGCATCCAGGTAATGTGGACAGATAGGCTTAATTGTGTGCATTTGTGAATCAAGGCCGCGGAACAACAGTCTCAAAAGTCACGTGATTTGCTGTGCATGAAATTACAGGTACAGATAAAGCATTTGTGGATTGTGAGCAAAGCAATGTGACTAAGGACAATAATGCATGATTGCTGTGTGTGTGGATCGATCGCTGTGTGTGTGTGGATCTCTTGCGTGCATCTGTGGATTGCTATGTGTGTGTGTGGATCTATTGCGTGCATTTGTGGATTGATTTGCGTGTGTGGATCTCTTGCATGCATCTGTGGATTGATATGTGTGTGTGTGTGGATCTCTCGCGTGCATTCGTGGATCGCTGTGTGTGTGTGTGGATCTCTTGCGTGCATCTGTGGATTGCTAGGTGTGTGTGTGAGCCGTAGCAATGGGGTAGGCAAGGTAGGCAGCTGCCTAGGGCCCCCAGCTGAAGGGGGCCCCCGATGGCCGCACGGTCGTTTAGGTTGTGTATCTGCCCTCGTCAAACAGTATCAACCACTGTAAACAAACCACCACAGTGAGACAGCGCTATCACTCAGTACTGCTCCGTGAGTGAGAGGGGCCCCCCCCCAAACTAGAGGGATCCCCCTATGCAACGACAAACACTATGAGTGCCCTAATCACTGTAATGTTGAAGTGACATCCACCGTCACGCACCCCCCATAAGGTCCCCCTCTAGCTGTCAGTGGAAGAGAACTCAGCGCTACGCAGGCAAAAATGTCATCATGAAGCGCTCATACCCTTCAGGATTTTTCAAAAGACAGAGAAAGAAAGAAGAAGAGGAAAAACGCCAAAGACACAGCGGTAACTAAACCATTATTATATCCAAATGCAACTGTCTGACGTATTTTCACACCTCTGCGAACATAAACCTTGACATACACAACGGTAGATCGATGTGAGCGTTTCTAGAGAGTGAAAAAGTTAAACTAATTAATAGTCATAGACAACTTTGTTCTGTTTGCAGAATTTAAGCATTAAATACACACTAGACATCTTCTCGCCCCTTCACTGTTGTAGCTACAGTGTTCGAAAACTTTCTTTGAGCTAAATCCTCTTGATGCACAAGCCCAGCTTACGATCGCAAGGCAAAAGCTAGAGAAGTGTTGTCACTTACTCCCGCGGCTGTGGTCACGGTAAAAACTTTGTCAATTCCAAACAAAATGAGCTGGTCCTATGACTCCCATGCAGTTGGGTCCAAACAAAATATCAAGTCCAGTTACATTTTAGGTGTACGCAGGCTATCAATTTCCGTTGGTGATGTTTCTATTCCATCTGGAGAAAAATGCCCTATTTCCTTCGCGTTTGTCCTTCTACGTCTTCTCTTCATCAACACATCAACACTTTGTACCGTACGCAACAAGTAGTTTTGCGTATGACGTTACTGTCTGTGGCATTATGGGAAGTGAAGTTCTTTTCCTGTAAAGTAAATATAGAATCCTCCACACTTCACTTTCATGATATGCGAGAACAACAATAAAGGATGGCTATTCACCAAATGTTTTTTTTTTTTTTTTGCTTTATTAGGTGCTTTGCTTAAATTTACGTCTGTGCCAATTGATAATGCCACCTCAGTAATCAGTCAGTAATTCATCATGACTCTTAAAATGCACCAGAATACAAGAAATCCCATTTGAATTTTAAAAAAATTCCGGAGGGAGGACTTGGGACCTCACTTCACTCTTTTGCCTAGGGCCCCCAAATATCTTAAAACGGCCCTGTGTGTGTGTGTGGATCTGTCGCGTGCATTTGTGGATTGATTTGCGTGTGTGGATCTTTCGCGTACATCTGTGGATTGCTTTGTGTGTGTGTGGATCTGTCGCGTGCATTTGTGGATTGATTTGCGTGTGTGGATCTTTCGCGTACATCTGTGGATTGCTTTGTGTGTGTGTGGATCTCTCGCGTGCATCTGTGAATTGGTGCGCGCGAATGTGGATCTCTCGTGTGCATTTGTGGAAGGTTTTGAGACTGTTTTCACTCCATACGCAGCCTCTCACATGTGCGTACACTCCCTTTCGTGCACACCACGTCTCTTTAAAAGTGAGTGTTCGTTGAAAACAAGATTGCGAAAGGTTGGTATCTGGTGAACACCTTTACACAATCACACATTAAAATGTGGTATAAAAAATATTTTAAATTGTGAAAACAATTTTGTCATTGTGTTGAAGTTGACCTGAGAAGTGACTGCGCATAAGTTTGAGGTAAAATGCAGTTGGGTTGTTGATGTCAAAACACTATATAAGCTGTGATTCAAATATTAAATAATGTTATGTTGTTTTTTACACTGAATGTTTGCTGCTTTAATTCAGATGTGTATTAGGGTACCCACACTCATTTACGCACACACACACACACACACACACACTTAAAAAAATTAAAAACTGTATTTGAAATAGCTGCCCAGATAGCAGACCGACATCGATTCAACGTTGATTTTTAGTTGTAAAGGTTAGTATCAGTCGTCGATCAAATTTCAACGTTGAATCAACGTTCACTATTTGATCGTTATATCAGAACGTTATTACGTTGAAAATGCAACATCGATTCAACGTCGAAATGGGGTTGATTCAGCAGATACCACCAACACATAATGTTCGAAATCATAACGTAGATTATATGTTGAAACTTGGTTAGAAGAATCGGGTGCACTTACTGCACTAAAGCCCTATTCGTACGGAATAGGACGTGCATGTCTTTTCTATTATTGATATGATTTTAATTTATTATAAATTAAATAGGCTAAGTAGGCTAAACGTCACAAGTTTTTCTAATAAGTGGCTGTTTAGTGAGCAGAGAAATCTTGGCAGTCGAGAAGTCTTCGAAGTTCACACTTGATTTTTATTTTATTTTTCGGATGCCATTCATATTAAAAATTAAATTAAAGCACATATGCGATTCTGCAAACGGTAACGCAGAAAAACACATGACGTGTTAGGATTATCAATAGCCTTATCACACATAGCCTGAAGCACAAAATGCATAGAACATAAAGCTTAAAAATGCATGTGTAGTAGGCCTATACTTATGTGAAAAATATTCATGAAAATATATTAATGATAATGTATATAGTTTTTAATCAACACTGTTTACCATTTCTAAAGCTATTTTATATATTTTTTTTATTATAGCCTAGCCTATATATATATATATATATTGATACTATATATATATAGATATATTGATACTATACATATATATAGATACTATATATATATATATATATATATATATATATATATATATATATATATATATTGATACAATCAATACTGCTTTCATATTCTATATACAAATTGTAAAAGCACTTACAGGACATCTTTATTTTATATAAAACATTAAGAGAATCTGAAAGCACTAAAGACTGGCTTTATATGCTATGATAAAAAATAAAATCAAAAGCAAAGTTACACTGTAAAAAAAAAACGTAAATTTACAGGTAACGGCCTGTATTTTTTACAGAAATTAGCCGTTTTGTCATTATACAGCGAATTCCTGTTATTTTACAGATATTTGCTGTAATTTAAAGGTCCACTATTAAATTTACAGGTAATTGCTTGTATTTTGGGTTTACACCAATTTTACATTTTTTTAAAGGAAATTGTCTGTATTTTTACAGGGTTATGTGTAATTTTACATAAAATATTCGTAATATTTTACAGATTTTTTCTGTTAAATTAGAAAATACAGAAAAGAAGGTATAACTGCAGAAATCAGCAGTCATTTAACATGTTTTCCTTGAAGATCATTAAGCATGTGGGTGTTAAAGTGAGTTTTAAGGTTAAATAATAGTATTTCCGTACTATATACGGTAAATAACTGTGATAGATCTAATGGTACATTTACTGTAATTTTACTGTAAAATACATTTAAATTTACAGTTTTTGAAAGTGAAAAAGAACAACTCATTGTATAATTTACAGTGAAAAACCGTAAATTGACATTCCCACAATTCCCTGCGTGACACTTCACATTTGATGTGTTTTTGTTGAAATAACTATGTTTCTTCATAGTTTTCTTAGTTTTTTTCGAATCAGTTATGTATATTAGGGTTTTATGTTACATTTAATGTTGTTAAACTAATGTTTATGGCATTTTTAAAATTTCATGTGTTACCATGATGGTGTTTAATGTTTGTGCGAATGACACTGTGCAGTTTCTATATATTAGTATTAACTCTTTTGTGGAAGAGCTGCTTGTAATGAGCTTTGAATGATCATGTGACTCTCATCACCACTGTGGTTGTTGGTTGTCAGTGTATTACAGTGGTACAAAACAGATATTAATACTTCAATAGGTCAGTAAATTAACATTATATCAGATAATGAAAGATAATTTTGTGTAGAATAACAGTAATAAACCATAATTATAGGATAAGAAATTACCATTTTTTTTTACAGTTTTTTACAATTTTTTTCCTGACAGTATTTTTCCGTTTTTTAACAGACATTTTCTGGCGCCCCTGCTGCCAGAAAATTACCGTTTTTTTACGGTTTTTTTTTTTACAGTGTATGGTATTAATTGCAAGTACGTTTTCAAATAAAATAAAGTGGTTGTGTTAACAAATTCTTAAACTAAGTGCCACTTTGTCCTCGTTTTGCACATGGGTCATCTACAAAATGAGTTTTAAATTAATGATTTAATATTAATGAGATTTAAAATTATGTTATATGTTTTAATTCTAGATGTTTATTTAAATGCGTGACTTGAAGTGTATGTATGTGCGCGTGAACATTCGAGTCGCATTCAAACACTGGAGGAGCGCGAGCCGCGAGCGCGAGCAGCAGAGCAGATGGAAACGGGGAAACGTCATCAACTGACAAACAGCAAAACTCCCGTCTTTCGCTGTTGTTTTCACTGCTTTGAGGTAAGTTTAGTCAACAAAATCACACAAATAATACATACAAACGTCCCTGACACCTTTCTTACGTGTAATTGACACGCTTCTGTCGAATATTTACTTTGTAGAAATGGTTTTGTGTCTTCGAAAAAGTCCGGTAGCATACCGGAGTCGTTAGCATCTCAACCGAAGCTCTTGTTTATGAAAGTTTGGGATTTTAACCACATCTTTGTCTAGATAACAGTTTTTTATAGTTTGGTTTTGCTGGTAATTTGTCAATGGGTGATTGGAAATAAGCTAATTTATTTAACCTAAAATAATGCACTAACTGTTCTGTTAATCAGTGACGTCACTTACAAATATTGATAAATAATGTGTGATTTCAGGACAGGAGCAACAGAAAAAAACAACAAAAGGGTGAATTATCGTTTATTCATGATAATACTTTCATATGCATTTATTTCACAATTATGTTATCTTAAGAATTGCTCTCTCATACATATATTCTTTCTCTTTTCTGCATTTCACCTCTGCTCTAGCTTGGTTCCTTGTTATAAACCCTATGTTATATTGAAAATCATGTAACATTGTTGGCTTTTTGACAAATTGCATGTTATGTTCTTAGATCATCATGCTGATGGTCTGCTGCACCCCCTCCAAGAAAATCTCCACGGCTATGAACCATATGACTAGTAAGCAAAACCTCAAACACACTGTCTGTGCACTACTGCTCAAAGGTTTTGGGTCTATAAGATGTATGTTTTCGAAAGAAGTCTCACATTTTAAAATCATTAACCCCAGTTTTTTTCAGTGAGATTGTCCTTGAGAAGGCTTAGCTAATAATAGTAGGGTTGTGAATCGCAAGAAATTTTCTGGTTCTGCCAAACAATTCCGATGTTGTGCCGAATTTCGACCCCCGCCAAATTATTACCCCCCATTGGTAGGTTTAGGATTAGTTGTGGGGGAGGGGTTAGGATTAGGCAATCAGGTACTGACTTCAACGAGGGCGGTAATAATTTGGCAGGGGGTCAAAATTCGGCACAACACCGGTTTCGGTTCCGGTTCCCATTCAATAAAAAATATTAAAGGGAAAAATCCACAATCCTTTTTGTGTTTATTTCTTACAGTACTTGTCAAATGAGTCTAATGGGTCGTTTCCACTGAGCGGTACGGTACGGTACAGTTCGGTACGGTACGCAATTATTTCTTCTGTCGATCGCTTCTTTCCGGCAAACACCACGCCTATCAAGTAAGGGTACTGTTGGCGGTGGAAACGCTAGCTGGATCATGGTTTACCGACCAGAGCATATGAGCAGAGTGGAGCGGTGAGAATATCCGCTCCTCGCTCACGGAACTGTTCACCCCTCCGCTCCCCCGCTCAAAGCCACATCAGGCCGCTCCGCTCATTATCGCTCAGCGCTCAACGCAGTTTGCTTCGCGCTCCACTCAAATCTCCCCCCGCTCGCTTCAAAAAAGGTAAAAAATCTGCATGTATTTCACTTTTAGCTTAGACCACAGCCTTACCTCCCAAAGAACTAAAGAGCAACAACAACATTTTCCAAATATAAAGGTTTTATTTCAAATAAAAAATTAGGCCTAGCCTAAAGAAGGAATAAATAGCCTACAAAAAAGTCCTGTAAACTTAAAACGAATAAATAATCTCCTAATAATATAATAAAAATTATATAAACAAAGATATAGATAGAAGTTTTAAAAGTAAATCAACTATTAGGCCAGAATTTTGATAACTGAACTTTCGCGCAACGGGCACAATTTATATTGGCTTAGGCCTATATCCATTGTAGTTACACAGATCCTGAGGTAAAATTAAACTAATAAATGGGCCTAATAATATAAATAAAAATTATATAAAAAAAAAATATAGAAAACGTTTTAAAGTATAACCTAAATGAACTATTAGGCCAACATTTTGATAACTGAAATGTTGCAGCGCGCATTAAAATTTAAATAGGCTTATATCAATTGTACAAAACAACTGCTGTAAAATTAAACGAATCAATGCCTAATTATATAAATAAAAATATACAGGCTATAGACCTAAAACAAAGTTTTAAAAGTAAATTAACTATTAGGCCAAAATTCTTATAACTGAACTTTTGCGCAGTGCGCACGTGGATTACAATTTAAATTGGCTTATGTTGTCAAACTAAAAAACTAAATAAAAAAAATGAATTGCTTTCCTTATCTACAGTTCTTTTGAGTTCACCTTAAAGAACACAAGTTTGGACAATGTCAGTCTGAGGCTTCAGGTGGTTTCTTTACAGCAGGCCAGCAGCGGAGAAAACCCTCTCTGCGCTCGCAGACCCACTTGGGCGCTGAACACAATGCAAGCTACTTTACCCAGGCGGGGGAAAAGACTTAGTTTTATATTAATAGTTTTGACTGAAAATAATCTACTGTGTATGATGGATTCTGGGTCAGGTTTGACTGAGCATGCTTCAGACACGAGGTGTGAGCGCTGAGCGAAATTGGAGCGGGAAATAGAGCGACGCTCCATCCTTTTAAAAATGCCGCTCTGCGCTCTGTCCAAGATACGCCCGCTCGCGCTCCCCGCTCGCTCCCGCTCCACTTCGCTCACATGCTCTGTTACCGACCCCTACCGTACTGTACTGTACCGTACCGTACCGCTCAGTGGAAACGAGCCATAACAGACTGGTAATCTAAACAAATTCAACATATTATTAAGCAATTTTTGCAATTTTTTCTTTTTTTTCTAAAGGAAAATAAAAAATTCTGCATTCTCTAGAATAATTTGGGACCTCTCCTAGCTTATTGTATCTCCAACAGTGGAGAATACCCTCTCAGAAGGGCTAGAATATGCTTGAACACACATGTAAGATATGTGTAGAACAGGTTATTTTTAAAATCGGTTTGAATGATTGATTCATAAAGACTTCACTTGTTTTATTACTGGATAAATTAGCGCTCTAGCAGAGTTAATAAACAGAACTGTATGCGTCTTGCAGAAGAACATTGTTGCCGGAGCTAGTTCTCTGTTTATGTCCATGACGAGTCACGCAGGCATTGGGCTATTCCGCAGCAGCTGCGATCCGCCGGCCAGTGTCAATCAAGAAAAGAACCAATAGGCCAATCTGTGTTTCATGGGCTGGTAAGCTGTCAGGAAAAAAACAACAAACGCAGACTTTTTTAAACTATTGGCACTAACCTAGCGCCGCCAATTAAGCAAAACAAAACAAATGGGCCGCCGATGTATGAGTTTTTTGGGCCGTTAAGACAAAAAAAAGCAAAAGCAAAAAAGTATGACATGTATCGGCCCAAAAGGCACGTCAGCCTACTGGGAATCTCCCGGTAGTCCCGATGGCCAGTACTTGCCTGCCTAGGCATAGAGTGCATTTCACACAAATATTTTTGTCCTTTCGAGCAATAAACTGAAAGTAATGTGAATATCGCCACTGGCCAAAACCCCCTGTCTTCGTTTCCATTTCCCGCTCCCCTTCGCACCAGCAGCTGCGTCACTCAAATCGATCTCTATGACAATGGTGCCCAGGGAAGCACACACACAGGCATGCACGCACCACTTAAACAGATCAGAGCTTTACACGCAGGTAAACACGGCTTGGGTAACGCAGGAAAGCGCGTTCCTATAGTCTAGGGCTGCAGCTATCGATTCTTTTTGTAATCGATTAATCTTGCACTCTATCGATCGATTAATCGGATAAAAAAATCTCCCACCTTTCAATTTCGCGTCTTTGGCAGGTGCGTGAACTGGAGCTCGTCTCATGAATGAACCGAAACTCAGTGTATAAGGTAGCCTAGCCTCACAGTCACAGAAATGTCTACTTTAAAACTGAACAATTCAAAACGAAAGAAAACAGATACAGATGCTCTCTGCTTATGCAATCCGTATGAAATGTGCATTTCTCTCTGGCGCGTTCACTACTGAAGATCGCGAGTCAGCATCGTCAACTTCATCTTTGCAGCCGACACAAAGAAAACACTTCTTTATTAATAAACAATTAAAGTATCTCCTTGCTATATTTTACATATTCATAAGCTACTTTTGCCGGTTCTTTGTGACAGAATTTAGGTGCTTTTGGCAGCGCCACCCTTACATTAGGCTACATGAACGCGTCACCACCGCACCCACCAGAATAGGTCTATTCAAACTAAGTTGTCCTTTAACAGACGAACATCGTCTCTTCCTTTTTAAGTTTGTAATGATCCCAAACTTTAGACATTCTCTGCCATTTATGGACATCTCTCCACCATCGTGCCAACTAAATTCAAAATGTATCACGCGCTACGGTGTGCTTCCTGAACATTGAACAACGGTCAGTGTGAAACAATCAGATCCCTGCGCGTCATAGGAATTTAACGAGGCTTCAAGACAGAGATTTTTGTAATCGAGTAACTCGATGAATCGTTTCAGCCCTAAAAGTTACCGATATTTTTAGTGTAATGCGTTACTTAACTTCGTTACCCAAAAAAGTAATATCGTTACTGTTAGAGTTGTTCCGATACTAGTATCGGAAATGTCGCCGATACCCCAAAAAATTCTGGCATCGGCGAGTACTTCTACCCATGTACCGATCCGATACCATTTTCTTAAACAATACCTTGTTATGCACGCTAGCTTTGCTTAACGCTGCAAATCGGAGATCAATTCTTCTTCGCTGCTCTAAAAAGTGGTTACTTGTGGCAACTAAGGGTGTCACGATCGATCGAAATTAAGAAACAATCTCGAACATCGAATTCAAAAATGGAATCGTCGATGCTTGCACGCCCCCATGTCTTTGCTCATTCACATTGCATGATTGTCACTTGCGTGAACGAGCACCAATTTGTCTGTGATTTCTCAAAAGTCTCGGCGAGCCAAAATCGGAAATGACAGGGAAATTGACGGAAATGACAGGGATAGGGAGGGGGGCGAGGATTTTTCAGGAGTGAAGATGTTACTCCGCCGAGTCGAAGTGCTCCCAAGTGCTATTCCGCCATACATTATAGTTATCCATTTTACCCGCTTAGAAAAGCGCCACGTTTTATTTTGTGTCACCATACTTGGTCGTGTAACTACTCATGTAAGTTACTCATGTAACTCATCTTAGATAAGGGAATAACATAGTTTAATATGAAAAAAAGGTGGAGTGTTCCTTTAAGAAAAATAAATAATATATTGCTGTGAAATGTATGTCAGATAATAAAAAAACTCTAGTTCACTGTATGCATTTGTTCATGTTTAATTAAGTGATAAGTCTGAAGCACACCATTAAATAATTCTATCAATTCTTACAGGGCTAGTATGAATTGCAGCTGTATAGATAAAGATACACACCCAGGTATCGGATCAGTCCTCGGTATCGGCTGATACCCTGAGTCCAGGTATCGGAACATCTCTAGTTACTGTAATCCGTTACTGTGTAACTCGTTACCCCAACATGGTCAACAACTAGCTTTAACAAAGATCAATTTAATTAATTAATAGTTAGTTATATTTACTTTTTACAGTGAAGACTTATTTTACAATCAATAATTATATTTCTGTATCTGCTAACAGTTAGATTTTCCTGAAAAACATAATGCACTGCTTATTTCAATTGTATTTTTCTTCTATTGTATTATCTATGCTTGTGATTTGTTTATAATTTTCTATGCAGATTCACTCCTCTACAAAAAAACCCCAATTATTTTAGAATGATGAATTAAAAACAATTTCACCAGATTATTTATTAAATGTATTAAATAATAAATAATCTGGTGAAATTGTTTTCAATGCAATTTTTTCAATATCGTACAGCCCTAATATTGAGCATACCGTAATTCCTCAAATAAAAGCCGGGTGCCTTTATTTACCTGAACTGCAGATGGTAACCGGCTTTTATTTGAAGCAGGCTTTTATTAGAGACAGGCCTTTATTTAAAAAAGATGTAAATCAAATTTTCGTCTGGGTTCCATTCTCCTCAAGACAAGTTCGTTTTCAATAAAGTTGTTGAAAAGTCCGTTACACTATAGCAGCACTAAATGATACGCACGTTACATCCGTTAGCTACTGCAGTGCCATCTATTGGCTGTAGCCTACATTACGATGAACTTGATGCACATTAGGGGCAGTTTACACCTGGACACTTCATGCGTTTTCTCAGATCGGAAAGCTATCTGATTTATCAAAACAATTCCATTTAAACCTGGTCACAAATGTGTTTTCGCAAAACGGATATAAATCTTAAATTTTCGCTCTATATGCAGATTTAATGGAGTTCACATCACCGAAAGCAACATAGCTGCATTTGATTGATCAGCTAATTTCAATATCAAAGACCGCAATAAGAGAGATATGCAACAGCCCTGGTAAGATCATTTCATTTCTGTATTTTTAATGATGAGGATTGTGTTGTTTGCGACTTTCATTTTGATTTGCAACAGTTTGCAGCACGTTGACTTTATGAATAGATGCTCAGCTGCCGTGATGCGTGTTGCAGTCGCGTCGTCACATCTTGCTATAACATAACACGCTCTTACACGTTTATTTTTTTGCGTTTTTGGGAGGAGTAAAATGTATACGTGCTTTCAACAACCAGATGCACTTACACTTGTCCAGTTTCATCTGGTTTCATCTCAGATCTCCTGAAGAAGTGGTTTGAGCAATCGGATTTAAATAATCTCGAATGCGCTTCGGATGGCATTTATTCCTGGTCTTTTCACGATCAGATAGCTATCAGATAACAGAACACGCATGAAGTGGCCAGGTGTAACATCTCTTCAATGAAAGGCATTTAGGAGATTATCCACACTAATTTTCCCCCGGCCTTAATTTGAGACCGGCCTTTATTTGTCCGCGTTGATCACGCATCCGGCCACTATCAGAGGCCCGGCGTTTATTTGAATACCGGTTTTTATTTGAGGAATTACGGTAGCTTAAATTGAACCTGGAACGATCATTTATAACAGATGAGATGGATTTATGATAGATTTTGAACTGTACTATTTTTTTATTGCAGGTTTTCTGGGATCCCCAGCGGAAAGCATCAAGGCATCAGATGTTGGCCTGGACAGATGTACCTGTACACCACACCGACCTCTGCTTTGGCATGGATGGCCGATTACTACCATGTTCTGTGAGGGTATTATTATAGCAAAACTGACCACATGTGACAGTGGAATTTGTAGGTGTAAAGAAGTCACACATCAGTAAATTTAAAGTCACAGAGAGAAAGTTTTTTATTTTAATAGAAGTTTCAAACTTTGTTTCTCTCTTTCTCTCTCACAAACAACACAGTAGTTACGGCTTTTCAAATTCTTCATTGGAGGTGCACAAATACTATTTTACAAATCACAATGAAAGAAATGTGTGCTCACATTTAAGGTGCGGTCACACAAGGGGTTTGAGCTTATGACGTTACGCTCTGCAGCGTCTTTTTTTATAAACATGAATTCAACATGTAACAAATAGTATTTTGGCATGGGATTGTGTGTATTGTGCAATATTTTTTACTCCTTCCCACAGATTTTGTGTTCACACCTAAAGTGATCGCAGATAAAGCTGCATCTCAGTACTAAATTGAGGTTTTTTTTCGCTGCTTATTGACTTTAGACAGTCAAATACACAAAATAATGTCAAAATGCTGGTCTTGATGAGTATTCAAGTAAACCCAGTCAGTTATGTTTTTAAAAAGTTGAGAAAGAAAATGTGTAACAGTATAATGGATCCTTGCAGGTCTTAAAATGACACCAGGTATATTGGATGATATTAGATAAATTATGAGATAATATTACATGTATCTATAGGATACGATTTTTTTATTATTACGAACTTCCATGGTGATGATAAGATTTACCGGTCCATGATCTTATCTACACATACCACAGCTAACTGAAATTGACATGGTAATTAAACTAGCTAGCACTTAACATGAAAATAGCCAAACAGTATAGATGATTCACAAAAATCATACACAAAGAAATGTGCATGATTGGCCAAAATGTTACTGTTCTCAACAAAAATATGAGCCTATGAGTTTCGTAATTTGTAGAATAGGATTTGTGCATCTGCAATGAAGAATTTAAAAAGGTGTAACTGATGTGCTGTGTTTGTGAGAGAGAAAGGAACAAAACTACAAGTTTGCAATTCCTAAAACATTTTCTCGAAGACTTAACATCTACAAATTGCACTGTTATAGGGACTCTGTTTTGCTTTAATAATACTAGATATAATACAGTACCAGTATATGCATAATTTAAGAGGATATATTATGATCATGTTTTTTTAAAGGACATTTTATCAATGCCAAACCACATCAATCTTATTACCTACGATTTATTTTCTATATAATCAAGATACAGTACCGGTCAAAGTCTCTTCTGCTCACCAAGCTGCATTTATTTGATAAAAAAATAGACAAAAAAAAAAAAAACAGTAATATTGTGAAATATTATTTGAATGTAAAACAGCTGTTTTCTATGTGAATACATTGTAAAGTGTAATTTATTCCTGTGTATAATATGATATCATGTGACACTGAAGACGAGTAATGATGCTGAAAATTCATCTTTGCATCACAGGATTAAAATATATTTTAAAGTATATTAAAATAGAAAACCATTTCACAATATTACAGTTTTTTTCTGTATTTTTGATCAAATAAATACAGCATTGATGAGCAGAAGAGACAAAAACATTAATAATAGTAAAGTTTCTAAACTTTTGACTTGTACTGTAGAATCAAGTGATATTAATAATTACCAAGGGCTGGACCCTGTTGACCCAATCAGCATTTCTTGTCGGTCAGTTTAATTTTCTTATTTCATCCTTCAAATGGGCATTTAATCATTTTCAGTATAAATCTCTTTTTTGACCCATTTTATCTGTCAAAGAAAACCTACTTAATTATGCACACCTGAATAAAGATATCCTCATTAACAATTATATATCACTTATACATTATTATTAAAAATGAATGGTAGTTATTAAGAATGATTAGGTTTGGAATTAAAAATGTGCTTGGGTAAAAAAGTATGATTAGACTATAGATAGACTTAATAAATGAGCAATATTATAATAAATATGCATGCACTGTAGATGTACTGTATACAAATATAACAAAGGGACATAAACAGATGAATATTCATGGATGCAAACTTGTTCTTGTTTACCTTTAAGTAAAAATCACTGTTTTGAATCCAGAATAGATTATTTGCATGATTTGTGTAGATCCAATGAGTTGTGAAAAATGTGGGTTACATATGTAATATTTTACATATGTGATATTACAAGAGCAAGGAACTTGCATTTTAATTGCGAAGGTAAACTAAGTATCTGCTATATTCTTCTGTCCTCTATTTTCAAGGGCAACATTTATTGATAAATATTCGACTAAACCATATGTCTTTATTTTGTGGAACACAAAAGAAGAGTCACAGTCTAATTCGCCATTATTTTATTTTATAGAAAAGAAGCGATAATAGTAAATTGTGACTAAGGCTGTCAGTCTCTTAACTTTCTGCCTTGCATCTCCTTGTGTGCCCCACTGAAAATAGAAGTCATATGCATTTGGTTCAAAATACCATTGAGTAAATATCACTTTTAATTTGTAACTTGAGACTATTTATATTAGATTATGTTAATGCGAATATTATTGTTACTTGTTCATCAATGTGTCAAGTGTTTTATTCGCTGACTTAAGGTCGCTTCTTTTGCACGAAGAACAACATAGTGAGGAAACGCGTTTGTCCGTTTAGGGCCACTGTAGAAACATGTCGATGTAAGCCTAGGAGACCTGTGGTGTGTAGGTAGAAATGCCGTTCCCTATTTGAGTTTGTAAAGTGATCCTGTTCAATAATAAAAAAGAAAGAAAGAAATGCCTCCTAAGCTAATGAAAACATAGTTCATTAAGTAAGGTATTTACACACCACTGAAAACAGATTTTTGTCAACAGATCCTCCTAAATATTACAAAAAAACACATTTAATTTACTTATATATACTTTCTGTGTAGGCTATTTGAGTGTAAATGCCTTTTCTATATTTGTCTTAAATAGAAAAACGTATGTGTACATTTATATTTTGTATAAATAAAGCACTAATAACTCAATGTGATGTTTGTGTGTTTAATACATTACCATGCAAGCTAACTTATAATTAAGTGTGAGATTTTTAATTGTACAACATCGTTTCACCCAACTGAAATCAACATCGTTTCAACGTTAGGTAAGCAAACCAATTAGATTGATTTTATGTTGAATATGTGTTGATTCTATAACGTAATTTCAACTAACTTAAAATCGACATTGTTTCAACGTTAGGAAAGCAAACCAATTGCGTCGATTTTTAGTTAGTTTTGAATGGGGTGTCTGACGTTGATTCAACGTTAATTCGATGAGCAAAACGATGCCGGATCAACGTCGGAGATCAACATTGTTTCGATGTCACGAGAAACGTCGTTTCCACGTTGATTCAATGTCAGTTTGCTATCTGGGTGAATCATTATATAATGCAAGGGACTTACATTATTTTGTTTACCATGTTGGAAACAAGTTGATGTGAACTTAACACCAGCTGAGATGGTGCAGTATCTTGTCAACTGTCTGAATCTCAGTGTGCTTGAAGTGTTAAAAATAGTCACTGTTCATTAAAGGGCACCTATTATGGCATTTAAAATGTTCCTAATATTGTTTTGGGAGTCCCCAACAACACTTTTACATGCATGCAATGACAAAAAAACACTTTTGTTGTCTTATAATATGCATTTATTTTTACCCGATTTGCTCACCGACTCCCAAATGATTCGTTCAGCGACTCATTTTTACAAACCCCTCCTTTGCGTGACGCTAATCTGCGGTGATTGGTCAGATGACCCAATCAGTTATTGTTTGCGTTAGCCCAACGCATAAACATATTGATAAAGCACTGCAGTAACGTTACTACAATACGCTCTATTCTTTATGACAACTCCAATAACAACGACAAACATTTCACATATTTTTTTTTTTTTTACATTGGAGACCTAGAAGCTGCGCTGAGCGTAACTTACACAACACACACACACACACACACACACACATACTTATTGAGCATGCTACAAAACCCATAAAAGCAACAATTATTAATAATACTTACAGGTTGTGATTCGGAGGAGGAAGCCGATCCAAATAAAACTGGTACTGAACCTTCCTTCAGTATCAGCCGGCTCGCGAATCCACACTTGAAAGCATTTATGTTTGTAAAGCAATCGTCATTAAAATGACGCAAACACAGCACAAGGTTCGGCTATACTTGTGTGGTATACACTCACCGGCCACTTTATTAGGTACCCCATGCTAGTAACGGGTTGGACCCCCTTTTGCCTTCAGAACTGCCTCAATTCTTCGTGGCATAGATTCAACAAGGTGCTGGAAGCATTCCTCAGGGAGTTTGGTCCATATTGACATGATGGCATCACACAGTTGCCGCAGATTTGTCGGCTGCACATCCATGATGCGAATCTCCCGTTCCACCACATCCCAAAGATGCTCTATTGGATTGAGATCTGGTGACTGTGGAGGCCATTTGAGTACAGCGAACTCATTGTCATGTTCAAGAAACCAGTCTGAGATGATTCCAGCTTTATGACATGGCGCATTATCCTGCTGAAAGTAGCCATCAGAAGTTGGGTACATTGTGGTCATAAAGGGATGGACATGGTCAGCAACAATACTCAGGTAGGCTGTGGCGTTGCAACGATGCTCAATTGGTACCAAGGGGCCCAAAGAGTGCCAAGAAAATATTCCCCACACCATGACACCACCACCACCAGCCTGAACCGTTGATACAAGGCAGGATGGATCCATGCTTTCATGTTGTAGACGCCAAATTCTGACCCTACCATCCGAATGTCGCAGCAGAAATCGAGACTCATCAGACCAGGCAACGTTTTTCCAATCTTCTATTGTCCAATTTCGATGAGCTTGTGCAAATTGTAGCCTCAGTTTCCTGTTCTTAGCTGAAAGGAGTGGCACCCGGTGTGGTCTTCTGCTGCTGTAGCCCATCTGCCTCAAAGTTCGACGTACTGTGCGTTCAAAGATGCTCTTCTGCCCACCTTGGTTGTAACGGGTGGTTATTTGAGTCACTGTTGCCCTTCTATCAGCTCGAAGCAGTCTGGCCATTCTCCTCTGACCTCTGGCATCAACAAGGCATTTCCGCCCACAGAACTGCCGCTCACTGGATGTTTTTTCTTTTTCGGACCATTCTCTGTAAACCCTAGAGATGGTTGTGCGTGAAAATCCGAGTAGATTAGCAGTTTCTGAAATACTCAGACCAGCCCTTCTGGCACCAACAATCATGCCACGTTCAAAGTCACTCAAATCACCTTTCTTCCCCATACTGATGCTCGGTTTGAACTGCAGGAGATTGTCTTGACCATGTCTACATGCCTAAATGCACTGAGTTGCCGCCATGTGATTGGCTGCTTAGAAATTAAGTGATAAGGAGCAGTTGGACAGGTGTACCTAATAAAGTGGCCGGTGAGTGTAGTTGTAAATATAAACAGCGTCTCATCGACATGATGTTTTCAAGTTTTCCGTCTACGAGCGCAATAAGTGGGCGTATCTTATTCAAATGACTTGTCAAGTTGACATCATAAATCTAGAGAAAAAGCATCGTTCGTCTATCGATTCATATCAGCGACTCAGAGTCGACTCTTACTTTTGAGAGACAACTTTGTATACAGTGAACTTTCATATTTAAAACTTTGCAGGATGTTTTCATTCACTTAGATCTTGTCACGGTAGATGTATTCGCTGGTTCCTTCTAGTCTTGTGTTTATGTTGTTGTATGAGTGCACGTGTGCAAGGGGCGTGTCTGTATGTCATTACCTGATCCACTCCAGCTGTTCATCATTACAATCACCAGCTGCAGTTCATCTCTCCACGCTTCATAAACTCACCGCTGTTCTCTCACCTTTGTCAGATCGTTGTTTGATGTTCTCCTGTCTTCTGGTTCGTGTTCCTGCCTTGTGTTTCCTGTTCGTCGTCTTCTGTGTGGATTTGGATCGTCTCACCGTTTGTCTTCACGTCACCGGTATTGACCATCGAAGTCCCTGCGTCACCCATCTCCACCTGGCTCACTGCACCCTGGACTTGTGTGTTTTGTGCTTTAAATAAACACTGTTTATACTCGCGATTGCTTCCTGTGTTTCTGCCTAATATGACAGATCTATGTTACACACTACATGAAAGGTAATTTTCAAAATTCCATAATAGGTGCCCTTTAATGACGTCAAGTATAACATATGCAGTATCTATTCAACTGCAATTATTTGGCATAGAGCTGCAGCACACACATCTAATGCTGGGCAGTAATTGAGTCACCTAGTTTATTTTGAGATGGCTCATGTGTTGACCCTCTTGAGTTTATTTGTATTTTCTCAGATTGGGCTCTCTGACACTCTGACAGCAATGTCTTGTGTGGCTCAAATATGGGTTTAATACGTAAGGGATAATGTATAGCGAGGCGGTTGTTATAACGAAAACCGCCCCGAGAGGCGACGCGAAGCGGAGGGATCTTAATCAGCCTGAAGGGTTTGTATTCGCTATAACGACTGCCTCGCTATACATTATCCCGCTTATTACATGGCTACCTACCAAATAAATCAATAATTTGACTCAAAATATTGATTTAAAAAGGAGTTTATTGATTTAAAAACGATTGTATTGCTTCCGCTAAAAAAAGTCCATTCCGTCTCTGAACTGCGTCCCCATGGCAACGGTCTGTTATACTAAGCAGCGTCTGTTATCAAGAATTATAAAACGGTTAGTTCCAATCCTTGATTCTGATTGGTCAATAGCTGTGCTTTATTCACGATAAAACACGGCTATGACCGCTTCACCCAATAGTTCTATGAATCACTACACAACACCCCTAGCAACCACTCTTCGCATCTTAAACACATGTTTGATCTCATTGATATTGTTAATTAGTAGAGTAGAATATTGTGAGAGATGGAGTAAGCAGCTGTACCTGCATAGTAGACATAGCATTTTCCTTCAGGTCAGTCCTATATTCATAATAAAATTCGTTTGAATGTCCAGCCCGTTCTCATCCCAAGGCGTAATATAATGACGCTTTTGCCAAAGCGTCTATATCGAACGCGCATGGTACCCTTTAGCGTCAATATGAGACGCCGATATATATGGGTCAGAAGGCGCCTCCTAGCGGTCTAACCCTAACCCTACACCATACCTAAACCTACCCATCTCTCTGCGTGTTATATTGACGCTAAAGGGTTCCATGGGCGTTGGATTTAGACGCTTTGTCAAAGTGTCAGAATATGACGCCTTGGGATGAGAATGCGTTGGAATGTCCGCTGCGATATCTTGTCCTTTTAACAGTAAAGGGGTTTTCCGTGCCTATCGTCATCTGTCAGTTGCGTCTTTCTAAAGTCTTCTCTACTGACTGACTCACTTCTTAAGACAGTCTTTGCCGCCATCTATTGGCGAATTAATGTATGTAGTAACGTCTGTTGCTGTTTACGGTCGGGGACTATTTTTTTCCAGCGGAAGGAAGGCTTTTAGTGATTTTATTTCATGAAAGTTGCATAGATACATATTTTTCGGCTTTTATAATTTTTTTTTTTTTGGTGTGGTAACCGTTTTATAAAAGCAATAAGGTACTCGAGGCAAGTGCTGTATCGTGAATAAGTAACGGCTGAAGGGGTTGCAGGCACTCCGCTTCGCGTCGTGCCTAACAACGCCCTTCAGCCGTTACTTATTCACGATACAGCACAGCCTCTCGTACCTTATTGCTTACATAACAGACCGCATTCTACATTGGAATTCTACCAAGCCATGTAATAAATGCTGTTAATGAATGCCTTCTTTAGTCTGTTGGCTATTTAGTTTTTTAGGCACACGTCACTTACACTATTTACACTGACTGCAGTCTTGAGAAAGTTTACATATTATGTACTGGTGTTATGGTTGCATACATATTTCTAAAATTGTAGATTATGATGTTTTTGTTTAGTTATTATTATTACACAATACTTTTTTCTGACCTTTTTAATCTTGCCTCTGACGAATAACGCAAATTGCTAATAACTAATAAAAATGTAATTAAAACTAAGCATAAAAAAAAACTAAACTAGCAAACCCACTATAAAAACGCATTAAAACTAAACTGAATCTGAAAACAAAGTAAAAACAGAAAACAAGTAAAAACTAAATAAAAATTAATTTAAAAATGCAAAACTATAATAACGTTGGAGGGCAGTTGAAGACCACTTATTGTCTCACTTTCATTTAAAATAGATTTTCACCAGTTTCTGCACTAAAGCAAACCAGGGTTTGTATGTTAAGTCTATATATAATGCATGTTTTATTTTGTTTTCAATAGGTAAGGAGTTAAAAGAATTTGACGTACACAAGTTTATCATTGGACACTTTAATATATTAAGTAGTTATGTGCAACCAACAGTACAAAACAAATTGGTTAAATGTGCACTGTTGTTTACATGTTTATGTAAGAAACAATCTCTCAATAACATTGTTATATATATATATATAGAGAGAGAGTAACAATTGTAGTAACAGCATGCAAAAACTGTTGAGTTATTATCTTACAGGTGAACATAATACATCTGTAGAACAGTGATGCATAAAACAAAAGGAAAAAGTAAGCTTTACAATTTTTTTGTAATCTGTGTAGTACAGTAAGTTTAAGTAATGTTTTCATTAAACAAATAAAAGTTAAAGATTAAAAACATGAGCAATCGTGCATAAATAGTAAATTGGATAAATGTGAACTGTGGTTTTCACACATATTTACGTAAGAAACAATATAATAACTGTATCAACGTTTATACTGTAATAACTTAGTTTAGAGATTAAAGTAATAAATATGAACATTTATGTATTCAAAACAAATATAGCTTCATAAACATTTTTGTAATGTGTGTGGAAAAAGCAATTTTCCAGCAAATGTTGTTTAAATTGTAAGAAAAAAAAAGTTATTAGAATGTTAGTGTAAATATAAATAGTTTATAAACATGTAATGCATTGTGTGTGTTAGAGAGTGTGTGTGTGTGTGTGTGTTGTTAGATTGCTTTGTGTTTTTTTTTTTTGTCATGTTCTCATGTGTGTCGGGTGTTTTAGTGTTTTCTTCTGAGATATCATTATTACTGAAGTCGGTTCCTCATCACTGTCACAGATGTCCGGTGTGCTTTGTTTAGCTGTGTGTAGATCTATTATCTGATTACTGTTTGAAATGAAGTACTTTTACGCAGTATTTTGCATGTGGGGCAACGATGGAAACTGTCGTTTTTGGACAAGGCATGTTGGGCGGTATGACACTTGGCACTGTTTTGTCATGGTCATCGTCGCACAGGTGATGTCTGCTGATATTGTGTTCACTGTGGCGGAGGAGTTTGGGTGTCTTCAGTAGTAGTAGGCTTTGCAATTGTTTTGTGAATTGGTGTTATGGTGGTCACACGTGTAGTGATGAGTGCAGATCTTGTCATTGAATTTTCTGGTGGATAAATTAGTAAAGTTATAAGCTTTGCCAACATCGACAAGGTTTATTTGCGTGTCCCATAAGTTGTGTCCGACAGGCAGCAGGTCTTCAGTTCACAGTCATTTTCTCCTATGTCGACGGTTGTGTTGGAAATGTCCATTGTGTAGACCGATGCCTCCGGTTTGGTGTTCTGTAATCAATAAAATGTTAACAATTGAAGTACATTATGTTCATTGATTATTAAAATCAGTTTATATAATAAAGGGGAAAAAAAACATTTTGACAAGCAAGTTATTGGGAGATTTATATTTTTTATTTAATTTAAATATTTATAACGTAATTAATTGAGATAGTAGATATGTGCTGTTATTTGGTAATGTGATAAACCGTGTTAATGAATATGCACAATATTGTTATTGCAGGCATTTCAAAATACTTTGGAAAAATACATTTGAAATGACATTTTTTTTCAAATGTGCATTATTTTCCATCAATTCCTTGAAAAAATAACAAGAATTGTACAGAATTGAAAACTGTGACCGTAAAATTGTGATACAAACTGAATTGTGGGTTTTGAGCCTCCTCTATTCAGCATTGAAAATACCGTAAAACCTCAAATAATAGCCGAGTCCCAAATAGACGTCTCTTTTACATGCCTGGTGTGGCGACAGGTTTGGGTAAATAAAAGCTGGTCTCAAATAGAGGCCGGGTCTGTTTTTTAGTTTCGGGTTGTATTAAATCTTCTAAAACCAGTCAGATCGTCCGCTTTTTGGCGGCCGCCAAAGCAAATTTGTGTCCCGCCAAAGCCTTTTTTGATTGGTGAGTGATGAAGAATATAATGACTGATGTGCTTGACAGAGCACAAACGAGCAGAGAGAGAGAGAGAGAGCGAGCGAGCATTTTTTTCGATGCATTGATTAATCTAACGATTCATTTTTCCAGTCCGATTCGATTTCGATTCGGTTATCGATTATCTCCCCATTAATTGACTAATAGCAATTTATACATGTTGATTTACATATCTGAATGAAAAAAAACATGAATTCCTTAACATTGCAATATATATTTATTGCTCTTAAAATTCCAAAATAAAAGACTATACAAGTGCAAAGTAATGCATTCTTAAGCCCTATTCGCACGGGATTAGTACTATCTGGGGACCTCGTGTGATTTTTAAATTACCCCCCCACATCTGAATTTCGTGTGGCGCATTCGCACGGGATAGCCGAAGCCTGTGATTATCCTCAAATTTACTGACTTATCTCCCGGATATGACGGCGAGGCTATTGCTTGGAAATGTCTTGCCGTTATTATTGGTCTATCTGTATGATATCATGAACAGAAGAATGTTCTTTACCGCATGCTGCTATATGTCATTCATTCATCTCCATCTAATCATTATTTTTGCTTTTGCTCTTCTGATGATTTTCAGCTTTCTCTTTCAGAAAATTGTATAGCTGTATGGTGTATAGCGATATGACCCAGCACCCAAAATACTATCAAAACACTCCAGCGCAGCCTCATTCTTCGCGAAAAATGGATAAAAAGGCGCGCATGAAACAAAAACCTTTAAAAATTATATTCGATCCACCAAATCACAGAGATGCCGATTCGCACGGGACTAATATTATCACTGGACATCGGTGTTCAGCGAAATATGGTAGGTCAATTGCGGGGGAATTTTTACTTTACAAATTACAGACATGGCCGATTCGCACGGGATTAAGATCACAGACAACCTCCGCAATTATTACAAATGACTAGAGGTCCCCATATAGTACTAATCCCGTGCGAATAGGGCTTTAGTCAGAGGTAGCATTCAATAAAACTCTAAAGCCTTGAAAACACATAGGCCTAGCTTACTGAAAAAGTGCATCTTGTAATTCTTCTTTCAGATGAAAATAACAACTTGATGTCTAGCATTTAATAAAAAGAGTCTTCATTTTCTTTTCTGACATACCCTACTCCAGTTCTTGTTAAAACATACCAGACATGCAAATTCTGTGCATTTTCAGCACTTTTTGGGTGAAATCATATTAATTTTAATATTAAAATCATATCCATCAAAAGTGTGCTTTCACTTTAATTGAGCGTGAGCAGCAGCAAAGACTCTGCTCCAAAACCCGCGCTTCACTGCTGCTCACGCAACGCTCATGCTCGACGCTCGCGCTCTGCTCCTGCTCCCGGTAGTACTTCGAGTAGTTCACGTAGTAAAACAGTGTAGCCCGTCTGTGTTACACGTCACACGCAACACACACGACCAGCGTCGTCCAATAGTGAGCCTACGTGTGACGTATAACACAGAAGTGCTACGCTGCTTTACTACGTGAACTTCTAGAAGCCCACAGAGAAGGAAACGGATATAGTTGAATAAAATCTTTGTTTTTGTTTGTTTTGGACCAAAATGTATTTTCGATGCTTCAAAAAATTCTAACTAACCCACTGATGTCACATTGACTACTTTGATGTGTTTATTGCCTTTCTAGACAAGGACAGTATACCATACATACATTTTCAATGGAGGGACAGAAAACTCTCGGACTAAATCTAAAATATCTTAAACTGTGTTCCGAAGATGAACGGAGACGGGCTTGGAATGACATGAGAGTCATTCATGACATAATTTTCATTTTTGGGTGAACTAACCCTTTAATTATCTTAATCAACAGATTTGGGTGACTCAGTGCATCAGAGTAATGAATTTATGTTTAAAATGTACAGAATTCCTATGGGGGTCATTGCTTGCTAGAGGTACTGAGCTGCACCCACAAAAATAATGTTGGAAAACACTTTAGGCTATATGACCTACGAAAAATACAAATTTAATCACCTTATTATTAAAATACATCAGGATTTTACCACCTTTGCCTCATTTTAACCAGGAGAAACCCTGGAATGGCATTGATTAAACTTGGGAGTTGTTGATTTTTGCAGCCCATGGGTGCATATATGCATTTGCTATTTAAACAATGTGGCACAGAATTTGAAACTTAAAATTTGCTTTTAGCTGAAACTAGTAAAAAAAAAAGGCCTGGGGCTTCACTGGGTTGACTGTATGATAAGGCGGTTATTGTCAGATTAGCTGCATTTCCACTGTTGGGCCAGGGCTGGGCCAGACTAGAGCTTGCAGTTACCGCTAGTTTAAAGCGGCGTGCTCCGTCAGACGCTCTGACAGATACATCTCCTGACAGATACATGTCCTGACAGATACATGTCCTTACAGACAGATACTTGCGCTGCTGTCCTGACAGATACATGTCCTGACAGATACATGTCCTGACAGGTCCTGATATATAGATACTTGCGCTGCTGTCCTGACAGAGACATGTCCTATATAGATACTTGCGCTGCTGTGTAATGTGTTTGAGATGTTGTGCTTTCCACAGTGCATAACCTACATTTCACAGGTATATATTCTTCATCTGTAAATGTTAGAAACTCGTGCAAATATTTCCATTTTGCGGTCAGGAGTGAATCTCCGCCAAACTTTGATTTCACAAATTAATCGATTTCCGTGAACGAGTGATGCGCATGTGCGAAAAACAGACGGGAGCGCAAAAAATATATACAGTACTGTGCAAAAGTCTTAGGCACGTTAGTATGTTCGCCCCAAAAAATGGTTTTAAGCCAGTAATTTGTATCTTTTGCTGTAGTGTGTTTGTTGGAAATATCAGTTTACATTTCCAAACATTCATTTGGCCATTAATTGTAATAATACAGTGAGATTTTTAAATGCACATGGAGTCTGACAACAGTTGGTTTAATCCACTCAGAGATCTGATCTCACCATCATCAAGTCCATCTGGGATTACATGAAGAAACAAAAAACTGAGACAGAATAAATCCAGAAGAACTGTAGCATTGTCTCCAAGGCTCTTGAAGAAACCTTCCTGCAATGCTACAGTACTGTGAAAAGTTTTAGGCACTTGTGTAAAAATGCTTTGAAGTGATGAGGCTTTAAAAAATAATGTCATAAATAGATTTTATCAATGAACTTCTATTAACTAAATCAAATCAATATTTGGTGTGACCACCCTTTGTGTTTAAAAAATTTTTTTTTCAGGTACACTTGCACATAGTTTTTCAGGTAGCTTTGCAGGTCGATTTCTTCAAGAGCCTTGGAGACGTTGCCGCTATTCTTTTGGATTTAGTCTGTCTCAGTTTTTTCTGTTTCTTCATGTAATCCCAGATGGACTCGATGATGGTGAGATCAGATGATCCTGATCATACTGGCTGTTGTCAGACTCCTTGTGCATACAAAAATTTCACCGGATTATTACAATTAATGGCCAAATTACTGTTTGGAAATGTAAACTGATATTTCCAACAAACACACTACAGCAAAAGATACAAATTACTGGCTTAAAACCATTTTTTGGGGCGAACATACTTAACGTGCCTAAGACTTTTGCACAGTACTGTATATAAAATATATATTGCTGCTTAATTATTTTTTGTTGAACAATAAATGTGCCATATGTAGAAAGTAAATGTATTTTTATGATAGCAGTAACTGTAAAGTGATTATTGTAATAGACCTAATCTAATGTAGGTTCATTAGTTTGTGCTTTTGTTTGTATTTATTTAAAATTTTAGTTTAGTGAATTTAAAAATTAAGTCATTACTTTTGTTTTTAGATTATAATGTTATGTGTAATGTGTATGTGATGTTATGTGTAATGTGTATGTGATTGTATGTAATGTGATTTAATGTAATGTAATATGATTTTAACAAATTTTTGCACATAATTTTCTATTTGTAATTTGTTCTTATTTTAATAATGACTATCAATATTTAAAATTTACATGGATCAAAAACAACTAAAACAATAACTAAGCTGATTTTATATATATATGTATATATATATATATATATATATATATATATATATATATATATATATATTAGAGGTGGGCATAGATAAAAAAATTTAATCTAGATTAATCTTGAAATTAATCTAGATTAATCTAGATTAAAATGGCTCATTTGAATTCTCCCGAAGGCATTCAGAATATGTGTGCTACTCAAATAATGACTAAAAGTAAGTATTTGAGAATAGTTCGCCTCGCGTAGGGATGTGCATTTCTGCCAAAAATGCCATTCGACAATCGAGGAGCAAAAGTCGAATATCGTAAAAAAATTTTTTTAAAAACCCCGCAATGACAGAAAGGGAGGCCAATTTCATCTTTAGCGATTTGTCATCAAACAAACTGTTTATTAATTGAACAAGTAACATGTTTTCGTCGTTTTTTTTAAAAAAGTAGGCTAATTGGAAGAAGAAAAAAAAACAATACGCACGACAGTCCGTTTTTGCACCGCCAATTAGAGTTCTCAACAGGCCTGAAAATTGCAACCCGACCCGACCCGGCCCGTGGGTTTTAAAGCCCGGACCCGATGTAACCCGACACATCAACATGTTATCTGGCCGAACCCGGCCGCGGCCCGACTCCGTCGATTTATTTATTTTTTTCTCATACACATATTATCATGACCAGCACTCCAGCAGACGGGAATTCAAATCAACCTTTAATGTTCACGCATTTTAACAATACAAAATCAATACAAAAACAACTGAAACAATAAACCTTAAATGTATAAATAGGCTAGATATATAAATATGCCTTAAATAAAAATCTTCACACTAATAAATAAAAAGAACTCAAACATGTACCCAGCCAGCGGGCGGCTACTTTTCACACCACACAATTTTTTAAGAGTTTTGAAACAAAAATAGGTCTAGCCTACAAACATAATCGTATGCTTATTATAAGGCATCGTGGAGGAACAGTAGTGCGTCCACAGTGGATGGACTGAGGCGTGTTCTCCTCTCTTCAATGGTACGGCCAGCCACACTGAATACCCTCTCGCTGCTGCTGGCCGGAACACAGGGCACCTGCCGTGCCAACTGAGCCAGTTTGGGATACACGCTGCTGTTGGTCTTCCACCAGCCCAGCAGGTCCTGATCGTCGGTCATTGTTGGCCATTGGCGGACATAAATGTCAACCTCATCCTCTTCTGATTTGGTCTCCCCCCCGACCCCGAATTCATTTTCCCATTCAACAAAGCACGGTGATTTCTTGGCGGCGGGTGCCAGTGCTGCTGCCGACGATGAAGCACTTGTCTCATGGCTCGCTTCACCTGGGCCCTCGGGTACCAGTTGCTGCGCAGCTGACAGGCGGGACTTGACATATTGTTGCACATTTATCCTTTGGTCAGCGGGCAGCATCCGCAACTGGTTAAATTTCGGCCACAGGAATGTTGCAGCTTTGTGGAGATCAGTGACAGACTTGGCCATTTTTTCCTGCAACCAGTGCGCATGGTGTTGATGCACAGCCGCCAGCTGGGCAGTATCATTGGCATTTTGCTGGCAGTGGTGTCGGAGTCGCTCTACCCATAGCAGCGCAAGATGCAGTGTGGGATATTTGTCCCCCTCCAGTTCACACTGAGCATCATAAAAGGGCTTCAAAAATGACACCAGCATGCCCAAAGTGTCGGGGGTTATTTTTTCAATCCTGTCACTCTCTCCACGCGCTTCCAGTTTGTCCTGTAGCTCCGCGTAAATATCACTGATGGATTTAAGTGTCAAATACACAGTGCTGAAGTGTGTATCCACCATCTACTGCCAAGAATTTCCTGAGTGGTTCTTCCCCCCCCCCCCCTCTCTACCCTTGACAGAGGAGCAGTGAAGGGCTGGGTGGAGTCATCGTTGGTGTGTGTGTCTGTTCCACCGCTTGTTCCCAAAAAGGGTGGAGCAAGCAGTACCCATATATCAAAGAAAGAGCAAATTCCTCTGTTCCTGGGTCCCAAGAGGGCAAGTCTGGCGGTGTGTGACCCTCTAAAGCCTTGCACCCCTCAGCCCACTCTTGTTCACCAGCATGGCAGCTGGGTGCGGTTGTCGTTCACCACACTCAGACCCTACTTTGGGCCTTCCGAGCCGGATCCCTGTCCTCCACCTTGCTGCCCCACCTCGGGTACGTCTGTGGTCCCTGGTTTGGCTTGCGATTCCCTTTCGATACAGGCTTCCGCCCAAGCTCAGTGATATTCATCACACCTAAGTGTTGAGCAAATATGCTCCTAAAAATAGTGACTTTGTCACACCTAAGTGTTGAACAGTGCTCTTGTCTTGTGTACGCCCATCGCAGTCTACTGCCAAAGGACGCGATGTAGCCTCTTCCTCCAGCCGATATTAAGGCCGTTCAATTTGTTACACAGAGATGCATTTCCAAATGCTCCGTCCCCAAGATTGGTCTGCAGCTTTCGACCTGAGAGACATGTACATCAGATCTTTATCCTTCCGCACCACAGGCCATCCTGTGTTTGTGTGTCCGAAAGGTGTGAAGTATCAGTACAAAGTCCTACCCTTCAAGTGCTCATAGCCAGTTGAGTCCTGGCAACTCGTCCACGGATTAAGGATCTCTTTTCTAGTTTGGAGATAGATTTGGCCACTGCATCTCTAAAGATGAGTGTGTGGATAGTTAGTGCTCTTCAGAGGCTCCTGGGGCATATGGTAGATGCAGCCGCTCGGCTTCCTCCATATGAATACCACTTCAGCACTGACTTTATGGCCGAGTCCCGAGGTGACCGTGGCAGAGAGGCACACTCTGTGTGAAAGCACCCTGGCCTGCCACCAAACCCTCAGTCCGTAACAGACCTGTTGTTTCTCCGGACCAACGGTCCTTAGAACGTGTCCATCAATACCACCTGAGGGGCCACGTACAAAGGGCATGCAGTAACGGAGGTCTGGGCGGCCCTCCGACTGCATTGGCATCCATTGTCTACATTGCATTCACCTTCTCCTTGGAGTCAGAAGCTTCTGAGGTCGCTTCATTCCACTATTTCTTCGCCAACGAGCCTCACGATAGCCTATGGCCAGGGAGAGTGGAGACTCCATCCCCAGGAGGTCCAGCTGGGGAGGGACCACTTCGGGGATGCAAAGTTACTTCTATTTGCCTTTCCGGATTCGTTCCTCTGCCAGTTGTATTTTTTCTGTCCGAGCGGACAACCCTTGGACAGACACTGGCTCTCAGCTGACCCAATCCCTACGGCGATCCCATATGTGTATTCTTCCACAGTATGTCTCCCTGTGGCGAGCCCGTGTCTTCCCTCACTGTCTGGTTAAGTCTCCCCCCGTCATAGGCTGGAGCCACCCAGTGACATTCCATATGTTGTACTGCCTGGTCATCCACCCAGTCTATATGTGTATTTTCCACATTTTACCTCCTGTGGGCAGGATGTGGCTTCCGCAGCATCCCTTCCTTCCATGTACAGGGAACGCTTTCCCAGTGATCCTGCAGGAATAGCAGTGACTTCCTTGGCCTAAGCCATGTCCCGTCTTCTTTTAATCGGGGGGATCAGGTGGCTCTGTCTAGGCACTGGAAGGTGGCAGCACTAGTGATGTATTCAAATAGATCCCCATTCAGTCAATGTCGACTACGTCTGACGTTCTCGACTGAAAGGGAACGTCGTTGTTGCATATGGGAGGACGTAGTCCCCTCGCCACTACTGCTGGACCACTGCTGACTCCGGGGGCAGATCTGCTCCTCAGCGAAAAAGCAACTGGTGCGTGCGTCCACTTCCGTATTTATACCTGCGCTGCGGGGCGGAGCGTGCCAAGTATGGAGACGATGACCCCTACGCCGCTGTTCTGCTCTCCAGAGCAAATACAGAGTGTTAACTCTCTTGATGAATGCTCGATCAACATCAGCCATCTTGAAAACAGACAACCGTCAGCACTTGCCCCTCCCACAAGTGGATTTCGCCACAGATGCACGTCAATTTCGCTTCAAACTTTTGCTTTTTATGCGCGTCCAATTCGCTGTGGACGCACAAAAGCATTCAAAATGTTCAACCATCCAACTAGACGCGAATTTGACGCTCTATTCACGTTTGGTGTGAACGCAGCACTATGGTGAAATGAGCTACTTTTATAGGAAGACGGCCCACCCCTTTTGATGGGCTCTGCGCTCACTCGGCGGGATGCACCACAATTGTCTCCCGCCAACATGCTGCCTCGCCATGGGTTTGTGCAGTTCCCACTGAGCAGCCAATGAGCACGCTCAGAGCACTGCTCTGTTGTGGCTGTTCAGTAGGCAATAGTAGGTAATAAGTGCTGCCGGTTGCCCCCTACCGTATAACAGTGAACATTTTTCATCAATGGCAGGTAACCGTTTTCTCACAAATTATCAGTCCCTCCAGGATTTCGCGATGACGCGATCGCAACTATTAACGCAACTTCGAGAAATCCTTGTGAATTCAGTGCGACTTGAAATTTTGACCAATCACCGCAACTTTTCTGCAACTTTGACCAATCATCACGGTCTCCTGCAAAGCGTTGTCATACGTCAGCAATCTCACCTCCTTGTTTTGTTCAGAAGACGCAGCAAAGATTTGTGCGGCCAACGTCTCACATTTACCTACAAAAATAACCGCAAAGGACCGTGAAAAACAGTATCCAGATGTTCTTTATGAAAGCGGGGGTAAACTGTTTTGCAAGTTGTGCAATATTGTTGTTGAACATAAAAGGAAATCGACAATTGACAAACACTTTGCCACCGCTAAACATATGCGGAAAATGACAGAAACGCATGGAGGCTGTAGTAAGACGAGACAAATCACCGTGACACAGGCTGTTGCATCCCGATCAATTGCAAGCTCTGAAAAAATCAAGCTAAGTTGGTTTGAATATATATTTATATATACAATGCATGGTAACTTAGAGGTAACATTAATGTACTGTAGTTTATCACAGAGTGACTAGCAACCGTAGTTTTTGTTTGCATGACACTGAATTGAGTGTGTGTGTGTGTCACAGGCCGGGGCGCCGAAACGGACCTTGAACACCGCCCCTTTCAAAGTGCACCACCCCGAGGAGTCTGACCAGAGACACACCACAGACAGGACAACGTGATGAGTTACAAGGTTATGTTGCTTTTGTAAAGACTAAGGGGCGGATCTAATCCGTGGGGAATTTTGCATATCATAATTAATAATTGGTAATTAATAATTATTCATACAATTTTGGATTAGATCAGTCTTACATTTAATTTAACCTCCCTCTAAGGGAGGATCTGTCATTTTACCTGCATGCCTACCTGTGTATCCTTGTATTTTAACTACAAGTTGATTGCAGTTAATTACACGGATCACGTCTTACCAAGCAGGCAAAATTAATTAGCTCAATTGCCAGAATAATATTGTGGGGATCCACAATATCATCTTACTTTATAGGATTTCAGGAAACGCAATTCTCTGGCCAGAAGAATTGGGTTTCCCGCCCCATAAACACATACTCTTTAACGTATCTTTAATTTATAAGCTTGTAGCATATCGTTTGGCACTTAAGGGACTTGAGATTGAGCAAAGAGAATGAATCAATCAATGAATATAATGGATTTAATAAGGCAGAACTACTTATATATTTACTACTGTTACATGATATATATATATATATATATATATATATATATATATATATATATACACACACATACATACATATATATACACAGGTATCTACAAACATAATATGCATACAAAACACAAGACATCAATGAAAGAGTGAGTGTGTGAGATATGGCGATATGGATAACTTAACGTAGATGATAGCGAGTAAGAGAGAGAGAGAGAGAGGGTTACATTCACCTAGACAGTCAACTTTCCTGAAACAACACGAAAACACATTCTTAATGCTCTGAAAACCGGGTAACCCAAATTTACTTGCATGTGGAAGGGTTCTCTCATGTGTTGCTGCGTTCCTTGAGCGGCCTGCATGGTCTAGCCGCGTTTTGGACGGCAGATCTTTTGTTCTCCGTGCGCGTGCGGCCCGCATGGTTTAGCTGCGTGCGTGAGCTGAATCCTTGATTCCGTGGAGTCACGTGATGCGGCGCGAGTCTTTGAACAGCGGTTGGAAGTCTTTTAGGTAACGTTACCAAGGGAAATAGTTCGGCTCAGTTCATTTCACTTCGTGGAAGTGAAACGAGTTGAATACAGAAAACAGACTTTAGACTAGAAAGTAAAGAAAAGATCCAGGATAGGATCTGATCCCCTGAGGGGACATCCGCGTGAATTACATGTTTCTGACGCGCTGGAAAGTTCAACAGAGAGCTGGGCAGAGCCGCGCTCCTACATTTATCACCTTGGAGAAAGTTGTTGGCGGGCCAATCGGGGAATGGATGTTGTAGCGGGAGTCCTCGGTTTATTGTCCTTTGTTTGAGAGAACGTGCCCCTCGTGGTAAAGGGGTGTGTTCAAGGAGGGTGTATAGTTTAACAGTTTGAATCTTCAATGGCAGTAAAACCTATTAAAAATACACTTTACTTTATATCTCTGTGCATATTCAGATAGCCCGTTCCATGAGCATTTTAGAGGTGTCAAAAACATCAAATGAAAGTCAAAGGAAAAATACAGAGGTATTAAAAATGCATAAAGGAGGTATTTCTAATGTCTATTTATGCCGCGGCCAAAGATATTACACTATGACATGGGGGAAAACACACATACATTTAACAAAATATATTTAATGGTTTTTATGTCTTTAACCAACAGAAATGTCCGTCTCTTTGTTCAGAGACACTCCGATGAGTTATAAAGTCTTGTAACAGGAGCCTACCTCGTGTGTTGGGGAAGGGAAGGGCTCGTGTGTGTGTGTGTGTGTGTGTGTGTGTGTGTCTTGCACGTTTAAGTCCTGGGGGAGGACGATGGTTTGGAAGCAAGTTCACCTGACAAGAGTCCCTACACTTTATTAGATTAAAATAGTCTCTTAAAACAGGGCATCAATCCACCGATCTCTTCTTTGTCTTCCAAGGTCCCAAGGACATCGTAGCTGCAGAAGGAAGAGCTCTCACTGGCGTCGACAGTGGTAATGTATCCCTCAGCAAATCTTCCGGACAGGCCGTGACCAGCACTCAGGTAAGGAACTTCCCAGTGAACCTGCAGGACAGACAGTGACCAGCACTCGGGTGAGGGACTCCACAATGGATCTTCGGGACAGACAGTGAACGGCACCCAGGTAAGGACCTTCACAGCGATCCTGCAGGACGGACGGTGACCAGCACTCGGGTGAGGGACTCCACGGCAGATCTTCGGGACAGACAGTAGGTAGCATGCAGGTTAGAATTTCACATCGAATACTCAAGTTAGAATTGCACAGCAAATTCTCAAGACAGACTACAGTGGCTGAGAAGTGGGAAGCTCTCTTTGGCATAGGCTAAGTACAGCACTCGATTGGGGCACCCTTTTCAAATCACATCAGCACATTGGAGAGGTTGATGGCTCTTTTCTGCTTAAGGCTCAATCTAGAAACATTTCTAAAATGTTTTAGTCATTTTTAATGTTTCTAGAGTGATACATGTTTGAATAAAGGCTTTTTAACCAGAAGTGCCTCAGATTTGTTTCTTCTGTAAATACAAGTTTGATACCCAACAAAAGAGCACTTTAACCTGAAAACTTTAATTCAGAGAGAGATTCTTCTTCTTCTTCTTTGTTTTATTGGCAACCGCACTTTACAGTGCATTACTGCCATCATCAGGTAGCTTGGATCAGAAACACTTCCTATTTCCTTAACATTTCTACCCTTCCCCACCCCTTAAGAGAGGAGGAGAGAAAAAACAAACAAAACAAAAAAACATTAATTTAACCCACTGACGCTGCGTGTTCAGCTCCTCCAGTTTCCGCCCCACCTCCCTTTAACTCCCACTTCTCACCATAACCTTACATAACCCTCAGATGAACTTTCCTTATCCCACACTATACTTAATCCACATCTACTACATCTCTCTATAAGCCTATACTTATTAATCCTACATTCTCTTCATTAAACCTGTATTGTTCAGAAACTGAAACAACGCACTGACTGTATTATTTCCTATATTTAAATCTAATATATTCTTTAATGTTAACTCTTTCCCTTCATTCTTCCATACTACTTCTCTTAGCAGTTCTCTTTCTTCTTCATAACCCTTACAATTAATAATCACATGTTCCACAGATTCACTCTGTCCACATTTATCACATAATCCTGTTGGATGTTTAGATATTAAATGTAAAGTTTTATTCAAACCTGTATGTCCCACTCTTAGTCTTGTAATTATACTTTCCTCCCTTCTATTTCTCCCTTTTTTTTACCTTCTCCCACTTTCTTTTGTATTGCATATAAATGTCTCCCTTTACTCTCATTATCCCAATATTGTTGCCACCTTTTAATCACTTTCTCTTTTATTACTGATTTTATTTATTTTATACTATGTGGTATCTCAATTTCTACCATTTCCTCATCTACTGCTTGTTTAGCCAATTTATCTGCTTCTTCATTTCCTTTAATTCCCACATGGGCTGGGACCCACATAAACTGTACTTCTATTTTACTTTGCTTCAACTCAAAGAGATTTTGCAGGATTTCCATCATTAAATCTGGTCTTGATTCTGATTTTTGATGATCAATACTGACTATTGCTGAATATGAATCTGAACAAATGACTTCAGAGAGAGATGAGGAATAAAGGAGCTGATGACTCACTCACAGGCTGATTACTCTAGGCTCCTCCCACTCATCCTCCTCCTCCAATCAGAATGCTGGAAGACTCATTGATCACAGCTGTAATGGAGGACAGAAGCTTTAAAAAGCTCTTGTGGAGAATCAGTGTCTGTCTGACTCTCAGATCTCTCTCTATCTCTGTCATTTTCCTCCTGCGGTATGGTAATATAATGTTTCCTCCTGTCAGCTCTAGTCTCTTCTGGGCTGTTTGCTTTTTTAAAATCAGTTTGGCTCTCTGTTTTGCTCATTATGGGGGAAACTTTTGACAAAAAACATTTTGAGTCTCTTACCCAATTGGATTTTTTGTCCAGCTAACAATCTACATGAAGGAAAGTTTGACCTCAGATTATTTAAGACACAGAAAAGAAATGGATCTTTTCAGCATTTATGTTTCAAAAGATGTTAGTTAATTAGTGAATCCTGAAAACTGAAGCTGTATGGCAGTTTCCACACTTCATGAAGCAGCACAGCCTTTTTCAGCTGTGATTTAATAATAAAGGTTTCTTCAGCATCTTGGCAGTGTTTCTGAAGGATCAGAGTTTGTTTGAAGTGAACACAAGGACATATTAATAAAATGGTGTATATATTGTGTTCCTTGTGACACAAAGGTTTACCTTTTTTCTTTCTTTCTGTAGAATAAAACCAATCATCTCCAGAATGAGAGAAATTAGTTCTGATCACAGATTAAAGCTGAGGCTGAATGTAAGTCTGGGAATGCAAACTTTAAAGCTGCCAGTTTGCAAAGTTGCATTAAAGTGTCTTACATTTGTTTAATTTTATATTTTCAAAAAGACTCCAAGCGTACAATCAACATTCCTCATGCAGGTTTAAAACGACATGAGGGCTAGTAAATGGCCTAAAACTGGGCAAAAAAGAAACCTCCCTCTTTCAAGATATTGTATTTGAACTTTTTACCCATTGAACACGGAATTTTCCGTTGTTCGTGAGAACACTTTCCCAACATACTTTTCAAACACTGAGTTTTCCAGACTTGTGTTTATGCTTTATACGGTAGGAGTGCTATTACACATCATACACAAAACTGCCCAATGTTTCAGAAAGAAATGTCGGCCCAGGGTGTTGATGGACTCGATCTACTCCAGCTGTGTTTTGATCCTCTTTCTAAATCCGATCTGAATTTAGTCCTTTACAAAAAAATTAAGCTCTTTGCTCACGTATTTTTTTTATATTTTTTTTCTACTTGCAAAATGAAAATGCATTAAGCTAAGATTGTTGCATCCGGATCCCTCCGGTAACTCCTGTCCGACCCGGACCCGTGAACCTAACAGGGAGAAAGATGAAGGAGAATATAAATAGTTATTCTTTGTGCACAACATGAACAAAGCCCATTTAAAGCTTCTACACAAACACTGCTCGGCATAAAGTGAAACCGGAAGTGTCTGTCCCTGCACTCGCTGACCGGAAATCCAATATGGCCGCCGCAAGCTACTGGACCATTACGTTTGTTGTGAAAAAAACAAACAATATAAACATTTGTTGAGAAATACTGCTCTACATTTCATATATTTATATGTCTTCTACATTTAAAATCTACACTCTGCACAATGAGGCTAAACATGTCACACCAACACAAGCAAACCCGAGTGACTGGACAATGCAGTTGAGAGCCTCAGCACTAGTGTTACAGGTTCCAGATTCACTGTACTGATGATCAACAGGTTACAGTAGTAAACTCACAGAAACAGCAGCTGTTGAGAGAGAGTTCCTCACTAGATGTGTGAACGTTACCTGGGCGCGTGTGGAGGTCTGGTTTGGCCTTCTGTAATGGAGACCTCCTGGCCCGTCCTCTGGCCGACAGAGAACAGTGCTGACACTGGGCGGTCGGGGTGGATGTCCATGATTTGTATTTTGAAGTTCGTCTGCGTTTCTTTTATGCGTTTACTGACGATTAGCAAACAAACTAAGGTTGTGCGTTCATACTGACACATGTTACCTAATTCCAATAGAGTTCAGAATGTCTGTAAATTCCAATGGTGGCCTGTATACAGTAGCCAGCACAAATCTTAGATGGAATTTTGCACTTCCACCAGATAGAGGTCTAGATTCAAATATAATTCTTTTGAAGTGATGGTGTGTTATGCAACACTGAGTAATACTGAAGATAGTACTATAAATTACAGCAACACCTCCTTCATTTCCTATTAGCCGAGGCTTGTGTTTATAACGGTAATCTTTGTAGGTTTTTCCCCCGTTCCACTGCATGTTTTTAAGTGACAAACCACTCTGTGTGATCGGTGCCTCAGCTCTTTGTTTGTTTCCCTGTGATTAATGTGAAAATTATGAAAAAAAGTGACTAAAGATTTTAAGTGCTGTTAACAGCTGTGTCCTTGAAGTAATTAAATAGATTTACGCCTCAATACCGGATACAAGATAAAAGACGAGAGGGCGTGGTTTTAACTAAAACGAATGCAGCGCTTGTGAGTGGAGAAAAACAGAAAAAAAGTGTACATGTGTAAAAGGAATAAATAGGGTTATACATGAAATATATTTTACTTTAACAAAATCAAGAAAACTGTCACAAAAAGGACCCCAATTTTATTGTTGAACAGATAAACAAACGAGGAAGCGCGCCCGTTATTCTTTATTTTACAAAGGCACAGCGTTTTGTTTTTATTGTGTGCGTGTATACAAGAGAAACTCTGATAAAAAGCTTAAATGTCTACTTTTATATGAAGTCAATAAAATTGAAAAAGGGGTTTCATGTCTCTGGCAAGTATTTGTCATTTGAAAGTCACGTGTCTAGTAAAACCGCATTTTTCCATCTTAAAAATATATCTAAATTACGACATATGCTCTCATTGACAAATGCGGAATAATTAATTCATGCGTTCATGACATCAAGACTAGATTATTTTAATGCTCTACTGGGTGGTTGCCCTGCACGCTTAATAAACAAACTACAGCTAGTTTAAAACGCAGAAGCTCGAGTTCTTACTAGAACCAGGAAATATGACCATATTAGCCCGGTTCTGTCAACCCTGCATTGGCTGCCTATTAAACATCGTATACATTTTAAAATAGTAATGGGCGATAGAAACGATATGCGATATAAATATATAAATATAAATATGCCCTGCACGTAATCTCTCTATAAATGCATTAATTCATACTAGGCTACTATTTTTCAGTCATTTTCTTTTTAACTTTAAGCTCGGGGTAATTTAAGCAAGGAAAACTACTGTATGTGTAGCCTACAAATAGAATAGCAATGCTGAAACTTTTTAGTTTATTTTATACTAAATACTGATACTAAAAATAGTGATTTGAAATAAAAAATAGAGAACAAATGTTTTGTTTGTGGTACAGCTGTAGATCAGTTGCGCATTGCAAACGCAGCATATGTGAAAGTATGTGTGAAACAGGCGTGCACTAAAGGAAAGAAACACAATACTAACCCTGACCCTGTCCGGCAGCGGCCCTCTCCTCATCAGCTCCTCCAGAGCCAACTGGGCCGCCTTCTCCCTCGCCGTCCTCTTATTCCATCCCGACCCCTCCGGGAACTCCTCATCCCCCAGGCGGACCCGGACCGTGAATCTGATAGAGAGAAACATGAGGAAGGAGAATATAATAAATGTATTCTTTGTGCACAACATCTAGTGGCGCTTTTCCACCTCATGGTACTGTACGATACTAACCCCTGACCCTGTCCGGCAGCGGCCCTCTCCTCATCAGCTCCTCCAGAGCCAACTGGGCCGCCTTCTCCCTCGCCGTGTTCTTATTCCATCCCGACCCCTCCGGGAACTCCTTATCCCCCAGGCGGACCCGGACCGTGAACCTGATAGAGAGAAACATGAGGAAGGAGAATATAATAAATGTATTCTTTGTGCACAGCATCTACCCACACACAGCTCAGTGTGTGATCAGTCCTGACACACTTGTATGTAAATGGTTCTGTCACTCAAATAAGAGCACAGTTTATCTGTCAATATAAATAAAACGCACACTCACTCATTTCAACAGATTAAGTGGAGTTATGATAAGAAGCCGCTGTCTGATGATCCACTAATTACTAATATTGTTTATGAAGACTTGATATGCATCCTGGAAAAGGCTGTGTAGCCGGAACACGTAGATCTACACCTTTTAATTGTTTTTATTTAGCTCAGTTAACAAAAGGCTTTTTACTTCACCACATGAGTGCCCTGGAGTATTTAATAATCATAAGTATTCATTTAATTTGAATATTTTAAAAGCCTTGAAACACAGCATTATTCAATGTGTGGCTTCTGGCAAAGACAGCGTATAGATTGCTAGTGGGTAAACTGCTGCTAAGTCTCAACGCTTTCCACCCTCATTTTTAAACTTTTTCTAATTTATTCCGAACACTTAAGGCGAGACACTACAGGTGAATAGGGTAAAACAATTTACTTACAGATATCACCATGAAACTTTACCAGTTGATTACTCACATGAATAGGAGAAAAAAATGTATTGCAAGTTTTCTGTAATTTTATGTTTAAATATGCTAATCAGGCTATATCTAATTAAATATGCGCTAATTTGCATATATTTTGAAGTGACAAATCTGACCATTGAAAAAAACAAGGTTCAAAATGATTTTTACATTTTGTTGATATATTCAATGAAAAGACATTTTCAGAGGGGATTATTAATATCTCCTTTTGTTACCCTGTAAATCAGAAAATACTGGCAATAGCCTTAAATTGATTTCCGCCCTATTTTTAGGCATAAAATGTCATATAAATCAGGCCCAGAATGATATATCAACAAATCCCTCTGAACAAACCTTCACAATATAGTTAGGAATACGGCTGTAAAGTTTGGTGTATGTAGGTGCTACAGACGTGAAAAATCGTCACTAGGAGTGTGAGAAACTCATTTTGAGAAAATGGCCTTTAAAGATTTTTATGGCAAAATTCCACTAATTTCTATTGAAAGCCATGAATTACAGACAAAATATGCTTTAGGTCCAAGTAAAATCCATGTATCACACTGTTTAACATCTAAAACTCATTACTGCTTCATCCATCACTGATCATAACATCCAAAACAACACATCAACAGTCCATCACCCAGGTGGAATGACAAAAACTAACTATATCACACCTATAGTAGACGTCACAGAAACATCACGTTACGCTTCTGAAGATGACTGCAGAGTCAGCAGTCGAAACTGTCAAGGTATGACAACAAACTTTAAACTTATCGTATAAGAAATAATCACTTATAAATACAAATAGTAGGCTAAATGAACTCATAATCTTTCCACATTTTGAACTACCACGGAAATGTCAGAGCGCGTCACGTGACGATTCTGAACGAATCACGTTGTCAGAAATTGGCATCAGCCAATGAGATTGTGCATGTCGAGTAAATGGCCCATTTTACTTTCATGATTCGTTGCTGATAAATAGGAAATGACCATATTTGGATCCGACAGCATTGAAGAGGAGAGAGAGAGCTTTCCAACGGTATATGTGATGACAGGGAGCAGACAGCGATCGCGGAGCAGCAGGATGATTTAGAACGCAAACTTTTGATGAATTTGAGGCGAAATCTACACACGCAAACAGACAAAGTGTAGTAAAATAAAGACCTAAATGTGTATTTTGGACTTTTTTTCAGCACAAGTCTGAAAGAATACATGTTATTGAAGACAAATAGCCCAAAATCTCAAAATTGACCAGTGAAAAAAAAAACGATGTTTTTGCCTGCCGTGTCTCGCCTTAACTCGCGTTGTACCGTGACATATCTGACACGCTGATTTCACGCAGCCGCCATTTTAAATTTGAAAGTGAGGCTCCGGTGGGAAGAACCCTGGAAGTAAAGATACACAACAATGCCTTGAACCAACCAACCTGAAGCTGCTGCCGCGATTTACACTATTGGATGTTAATATCCAATATAGGATATGTATACATTTCGTTCCTGCGAACCATATCATTTTTTATTTATAAATTAATTTCACTGTATAGTCTAAAGCAGGGTTCCTCAAACTCGGTCCTGGAGGGCCGCTGTCCTGCAGAGTTTAGTTCCAGCCCTGGTGTAACACACCTACCGTGAGTTTCTAGTGATCCTGAAGACCTTGATTAGCTTGCTCAGGTGTTGGAGCCAAACTCTGCAGGACAGCGGCCCTCCAGGACTGAGTTTGAGGAACCCTGCTCTAAAGTATGAAAGAAATGTGGCATTCGCGACTCTCCTGTGAAAGGGGACACTTCTGGTTTTCTTCCCACCGGAGCCTCGCTTTCGATTTCAAAATAACGGCTGCGTGAAATCAGCGTATTGCTGCAGAAACTACTGTACTGTAATGATGGCGAAAAGAGACGGAACAGTTTTCATTCATCAGTGGCTGCATCTGCAAAAACCTTATAGGGCCCATATTAAAATCATAACATGTTATGAGATGTTAAATAATCAGTATTAGGGCTGTCACTAACGATTATTTTGGTAATAGAGTAATCTGTCAATTATTTTGATATTTTTTTGTGGTAATAAAAATAGGCCAACACAAACAAAAGCCTTTAAAATGAATTAAAAAAAGATAAAAAAACATTTAATACATATAAATAAATAAGGGATAATGTAGAGCGAGGCTTCGCGTCGGGGTCTTGAATCTGGGCCTGAAGGGGTATTCGCTATAACAACCACCTCGTTTTGCAGCTTATTACATGGCTACCTACCAAATAAATCAATTTGACAAAATATTTCAAAGGGAGTTTATTGATTTAAAAAGAATTGTATTGCTTCCGCTAAAGAACACCGTGTCCATGGCAACGCTCTGTTTTTCATGGCAACGTGTTTTATCAAGAAATAACAGACCGCATTCTACATTAGAATTCAACCAAGCCATGTAATAAATATATATAAAATAACAATGAGGCAATAGTGTTTAGTTCAAATAAAGTATTAAAAGCAAGTAGTCTCATGTTTTTACATAACACACGCCTGCAGAGGGCGCTGATTATTACACTCTACAGATCTCAGGGTTTCTGCACACTTTTAAAAAAGACCTTTTTAAGAACCGAAGAAATTAATACCATGTATTAGGGGTGTGCAATATTGACAAAATATGTCTTGTATTTAAATATTTTAAAGTTAATATTTGCCATAGATTTCCAGGAGCATTTTCACCTATATAGGGTGAAGTCAGGTAAAATGGGACACTTTTTGGTAAATTGCATTTTAAACAACCTAAATCAGTTAGAATGTATTAAAAGTGTATGTGCTTTGATTAAATAGATTGTAATGAAGGCCACTATGGTGAAATTTTACCTATTTATTTATTAACAAACTGTTCATCTTTAAACACCATCTGACACCCTCTTCAGCAAACTGGAAGCGATCAGGTTGAGTGGGACACTTTGTTAGGAAAAGTGGGACACTATTTTATGGTTATAATGAACATGAGAAATACTACCCCACAAAGTTGGGTAAAAAGTAAATAAAACCAGAATACATGCATTAAAAATGTGTGGCGCATTATGAAGTGCAAAATACAATAACAGAGACCTTCAATTCATTTAAACTTGGAAGGATAAAAAAAAAAATGCATTTCTAGAACTAATGCAAAACATTTTCACATTGTAAACGTCATTCTACATTCTACATTACTGGAACGCAATACAGTGAGAGCAGGGGGCTCTTACCTGAGGCATGGCGGTAGCCACTCACCAGCCCTGTCACTCGCCTTTGCAGTGTTGACTTTGGGATGTTCCATGCTCTGGCTAAAAACCTTAATTTTGGTTTGTGTCCTTCAGTCACCTCCTGCTCATATTCTTCAATAGCCCCTGCCATTCTCTCTTCACTCCACTGGTTTAGTTTTCTTCCTTTCCTACTTTGCTGTCTTTTCCTTTTCTGCATTGCCCTGTTCTGTCCTGGATTGCTTTCTTCTCTCCCTCTCTGTCCCTCTCCTCTCTGTATGGGTGCCATTTCTTGTGTATATTGAAGTTGCCAACCTAAAATGTTATATTCAAACACATTATTAATACTTATAACTTTAAAAAGTTATCTTTTGTTCATGAAATGGTTGCATTGTGTTTGCTAGAATTAGCCCTAAAACTGTCCCGCTCAACCTGAAATGCACTGTCCCACTCAACCTAACACTGTCAGGTTGAGTGGGACAGTACTGTGAATCTAATTTTCACAAATATTTTATACAATTAGATGCTCATTGTTATTAATCTCTAATACACAGACAGTATAAATGTATGTAAAAGCAAAAGTTCTATTGTTACATTATAAGTGACGGAATTATCACCCTTATTATTCTAAAATATATTTGCACTTGCCGGGTGGCTTACCATGAGTTCACAGGAGTCAAGCAATTTGAAAAATAACAACCAGACCACATCTGTGAGGTCACACCAATCACAACCTTTATTTCATATCCAATAGACATTCAGCTACAACACAGTAACCATTGTTCTGATTGGCTTACAAAATTAACCCTTTACAGTACCTAAAAGCTTAAGTGTCCCACTCAACCTGATGTCCCACTCTACCTGAATTCACCCTATGGACATTTGTAGATGTATGCATCAACTTTTATGTCAAATTCTTACATTCAAATTAAATTCTATTAGAATAATTACACAATACCACTGTTACCAGTCAAATTAAATCATTAAATCAAAATCCATCTTTGCAGTGCAGAGGTGACACAGAAGTGGCATCAGATCTGCCATTAAAGCTGCCAGTAGGTGGCGGCAAGTCACTGTTTTAATAAGTGAGTCGAGGGAGTCATTCATTCAACTGATTTGATGAAACGGCTGATTCATTTGGGAAAGAAGCAAGTGGCACTGTGGTTGGTCATTGAATCATTAAATTGATTCGTTCAGAACACGGATTCTATAAAATAAATCATCGCTGTCGGTTGCATTGAGACTCTGCTATGGCTTCATTTTGAAATTCTCATCAGCAAATTAAAGGGAAAACAAACGATAATTTACATGTTCAGTTCATAATATTTGACCACTTTACGATAGAAATGCTACAGCCACTGTAATTTCAACAAGAACATGTGGACTTCAAAACATGCAAACTCAGAGCGAGGGTTTAAACTTTTATTTGGAAATCTCGAGGAACAGTTTGCATATATTTAGAAACATATTGATGTATTCTCCTGTTGGCGTAGGTTTGCAAATAATTCACCTTACACATCTGATAAAACTGCTCACATTCGTGTCTGATAGACCACCATCTTCTCTTTCATATTAAAACATTCATTAACATTATATCTAGCCAATGTGAACGTCGCAGACCGGAGAGTATTGGTTCGCGTACCATTAGAATTTGAACGATTCTTAATTTCGATTCCAATAAGGTAAAAAAAAAATAAAAAAAAACATTGGATATCATTCACATTTAGTCTTATTGCAAAACATTTATTTTGTAGCTGAATATGAATAAAAATATTTTGACTGGTTTAAAAACACCATAGAAAACAGGGGCGTTCTTGTAGTATTAATTTTCACATGCAGTTACACATTGTCGATTAAAAACAAGAAAGTGGCTGGTAAAAACATTGAGTGGTAGTAGATTTTGAAATCCACCAGCCACAGTGGCCGGTGGACAAAGTTAATTTCCATCCCTGCTGTTGCGTCGCACCGCTCGCGTCCGGTCTAGACTGGAAACAAAAATATGACACAAAATATACTTTAAAACAAACACCAGAGACCGTTGTCAGAGAGTGGCAACCTCTTGAACCACCGCTGGAAAACGGTGGTTCAACAAAGTTCGCTGGAAAACTTCTGCAGCCTAATTGGCCAAAATACTCTGTTCGACTTTTCTGAGATCATCAACTCTTCCCTGTGACCTACTTTCTGTAAGATCTGCATTTTTGAGAGAGAATTTTTGAAACTGAATTTGAAGTTCAGAATTTCTTCATCTTGAAAACTTGAATCTGTAATTTTTTAAACTGAATATTTGCAGTATAAGAATTCAGAACACAAAAACTAGCTGTTTGAAAATACATGTCTATAAAATTCAGCCATAAAAACCTTTCAGTTTGTTAAATTTCAGATGTTCAATATTCGTTCCAAAAAAATTCTAATTCAGAACTATTTAAAATTCAGTACATGACTGATTAACAGCAATGTAAATGCAAAAATGTCCTAATACTGCAACAATGCAAAGTATATGCTTTTAACCTTGCAATTTTTCACATATCATGTAAGACTCAATTTCTCCATTTCTTTGCACAAAACTCTCCAGAAAGTGGCATTTAATGGTTTATTTTTCAAAAAAAATCCCGGGGGAGCATACCCACGGACCCCCCTAGCATTTACTGTCCCCCCCAGGTTCAAAATGGCTGCTACGCCCCTGATAGAAAAGCAACTAGCCTAATATACATTTCAATCATTACTAAAGACAAGTAAACACTCAGTATTAAAGAACAAATAAACAAATCGCAATATAGATACCACTGACCAAAGATACGATTGAAATAAGCAACCCGAGTGACTGGACAATGCAGTCAAGAGCCTCAACGCACCGAAGCAGCAGCTGTTGAGAGAGTTCAGCACTAGATGTGTGTTATCTTGGGAAATGGGCTGGTCCACTTTGGCCTTCACCGACGAAGGTGACCTCCTGGCCAGTCCTCTGGCCGACAGAAAATAACAAAGTAATAGGATGATGTGCCATTTTTTTTTTTTTTTTTTTTTGTCCACGTTTCTTCGTCTTTTATGCGTTTACTGGCGGCTAACAAACAAACAAAGGTTGTAGGTTCATAGCGCCACCTACTGTGCGGGGTTTAATTTTGACCATTTTTTTAATTACTGGGGTCTGAAAACGCGCCGGCGCGTTTTGCTGGGTTTTTTTCACATAGCAGCAACATAGGGGGTGCTTCTCAATATCCCTCCTCGTCTCCTCGCTCCTCCGTCCTCCATCCTATGACCAGGTGTTACACCAGAATCTGTGACCGTCATAGTCTGTGACCGTAGTGGGCGCGGTTGTCACTGTGCTGCGTGATCTACGCAAACAGCGTAACTTCTGACTATAAGCCAAAGGTAAGGTATTTACGAAACGTTTGTTTAGAAATGATGGTTATTTACACCATAAATGATTATTTGCTTGCCCAGATTGAGCTCAATGTGTGTTTTTTTTCTTCAGAGTAGCCGACTACGTGTGTTTCCGTGTTCATTAATGTTTATGTTCTCACGCAAGAAGACAACGGCCCTGACGTCCGTGCACGTTTAGGAAAAGTTTTTTTTCTCAGTGTGTTTTGCTATTTAGAATAATATGTTATATTGAATATTATATATATATTTAATTTGTGGAACCAGTAGTCAATGAAAGACATGTATGGCACAAAAAGATTATTGACCAGCTAAGACCATCACTGACCAGCTAAGACCAGCCTGACCAGCTAAGACCAGCCTGACCAGCTAAAAAAGTGTTAGCAGTTAACAGCTGTAATTAATTCTCTAGGATCAAGTTGTGTTTTTTTTAATAAGAGGTTCTAATATCAGCCAGCTTAACAGTTTTTGGTACGTATCCTAATGACAATGATGAATTAATAATATTAATACTTTGAGTCAAAGTTATTTTCTGTTGAGATCAACAGTGTAACAAACTGTGGATAGAGATAAACATCTACGGAACCTGGAACATTTCTTTGATTAACAATTAACTTGAACTACTTGTTTATATGGAGCAATATAGATAAAGTACAAAGACAGTAAATCAGGACACTATAAAAGGAACATGAGAGGCTGTGTAGATGACAGAGCAAGAGCTGGAAACACATCAGTGAAGAATGAAGGGTTTAGTGTGTTTACTGCTGCTGTTGGAAACCTTTGTGTGTGTCGTACAGCATCAGGTAGATGGAGGACTCAATGAGAATGAGATCAGTCAACAGCTCAGATCTGAGGACGGAGGACAGAATCCACCACAAACAGACACTTTTAGAGATGAAGCTTCAACTGACAGCCAACAAAACTACCATCTGTGCTTCACTGACATCCATGCAGCACTGAGAGAACTGACCGCCGCAGTTACAGAGCAGAAAACACACATCAGAGAACTGACCGCCACAGTTACAGAGCAGAAAACAAACATCAGAGAACTGACCGCCACAGTTACAGAGCAGAAAACAAACATCAGAGAACTGACCGCCACAGTTACAGAGCAGAAAATCATCAACAGAGAACTGACCGCCACAGTTACAGAGCAGAAAACAAACATCAGAGCTTTAGAAACGAGACTGAGGGAAGAGATGAACAAAAAAAATTATGGTACCTCACCAAAACATTCACTCTTTTATCAATGATCATCAAAGTAAAACACCAATGCAATACAATGCATAGTGTAAATGTTAGTGTAAAATTTAATGCATACTGTGTAAATTGTATATCTATTAAGCAGTGTAAAATGTCATTTAACAGAATCTTTATTCCTTCACAGAAATGTCAAATCTTACTCTGGGTCAAGTGGAGTTGAGAAAGGAAAATAGAGGTGAAAGTGTGCTTGAATGATGTAAAATTCAGTGTATACATTCTCAGTGTAATCGAGTAATATATCACAATGTTGCGTATGTTTTTCAATAACAGACAGAGAAATAGCTTTTTCAGCTTCACTGATGCAATCTGGCAGTGGAGATATTGGTCCTTTTACCACTGAAATCACACTAACCTACAGGAACGTCATCACAAACATAGGGAACGCCTACAACCCAATTACAGGTAATTATTAATAAAATGGAGTCATAAAACTCAGTTTAAAGTAATGAAAACCTTCTGCTCCATTCAGACCTCTCTGCAGTGTGTAATGTGTATTAGAGAATTAAATGATCTGCCATTCAAAACTATTACGCAGTGTGTTTGGTAATTAAGCAATCATACAGGAAACATCTGATTCTGAATCTCTTGTTATTTGATTTAGGTATTTTTACAGCCCCACTGAAAGGAGCGTACATGTTCAGAATCTCTGTGTTTGGTCATGGCCCAACTTCAGCATCTGGATCCATCGTTAAGAATGGAGAGCGTGTGGTTGTAGCCAATGCTCTTCAGGCTCAGGATCGGTTAAACTCCTCTAATGGAGTTGTGTTGCTCCTGGAGGTTGGAGATGTTGTCTATGTGAGACTTTGGTCTGGCAGGAGGATATATGATGACCACAATAACCACAACACTTTCAGTGGTTTCCTACTGTTTCCCTTAAGAGAACAGGAGCTTTGCAGAATGTGATTCCAATAATTCTGAGCCTTCAGAGTATGATTTAAGATGAAAATAATGAAGAATCATTAACATGAACCTGTATTAAGCCTCTGGGGTTGGCAAACACACAGGCGTTTGGCTATTTCACATAGCAGCAAAATAGACTTAAAATACTCTGTCATTTTTGGTCATACAGACTTAAGTCAAGTCAAGTATATTTATGTAGCGCTTTTCACAATACAGATTGTATCAAAGCAGCTTCACAGTATCAATCAAAACAACATAACAATGTTCGTTTCCTAGTGGAAAAAAACATCCACGTTTGGTAGGGCTGATCAATGGTATTAATGATTGGTTAATTAATTTGAATATCCCCAACTGAGCAAGCCAAAGGCAACAGTGGCAATGGCAAGGAACCGAAAAACTCCATTAAGTGACCTAATGGTGTCCTAAAACTCCATCAGGTGACCCAATGGAGAAAAAAAAACCTTGGGAGAACCCATGCTCAGTAGGGGGCCAGTTCTCCTCCAAAACTACTCAATTTTTTCATATTTCTCTTAAGAAATATGAAAAATTATCTGTTAAATGTCTACTTTTTTATGTCCACTTACAATCAAAATAAAACGTGCTTTTGTAAAATAAAGAAAATAAACAGGGTGTGTTTTCTGTCTCTCCGTCTACAACATTTTGTAGACGTGCTACAACTTTTTTCTGTAGCACGTCTCTAAACTTCAACATGATGCTTTGTTCTAATCGCGATATGGAAGTGTCTGTAAACCGCACATTTTTTTTTTAATATGAATCGCGTGTCTGTGTGTGAATGAATAAACGCACTGCTGTTTACTATGTTACAGACGAAATATGAAAGACATTTCGTTGACTAGTTTTGGATAGATAAAGTTTTTACTGTAAAATAGACATCAAATAAGATTTAGTTAGTCAGTTTCTGCTCATATGTTAAATATATAACGTTAGTATGTTTTGTCTCTCACCTAAGATATTATTAGTGTTTGTTCCCATGTAGACTATATCAAACTAATGAATCCTTAAAGGTGCTCTAACTTTTTTACCTTAACTGAACAGCTTCGGAGTCAGTGGAATGGTTATATTTCTTATTTCGGGTTGAATGGTGGTGGTTTCGCACCCCCCTGGTGCCCGAGAGCGGAGAAATCCCACTTGCAACCTTGGGCCGGCGGGCTAGCTATAAGCAAAGGGCAACGATAGTTTGCGTTATGGCTGAGACTAATTTATTTTGAAAGAGGAAACGGGAGACTGACCGAGCAAGAAGTCAGACTAGAGTAAACATCGGACCGGCATTTTCAGACAGTGTGTTTGAAAGCATTTACTACCAGACGCTAGGGGGAGCTTCGTAGAGAAAAAACACTCAGGGCTGCCTGGTGCCCCTTTAACTTTGAAATATCTATGATAAAAAGTAGGCTATACTTTAAATAAAGAAAGATTACACTTGAAATATTTTTAAATTGTTATTGATTTACATGTGAAAACTTTTTAATACAATAGAAAAAAATATCTAAAGGTAAAATAAATAAAGGTAAATGTAAAAAAATCTTAATAGGTCAATATAAGTGTTATAGTTATGTCTGTCCTGTATCTGTTTTCCTGAGTTTCAGTTTCAGTTTTCAGAGAAGTGCTCCATAGAAGAGTACGTCGTGGATTTCATTGAACTGGCGCATTTCGCGCAAATGAGCACACAGTGCTTGAAGATCTTCCGCGGGGGATTATCGGAACCACTCTGGTCTCTGATGCCCGAACCTGATTCGCATGGGGCTTTAGAGTGGTATATCGACCTGGCCCTGTTGTGGAGCGGCTCTTCGTTTACCGTGGGCGTAGATGAGAAGCTGCGAGAGCCTGCGCTTCACGTCAGCCCGGTCGCGCCCGCGCCTCACTTCAGTTCTGCCGAGACCTCGCTCCCCAAGCCTGCGCTCCACGTCTTGCCAGCAATCAAGCCAGCCTCCGGATCGGTCTATGGCCGTACGGGACCGATCTCCAGCGTGGCTGATCCCCCTATGAGGTCTGCACGTGCTGCCAGGAGGACCATCATTCCAGGGTCCAGCCATGAAGAAACCCGCGGCCGCGGCTCACGTCATCTCAGCCGAACCCGCGCTTCACCCCAGCCCTGCCGAGACCGCGCTCCGCAAACCCGCGCTTCTCGTCTGCTCAGCCGAACCCGCACGTCACTTCAGCCTCGACGAACCCGAGTCTACCGAGTCAACTGAGTCTACCGAGTCAAGTGAGTCGAGCCCAGTGACGCATCGTCGCAGAAGGAGGAGAAGGAGGACTCGTTTGCCCCGCCGGGCTCCGAAGGGCGTCCCCAGACTCCTCGCCCTGCCGGCCCCGCCTCTGCACCTCGCCCTGCCGGCCCCATCTCTGCTCTTCGCCCTGCCTATGTCTCTCAAGCTCCATGAGACTGTCCCAGAGCCCGTTGCCAGCCCGGAGGTTGTCCCCCTAGGTTTTCCCAAGAATTTTTTTGGGGGGGGGGGGGCAGTAGGAGGTCCCCTGCCAAGCGTGCTCCGCCCTGGTCCCCTGCCAAGCATGCTCCGCCCTGGCCCCCTGCCAAGCGTGCTCCGCCCTGGCCGCTGTCACGTCCTGCTCCGCCCTGGCCGCCGTCACGTCCTGCTCCGCCCTGGAGGCTTCCTGTTCCGGGAAAGCCACGCCCTCGTCAGCCTCCAGGGCGCCCACCCTCCTGCCCAGGTTGTGTTCTGAAACGGCGCGATGCCGCGCCTTATGGAAGGGGGGGATAATGTTATAGTTATGTCTGTCCTGTATCTGTTTTCCTGAGTTTCACCCCATCATTGTGTATTTGGTTCAGTCCTGTTTCCAGTTTCCCGCTCCTTGTTAGTGTTCAGTTTATTCACCTGTGTTAAGCTCATTTGCCCCAGCTGTGTCTTGTTCCCTGATCCCCTCTGTGTATTTATATCCTGTCTGCTCTTTTGTTCATGTTCAGTTATTGTTTGAATGTATGGATGTACGTACCACTAGGGTCTCGCCTGTTTAAGAGTAGCTTGTTATTGATCCTTGATCTGTATCTCTTCATCCTACATAAATAAAAAAGAGAATAAAGAGACACTGTGGCCAACATTTCCCCAACAAACTGTGGTATCATATTTATCAGTTCCACCAAGATTTTATGATTAAAAAATAATAGTAATTTGTGACCAGAATGACTGATTTCACTAGGCTGGGTTTCCACATGCTGCCTTGCGCGCAGCGCGATTTTATTCACGCTGCTAGGCAGCCTTGATTCCATGGACCAGATTTTCGCCTCAGCGAGGGAACCAATAGAAGAAGAAGAAGAAGAAGAAGTTTTATTTATATAGCGCCTTTCCAAAGCTCAAGGTCGCTTTACATGGTACCTTTATAATACATTTAAACACTGACGCACAACTTTACAATCACAAAGGACACATATAATCACATTTAGACGAAGTACATGTTAAACAGATATGTTTTTAACTGTGTCTTGAAAGCAGTCACTGATGAAATATTTCGAAGTGAAAGGGGCAGTGAATTCCATAATGTTGGCGCATTAACACTAAATGACCTTCCACCTACTGTAGATAATCGAAAACGAGGGATGGACAGTAAACCAAGTTCAGTCGATCTGAGAGAACGTGCAGGACGGTAGGTGAAAAGTAGATCAGACAAATATGGGGGTGCAAGACCGTTTAATGCCTTATATGTTAAAAGCAATACCTTAAAGTGGATACGAGATGAAACAGGTAACCAGTGAAGGTCATGAAGCACCGGAGTAATGTGAGCAGAACGCCTGGTGGAGGTGAGAACTCTTGCTGCTGAGTTTTGGACGTACTGTAATCTTGCAATAAGTTTTTTGGGAAGGCCAAGAAATAAAGCATTGCAATAATCCAGACGTGATGTGATTGATGCATGAATTAAGAGTTCGGCGTCAGCTAAAGTGAGAGATGGTCTTAGACGAGCAATATTTCGAAGATGAAAGAAAGAGTTTTTAACAATGGAAGAAATATGAGAGCCAAAAGACAGAGTTGAGTCAAATAAGACACCGAGGTTGCGAGTCAGTGATGAAGGCTTTATATGGAAACCATCAATATAGAAGGACTGGTCCATCCTTTTGACTGAGGCTGGAGAGCCAATCACTAATATCTCAGTTTTATTATCATTTAATTTAAGGAAGTTAAGGGACATCCAATGCTTTATGTCCCTGATGCATGCAGTGAGTGAGTCAGGCAGGGATGGTCTATCGGAACTGGTGGTGAAGTAAATTTGGATGTCATCTGCACAGCAATGGAATTGTAGTCCATGCCTGCGTATGATGCTACCAAGTGGGTGTATGTAGATGATAAACAAGAGTGGACCAAGAACCGAACCTTGTGGAACGCCCCGTGTAAGTAGATTGGTGGCAGAATTATGACCTTGTATGGTGATATAATACATTCTGTCAGTGATATAGGAAATAAGCCAGGAAAGAGCGGAACCAGAAATACCAATATCAGAAAGCCGAGAAATAAGCAATTCATGGCAGACTGTGTCAAAAGCGGCGCTTAGATCAAGGAGCATCAAGATTTTATTAACCCTGAATCCATCGATGAGAGAATGTCGTTAACCACACGCAGAAGAGCAGTTTCAGTGCTGTGAGATGGGCGAAAACCTGACACAGAACGGGGAGGGAGCAGCAAGACTATGACGACGTCTATACGACACACCTTGCCTTTTGGCTATGTTTCTGTCTGTGTTTCGGAACTCTTCTTCCCATTGCCTGAATGTAGGCAAGTCTCTTTCCAGCCTGGTAATTCGGGAGGAGCAACGCTGGCAGGATCTTCTTGACTCCGGTGCGACTGTCACCCTTAATAATGCTAACCAGGGCCAAGTCAGGAAACAATATGGCTGCGTGAGCGACGTGCTCGTCAGGTGCAGTCTGCTAAACTGTATAATTTTGGCCTTCATGCCCTAATCCTAAATCTAATTTTTTGCAACAAATTGAATACGAACTGAACCTTTGTTTGTTGCAAAGTTTCTAATCATTCAAACCAAGATCAGCGTGTCTTGAGTTCGCTATGGAGCATACACTGATTTCCAATCAATCAATCTGGGATGCTATACAGCAACTGAAACTGGATATGTTTTCCCATTTCGACGTGAAAATGGATAATATCCAATTGGGCTTACAAACAATACAAGGCTTGCTGTCCACACTTGGTGATCATGTGTCTGAACTTGAACAAAGAGTAAGCTCAAATGAAGATAATTTAACTGAACTACAAAAGCATGTCAAAACACTAGTGAGCGAAAACTCTTACTTGCGTGACAAAGTCGAGGATGCTGAGAATCGCAGCAGGGCATACAACCTGCGTTTTCTGCATGTTCCGGAAAAATCGGAGGGCCAGGACATCATCGGCTTCATGAGAGGTCTCATCCAGCTACTTTTGGGGGAAGAGAACTTTATAGTTCCTCCAGTCATCGAGAGAGCCCACCGTTCTCCCACTATGCCACAAACAAACAAGCCGAAAGCTGGGCCAAGGCCAATCCTGGTGAAATTTCTCAGCCTCCAGGATAAACAACTAATCCTACGTCTTTCACGTGAGAAGGAACTAAAGTGTAAAGGTAATCGAGTCCACATTTTCCCTGATTTCAGCACTGGCATTGTCCACAAACGTCGGCAGTTTGATGACATTAAGAAAAAGCTCCGCGAGCTGAAGTTTGAATATTCTCTTCTATATCCTGCTATATTGAGGGTCATTGCAGCGGGCAAAGTTGTCCTGTTTAAAAATCCTGGAGATGCGGAGTCTTTCCTTCGGGATCTTGAGACTCACTCCCAGAATGACTGATTTCATTCGTCTCATTGACTTTGAGAAGTAGGCTATAAGACTAACTGAGTGTATCTTGTTTCTGTTGTTATTTTGTGGTGGCATGAAAGGCAATACATTCATTGAAGTGAGCTACCTGTCTCACGGGGCGATTAGCCTAATTTTGGCCGTTTTTGTTAATTTCTTTTTTCATATTTTTTTTTCTTTTTTTTTCGTATTGTAATGATATCGGCCAATAGGCTACATTATTTTATTTGTACCATTAATGGCTGGGATTTAGCTTGACTCAAATGTTTATTTTTATTTATTTTTATTTATTAAGGCTCAATATTAACCTTACATGTAATTCTATTGAGAAAATTAGCAGACTGTATCTGTATCTGTACTTTGTTATGTCTTGGCCTAGCCAGTTTGTAATCGTGTGTGTGTGTGTGCGTGTACGCTGCTCTCTTTCACTTTCGCTCTCTCCCCCCAACCCACAACCCTTTAACCTTTTTCAATATGTTCCTGAATAGTTAACATGGGTAAAGGCATATTTGTCATTCATCTGAATATCAGGAGCCTACCACATAAAATTGATCTCTTAAGGGCCTGGTTGGTCTAAGCTAGGAGGGGTAGCCACTTATGTCTCCTCAAATTTATTATCTGAGTTTATAACCCCTAAGGAAAACCCTGTATACTTTGAATGTCTTTTTGTTAAAATTAGTCTTCATGTAAATAAACAACTGATTATAGGGAACATCTACAGACCTCCAAACTCTCCCACAGAGTCAATACACTGCATAGGCACTACTATAAAATCTGTGGGTAGCTCAAATGAGATGATTATCCTAGGTGATTTTAACGTTAACTGGTTAGATCGTTCATCTCTAAATGATAGAAATTATTTTGAAAGCTTAAATCTGACTCAACTAATTAGAGAACCTACTCGGGTTGACCACAGATCCAAATCTTTGTTGGACTGGATCTTGGTCACCCACTCTAACAGAAGTACTGAAACTGGTGTTCTACCCGATTGCTTTAGTGATCATTCCATGGTTTTCTGTGTATGGAAAATTAGATTACCTCGCCTACCACCCAAGGTGATCAGGGTAAGACAGAGTAAACATTTTAACACTGAGTTTTTTATCCAAGATTTATTAGATATAAATTAGAACAGGTTTAACCTTATTCCTTTTGTTGAAAATGCTTGGAATTTTTTCTATACTGAAGTGCTTAAAGTAATCGATAAACATGCCCCTTGGATATCAGTCAAGGTTAAGGGCCGACATTTACCATGGATTGATGCTGATTTAATTAATTTTTTTAAACAAAGAGATAAGGCATGGGAAAAGTACCGCCTGTCAAAGGACCCATCAGACGGGGCTGTATATAAACAATTAAGAAATATGTGTACGACTAAAACAAGAAATGCTAAATCGAATTATTATACAAACTTTCTGTCAAATAATTTTAATAATCCTAAGAAGTTTTGGAAAAGCCTTAATTCTTTGTTTAAAAATTCTACTAAAAGCCTTGCTACCAAAATCAAAGTCAATACTGAGGTTATCAGTGATCCTTCTGCGGTTGCCAATGCTTTCAACCAACACTTTTCCTCCATTTGTAGTTCACAATTTTCTATTTTCTGATATCTAGTCCGGTAGATGAGCTTAATAGTTCCTTTTCATTTGCTACAATAAATCCCACTGAAGTTCAGCAAGCAATCTCCGAACTAAAGTCAGGTAATGGTGATCCCGATGGCCTGGAGATTAAGTTTATTAAGCTTGCATCTCATGTACTGGCATTTCCTTTATCAGATTTATTTAATTTATCATTATCCACCTGTGTGGTTCCATTAATGTGGAAGTCTGCCAGAGTTACACCAATACATAAGGGTGGCGATGCACTTGATCTTAACAACTATAGACCTATCTCTATCATCAGTAGTATAGCAAAAGTGTTTGAGAAAATAATATTTAAACAATTATTTAAATATATTAATGATTTCTCTATTCTGTCTCCAAATCAATCTGGTTTCAGACAAAACTTCTACAAGTGCTCTTCTAAAATTTACTAATGATGTTTCATCTTCCTTAGACAATAACATGTCAACTGGTGCAATATTTATAGATCTTACAAAGGCCTTTGATATGGTCGATCACTATTTGCTTCTCGACAAATTATATGCGATAGGCCTTACTAAAGATTCTCTTCTCTGGTTTAATTCTTATCTCCACTGTAGACGACAGCGTGTTTCTGTTCATGGTTGTGTATCACAGTCCTTAATGGACAAAGGTGTCCCTCAAGGCTCTTCCTTAGGGCCTCTTCTATTTTCTTTATTTATCAATGATCTTCCTCCAATTTGCTCTGACTGTTGTATCCATCTATATGCAGATGACACAGTGATCTACACATCTAATGTGTCTGTCTCTAAGATTCAATCCTCATTGCAATCTAATTTTAACGCCATTCAACTTTGGTTCCAATCCAACCATCTTCTATTGAATAAGAAAAAGTCATATAGGATATTGTTCCCCACCAGATCAGCTACAATGAATCAAGATAACTATCTTTCATTCAAATTCCTAGACGATACTCAACTTGTACAAGTTGATGAACTTAAATATCTGGGCCTTTGGCTTGACTCACAACTTTCCTTTAGGTGTCATATCAATTCTGTTGTAAAAAAGATTAATTGTAATTTACGAATATTGTATCGTTCTATTAACTGTTTTACTCAACTGATTAGACTAAGAATTGTTTCACAGTTAATATTTCCAATATTAGACTATGCAGATGTTGTCTATCAAAACACATCAGAATCAAACTTGAAGGCATTGAATGTTGCCTTCAATAATATATGTAGAAGAGAGAATATGGGGCGACATATGTCACTTTTTGAGTGATTTATTGCCCCCATAAAAAAAGGTTCCCACGGGTGGGGGCCATGGGGTGCCACTTCCGGTCTGTACGTGTGTAGTGTGGGAATTTCCCACGCTAGCTCCGCCCCTCCCCACCCCTCCCCACCCCCACTTCCGGAGAGATCATGTGACCGTGGGAATTCCCTCACGGTACGGAACCCCTCCCATCCGACCCGGTTCCGGACTGGACACCTGCTGTACACCTGTTTCGGGCATCTGTCTTGTTCATTGTAAAAATGTTCAAAATGATGGAAGAAACATTCAAAACAATACATTTGAATCTTTTTAAGAAGGATGACAGAAAACAGAGATAGGTTTAGTGTTTTTTATTAAAGAAAGGGTTTTCACGTTTACATTTGAAATCTTTTTTACTTTCACACATTTGTAAAAATGGTTAAATAGGATTTTCTCAAATTACATCAGGCAAATAGTTATATTTTCCATCATACATTTAAAAAAGTTGTACTTTTCACATAACACAGTGCTTAAAACCATTAAGACCGTTTATATCATTAAGACCAGTACAGGTATTTACCTTCACACATTATTTTGTAAAATGTTCCATTTTACATAAACCAACTGTTTTAAAAGGTGTTTTCTTAAAGTTATCTTAATGTTTTAGTATGAAAACATCTAAAACAACGTGCATTAAAATTATATCATGCAAATAGATCTAATTACTATATTTGAAGAAGTATTTTTTTCACAATTACCTAGTGTTTAAAGCCATTAAGACCAGTACAGGTATTTACCTACACACATTATTTTGTAAAATGTTCCATTTTATATAAACCAACTGTTTTAAAAGGTGTTTTCTTAAAGTTATCAAAATGTTTTAGTATGAAAACATCTAAAACAACATGTATTAAAATGATATCAAGCAAATAGTTCTATTTTCTAACATATATTTGAAGAAAAGTTGTACTTTTCACATAACACATAGTGCTTAAAACTATTAAAACAATTTATATCATTAAGATGCAGTACAAGTATTTACCATCACACATTATTTTGTAAAATGTTAAGAGAGTTAAAAGGTTTTTTTTTTCATTACAAAAAGATAAAAGGGTGTTTTTACCGTTGTCCATACACTTGTAAAATGTTAAAAACGTTTAGACATAAAAAAATTAATTATTATTAAATTAAAAAATATAATTCAATAATGAAATAAATAAATGTTTTAAATTGTGTTTTCTTAAAGTTATCAGAATGTTTTAACATTAAAAACATCTAAAACAGCTTGTGTTAAAATTATATCAAGTAAATAGTTGTTTTCTTAAAACATCTAAAACCTTGTATTAAAATTACATCAGGCAAATAGTTCTATTTTCTAACATATTTGAAGAAAAGTAGTACTTTTCACAATTACACATTGTTTAACATTGTTTAAAAGTATTAAAATGTTGTATAAAGTTAATACACACATCTTTAGCGTTTTTACAGATTTTGTAAAATGTTAAAATGCATTTTCTAAAATGGAAACATCAAACAAATGTATTAAAGCATATCAAAACGTTATGTTAAAAATCACAATATAAAAAATCCATACATTTTAAAAACTGACTTACGTTTTTACGTCCTGTTTCGTTATCCAGTTTAAAGATGTGTAAATGTAACTTCCCGGGAGCTCAAAGAAGCACAACCGAACAGTCCAGAGACAACCCACGACTGACAATAGTAACCGATGCACAATAGAGGGAATGCATTGATGTCACGTGTCCCACGGGAACACGCCCCCTCAGCTGGACTGAGTGGCAAAAGAGCTGCTGCGTGACTGGATTTAATAGGGGAAACTGCGGAAACGAGAGTAAAACAAACGATGGTTGGACCTTACAAAGTGTTCCTTACAATTTAGGCATACCAAAGATCCAGTGATCCATGGATATTGACACGCAGCCATTGTGTTTCCTGACATATGTGCCTGATTTCTACGCCGGGAATACGTGAAGCAAATTTGCCTGTGAACGCTTTATATAAATACAATATAGGTAGGTCTAAATCCAGGTGATCACTCATATCAATGTTATATATAGGCTTTAATCATATCGTCCAGCCCTAAAACTTGTAGCCTATAGTTTTTTGTCATGACAACGCATGTGGTCATGTAAACACGGGAAACCCGTTTTCTTTTATCGGAGTAAGTTAGGGTCATAACCGACTTAAGCATAAACCGGTCGACACGGGTAGTTTTTTGCCTCTTACTCGGATTTCGCATTATGTAAACGCATTAACCTGCTTTCTGCTTTTTTTTTTCTCATCTCGTGCAGCAGAAGTAGAAGTGGTTCAGTCAAAACGCTGCATCTGTAAGTTAACTGCATGAGAGGATAATATACGAGCTGTAAGTTTCCCGCTGACATGTTGCAAGCTTTATTTAACATCAACCGACAAAACAAATGAAGTCAGATACGCAAATGATTGTTTTGTCGTCACACGGTCATGGCCTGATTTATTAATAAAGTCATGTAAACACGGTTTACTTGTGTTGTCATGGTTACTGGTTTGCATGTAAATGGGAAACTGGTTATTTCAATAAGCTGATATATGTGAGTTATTATTATAAATCCACTTTTCTCTGGAGTCAAGTTGTTTCTACGAATTGCATCGATCCATTTGCTTCTCTGTTCTGTAGCTTTTGGCAGTCTGTAAAAATATACATCAGATTTCTTGTGAAATGTAGTTGTACAGTCAATCGCAAAGCTCTTTCCCATTTTAGATGTGTTTTTTGTGTTTTTTTACGGCATTCACGCTGAAAACCAATGCTACCGCTCAGTCTTTTTGCCACTCGAGTGGGCGTGACCGCAATCACTCCAGCTGACGGTGACGTCATACGCATTCCCTCTATAGCCAGACGCAAGCTCCACCCCTAAACCCCTCCCACACCTAGACCACACCCACGCCAGGTGTTGACGCGTGAGAAAAAATAACAACAGATTCCCACGCTCAGGGTCATCGTGAAAAAGTGACCGTTCAGCTCAGCTGTCTGACAGAAATTACTGTCCTGAACACAGCTTGCGGACCCATGATGGCTCCACCCCTAGAACCACCCACAACACGTGGTCAGATGACGTGCTCGTGGGAAAATAGAATACAAAGCTCCCAGAGAATTCAACGCATTACCAGCCCCACACACACACACAAACCCCACCCATATGTGACAGGATACGCGGGCTGTTTAAAAAGCCACAAACTCAACGAGCAATCTCTTGGAATTTACGCTACTGCAGACCCCAAGGCTTCCCGATATATGCCTTGGTGAAGTTATGATGGATTTAACTTGAGCTTCGTGAAAATTACAAGGACCGTGCTTAACAAAATTTCTCCATGAACCAGCAGGACGTGTGGAATATATTTTTCATTTGATTGAGCAGTGTGGATATATAACGATAGAATATTTACATGGAATATACAATAGGAGCATGCACTCTCGATTTGGTTTTCACAGAGCGAGATATTGGATTTTATTTTTTACCACGTTATGGATTGGCTTGAAAAGACGGAGGAGACGGATTAACAAATGGGAATATACAGACTGCTCGCGGACCGCGTTAATAAATACCCACGTATTAAATAAATGTATTTAATGTAATAAATAATAAATATACTTCCTTTGCATATCATTTGCATCCTTCCTATATTGTTTTAACAGGACATCCTGTACCCATTTAATTACACCGAAGCAGAAAAGTTAAAATTGAACAACATGGTCCTTCGGTGGAGAAACATGCCCGTACATGTTCCCTGAGACACAGTCGAAGTCCACACGACATGCATACCATGACATACAGATAAATAACACGGGAGGATCATGCGTCAGCTAGGTGGTAGGCTAATAATATAAAGTGCAAACATAATTAACAATGTAAACATTTAGACGGAATGCCTCATGATCTAAATTCTCTCTTATGAACGTATTATACGATAAAATACACAAATGTGTTTACAATTAGCTGCACGCACACTAGGGGTGTAAATAATAATCGATTCGTATCGATCCATCGATTATACAGCCGACGATTCGATGCATCGATGCGTCCGCAAGAATATCGATTAATGTGTTTATTTTGCCGCCTGTCTATTTTCAGCATCAGCTCCGACATATGCGTACAACCTATTCCTAAACTGCGGGTGGCGCTAACCTCATTATTGTCTTCTACTTCACACGCTTCACACACGTTACTTACGTTTCACAGTCTATCTGTTTTCACACACATTGTTGAGTCTGACTTTCAAGAGCGATATGGAACCGTCAGAGCGAGCTGGCAATGAAAGTGAAATGTTACACACTCGTCGGCGTCAAGTCAAGGGTGTGGAATTATTTCGGCTTCAGGAAAAAATATGGAGCAGTGGTAAGAGATGTTGCTGTTTGCAAAGAAGTCTGCTATAGTGTAACATACACATTATGTGAATAGAATACTGTGGCGAGCAGGACGAGGCCGACGTGAGAGAACGGCGCGAGGCCGGTGGTGTGAGTGTTAATGAACGTCACCTGTGAGACGTTCATTAACAGAACGTCTCGCATCTCTCACGGAGGAGCGGAAGCATAAAAAGAGGAGCGACGAGCTGAAGATCGAGAGACCGGTGCGTCTCACAGGTGACGTTCATTAACACTCTCACGTCGGCCGCGTCCTGCTCGCCACAAATGTTGTTTTTGTATTCTCAATAAAAGGCTAATAATTATTATTTTTTTATTTATTTTTTGCCGTTATCTCACGTCGGCCGCGTCCTGCTCGCCACAAATGTTGTTTCTGTATTCTCAATAAAAGGCTAATTATTATTATTTTTTGTTGATTTATTTGAAACTAGATATCATGTACAAAAAAATATCGATTATTGAATCGTATCGAATCGAATCGAATCGTATCGTGGGAAATTCTGAAGTATCGAAAATAATCGAATCGTTGGCTTAAGAAATCGGTATCGTATCGAATCGTCATTAAGGCTCCGATTTACACCCCTAACGCACACACATAATCCTTAGTTGACAACACTTGAGTTTAACTATAATTTACAATATTTACATTGAACAAGCGCATCTGCGCATTCTCTCTCCATTAGATGTTTTCAAACTCCCCGGACAGTTTTTGAACAGTCCAAATCACGAGCAGAGGTGGGGGTGTTTGGAAGAGTCTTCTTCTTAGATTTGATTGGCGGTCGGCAACCAGCATTTAGGAGCATTACCGCCACCTACCGGACTGGAGTGTGGAACAGATTTTGTGCAAAAAAAAAATAAATAAATAAAAATTTAAATTAAACCTATATCCTTTCCATTAACCCCGTATTTTTCAGATATTTAATGAGATGTTTTGATATTTCCCATGCTTTATACCCAAGAAGATTCTCAACAGTGAACCTAAGCTTAGCTTTCTTTACAGCTACTGCTAGTTTCCTCCTTGCCTCCACATAACCTCTACACTCAAACAGCACATGTTGAATGGTCTCTATACTATTACATTTTATACATTGTCCAGTTGGATGTTTACCTATTTTATAAAGTGAATAGTTAAGACCTGTGTGTCCTATTCTTAAGCGCGTAAAGACTGTCTCTGTCTTCCGGCATCCACTCAGTTTTCTTCCCAGACCAACATGTTTCTGTATATTATAAAGATGTCTTCCAGTTTCATTTAGTTCCCAGTATTCTTGCCATATTTTTTGCATTTTCTCTTTAACGACCTTTTTAGCTTCAGATTTACTTAACAGAACCTGTATATCAACCGACTTTAACTTGAGTGTTTGTTTTGCCAGAATATCAGCCTCTTCATTTCCTTCCACCCCTACATGGGCAGGAACCCAAACGAAGCAGACAGTCCAACCCTTATGATATAATCTATATATATAGTTATGAATACTAAATATCAGATCTAACCTACATGATTTAACAGATTTAATACTACTGAGCGCTGCCCAGCTATCTGATGCAATGACCGCCTTGTCTTCCTTGTTTCCTTCTATCCACTGCAGTGCCATCAATATGGCCATTAGCTCAACTGTATATACTGACAGATGATCTGAGGTTCTCTTTTTAATGCCTGTTTTGTATGCTGGGATGTATATTGCAGCTCCTGTCCTTCCAGTCTCTGGATCTTTAGAGCCATCGGTAAGATCATGCAGTTATTTCTATATTGCTGTTCTATATAATTCTCTGCTATTCTTCCCATGTATGCTTGCTTAGATTTCTTTTTGATTATTTGCTGTATATGTAGGTCAATTAATGGATTTACAAAAAACCACGGAGGAAGATCTGAATATGGGACTGCTGGGATATATTTTATACTGGAGAGGCCAAGACTTTCTGCTTTTGCATTGCCTACCCATCCAAAACTAAAGCAACTACTTTTATTGTGTTCCCAACATTCTTCTAGTATTGCTTTAGCAGGATGAGAGCTACAGTGTCCCTGAAGATTTACCCAGTATGCCATCATAATTTTTGTTCTTCTTATTCTTAGTGGCTGTTCCCCCATTTCCACTTGCATGGCAACTACTGGAGAGGTCTTAAATGCTCCACTGCATGTTCTTAAAGCTTGTGCTTGTTCCACATCTAACTTTTTAAGATGACATTCTGCTGCTGACATATATGCTATACACCCGTAATCTAGTGTAGATCTCATCAAAGCCTGATATATTTTAAGCAATGATGTTGTAGTTGCCCCCCAGTCCCTTCCTGATAGACATCTTAAGAGGTTATTGATTTTTTTGCATTTGTCTTTAACCTTATCAGTATGCTGTTTCCAGGTCAACTTTTCATCAAACAGTACTCCTAACAGTCTGATAACTTTTACTTGTTCAAGTGTTTGATCATATAATTTTAGGGACACTTCTTTGTCTTCTGGAAAAACATATCACTTGTGTCTTTGCACCCGACATCTTAAAACCCCAGTTATTTGCCCACTGTTCTACCTCCACAATTGCTGCCTGAAGTTTTTTCTGAATAAATTTCAGATTCCGTCCTCTTATCCATAGGGCCCCATCATCTGCATACAATGACTTCCCAATATTTCTTTCCAGTTTTTCAAAAATATCATTGATCATGATGTTAAATAGTACTGGACTACATACACTGCCTTGTGGAGTACCATTTTCAACTTTATAGAGTCTTGAATATTCTGTACCCACCCTGACCTCTATTGTCCTGCCAAATAAAAAGTCCAGCACCCAGTTGTACAATCTACCACCTACACCTAATTTATTTAATTTAATAAGTAACCCTTCCTTCCATAACATATCGTATGCCTTTTCAATGTCAAACATGACAGCTACCACAACCTCCCCATTTGTCTGAGCTTTTTTAATTTCAGATTCCAAACATAAAATAGAGTCCATTGTATTTCTCAATTTCCGAAACCCATTTTGATAAGGTGAGTACAAATCTCTGCTTTCTATAAAAAATGTTAATCTGTCTGTTATCATACGTTCCATGGTTTTCCCTAACTGTGATGTGAGTGCTATTGGTCTATAACTTGAGGGGTCTGATGGGTCTTTCCCAGGTTTTATTATTGGTACTATAATTGATTGTTTCCATACTATTGGTATTTTGCCTGTTTCCCAAATCTGATTAAATAATCTTAACACTACTTTAAGTGCACTATCTTCCAAGTGAGACAACATACTATAACTGATGTTGTCCTTCCCTGGAGACGATTGTCTTGTCTTTGAAATAGCCCTTCTTAACTCATATAAATTAAATGGTATATCTAAATCATTGGTTGTTGTACTCTTCTGTATATTAACACCTGGATTCATAACAAGATTGTTGTCTCTGCACTTTTTGGCTTCGACTAATAAATTATCTGAACTATGTACTTTAACTAAAGTTTCTGCCAGCATTTCTGCCTTATCTACATTACTGATTGCTGTTTTATTGCCACTTATTAAGACTGGCATTATATAACTCCTTCTGACTCCACTCATTTTCCTAACCATTCCCCATATATCAGCCAGCGATGTCTCTCTTCCAATCTTATTGCAATATTCCCTCCAGTATGCACGTTTTGTTGTTCTTATAGTCTTCCGGACTATGGCCTGTGACCTTTTAAAATTAATTAATGTCTCTAGTGAATGATGCTTTTTTAATTGCCTAAAAGCCTTGTTTCTCCTTTTAACAGCTTTGCTACAATTTACATCCCACCATGGTACATTCTTTTTCACTTTTGTTCCCCGTACTTCTTGGTATCGTTTGCTCTGCTGTATTTATAATGACTTCCACCAATTTTTTATTAAATTGATCCCCATCTAATAAATCTTCTTTAATTAAACTCTCACATTTATCCTTACATAATTTTTGAAATGTATCCCAATCTGCTCCATCTAATTTCCACCTTTTAATTCTTGAGTTTTCTTCATGATGTATCTCTACTCCAATTTGAACTATTATAGGGTAGTGATCACTACCTCCTGATGATGTATTTAACACCTCCCATATGGTTATGCCTGCTATTCCTCGCGATACTAATGTTAAGTCAATTGCACTTTCTGTATTTTGAACACTGTTATATCTGGTGCCACTTCCATCATTCATGCAGACTAATCCTCTATCTACAATTAATTCCTCTAAAATTAATCCATTAATATCTGTCTTCTTACTTCCCCATAGCGTACTATGTGCATTAAAATCACCGCACCAAATCACTTTCTCCTGTGTTTGCCCATACAGAGTATTCAATGTTTCTATATTTAATCTATTACAAGGGTTATAATAATTAACTAGAAAAAGTTCGTCGAGACAAACTTTAAGTTGGCTTGTGAAAGTTTGGACCAATAAGTTTGAAGAAGTTTAAAGAAGTTTAAAGTTTAATTAGTTTATAGTTTAGTAAGAAAGAAAGAAAGATAGATTAGTTAAAAAGAAAGAAAAAAAGATTAGTAAGAAAGATAGATTAGTTAGAAAGAAAGAAAGAAAGATAGATAGATTAGTTAGAAAGAAAGATAGATTAGTAAGAAATAAAGAAAGAAAGAAATATAGATAAGTTAGAAAGAAAGAAAGATATATTAGTTAGAAAAAAAGAAAGAAAAAAAGATAGATTAGTTAGAAAGAAAAAAGGAAAGAAAGATAGATTAGTAAGAAAGAAAGAAAGAAAGATAAATTAGTAAGAAAGAAAAAAGATTGATTAGTAAGAAAGATAGATAGATTAGTTAGAAAGAAAGAAAAAAAGATTAGTGAGAAAGAAAGATAGATTAGTTAGAAAGAAAGAAAGAAAGAGATTAGTTAGAAAGAAAAAGAAAGATAGATTAGTTAGAAAGAAAGAAAGAAAGTTAATTAAAAAGAAAGAAAGAAAGATAGATTAGGTAGAAAGAAAGATAGAAAGATAGATAGATTAGTTAGAAAGAAAGAAAGAAAGAAAGATAGATTAGTTAGAAAGAAAGAAAAAAAGATTAGTTAGAAAGAAAGAAAGATAGATTAGTTAGAAAAAAAGAAAGAAAAAAGATTAGTAAGAAAGAAAGAAAGATAGATTAGTTAGAAAGAAAAAAGGAAAGAAAGATAGATTAGTAAGAAAGAAAGAAAGAAAGATAAATTAGTAAGAAAGAAAGAAAGATTGATTAGTAAGAAAGATAGAAAGAAAGATAGATTAGTTAGAAAGAAAGAAAAAAAGATTAGTGAGAAAGATAGATTAGTTATAAAGAAAGAAAGAAAGAGATTAGTTAGAAAGAAAAAGAAAGATAGATTAGTTAGAAAGAAAGAAAGATAGATTAGTTAGAAAGAAAGAAAGAAAGAAAGTTAATTAAAAAGAAAGAAAGAAAGATAGATTAGGTAGAAAGAAAGATAGAAAGATAGATAGATTAGTTAGAAAGAAAGAAAGTTAATTAAAAAGAAAGAAAGAAAGATTAGTTAGAAAGATAGATTAGTTAGAAAGAAAGAAAGAAAAAAAGATTAGTAAGAAAGAAAGATAGATTAGTAAGAAATAAAGAAAGAAAGAAATATAGATAAGTTAGAAAGAAAGAAAGATATATTAGTTAGAAAAAAAGAAAGAAAAAAAGATAGATTAGTTAGAAAGAAAAAAGGAAAGAAAGATAGATTAGTAAGAAAGAAAGAAAGAAAGATAAATTAGTAAGAAAGAAAAAAGATTGATTAGTAAGAAAGATAGATAGATTAGTTAGAAAGAAAGAAAAAAAGATTAGTGAGAAAGAAAGATAGATTAGTTAGAAAGAAAGAAAGAAAGAGATTAGTTAGAAAGAAAAAGAAAGATAGATTAGTTAGAAAGAAAGAAAGAAAGAAAGTTAATTAAAAAGAAAGAAAGAAAGATAGATTAGGTAGAAAGAAAGATAGAAAGATAGATAGATTAGTTAGAAAGAAAGAAAGAAAGATAGATAGATTAGTTAGAAAGAAAGAAAAAAAGATTAGTTAGAAAGAAAGAAAGAAAGATAGATTAGTTAGAAAAAAAGAAAGAAAAAAGATTAGTAAGAAAGAAAGAAAGATAGATTAGTTAGAAAGAAAAAAGGAAAGAAAGATAGATTAGTAAGAAAGAAAGAAAGAAAGATAAATTAGTAAGAAAGAAAGAAAGATTGATTAGTAAGAAAGATAGAAAGATAGATAGATTAGTTAGAAAGAAAGAAAAAAAGATTAGTGAGAAAGATAGATTAGTTATAAAGAAAGAAAGAAAGAGATTAGTTAGAAAGAAAAAGAAAGATAGATTAGTTAGAAAGAAAGAAAGATAGATTAGTTAGAAAGAAAGAAAGAAAGAAAGTTAATTAAAAAGAAAGAAAGAAAGATAGATTAGGTAGAAAGAAAGATAGAAAGATAGATAGATTAGTTAGAAAGAAAGAAAGAAAGTTAATTAAAAAGAAAGAAAGAAAGATTAGTTAGAAAGATAGATTAGTTAGAAAGAAAGAAAGAAAAAAAGATTAGTAAGAAAGAAAGATAGATTAGTTAGAAAGAAAGAAAGAAAGAATGAAAGAAAGAATGAAAGAAAGAAAGAAAGTAAGAAAGAAAGAAATATAGATAAGTTAGAAAGAAAGATAGATTAGTTAGAAAGAAAGAAAAAAGATTAGTTAGAAAGAAAGAAAGAAAGATAGATTAGTTAGAAAAAAAGAAAGAAAAAAAGATTAGTAAGAAAGAAAGAAAGATAGATTAGTTAGAAAGAAAAAAGGAAAGAAAGAAAAATTTGTAAGAAAGAAAGAAAGAAAGATAGATTAGTGAGAAAGATAGATTAGTTAGAAAGAAAGAAAGAAAAAAAGATTAGTGAGAAAGAAAGATAGATTAGTTAGAAAGAAAGAAAGAAAGAGATTAGTTAGAAAGAAAAAGAAAGATAGATTAGTTAGAAAGAAAAAAGGAAAGAAAGATAGATTAGTAAGAAAGAAAGAAAGAAAGATAAATTAGTAAGAAAGAAAGAAAGATTGATTAGTAAGAAAGATAGAAAGATAGATAGATTAGTTAGAAAGAAAGAAAGAAAAAAAGATTAGTGAGAAAGAAAGATAGATTAGTTATAAAGAAAGAAAGAAAGAGATTAGTTAGAAAGAAAAAGAAAGATAGATTAGTTAGAAAGAAAGAAAGATAGATTAGTTAGAAAGAAAGAAAGAAAGAAAGTTAATTAAAAAGAAAGAAAGAAAGATAGATTAGGTAGAAAGAAAGATAGAAAGATAGATAGATTAGTTAGAAAGAAAGAAAGAAAGTTAATTAAAAAGAAAGAAAGAAAGATTAGTTAGAAAGATAGATTAGTTAGAAAGAAAGAAAGAAAGAAAAAAATATTAGTAAGAAAGAAAGATAGATTAGTTAGAAAGAAAGAAAGAATGAAAGAAAGAATGAAAGAAAGAAAGAAAGTAAGAAAGAAAGAAAGAAATATAGATAAGTTAGAAAGAAAGAAAGATAGATTAGTTAGAAAGAAAGAAAAAAAGATTAGTTAGAAAGAAAGAAAGAAAGATAGATTAGTTAGAAAAAAAGAAAGAAAAAAGATTAGTAAGAAAGAAAGAAAGATAGATTAGTTAGAAAGAAAAAAGGAAAGAAAGATAGATTAGTAAGAAAGAAAGAAAGAAAGATAGATTAGTGAGAAAGATAGATTAGTTAGAAAGAAAGAAAGAAAAAAAGATTAGTGAGAAAGAAAGATAGATTAGTTAGAAAGAAAGAAAGAAAGAGATTAGTTAGAAAGAAAAAGAAAGATAGATTAGTTAGAAAGAAAGAAAGATAGATAGTTTAGTTAGAAAGAAAGAAAAATAGATTTGTTAGAATAAAAGATAGATTAGTTAAAAAGAAAGAAAGATAGATAGATTAGTTAGAAAGAAAAAAGATAGATTAGTTAGAAAGAAAGAAAGAGATTTGTTAGAATGAAGGAAAGATAGATTAGTTAGAAAGAAAGAAAGATAGATAGATTAGTTAGAAAGAAAGATAGATTAGTCAAAACGAAAAGATGGATTAGTTAGAAAGAAAGAAAAATAGATTTGTTAGAATAAAAGATAGATTAGTTAAAAAGAAAGAAAGATAGATAGATTAGTTAGAAAGAAAGTTAGATTAGTTAGAAAGAAAGAAAGAAAGAAAGATAGATTAGTTAGAAAGAAAGAAAAAAAGATTAGTTAGAAAGAAAGAAAGATAGATTAGTTAGAAAAAAAGAAAGAAAAAAGATTAGTAAGAAAGAAAGAAAGATAGATTAGTTAGAAAGAAAAAAGGAAAGAAAGATAGATTAGTAAGAAAGAAAGAAAGAAAGATAAATTAGTAAGAAAGAAAGAAAGATTGATTAGTAAGAAAGATAGAAAGAAAGATAGATTAGTTAGAAAGAAAGAAAAAAAGATTAGTGAGAAAGATAGATTAGTTATAAAGAAAGAAAGAAAGAGATTAGTTAGAAAGAAAAAGAAAGATAGATTAGTTAGAAAGAAAGAAAGATAGATTAGTTAGAAAGAAAGAAAGAAAGAAAGTTAATTAAAAAGAAAGAAAGAAAGATAGATTAGGTAGAAAGAAAGATAGAAAGATAGATAGATTAGTTAGAAAGAAAGAAAGTTAATTAAAAAGAAAGAAAGAAAGATTAGTTAGAAAGATAGATTAGTTAGAAAGAAAGAAAGAAAAAAAGATTAGTAAGAAAGAAAGATAGATTAGTAAGAAATAAAGAAAGAAAGAAATATAGATAAGTTAGAAAGAAAGAAAGATATATTAGTTAGAAAAAAAGAAAGAAAAAAAGATAGATTAGTTAGAAAGAAAAAAGGAAAGAAAGATAGATTAGTAAGAAAGAAAGAAAGAAAGATAAATTAGTAAGAAAGAAAAAAGATTGATTAGTAAGAAAGATAGATAGATTAGTTAGAAAGAAAGAAAAAAAGATTAGTGAGAAAGAAAGATAGATTAGTTAGAAAGAAAGAAAGAAAGAGATTAGTTAGAAAGAAAAAGAAAGATAGATTAGTTAGAAAGAAAGAAAGAAAGAAAGTTAATTAAAAAGAAAGAAAGAAAGATAGATTAGGTAGAAAGAAAGATAGAAAGATAGATAGATTAGTTAGAAAGAAAGAAAGAAAGATAGATAGATTAGTTAGAAAGAAAGAAAAAAAGATTAGTTAGAAAGAAAGAAAGAAAGATAGATTAGTTAGAAAAAAAGAAAGAAAAAAGATTAGTAAGAAAGAAAGAAAGATAGATTAGTTAGAAAGAAAAAAGGAAAGAAAGATAGATTAGTAAGAAAGAAAGAAAGAAAGATAAATTAGTAAGAAAGAAAGAAAGATTGATTAGTAAGAAAGATAGAAAGATAGATAGATTAGTTAGAAAGAAAGAAAAAAAGATTAGTGAGAAAGATAGATTAGTTATAAAGAAAGAAAGAAAGAGATTAGTTAGAAAGAAAAAGAAAGATAGATTAGTTAGAAAGAAAGAAAGATAGATTAGTTAGAAAGAAAGAAAGAAAGAAAGTTAATTAAAAAGAAAGAAAGAAAGATAGATTAGGTAGAAAGAAAGATAGAAAGATAGATAGATTAGTTAGAAAGAAAGAAAGAAAGTTAATTAAAAAGAAAGAAAGAAAGATTAGTTAGAAAGATAGATTAGTTAGAAAGAAAGAAAGAAAAAAAGATTAGTAAGAAAGAAAGATAGATTAGTTAGAAAGAAAGAAAGAAAGAATGAAAGAAAGAATGAAAGAAAGAAAGAAAGTAAGAAAGAAAGAAATATAGATAAGTTAGAAAGAAAGATAGATTAGTTAGAAAGAAAGAAAAAAGATTAGTTAGAAAGAAAGAAAGAAAGATAGATTAGTTAGAAAAAAAGAAAGAAAAAAAGATTAGTAAGAAAGAAAGAAAGATAGATTAGTTAGAAAGAAAAAAGGAAAGAAAGAAAAATTTGTAAGAAAGAAAGAAAGAAAGATAGATTAGTGAGAAAGATAGATTAGTTAGAAAGAAAGAAAGAAAAAAAGATTAGTGAGAAAGAAAGATAGATTAGTTAGAAAGAAAGAAAGAAAGAGATTAGTTAGAAAGAAAAAGAAAGATAGATTAGTTAGAAAGAAAAAAGGAAAGAAAGATAGATTAGTAAGAAAGAAAGAAAGAAAGATAAATTAGTAAGAAAGAAAGAAAGATTGATTAGTAAGAAAGATAGAAAGATAGATAGATTAGTTAGAAAGAAAGAAAGAAAAAAAGATTAGTGAGAAAGAAAGATAGATTAGTTATAAAGAAAGAAAGAAAGAGATTAGTTAGAAAGAAAAAGAAAGATAGATTAGTTAGAAAGAAAGAAAGATAGATTAGTTAGAAAGAAAGAAAGAAAGAAAGTTAATTAAAAAGAAAGAAAGAAAGATAGATTAGGTAGAAAGAAAGATAGAAAGATAGATAGATTAGTTAGAAAGAAAGAAAGAAAGTTAATTAAAAAGAAAGAAAGAAAGATTAGTTAGAAAGATAGATTAGTTAGAAAGAAAGAAAGAAAGAAAAAAATATTAGTAAGAAAGAAAGATAGATTAGTTAGAAAGAAAGAAAGAATGAAAGAAAGAATGAAAGAAAGAAAGAAAGTAAGAAAGAAAGAAAGAAATATAGATAAGTTAGAAAGAAAGAAAGATAGATTAGTTAGAAAGAAAGAAAAAAAGATTAGTTAGAAAGAAAGAAAGAAAGATAGATTAGTTAGAAAAAAAGAAAGAAAAAAGATTAGTAAGAAAGAAAGAAAGATAGATTAGTTAGAAAGAAAAAAGGAAAGAAAGATAGATTAGTAAGAAAGAAAGAAAGAAAGATAGATTAGTGAGAAAGATAGATTAGTTAGAAAGAAAGAAAGAAAAAAAGATTAGTGAGAAAGAAAGATAGATTAGTTAGAAAGAAAGAAAGAAAGAGATTAGTTAGAAAGAAAAAGAAAGATAGATTAGTTAGAAAGAAAGAAAGATAGATAGTTTAGTTAGAAAGAAAGAAAAATAGATTTGTTAGAATAAAAGATAGATTAGTTAAAAAGAAAGAAAGATAGATAGATTAGTTAGAAAGAAAAAAGATAGATTAGTTAGAAAGAAAGAAAGAGATTTGTTAGAATGAAGGAAAGATAGATTAGTTAGAAAGAAAGAAAGATAGATAGATTAGTTAGAAAGAAAGATAGATTAGTCAAAACGAAAAGATGGATTAGTTAGAAAGAAAGAAAAATAGATTTGTTAGAATAAAAGATAGATTAGTTAAAAAGAAAGAAAGATAGATAGATTAGTTAGAAAGAAAGTTAGATTAGTTAGAAAGAAAGAAAGATAGATTAGAAAGAAAGATAGATTAGTTAGAAAGAAAGATAAATAGATTAGTTAGAAAGAAAGAAAGAAAGAAAGATAGATTAGTTAGTTAGAAAGAAAGTTAGATTAGTTAGAAAGAAAGATAGATTAGTTAGAATGAAAGAAAGATAGAGTAGTTAGAAAGAAAGAAAGATAGATTAGTTAGAAAGAAAGATAGATAAATTAGAAAGAAAGATAGATAGATTAGTTAGAAAGAAAGATAGATAGATTAGTTAGAAAGAAAGAAAGATAGATTAGTTAGAAAGAAAGATAGATTAGTTAGAATGAAAGAAAGATAGAGTAGTTAGAAAAAAGAAAGATAGATTAGTTAGCAAGAAAGATAGATTAGTTAGAATGAAAGAAAGATAGAGTAGTTAGAAAGAAAGAAAGATAGAGTAGTTAGAAAGAAAGAAAGATTAGTTAGAAAGAAAGATATATTAGTTAGAAAGAAAGATAGATAGATTAGTTAGAAAGAAAGATAGATTAGTTAGAATGAAAGAAAGATAGAGTAGTTAGAAAGAAAGAAAGATAGATTATTTAGAAAGAAAGTTCGATTAGTTAGAAAGAAAGAAAGATAGATTAGAAAGAAAGATAGATAGATAGATAGATTAGTTAGAAAGAAAGATAAATAGATTTGTTAGAAAGAAAGAAAGAAAGATAGATTAGTTAGTTAGAAAGAAAGTTAGATTAGTTAGAAAGAAAGATAGATTAGTTAGAATGAAAGAAAGATAGAGTAGTTAGAAAGAAAGAAAGATAGATTAGTTAGAAAGAAAGATAGATTAGTTAGAAAGAAAGATAGATAAGTTAGAAAGAAAGATAGATAGATTAGTTAGAAAGAAAGAAAGATTAGTTAGAAAGAAAGATATATTAGTTAGAAAGAAAGATAGATAGATTAGTTAGAAAGAAAGATAGATTAGTTAGAATGAAAGAAAGATAGAGTAGTTAGAAAGAAAGAAAGATAGATTATTTAGAAAGAAAGTTCGATTAGTTAGAAAGAAAGAAAGATAGATTAGAAAGAAAGATAGATAGATAGATAGATTAGTTAGAAAGAAAGATAAATAGATTTGTTAGAAAGAAAGAAAGAAAGATAGATTAGTTAGTTAGAAAGAAAGTTAGATTAGTTAGAAAGAAAGATAGATTAGTTAGAATGAAAGAAAGATAGAGTAGTTAGAAAGAAAGAAAGATAGATTAGTTAGAAAGAAAGATAGATAAGTTAGAAAGAAAGATATATAGATTAGTTAGAAAGAAAGATAGATTAGTTAGAAAGAAAGATAGATTAGTTAGAATGAAAGAAAGATAGAGTAGTTAGAAAGAAAAAAGATAGATCAGTTAGAAAGAAAGATAGATTAGTTAGAAAGAAAAAAGATAGATTAGTTAGAATGAAAGAAAAAATAGATTAGTTAGAAAGAAAGAAAAATAGATTTGTTAGAATAAAAGATAGATTAGTTAAAAAGAAAGAAAGATAGATAGATTAGTTAGAAAGAAAGTTAGATTAGTTAGAAAGAAAGAAAGATAGATTAGAAAGAAAGATAGATAGATAAGTTAGAAAGAAAGATAAATAGATTAGTTAGAAAGAAAGAAAGAAAGATAGATTAGTTAGTTAGAAAGAAAGTTAGATTAGTTAGAAAGAAAGATAGATTAGTTAGAATGAAAGAAAGATAGAGTAGTTAGAAAGAAAGATAGATTAGTTAGAAAGAAAGATAGATAAGTTAGAAAGAAAGATAGATAGATTAGTTAGAAAGAAAGATAGATTAGTTAGAAAGAAAGAAAGATAGATTAGTTAGAATGAAAGAAAGATAGAGTAGTTAGAAAGAAAGAAAGATTAGTTAGAAAGAAAGATAGATTAGTTAGAAAGAAAGATAGATAGATTAGTTAGAAAGAAAGATAGATTAGTTAGAATGAAAGAAAGATAGAGTAGTTAGAAAGAAAGAAAGATAGATTAGTTAGAAAGAAAGTTCGATTAGTTAGAAAGAAAGAAAGATAGATAGATAGATAGATTAGTTAGAAAGAAAGATAAATAGATTTGTTAGAAAGAAAGAAAGAAAGATTAGTTAGAATGAAAGAAAGATAGAGTAGTTAGAAAGAAAAAAGATAGATCAGTTAGAAAGAAAGATAGATTAGTTAGAAAGAAAAAAGATAGATTAGTTAGAATGAAAGAAAAAATAGATTAGTTAGAAAGAAAGAAAGAAAGAGATGTATAGATAGAAAGAGAGATAGATAGTTGAAAGAGATAGATAGATAGATAGATAGATAGATAGATAGATAGATAGATAGATAGATAGATAGATAGATAGATAAGTTTATTAGTACATATAGAATGGTAGTTTAATTGAGTCTAGGGCTTCAGGGAGTTTAGATTTGAGTTTATTTGGTGTCCACTGCTGGGCCACCGTAGTCTTGGCTCAATTTGAACTGTTGCAATGAAAGTCAATGGGATTTTTATGATTTTTCATATTAATTTTTAAGAAATCTGAAAGTCAAATCAGTTTGAAAAGATATAGCACGCCGAGTCAGAACAGTCTGAAGGTCTGACCCGAGTTTGGAGTTTGTAGAGTTAAAGCTCTAGGACGAGTTAGAGTCAGAATTTTTTGGGTAAGAAAAATAAGAAGAAGAAGAATAACTAGAAAAAGTTCGTCGAGACAAACTTTAAGTTGGCTTGTGAAAGTTTGGACCAATAAGTTTGAAGAAGTTTAAAGAAGTTTAAAGTTTAATTAGTTTATAGTTTAGTAAGAAAGAAAGAAAGATAGATTAGTTAGAAAGAAAGAAAAAAAGATTAGTAAGAAAGAAAGAAAGATAGATTAGTTAGAAAGAAAGAAAGAAAGAAAGAAAGATAGATTAGTTAGAAAGAAAGATAGATTAGTAAGAAAGAAAGAAAGAAAGAAATATAGATAAGTTAGAAAGAAAGAAAGAAAAAAAGATTAGTTAGAAAGAAAGAAAGAAAGATAGATTAGTTAGAAAAAAGAAAGAAAAAAAGATTAGTAAGAAAGAAAGAAAGATAGATTAGTTAGAAAGAAAGAAAGAAAGAGATTAGTTAGAAAGATAGATTAGTAAGAAAGAAAGAAAGAAAGAAATATAGATAAGTTAGAAAGAAAGAAAGATAGATTAGTTAGAAAGAAAGAAAAAAAGATTAGTAAGAAAGAAAGAAAGAAAGATAAATTAGTAAGAAAGAAAGAAAGATTGATTAGTAAGAAAGATAGAAAGATAGATAGATTAGTTAGAAAGAAAGAAAAAAAGATTAGTGAGAAAGAAAGAAAGAAAGAAAGAAAGATAGATTAGTTAGAAAGAAAGAAAGAAAGAAAGATTAGTTAGAAAGAAAAAAGGAAAGAAAGATAGATTAGTAAGAAAGAAAGAAAGAAAGATAAATTAGTAAGAAAGAAAGAAAGATTGATTAGTAAGAAAGATAGAAAGATAGATAGATTAGTTAGAAAGAAAGAAAGAAAAAGAGATTAGTGAGAAAGAAAGATAGATTAGTTAGAAAGAAAGAAAGAAAGAAAGAAAGAAAGAAAGAAAGAAAGAAAGAAAGTTAATTAAAAAGAAAGAAAGAAAGAAAGATAGATTAGGTAGAAAGAAAGATAGAAAGATAGATAGATTAGTTAGAAAGAAAAAGAAAGATAGTTTTTATTTAGAAAGAAAGAAAGATAGATTAGTTAGAAAGAAAGAAAGAAAGAAAGAAAGAAAGAAAGAAAGAAAGTTCATTAAAAAGAAAGAAAGAAAGATAGATTAGGTAGAAAGAAAGATAGAAAGATAGATAGATTAGTTAGAAAGAAAGAAAGAAAGTTAATTAAAGAGAAAGAAAGAAAGATTAGTTAGAAAGATAGATTAGTTAGAAAGAAAGAAAGAAAAAAAGATTAGTAAGAAAGAAAGATAGATTAGTTAGAAAGAAAGAAAGATGGATTAGTTAGAAAGAAAGAAAAAAGATTAGTTAGAAAGAAAGAAAGAAAGAAAGATAGATTAGTTAGAAAGAAAGAAAGAAAGAAAGAAAGAGATTAGTTAGAAAGAAAAAGAAAGATAGATTAGTTAGAAAGAAAGAAAGATAGATTAGTTAGAAAGAAAGAAAGAAAGAAAGAAAGTTAATTAAAAAGAAAGAAAGAAAGATTAGTTAGAAAGATAGATTAGTTAGAAAGAAAGAAAGAAAAAAAGATTAGTAAGAAAGAAAGATAGATTAGTTAGAAAGAAAGAAAGTTAATTAAAAAGAAAGAAAGAAAGATTAGTTAGAAAGATAGATTAGTTAGAAAGAAAGAAAGAAAAAAAGATTAGTAAGAAAGAAAGATAGATTAGTTAGAAAGAAAGAAAGAAAGAAAGAAAGAAAGAGAAAGAAAGAAAGAAATATAGATAAGTTAGAAAGAAAGAAAGATAGATTAGTTAGAAAGAAAGAAAGATGGATTAGTTAGAAAGAAAGAAAAAAGATTAGTTAGAAAGAAAGAAAGATAGATTAGTTAGAAAGAAAAAAGGAAAGAAAGATAGATTAGTAAGAAAGAAAGGAAGAAAGATAGATTAGTGAGATAGATAGATTAGTTAGAATGAAAGAAAGAAAAAAGATTAGTGAGAAAGAAAGATAGATTAGTTAGAGAGAAAGAAAGATGGATTAGTTAGAAAGAAAGAAAAAAAGATTAGTAAGAAAGAAAGAAAGATAGATTAGTTAGAAAGAAAAAAGGAAAGAAAGATAGATTAGTAAGAAAGAAAGGAAGAAAGATAGATTAGTGAGATAGATAGATTAGTTAGAAAGAAAGAAAGAAAAAAGATTAGTGAGAAAGAAAGATAGATTAGTTAGAAAGAAAGAGATTAGTTAGAAAGAAAAAGAAAGATAGATTAGTTAGAAAGAAAGAAAGATAGATTAGTTAGAAAGAAAGAAAGATAGATTAGTTAGAAAGAAAGAAAGAAAGAAAGTTAATTAAAAAGAAAAAAAGAAATATAGATTAGGTAGAAAGAAAGATAGATAGATTAGTTAGAAAGAAAGAAAGAAAAAAAGTTAATTAAAAAGAAAGAAAGAAAGATTAGTTAGAAGGATAGATTAGTTAGAAAGAAAGAAAGAAAGAAAGAAAAAAAGATTAGTAAGAAAGAAAGATAGATTAGTTAGTTAGAAAGAAAGAAAGAAAGAAAGAAAGAAAGAAATATAGATAAGTTAGAAAGAAAGAAAGATAGATTAGTTAGAAAGAAAGAAAAAAAAGATTAGTTAGAAAGAAAGAATGAAAGATAGATAGATTAGTTAGAAAAAAAGAAAGAAAAAAAGATTAGTAAGAAAGAAAGAAAGATAGATTAGTTAGAAAGAAAAAAGGAAAGAAATATATTAGTAAGAAAGAAAGAAAGAAAGATAGATTAGTGAGAAAGATAGATTAGTTAGAAAGAAAGAAAGAAAGATAGATTAGTTAGAAAGAAAAAGAAAGATAGATTAGTTAGAAAGAAAGATAGATTAGTTAGAAAGAAAGAAATAAATAAAGTTAATTAAAAAGAAAGAAAGAAAGATAGATAGATTAGTTAGAAAGAAAGAAAGAAAAAAAGATTAGTAAGAAAGAAAGAAAGATTAGTTAGAAAGAAAGAAAGATAGATTAGTTACAAAGAAAAAGAAAGATAGATTAGTTAGAAAGAAAGAAAGATAGATTGGTTAGAAAGAAAGAAAGAAAGAAAGTTAATTAAAAAGAAAGAAAGAAAGAAAGAAAGATTAGTTAGAAAGATAGATTAGTTAGAAAGAAAGAAAGAAAAAAATATTAGTAAGAAAGAAAGATAGATTAGTTAGAAAGAAAGAAAGAAAGATAGATTAGTAAGAAAGAAAGAAAGATTAGTTAGAAAGAAAGAAAGATAGATTAGTTAGAAAGAAAAAGAAAGATAGATCAGTTAGAAAGAAAGAAAGATAGATTAGTTAGAAAGAAAGAAAGAAAGTTAATTAAAAAGAAAGAAAGAAAGTAAGATAGATTAGTTAGAAAGAAAGAAATATAGATTAGAAAGAAAGAAAGATAGATTAGTTAGAAAGAAAGATAGATTAGTTAGAAAGAAAGATAAATTAGTTAGAAAGAAAGATAGATTAGTTAAAAAACAAAGAAAGAGATTTGTTAGAAAGAAAGATAGATTAGTTAGAAAGATAGATTAGTTAGAAAGAAAGATAGATTAGTTAGAAAGAAAGATAACTTAGTTAGAAATAAAGAAAGATAGATTATTTAAAAAACAAAGAAAGATGGATTTGATAGAAAGAAAGATAGATTAGCTAGAAAGATAGATTAGTTAGAAAAAAAGAAAGATAGATTAGTTAGAAAGAAAGAAATATAAATTAGTTAGAAAGTAAGATAGATTAGTTAGAAAGAAAGATAGATTAGTTAGAAAGAAAGAAAGATAGATTAGTTAGAAAGATAGATAGATAAGTTAGAAAGAAAGAAAGAAAGATTAGTTAGAAAGAAAGAAAGATAGATTGGTTAGAAAGAAAGAAAGATTAGTTAGAAAGAAAGATAGATAGATTAGTTAGAAAGAAAAAAGATAGATTAGTTAGAAAGAAAGAAAGTAAGAAAGAAAGAAAGAAAGATTGGTTACAAAGAAAGATAGATTAGTTAGAAAGATAGAAAGAAAGATAGATTAGTTAGAAAGAAAGAAACATAGATTAGTTAGAAAGAAAGAAAGAAAGAAAGATAGATTAGTTAGAAAGAAAGAAAGATTAGTTAGTTAGAAAGAAAGAAAGATAGATTAGTTAGAAAGAAAGATAGATTAGTTAGAAAGATAGATAGATAGATTAGTTAGAAAGAAAGAAAGATAGATTAGTTAAAAAGAAAGATAGATAGATTAGTTAGAAAGAAAGATAGATTAGTTAGAAAGATAGATTAGTTAGAAAGATAGATAGATAGATAGATTAGTTAGAAAGAAAGAAAGATAGATTAGTTAGAAAGAAAGATAGATAGATTAGTTAGAAAGAAAGATAGATTAGTTAGAAAGAAAGAAAGATAGATTAGTTAGAAAGAATGAAAAAAGAAAGAAAGAAAGAAAGATTGGTTAGAAAGAAAGATAGATTAGTTAGTAAGAAAGATATAAAGAAAGATGGATTAGTTAGAAAGAAAGAAACAGATTAGTTAGAAAGAAAGAAAGAAAGAAAGAAAGATAGATTAGTTAGAAAGACTAGTTAGTTAGAAAGAAAGAGATAGATTAGTTAGAAAGAAAGATAGATAGATAGATAGATTAGTTAGAAAGAAAGAAAGATAGATTAGTTAGAAAGAAAGAAAGATATATTAGTTAGAAAGAAAGATAGATAGATTAGTTAGAAAAAAAAGATAGATTAGTTAGAAAGAAAGAAAGATAGATTAGTTAGAAAGAAAGAAATATAAATTAGTTAGAAAGTAAGATAGATTAGTTAGAAAGAAAGAAAGATAGATTAGTTAGAAAGATAGATAGATAAGTTAGAAAGAAAGAAAGAAAGATTAGTTAGAAAGAAAGAAAGATAGATTGGTTAGAAAGAAAGAAAGATTAGTTAGAAAGAAAGATAGATAGATTAGTTAGAAAGAAAAAAGATAGATTAGTTAGAAAGAAAGAAAGTAAGAAAGAAAGAAAGAAAGATTGGTTACAAAGAAAGATAGATTAGTTAGAAAGATAGAAAGAAAGATAGATTAGTTAGAAAGAAAGAAACATAGATTAGTTAGAAAGAAAGAAAGAAAGAAAGATAGATTAGTTAGAAAGAAAGAAAGATTAGTTAGTTAGAAAGAAAGAAAGATAGATTAGTTAGAAAGAAAGATAGATTAGTTAGAAAGAAAGAAAGATAGATTAGTTAAAAAGAAAGATAGATAGATTAGTTAGAAAGAAAGATAGATTAGTTAGAAAGATAGATTAGTTAGAAAGATAGATAGATAGATAGATAGATAGATTAGTTAGAAAGAAAGAAAGATAGATTAGTTAGAAAGAAAGATAGATAGATTAGTTAGAAAGAAAGATAGATTAGTTAGAAAGAAAGAAAGATAGATTAGTTAGAAAGAATGAAAAAAGAAAGAAAGAAAGAAAGATTGGTTAGAAAGAAAGATAGATTAGTTAGTAAGAAAGATATAAAGAAAGATGGATTAGTTAGAAAGAAAGAAACATAGATTAGTTAGAAAGAAAGAAAGAAAGAAAGAAAGATAGATTAGTTAGAAAGACTAGTTAGTTAGAAAGAAAGAGATAGATTAGTTAGAAAGAAAGATAGATAGATAGATAGATAGATAGATAGATAGATAGATAGATAGATAGATAGATTAGTTAGAAAGAAAGAAAGATAGATTAGTTAGAAAGAAAGAAAGATATATTAGTTAGAAAGAAAGATAGATAGATTAGTTAGAAAAAAAAGATAGATTAGTTAGAAAGAAAGAAAGATAGATTAGTTAGAAAGAAAGATAGATAGATTAGTTAGAAAGAAAGAAAGATTAGTTAGAAAGAAAGAAAGAATGATAGATTGGTTAGAAAGAAAGAAAGATAGATTAGTAAGAAAGAAAGAAAGGAATAAAGAACGATAGATTAGTTAGAAATAAAGATAAAGTAGTTAGAAAGAAAGATAGATAGATTAGTTAGAAAGAAAGATAGATAGATAGATTAGTTAGAAAGAAAGATAGATTATTTAGAAAGAAAGAAAGATAGATTAGTTAGAAAGAAAGAAAGATTAGTTAGAAAGAAAGAAAGATTAGTTAGAAAGAAAGATAGATAGATTAGTTAGAAAGAAAAAAAGAAAGAAAGAAAGAAAGAAAGAAAAATTGGTTAGAAAGAAAGATAGATTAGTTTGAAAGATAGAGATTAGTTAGAAAGAAAGAAAAGATTAGTTAGAATGAAAGAAAGATAGATAGATTAGTTAGAAAGAAAGAAAGATAGATAGATTAGTTAGAAAGAAAGAAAGATTAGTTAGAAAGAAAAAAGATAGATTAGTTAGAAAGAAAGAATAAAAGAAAGTAAGAAAGAAATAATGAAAGATTGGTTAGAAAGAAAGAGATTAGTTAGAAAGATAGATAGATTAGTTAGAAAGAAAGAAAAGTTAGAATGAAAGAAAGATAGAGTAGTTAGAAAGAAAGAAAGATAGATAGATTAGTTAGAAAGAAAGATAGATTAGTTAGAAAGAAAGTAAGGTAGATTAGTTAGAAAGAAAGATAGATTAGTTAGAAAGAAGAAAGATAGATTAGTTAGAAAGAAAGAAAGATTAGTTAGAAAGAAAGAAAGATAGATCAGTTAGCAAGAAAGAAATATTAGTTAGAAAGAAAGAAAGATTAGTTTGAAAGAAAGAAAGATTAGTTTGAAAGAAAGATAGATTAGTAAGAAAGAAAGAAATAAAGAAAGATTAGGTAGAAAGAAAGAAAGATTAGTTAGAAAGAAAGAAAGATAAGTTAGAAAGATAGATAGATAGATAGATAGATAGATAGATAGATAGATAGATAGATAGATAGATAGATAGATAAAGTTCATTAGTACATATAGAATGGTAGTTTAATTGAATCTAGGGCTTCAGGGAGTTTAGATTTGAGTTTATTTGGTGTCCACTGCTGGGCCACCGTAGTCTTGGCTCAATTTGAACTGTTGCAATGAAAGTCAATGGGATTTTTATGATTTTTAATATTAATTTTTAAGAAATCTGAAAGTCAAATCAGTTTGAAAAGATATAGCACACCGAGTCAGAACAGTCTGAAGGTCTGACCCGAGTTTGGAGTTTGTAGAGTTAAAGCTCTAGGACGAGTTAGAGTCAGAATTTTTTGGGTAAGAAAAATAAGAAGAAGAAGAAGAATAATAATAAGTTTAAATAGGATTTCAGTAAGTTGGCTTTTCCAAGCCAACTTAACTAGAAAAAGTTCGTCGAGACAAACTTTAAGTTGGCTTGTGAAAGTTTGGACCAATAAGTTTGAAGAAGTTTAAAGTTTAAATTAGTTTAAAGTTTAATTAGTTTATAGTTCAGTAAGAAAGAAAGAAAGATAGATTAGTTAGAAAGAAAGATAAAAAAAAGATTAGTAAGAAAGAAAGAAAGATAGATTAGTTAGAAAGAAAGAAAGAAAGAAAGATAGATTAGTTAGAAATAAAAAAATAAAAAAAGATTAGTAAGAAAGAAAGATAGATTAGTTAGAAAGAAAGAAAGATAGATTAGTAAGAAAGAAAGAAAGATAGATTAGTAAGAAAGAAAGAAAGAAAAAAATAGTAAGAAAGAAAGAAAGATAGATTAGTAAGAAAGAGAAAGAAAGATAGATTAGTTAGAAATAAAAAAATAAAAAAAGATTAGTAAGAAAGAAAGATAGATTAGTTAGAAAGAAAGAAGGAAAGAAAGATAGATTAGTAAGAAAGAAAAAAAGATAGATTAGTAAGAGAAAGATTGATTAGTAAGAAAGATAGATAGATTAGTTAGACAGAGAGAAAAAAGATTAGTAAGAAAGAAAGATAGATTAGTAAGAAAGAAAGAAAGATAGATTAGTTAGAAAGAAAGAAAGATAGATTAGTAAGAAAGAAAGATAGATTAGTAAGAAAGAAAGAAAGAAAAAGATTAGTAAGAAAGAAAGAAAGATAGATTAGTTAGAAAGAAAGAAAAAAGATTAGTAAGAAAGAAAGAAAGATTAGTAAGAAAGAAAGATAGATTAGTTAGAAAGAAAGAAAGAAAAAAGATTAGTAAGAAAGAAAGAAAAAAAGATTAGTAAGAAAGAAAGAAAGATAGATTAGTAAGAAAGAAAGAAAGAAAAAAAGATTAGCAAGAAAGAAAGAAAGAAAGATAGATTAGTTAGAAAGAAAGAAAAAAAAGATTAGTAAGAAAGAAAGAAAGAAAGAAAAAAAGATTAGTAAGAAAGAAAGATAGATTAGTTAGAAAGAAAGAAAAAAAAGATTAGTAAGAAAGAAAGAAAGAAAAAAAGATTAGTAAGAAAGAAAGATAGATTAGTTAGAAAGAAAGAAAAAAGATTAGTAAGAAAGAAAGAAAAAAAGATTAGTAAGAAAGAAAGAAAGATAGATTAGTTAGAAAGAAAGAAAGAAAAAAAGATTAGCAAGAAAGAAAGAAAGAAAGATAGATTAGTTAGAAAGAAAGAAAAAAAAGATTAGTAAGAAAGAAAGAAAGAAAGAAAAAAAGATTAGTAAGAAAGAAAGAAAAAAAGATTAGTAAGAAAGAAAGATAGATTAGTAAGAAAGAAAGAAAGAAAAAAAGATTAGCAAGAAAGAAAGAAAGATAGATTAGTTAGAAAGAAAGAAAAAAAAGATTAGTAAGAAAGAAAGAAAGAAAAAAAGATTAGTAAGAAAGAAAGATAGATTAGTTAAAAAGAAAGAAAGAAAAAAGATTAGTAAGAAAGAAAGAAAAAAGATTAGCAAGAAAGAAAGAAAGAAAGATAGATTAGTTAGAAAGAAAGAAAAAAAAGATTAGTAAGAAAGAAAGAAAGAAAGAAAAAAAGATTAGTAAGAAAGAAAGATAGATTAGTTAGAAAGAAAGAAAAAAGATTAGTAAGAAAGAAAGAAAAAAAGATTAGTAAGAAAGAAAGAAAGATAGATTAGTAAGAAAGAAAGAAAAAAAGATTAGTAAGAAAGAAAGAAGGATAGATTAGTAAGAAAGAAAGAAAGAAAAAAGATTAGCAAGAAAGAAAGAAAGAAAGATAGATTAGTTAGAAAGAAAGAAAAAAAAGATTAGTTAGAAAGAAAGAAAGAAAGAAAAAAAGATTAGTAAGAAAGAAAGAAAGAAAGAAAAAAAGATTAGTAAGAAAGAAAGATAGATTAGTTAGAAAGAAAGAAAAAAGATTAGTAAGAAAGAAAGAAAAAAAGATTAGTAAGAAAGAAAGATAGATTAGTAAGAAAGAAAGAAAAAAAGATTAGAAAGAAAGAAAGATAGATTAGTAAGAAAGAAAGAAAGAAAAAAAGATTAGCAAGAAAGAAAGAAAGATAGATTAGTTAGAAAGAAAGAAAAAAAAGATTAGTAAGAAAGAAAGAAAGATAGATTAGTAAGAAAGAAAGATAGATTAGTTAGAAAGAAAGAAAGAAAAAAGATTAGTAAGAAAGAAAGAAAAAAAGATTAGTAAGAAAGAAAGAAAGAAAACAAGATTAGTAAGAAAGAAAGAAAGATAGATTAGTTAGAAAGAAAGAAAGAAAAAAAGATTAGTAAGAAAGAAAGATAGATTAGTAAGAAAGAAAGATAGAAAAAAAGATTAGTAAGAAAGAAAGAAAGATAGATTAGTAAGACAGAAAGAAAGAAAAAAAGATTAGTAAGAATGAAAGAAAGATAGATTAGTAAGAAAGAAAGAAAGATAGATTAGTAAGAAAGAAAGAAAGAAAAAAAGATTAGTAAGAATGAAAGAAAGATAGATTAGTAAGAAAGAAAGAAAGATAGATTAGTAAGAAAGAAAGAAAGAAAAAGATTAGTAAGAAAGAAAGAAAGATAGATTAGTAAGAAAGAAAGAAAGAAAAAAGATTAGCAAGAAAGAAAGAAAGAAAGATAGATTAGTTAGAAAGAAAGATAGATAGATTAGTTAGAAAGAAAGATAGATTAGTTAGAATGAAAGAAAGATAGAGTAGTTAGAAAGAAAGAAAGATAGATTAGTTAGAAAGAAAGTTCGATTAGTTAGAAAGAAAGAAAGATAGATTAGAAAGAAAGATAGATAGATAGATAGATTAGTTAGAAAGAAAGATAAATAGATTTGTTAGAAAGAAAGAAAGAAAGATAGATTAGTTAGTTAGAAAGAAAGTTAGATTAGTTAGAAAGAAAGATAGATTAGTTAGAATGAAAGAAAGATAGAGTAGTTAGAATGAAAGAAAGATAGAGTAGTTAGAAAGAAAGAAAGATAGATTAGTTAGAAAGAAAGATAGATAAGTTAGAAAGAAAGATATATAGATTAGTTAGAAAGAAAGATAGATTAGTTAGAAAGAAAGATAGATTAGTTAGAATGAAAGAAAGATAGAGTAGTTAGAAAGAAAGAAAGATTAGTTAGAAAGAAAGATAGATTAGTTAGAAAGAAAGATAGATTAGTTAGAATGAAAGAAAGATAGAGTAGTTAGAAAGAAAGAAAGATTAGTTAGAAAGAAAGATAGATTAGTTAGAAAGAAAGAAAGATATATTAGTTAGAAAGAAAGATAGATAGATTAGTTAGAAAAAAAGATAGATTAGTTAGAAAGAAAGAAAGATAGATTAGTTAGAAAGAAAGATAGATAGATTAGTTAGAAAGAAAGAAAGATTAGTTAGAAAGAAAGAAAGAATGATAGATTGGTTAGAAAGAAAGAAAGATAGATTAGTAAGAAAGAAAGAAAGGAATAAAGAACGATAGATTAGTTAGAAATAAAGATAAAATAGTTAGAAAGAAAGATAGATAGATTAGTTAGAAAGAAAGATAGATAGATAGATTAGTTAGAAAGAAAGATAGATTATTTAGAAAGAAAGAAAGATAGATTAGTTAGAAAGAAAGAAAGATTAGTTAGAAAGAAAGAAAGATTAGTTAGAAAGAAAGATAGATAGATTAGTTAGAAAGAAAAAAAGAAAGAAAGAAAGAAAGAAAGAAAGAAAAATTGGTTAGAAAGAATGATAGATTAGTTTGAAAGATAGAGATTAGTTAGAAAGAAAGAAAAGATTAGTTAGAATGAAAGAAAGATAGATAGATTAGTTAGAAAGAAAGAAAGATAGATAGATTAGTTAGAAAGAAAGAAAGATTAGTTAGAAAGAAAAAAGATAGATTAGTTAGAAAGAAAGAATAAAAGAAAGTAAGAAAGAAAGAATGAAAGATTGGTTAGAAAGAAAGAGATTAGTTAGAAAGATAGATAGATTAGTTAGAAAGAAAGAAAAGTTAGAATGAAAGAAAGATAGAGTAGTTAGAAAGAAAGAAAGATAGATAGATTAGTTAGAAAGAAAGATAGATTAGTTAGAAAGAAAGTAAGGTAGATTAGTTAGAAAGAAAGATAGATTAGTTAGAAAGAAGAAAGATAGATTAGTTAGAAAGAAAGAAAGATTAGTTAGAAAGAAAGAAAGATAGATCAGTTAGCAAGAAAGAAATATTAGTTAGAAAGAAAGAAAGATTAGTTTGAAAGAAAGAAAGATTAGTTTGAAAGAAAGATAGATTAGTAAGAAAGAAAGAAATAAAGAAAGATTAGGTAGAAAGAAAGATAGATTAGTTAGAAAGAAAGAAAGATTAGTTAGAAAGAAAAAAGATAGATTAGTTAGAAAGAAAGAATAAAAGAAAGTAAGAAAGAAAGAATGAAAGATTGGTTAGAAAGAAAGAGATTAGTTAGAAAGATAGATAGATTAGTTAGAAAGAAAGAAAAGTTAGAATGAAAGAAAGATAGAGTAGTTAGAAAGAAAGAAAGATAGATAGATTAGTTAGAAAGAAAGATAGATTAGTTAGAAAGAAAGTAAGGTAGATTAGTTAGAAAGAAAGATAGATTAGTTAGAAAGAAGAAAGATAGATTAGTTAGAAAGAAAGAAAGATTAGTTAGAAAGAAAGAAAGATAGATCAGTTAGCAAGAAAGAAATATTAGTTAGAAAGAAAGAAAGATTAGTTTGAAAGAAAGAAAGATTAGTTTGAAAGAAAGATAGATTAGTAAGAAAGAAAGAAATAAAGAAAGATTAGGTAGAAAGAAAGAAAGATTAGTTAGAAAGAAAGAAAGATAAGTTAGAAAGATAGATATATAGATAGATAGATAGATAGATAGATAGATAGATAGATAGATAGATAGATAGATAAAGTTCATTAGTACATATAGAATGGTAGTTTAATTGAATCTAGGGCTTCAGGGAGTTTAGATTTGAGTTTTTGTGTTGTTCACTACTGGGCCACCGTAGTCTTGGCTCAATTTGAACTGTTGCAATGAAAGTCAATGGGATTTTTATGATTTTTAATATTAATTTTTAAGAAATCTGAAAGTCAAATCAGTTTGAAAAGATATAGCACACCGAGTCAGAACAGTCTGAAGGTCTGACCCGAGTTTGGAGTTTGTAGAGTTAAAGCTCTAGGACGAGTTAGAGTCAGAATTTTTTGGGTAAGAAAAATAAGAAGAAGAAGAATAACTAGAAAAAGTTCGTCGAGACAAACTTTAAGTTGGCTTGTGAAAGTTTGGACCAATAAGTTTGAAGAAGTTTAAAGTTTAAATTAGTTTAAAGTTTAATTAGTTTATAGTTCAGTAAGAAAGAAAGAAAGATAGATTAGTTAGAAAGAAAGATAAAAAAAAGATTAGTAAGAAAGAAAGAAAGATAGATTAGTTAGAAAGAAAGAAAGAAAGAAAGATAGATTAGTTAGAAATAAAAAAATAAAAAAAGATTAGTAAGAAAGAAAGATAGATTAGTTAGAAAGAAAGAAAGATAGATTAGTAAGAAAGAAAGAAAGATAGATTAGTAAGAAAGAAAGAAAGAAAAAAATAGTAAGAAAGAAAGAAAGATAGATTAGTAAGAAAGAGAAAGAAAGATAGATTAGTTAGAAATAAAAAAATAAAAAAAGATTAGTAAGAAAGAAAGATAGATTAGTTAGAAAGAAAGAAGGAAAGAAAGATAGATTAGTAAGAAAGAAAAAAAGATAGATTAGTAAGAGAAAGATTGATTAGTAAGAAAGATAGATAGATTAGTTAGACAGAGAGAAAAAAGATTAGTAAGAAAGAAAGATAGATTAGTAAGAAAGAAAGAAAGATAGATTAGTTAGAAAGAAAGAAAGATAGATTAGTAAGAAAGAAAGATAGATTAGTAAGAAAGAAAGAAAGAAAAAGATTAGTAAGAAAGAAAGAAAGATAGATTAGTTAGAAAGAAAGAAAAAAGATTAGTAAGAAAGAAAGAAAGATTAGTAAGAAAGAAAGATAGATTAGTTAGAAAGAAAGAAAGAAAAAAGATTAGTAAGAAAGAAAGAAAAAAAGATTAGTAAGAAAGAAAGAAAGATAGATTAGTAAGAAAGAAAGAAAGAAAAAAAGATTAGCAAGAAAGAAAGAAAGAAAGATAGATTAGTTAGAAAGAAAGAAAAAAAAGATTAGTAAGAAAGAAAGAAAGAAAGAAAAAAAGATTAGTAAGAAAGAAAGATAGATTAGTTAGAAAGAAAGAAAAAAAAGATTAGTAAGAAAGAAAGAAAGAAAAAAAGATTAGTAAGAAAGAAAGATAGATTAGTTAGAAAGAAAGAAAAAAGATTAGTAAGAAAGAAAGAAAAAAAGATTAGTAAGAAAGAAAGAAAGATAGATTAGTTAGAAAGAAAGAAAGAAAAAAAGATTAGCAAGAAAGAAAGAAAGAAAGAAAAAAAGATTAGTAAGAAAGAAAGAAAAAAAGATTAGTAAGAAAGAAAGATAGATTAGTAAGAAAGAAAGAAAGAAAAAAAGATTAGCAAGAAAGAAAGAAAGATAGATTAGTTAGAAAGAAAGAAAAAAAAGATTAGTAAGAAAGAAAGAAAGAAAAAAAGATTAGTAAGAAAGAAAGATAGATTAGTTAAAAAGAAAGAAAGAAAAAAGATTAGTAAGAAAGAAAGAAAAAAGATTAGCAAGAAAGAAAGAAAGAAAGATAGATTAGTTAGAAAGAAAGAAAAAAAAGATTAGTAAGAAAGAAAGAAAGAAAGAAAAAAAGATTAGTAAGAAAGAAAGATAGATTAGTTAGAAAGAAAGAAAAAAGATTAGTAAGAAAGAAAGAAAAAAAGATTAGTAAGAAAGAAAGAAAGATAGATTAGTAAGAAAGAAAGAAAAAAAGATTAGTAAGAAAGAAAGAAGGATAGATTAGAAAGAAAGAAAGAAAAAAGATTAGCAAGAAAGAAAGAAAGAAAGATAGATTAGTTAGAAAGAAAGAAAAAAAAGATTAGTTAGAAAGAAAGAAAGAAAGAAAAAAAGATTAGTAAGAAAGAAAGAAAGAAAGAAAAAAAGATTAGTAAGAAAGAAAGATAGATTAGTTAGAAAGAAAGAAAAAAGATTAGTAAGAAAGAAAGAAAAAAAGATTAGTAAGAAAGAAAGATAGATTAGTAAGAAAGAAAGAAAAAAAGATTAGAAAGAAAGAAAGATAGATTAGTAAGAAAGAAAGAAAGAAAAAAAGATTAGCAAGAAAGAAAGAAAGATAGATTAGTTAGAAAGAAAGAAAAAAAAGATTAGTAAGAAAGAAAGAAAGATAGATTAGTAAGAAAGAAAGATAGATTAGTTAGAAAGAAAGAAAGAAAAAAGATTAGTAAGAAAGAAAGAAAAAAAGATTAGTAAGAAAGAAAGAAAGAAAACAAGATTAGTAAGAAAGAAAGAAAGATAGATTAGTTAGAAAGAAAGAAAGAAAAAAAGATTAGTAAGAAAGAAAGATAGATTAGTAAGAAAGAAAGATAGAAAAAAAGATTAGTAAGAAAGAAAGAAAGATAGATTAGTAAGACAGAAAGAAAGAAAAAAAGATTAGTAAGAATGAAAGAAAGATAGATTAGTAAGAAAGAAAGAAAGATAGATTAGTAAGAAAGAAAGAAAGAAAAAAAGATTAGTAAGAATGAAAGAAAGATAGATTAGTAAGAAAGAAAGAAAGATAGATTAGTAAGAAAGAAAGAAAGAAAAAGATTAGTAAGAAAGAAAGAAAGATAGATTAGTAAGAAAGAAAGAAAGAAAAAAGATTAGCAAGAAAGAAAGAAAGAAAGATAGATTAGTTAGAAAGAAAGATAGATAGATTAGTTAGAAAGAAAGATAGATTAGTTAGAATGAAAGAAAGATAGAGTAGTTAGAAAGAAAGAAAGATAGATTAGTTAGAAAGAAAGTTCGATTAGTTAGAAAGAAAGAAAGATAGATTAGAAAGAAAGATAGATAGATAGATAGATTAGTTAGAAAGAAAGATAAATAGATTTGTTAGAAAGAAAGAAAGAAAGATAGATTAGTTAGTTAGAAAGAAAGTTAGATTAGTTAGAAAGAAAGATAGATTAGTTAGAATGAAAGAAAGATAGAGTAGTTAGAATGAAAGAAAGATAGAGTAGTTAGAAAGAAAGAAAGATAGATTAGTTAGAAAGAAAGATAGATAAGTTAGAAAGAAAGATATATAGATTAGTTAGAAAGAAAGATAGATTAGTTAGAAAGAAAGATAGATTAGTTAGAATGAAAGAAAGATAGAGTAGTTAGAAAGAAAGAAAGATTAGTTAGAAAGAAAGATAGATTAGTTAGAAAGAAAGATAGATTAGTTAGAATGAAAGAAAGATAGAGTAGTTAGAAAGAAAGAAAGATTAGTTAGAAAGAAAGATAGATTAGTTAGAAAGAAAGAAAGATATATTAGTTAGAAAGAAAGATAGATAGATTAGTTAGAAAAAAAGATAGATTAGTTAGAAAGAAAGAAAGATAGATTAGTTAGAAAGAAAGATAGATAGATTAGTTAGAAAGAAAGAAAGATTAGTTAGAAAGAAAGAAAGAATGATAGATTGGTTAGAAAGAAAGAAAGATAGATTAGTAAGAAAGAAAGAAATGAATAAAGAACGATAGATTAGTTAGAAATAAAGATAAAATAGTTAGAAAGAAAGATAGATAGATTAGTTAGAAAGAAAGATAGATAGATAGATTAGTTAGAAAGAAAGATAGATTATTTAGAAAGAAAGAAAGATAGATTAGTTAGAAAGAAAGAAAGATTAGTTAGAAAGAAAGAAAGATTAGTTAGAAAGAAAGATAGATAGATTAGTTAGAAAGAAAAAAAGAAAGAAAGAAAGAAAGAAAGAAAGAAAAATTGGTTAGAAAGAATGATAGATTAGTTTGAAAGATAGAGATTAGTTAGAAAGAAAGAAAAGATTAGTTAGAATGAAAGAAAGATAGATAGATTAGTTAGAAAGAAAGAAAGATAGATAGATTAGTTAGAAAGAAAGAAAGATTAGTTAGAAAGAAAAAAGATAGATTAGTTAGAAAGAAAGAATAAAAGAAAGTAAGAAAGAAAGAATGAAAGATTGGTTAGAAAGAAAGAGATTAGTTAGAAAGATAGATAGATTAGTTAGAAAGAAAGAAAAGTTAGAATGAAAGAAAGATAGAGTAGTTAGAAAGAAAGAAAGATAGATAGATTAGTTAGAAAGAAAGATAGATTAGTTAGAAAGAAAGTAAGGTAGATTAGTTAGAAAGAAAGATAGATTAGTTAGAAAGAAGAAAGATAGATTAGTTAGAAAGAAAGAAAGATTAGTTAGAAAGAAAGAAAGATAGATCAGTTAGCAAGAAAGAAATATTAGTTAGAAAGAAAGAAAGATTAGTTTGAAAGAAAGAAAGATTAGTTTGAAAGAAAGATAGATTAGTAAGAAAGAAAGAAATAAAGAAAGATTAGGTAGAAAGAAAGATAGATTAGTTAGAAAGAAAGAAAGATTAGTTAGAAAGAAAAAAGATAGATTAGTTAGAAAGAAAGAATAAAAGAAAGTAAGAAAGAAAGAATGAAAGATTGGTTAGAAAGAAAGAGATTAGTTAGAAAGATAGATAGATTAGTTAGAAAGAAAGAAAAGTTAGAATGAAAGAAAGATAGAGTAGTTAGAAAGAAAGAAAGATAGATAGATTAGTTAGAAAGAAAGATAGATTAGTTAGAAAGAAAGTAAGGTAGATTAGTTAGAAAGAAAGATAGATTAGTTAGAAAGAAGAAAGATAGATTAGTTAGAAAGAAAGAAAGATTAGTTAGAAAGAAAGAAAGATAGATCAGTTAGCAAGAAAGAAATATTAGTTAGAAAGAAAGAAAGATTAGTTTGAAAGAAAGAAAGATTAGTTTGAAAGAAAGATAGATTAGTAAGAAAGAAAGAAATAAAGAAAGATTAGGTAGAAAGAAAGAAAGATTAGTTAGAAAGAAAGAAAGATAAGTTAGAAAGATAGATATATAGATAGATAGATAGATAGATAGATAGATAGATAGATAGATAGATAGATAGATAGATAGATAGATAAAGTTCATTAGTACATATAGAATGGTAGTTTAATTGAATCTAGGGCTTCAGGGAGTTTAGATTTGAGTTTTTGTGTTGTTCACTACTGGGCCACCGTAGTCTTGGCTCAATTTGAACTGTTGCAATGAAAGTCAATGGGATTTTTATGATTTTTAATATTAATTTTTAAGAAATCTGAAAGTCAAATCAGTTTGAAAAGATATAGCACACCGAGTCAGAACAGTCTGAAGGTCTGACCCGAGTTTGGAGTTTGTAGAGTTAAAGCTCTAGGACGAGTTAGAGTCCGAATTTTTTGGGTAAGAAAAATAAGAAGAAGAAGAATAACTAGAAAAAGTTCGTCGAGACAAACTTTAAGTTGGCTTGTGAAAGTTTGGACCAATAAGTTTGAAGAAGTTTAAAGAAGTTTAAAGTTTAATTAGTTTATAGTTTAGTAAGAAAGAAAGAAAGATAGATTAGTTCAAAAGAAAGAAAGAAAAAAAGATTAGTAAGAAAGAAAGAAAGATAGATTAGTTAGAAAGAAAGAAAGAAAGAAAGAAAGAAAGATAGATAGATTAGTTAGAAAGAAAGATAGATTAGTAAGAAATAAAGAAAGAAAGAAATATAGATAAGTTAGAAAGAAAGAAAGATATATTAGTTAGAAAAAAGGAAAGAAAAAAAGATTAGTAAGAAAGAAAGAAAGATATATTAGTTAGAAAAAAGGAAAGAAAAAAAGATTAGTAAGAAAGAAAGAAAGATAGATTAGTTAGAAAGAAAAAAGGAAAGAAAGATAGATTAGTAAGAAAGAAAGAAAGAAAGATAAATTAGTAAGAAAGAAAAAAGATTGATTAGTAAGAAAGATAGAAAGATAGATAGATTAGTTAGAAAGAAAGAAAAAAAGATTAGTGAGAAAGAAAGATAGATTAGTTAGAAAGAAAGAAAGAAAGAGATTAGTTAGAAAGAAAAAGAAAGATAGATTAGTTAGAAAGAAAGAAAGATAGATTAGTTAGAAAGAAAGAAAGAAAGAAAGAAAGTTAATTAAAAAGAAAGAAAGAAAGATAGATTAGGTAGAAAGAAAGATAGAAAGATAGATAGATTAGTTAGAAAGAAAGAAAGAAAGATAGATAGATTAGTTAGAAAGAAAGAAAAAAAGATTAGTTAGAAAGAAAGAAAGAAAGATAGATTAGTTAGAAAAAAAGAAAGAAAAAAGATTAGTAAGAAAGAAAGAAAGATAGATTAGTTAGAAAGAAAAAAGGAAAGAAAGATAGATTAGTAAGAAAGAAAGAAAGAAAGATAAATTAGTAAGAAAGAAAGAAAGATTGATTAGTAAGAAAGATAGAAAGATAGATAGATTAGTTAGAAAGAAAGAAAGAAAAAAAGATTAGTGAGAAAGAAAGATAGATTAGTTATAAAGAAAGAAAGAGATTAGTTAGAAAGAAAAAGAAAGATAGATTAGTTAGAAAGAAAGAAAGATAGATTAGTTATAAAGAAAGAAAGAAAGAAAGAAAGAAAGTTAATTAAAAAGAAAGAAAGATAGATTAGGTAGAAAGAAAGATAGAAAGATAGATAGATTAGTTATAAAGAAAGAAAGAAAGTTAATTAAAAAGAAAGAAAGAAAGATTAGTTAGAAAGATAGATGAGTTAGAAAGAAAGAAAGAAAAAAAGATGAGTAAGAAAGAAAGATAGATTAGTTAGAAAGAAAGAAAGAATGAAAGAAAGAAAGAAAGAAAGAAAGAAAGAAAGAAATATAGATAAGTTAGAAAGAAAGAAAGATAGATTAGTTAGAAAGAAAGAAAAAAAGATTAGTTAGAAAGAAAGAAAGAAAGATAGATTAGTTAGAAAAAAAAGAAAGAAAAAAAGATTAGTAAGAAAGAAAGAAAGATAGATTAGTTAGAAAGAAAAAAGGAAAGAAAGATAGATTAGTAAGAAAGAAAGAAAGAAAGATAGATTAGTGAGAAAGATAGATTAGTTAGAAAGAAAGAAAGAAAAAAAGATTAGTGAGAAAGAAAGATAGATTAGTTAGAAAGAAAGAAAGAAAGAGATTAGTTAGAAAGAAAAAGAAAGATAGATTAGTTAGAAAGAAAGAAAGATAGATAGTTTAGTTAGAAAGAAAGAAAAATAGATTTGTTAGAATAAAAGATAGATTAGTTAAAAAGAAAGAAAGATAGATAGATTAGTTAGAAAGAAAAAAGATAGATTAGTTAGAAAGAAAGAAAGAGATTTGTTAGAATGAAGGAAAGATAGATTAGTTGGAAAGAAAGAAAGATAGATAGATTAGTTAGAAAGAAAGATAGATTAGTCAAAACGAAAAGATGGATTAGTTAGAAAGAAAGAAAAATAGATTTGTTAGCATAAAAGATAGATTAGTTAAAAAGAAAGAAAGATAGATAGATTAGTTAGAAAGAAAGTTAGATTAGTTAGAAAGAAAGAAAGATAGATTAGAAAGAAAGATAGATAGATAGATTAGTTAGAAAGAAAGATAAATAGATTAGTTAGAAAGAAAGAAAGAAAGATAGATTAGTTAGTTAGAAAGAAAGATAGATTAGTTAGAAAGAAAGATAGATTAGTTAGAATGAAAGAAAGATAGAGTAGTTAAAAAGAAAGAAAGATAGATTAGTTAGCAAGAAAGATAGATTAGTTAGAATGAAAGAAAGATAGAGTAGTTAGAAAGAAAGAAAGATTAGTTAGAAAGAAAGATAGATTAGTTAGAAAGAAAGATAGATAGATTAGTTAGAAAGAAAGATAGATTAGTTAGAATGAAAGAAAGATAGAGTAGTTAGAAAGAAAGAAAGATAGATTAGAAAGAAAGAAAGTTCGATTAGTTAGAAAGAAAGAAAGAAAGATAGATTAGAAAGAAAGATAGATAGATAGATAGATAGATTAGTTAGAAAGATAAATAGATTAGTTAGAAAGAAAGAAAGAAAGATAGATTAGTTAGTTAGAAAGAAAGTTAGATTAGTTAGAAAGAAAGATAGATTAGTTAGAATGAAAGAAAGATAGAGTAGTTAGAAAGAAAGAAAGATAGATTAGTTAGAAAGAAAGATAGATAAGTTAGAAAGAAAGATAGATAGATTAGTTAGAAAGAAAGATAGATTAGTTAGAAAGAAAGATAGATTAGTTAGAATGAAAGAAAGATAGAGTAGTTAGAAAGAAAGAAAGATAGATTAGTTAGAAAGAAAGATAGATTAGTTAGAATGAAAGAAAGATAGAGTAGTTAAAAAGAAAGAAAGATAGATTAGTTAGCAAGAAAGATAGATTAGTTAGAATGAAAGAAAGATAGAGTAGTTAGAAAGAAAGAAAGATTAGTTAGAAAGAAAGATAGATTAGTTAGAAAGAAAGATAGATAGATTAGTTAGAAAGAAAGATAGATTAGTTAGAATGAAAGAAAGATAGAGTAGTTAGAAAGAAAGAAAGATAGATTAGTTAGAAAGAAAGTTCGATTAGTTAGAAAGAAAGAAAGAAAGATAGATTAGAAAGAAAGATAGATAGATAGATAGATAGATAGATTAGTTAGAAAGAAAGATAAATAGATTTGTTAGAAAGAAAGATAGATTAGTTAGAATGAAAGAAAGATAGAGTAGTTAGAAAGAAAGAAAGATAGATTAGTTAGAAAGAAAGTTCGATTAGTTAGAAAGAAAGAAAGAAAGATAGATTAGAAAGAAAGATAGATAGATAGATAGATAGATAGATAGATTAGTTAGAAAGAAAGATAAATAGATTTGTTAGAAAGAAAGAAAGAAAGATAGATTAGTTAGTTAGAAAGAAAGTTAGATTAGTTAGAAAGAAAGATAGATTAGTTAGAATGAAAGAAAGATTGAGTAGTTAGAAAGAAAGAAAGATAGATTAGTTAGAAAGAAAGATAGATAAGTTAGAAAGAAAGATATATAGATTAGTTAGAAAGAAAGATAGATTAGTTAGAAAGAAAGATAGATTAGTTAGAATGAAAGAAAGATAGAGTAGTTAGAAAGAAAGAAAGATTAGTTAGAAAGAAAGATAGATTAGTTAGAAAGAAAGATAGATTAGTTAGAAAGAAAGATAGATTAGTTAGAATGAAAGAAAGATAGAGTAGTTAGAAAGAAAGAAAGAAAGATTAGTTAGAAAGAAAGAAAAAAGATTAGTTAGAAAGAAAAAAGATTATTTAGAAAGAAAGATTAGTTAGAAAGAAAGAAAGATTAGTTAGAAAAAAAGAAAAAAGAAAGAAAGAAAGGAAGATTAGTTTGAAAAAAGAAAGAAAGATAGGTAGAAAGAAAGAAAGAAGAAAGAAAGATTAGTTGGAAAGAAAGAAAGATTAGTAAGAAAGAAAGAAAGATTAGTTAGAGAGAAAGAAAGAAAGAAAGAAAGAAAGAAAGAAAGAAAAAAGATTAGTTAGAAAGAAAGAAAGAAAAAAGATTAGTTAGAAAGAAAGAAAGAGAAAAGAAAAAAGATTAGTTAGAAAGAAAGACATATTAGGTAGAAAGAAAGAATGTTTAGGTAGAAAGAAAGATTAGTTAGAAAGAAAGAAAAATTACTTAGAAAAAAAGAAAGAAAGAAAGAAAGGAAGATTAGTTTGAAAAAAGAAAGATTAGTAAGAAAGAAAGAAAGATTAGTTAGAAAGAAAGAAAGAAAGAAAGAAAGAAAGAAAGAAAGAAAAAAGATTTGTTAGAAAGAAAGAAAGAAAGAAAAAAGATTAGTTAGAAAGAAAGAAAGAAAAAAGAAAGAAAAGAAAAAAGATTAATTAGAAAGAAAGGTAAGAAAGAAAGAAAGAAAGATTAGTTGGAAAGAAATAAAGATTAGTAAGAAAGAAAGAAAGATTTGTTAGAAAGAAAGAAAGAAAGAAAGAAAGAAAGAAAGAAAGAAAGATTAGTTAGAAAGATAGATTAGTTAGAAAGAAAGAAAGAAAAAAATATTAGTAAGAAAGAAAGATAGATTAGTTAGAAAGAAAGAAAGAAAGATAGATTAGTAAGAAAGAAAGAAAGATTAGTTAGAAAGAAAGAAAGATTAGTTAGAAAGAAAAAGAAAGATAGATCAGTTAGAAAGAAAGAAAGATAGATTAGTTAGAAAGAAAGAAAGAAAGAAAGTTAATTAAAAAGAAAGAAAGTAAGATAGATTAGTTAGAAAGAAAGAAAGATAGATTAGAAAGAAAGAAAGATAGATTAGTTAGAAAGAAAGATAGATTAGTTAGAAAGAAAGATAAATTAGTTAGAAAGAAAGATAGATTAGTTAAAAAACAAAGAAAGAGATTTGTTAGAAAGAAAGATAGATTAGTTAGAAAGATAGATTAGTTAGAAAGAAAGATAGATTAGTTAGAAAGAAAGATAACTTAGTTAGAAATAAAGATAGATTATTTAAAAAACAAAGAAAGATGGATTTGATAGAAAAATAGATTAGCTAGAAAGATAGATTAGTTAGAAAAAAAGAAAGATAGATTAGTTAGAAAGAAAGAAAGATAAATTAGTTAGAAAGTAAGATAGATTAGTTAGAAAGAAAGATAGATTAGTTAGAAAGAAAGAAAGATAAATTAGTTAGAAAGTAAGATAGATTAGTTAGAAAGAAAGATAGATTAGTTAGAAAGAAAGAAAGAAAGATTAGTTAGAAAGATAGATAGATTAGTTAGAAAGAAAAAAGATAGATTAGTTAGAAAGAAAGAAAGTAAGAAAGAAAGAAAGAAAGATTGGTTAGAAAGAAAGATAGATTAGTTAGAAAGATAGAAAGAAAGATAGATTAGTTAGAAAGAAAGAAACATAGATTAGTTAGAAAGAAAGAAAGAAAGAAAGATAGATTAGTTAGAAAGAAAGAAAGATTAGTTAGTTAGAAAGAAAGAAAGATAGATTAGTTAGAAAGAAAGATAGATTAGTTAGAAAGATAGATAGATATATAGATTAGTTAGAAAGAAAGAAAGATAGATTAGTTAGAAAGAAAGATAGATTAGTTAGAAAGAAAGATAGATTAGTTAGAAAGATAGATAGATAGATAGATTAGTTAGAAAGAAAGAAAGATAGATTAGTTAGAAAGAAAGATAGATAGATTAGTTAGAAAGAATGAAAAAAGAAAGAAAGAAAGAAAGATTGGTTAGAAAGAAAGATAGATTAGTTAGTAAGAAAGATATAAAGAAAGATGGATTAGTTAGAAAGAAAGAAACATAGATTAGTTAGAAAGAAAGAAAGAAAGACTAGTTAGTTAGAAAGAAAGAGATAGATTAGTTAGAAAGAAAGATAGATAGATAGATAGATTAGTTAGAAAGAAAGAAAGATAGATTAGTTAGAAAGAAAGAAAGATATATTAGTTAGAAAGAAAGATAGATAGATTAGTTAGAAAAAAAAGATAGATTAGTTAGAAAGAAAGAAAGATAGATTAGTTAGAAAGAAAGATAGATAGATTAGTTAGAAAGAAAGAAAGATTAGTTAGAAAGAAAGAAAGAATGATAGATTGGTTAGAAAGAAAGAAAGATAGATTAGTAAGAAAGAAAGAAAGGAATAAAGAACGATAGATTAGTTAGAAATAAAGATAAAGTAGTTAGAAAGAAAGATAGATAGATTAGTTAGAAAGAAAGATAGATAGATAGATTAGTTAGAAAGAAAGATAGATTATTTAGAAAGAAAGAAAGATAGATTAGTTAGAAAGAAAGAAAGATTAGTTAGAAAGAAAGAAAGATTAGTTAGAAAGAAAGATAGATAGATTAGTTAGAAAGAAAAAAAGAAAGAAAGAAAGAAAGAAAGAAAGAAAAATTGGTTAGAAAGAAAGATAGATTAGTTTGAAAGATAGAGATTAGTTAGAAAGAAAAGATTAGTTAGAATGAAAGAAAGATAGATAGATTAGTTAGAAAGAAAGAAAGATAGATAGATTAGTTAGAAAGAAAGAAAGATTAGTTAGAAAGAAAAAAGATAGATTAGTTAGAAAGAAAGAATAAAAGAAAGTAAGAAAGAAAGAATGAAAGATTGGTTAGAAAGAAAGAGATTAGTTAGAAAGATAGATAGATTAGTTAGAAAGAAAGAAAAGTTAGAATGAAAGAAAGATAGAGTAGTTAGAAAGAAAGAAAGATAGATAGATTAGTTAGAAAGAAAGATAGATTAGTTAGAAAGAAAGTAAGGTAGATTAGTTAGAAAGAAAGATAGATTAGTTAGAAAGAAAGAAAGATTAGTTAGAAAGAAAGAAAGATAGATCAGTTAGCAAGAAAGAAATATTAGTTAGAAAGAAAGAAAGATTAGTTTGAAAGAAAGAAAGATTAGTTTGAAAGAAAGATAGATTAGTAAGAAAAAGAAATAAAGAAAGATTAGGTAGAAAGAAAGAAAGATTAGTTAGAAAGAAAGAAAGATAAGTTAGAAAGATAGATAGATAGATATATAGATATATAGATAGATAGATAGATAGATAGATAGATAGATAGATAGATAGATAGATAAAGTTCATTAGTACATATAGAATGGTAGTTTAATTGAATCTAGGGCTTCAGGGAGTTTAGATTTGAGTTTTTGTGTTGTTCACTACTGGGCCACCGTAGTCTTGGCTCAATTTGAACTGTTGCAATGAAAGTCAATGGGATTTTTATGATTTTTAATATTAATTTTTAAGAAATCTGAAAGTCAAATCAGTTTGAAAAGATATAGCACACCGAGTCAGAACAGTCTGAAGGTCTGACCCGAGTTTGGAGTTTGTAGAGTTAAAGCTCTAGGACGAGTTAGAGTCAGAATTTTTTGGGTAAGAAAAATAAGAAGAAGAAGAAGAAGAAGAATAATAATAAGTTTAAATAGGATTTCAGTAAGTTGGCTTTTCCAAGCCAACTTAATAATAAGTTTAAATAGGATTTCAGTAAGTTGGCTTTTCCAAGCCAACTTAATAATAAGTTTAAATAGGATTTCAGTAAGTTGGCTTTTCCAAGCCAACTTAATAATAAGTTTAAATAGGATTTCAGTAAGTTGGCTTTTCCAAGCCAACTTAATTATTGTTAATTCATCTCTTCCTGTCCAACATTTGACTACTATTGTTTCATGTTCTTTTCCTATACTCATTAAACTAAATCTTGTTCCACTTAACACAAACGTTGCTACCCCACCACCTTTTCCATTCACCCTATCATTCCTAATTGCTGTATAACCCTGAATTGCAAAGTCCCATTGTGGTTTTAACCATGTTTCCTGTATGCATATAATATTAGGTTTATTTTGTAAGTTTGAGATAAAATGTTTAAATTCCTGTCCAATAGCAATTAGACTTCTTGCATTCCATTGTAGTATAGTTAGAATCATGAAGATCCACCACCCCCTGACAGTGCTTGTGAGCTTGGCGTTCCTCCACTTAATTGTTCCTTAACCTCCTCCCATGCTAATCCCTTGATTCCCAAGTACTTTTCTGCTGCTCTGACTATTATTTTAATTTTTTCTGTTTTCTTCTCTGTTTGTGCAGAGCAGTTTATCACATCGACCATAAATAAAACAAACTCCTTTTTCCCCACCACCATAGTGTCTTCCTTGATTTTGTCACATCCCTCACATGTTCTTGACTTCTTACATTCTGCATCAGCTTGTTTATTGTTTGGTCTGTCTGGTTGCCAACCTACTCTCTTGGTTGCTTCAGCATATGTTATTCCTTCTGATGTTTTAATTTTCTGTATTTCTACAGCTCTCTTACTAGCCTCACATCCCCTGTAGGCCGAGCTATGTTCTCCTCCACAGTTACAGCATTTTAGCTTAGCTCCATTTACGCATTTCCCGTACTCATGTTCACCACCACATCTTCCACACCTTTGTTTGCCCTTACATACCGCTGCTACATGTCCATGTTTTTGGCACTTAAAGCACCTTAAAGGCGGAGGAACATACTGTTTGACATCATAGCACAAATAACCTATATATACCTTAGATGGCAGACTTTCCTCATCAAAGACAATCATGACAGACAAACTGTCACATCTTTCACCATTACGAGTTGTTTTCAGGCGTTTTGCCTCGGCTACCCGTGCTCCCTCCACATTTTCCTTAACTTGTTCTACTGATATATTTGTGGGTATTCCCAAAATGACTCCTCGAACCTTCTTTATATTATTGTTAATTAATGATCCTTGCACTCGCTTACCTTCAATTTTGTTAAGCCGAACAGCCTTTCCTTGCTGATCAAAGTCCCTGCAAAAAACCATCAATGCTCCATTTCGCATAACTCGTGCACTTTTTACATTGCCAACCAATTTGTTTAAAGCTTTTGTTAAATGAATCGGGTTCCACTCGCCGAATGAAGCTCCATCCTGAGTCATTTTAATCATTACTTTGTACTCTTCATTTCTATCGACTGTTGAAGCCATATTTTGCTCATTATCAGTTTCTTCTGAGTACGAATTCTCATTTATCCTACTCTTTTTCTCCCGTTTTCGTTTGCTATTTCCTTTTTCCACAATTTTCCATATTTCATTTCTGCCGCTACCTGTTTCCATTCCCAATTCACTTCCTGATCCGTCACTTCCCTCTGCCATCCTCTGCCCATTCACAGTCCGGTCGTGCCAACCCCCTCTAATTTCTCGTCACGAGATCAGTATGACCGTCGTCCGTTTGGAAGAGTCCATTTCCAAAGTTTTTTTTTTGTTGTTGTTTTTTTTACGGTTTTAAAACAAATAACATTGTCGCAGAAGTTCTCGCACACACAAACACACCCCTACAATGTATTGGGTGGCTGTGGTAAGTTCAGGGAGGTGTTTTTAATCAAAGAAAGTTTAGTTTTTCACATATATTTGAAAATTTCACATTTAAAACTTTTTTTTAAAAAGCTGTAAAAAGTTAAAATACAAAGGTTAGTATTCCTACATTTTACTACGTTATCAGAAAATGTTAGAGAAAGTTTTTTCTTTTTTAATTCTGTATATTTACAGACCTAAAACCATGATGCTTCAAAGTATGGAATATAAGTTTTTGAACATTTATAAGATTTTGAACATTAATACATTTGTGTTGTTGCAAAAGCATCTATTTTCTTTAAATAAAGATTTACCTTTATTTATGCTTTAATTTCTTTAAAACAGTCTGATGACATGCATTATTTCTGTGATTAATTGATTAGTAATGTTGTTAGGGGTTTCCTCACACGAGTAAAAGCGCTTTAGGTGTGTTTGTGCCAAACACGTTGTATTTACAGACATTTTAAACGTATTTAACATCTTAAATGTTTTTTTCTGACCAACTTACATTTAATATGAATTACCTGAGGCGTTTAACAACCACATATAGGGAATGCATGTTGATTAGTAAGTTTCAGGCATAGTACAAACATGCTATGTTCGAGAAAAGCTCATATTGTTGTAATCTTTGTGTGATCTCACCCCACAAACGTAAAACTTTGTGTTGGGATGACCCAGGCATAGCTTTACTAAAATAAACTTTACGGAAGTCATTTTCAAGCTGTGAGTATGCTTCGACATGTAATTATACCATATTTTATATATTATGTTTATGGTTTCATTTGCTTTAAAGTCTTTGTTTGTTTGTTTGTTATTAACTAATACTTTTTATTTTTTAACTAACACTTCAACGTCCTACACAAATTAAAGAAACATATGAGCTAAGAATGTTCTCTAACCCCAAATAAACAGATAATGGGATGTTTGCAATCTACAATATGTTAGATATTACTCAATATGTGTGTAAATAGCTGTGCTTAAATCTTTGGGTGTGTTTTACACAGCAACATATTTTGTCACCGCAGTGATGCAAAGTACCACACTCTTGTAAAGCCTATGGACTAGCTTTAAAACATAGCCTTTATGCAGGAATCACACATGTCCAAAACACCAGTGTAAGATTCAAAAGACCAAATCACTAAGAAAAGAGGGCTGAAAAGCACAGATTATATTAAATACACAAAAGTTTGCAAATTATGGTTTCATCAGTTTTTAGTCATCTTGCTCAGATAGCAGATGATACCGTTCACATCTTGTTTCTCGGATTGTACGTGTTTTAGGTGAAGACTTTTCTTTGAGAGCCGTCAACATTCAGTGGTTATAGGAATAAATGATAATTAAGAATTTAAGTGATAGTCTTTCTGTTTGAGAATGCTTGACTATCTATGACTATCCCTCTATCTATGATGCTGAATCACACAAGGTATTAACACAAAAAGTAAGTGCATGCTGTTTTACACTTAAACCATTACCACAGAATCACTTGAGTTAAATTAAAGCTTGAGTTAAGTTAAAACCAAACGTATCTTCATACCTGTTGTGCCCGACACAAATTGTTCTAAGAAATCTTTTTTGTTTTATAAATACACTTTTCTTATTTCTACAAATATCGTGGCTATATGAAGTTAATACACAATGAAATGAGAATAATGCTACCAAATATGTCTGACACAATGTTTTTAAGAAAAGGCAGTGTTTTAAAATACAGATGTTTTTCTTTTGACAAACCTACAATTCATGAACGGCATGAGCCATTTAAAACAAATACAGAAAAGCCGCACCAGTTTTGAATGTTTGTAAGTGGCATTTTATATTTTAGCCGATTACGATGTTTACATATTGTTTATATTTATTTTTGGACAGTTTGCAAAATTATAGTATACGATCGTGATCAAAAGTGTTAAAGAATATGATGTGTAATACTGTTATGAGCTCAGCCACGACCACAAAAGAAAGATTTTTTAAAAACAATTTTTTCAATTTATTTCAACAATACATTGAGGGATATATTCATTGAAACGTTATACAGTATATGCACAAATTGAAACGTTATTCAGTATATTCATACATTGAAGCGTTATACTGTATATTCATAGGCTATTTGAAGCGTTATTCAGTATATTTATACATTGAAGTGTTATACAGTATATTCACACATTGAAGCATTAAAGAAACAATAAGTAAAAGTAAACCATTAGTAATGACGTTAAAGTCTGTCTAACCAGAAGATAAATTGTTTACACCCTATCATGTTTTGGTAGTTGACTAGAGTGCGTTGACTATTTCAGCGATGTCACAGAATTTCTAATTTTTTTAAAATATAGTGACACACATAGATCTGTTACAAATACAGAGAACTCCAAACTCGTCACTACAATCAAACATCACACCCAGAACTTTTCTGAGGATTACACAGATAGGCTCGTTGGCGTTAAGACACATGATCGTAACATCATGCCATGAATTTGTTAGGCCTCTTACAATCATTTCATTTTTGAGATTTGTTACACGTCTGGTATCCTCCGCACAGACGTTATTGGAATCACACGCGGCATCAATTACTTTATGCATCAAGTCACCTATCTGGCGTCTAAAATAATCTTTAAACATACAGTCTATGGTAACTCTTAAACGACACTCTTTGCTCATGGCGCACTCGTACGCCGTAGGGTTGTGCGCCGCATCTTCAGAACTCAACGGACAGTCAATCTCCATCATGTTTTTTGATTTTTAGAACAAAACTTCGTGGATGGTATAAACTTTGTCCCCTATTCGATGTTGAAAGATTCGGATAGTTCCTGGAATGTCGTGCGATTGAGTCTTTGCAGCACAATCGTCCAAGTCTTGTGCATTAACACTAAGTTTGGGTTTATGGGCAGATCCTCCAAAGTGTTATTAGTCAAAGAAGCGCAAGTCGTGTCATGAAAATGAATGACTTCCGGCCGCTTTGGAAGCTCAAGTCGGCGGCGGTGTGAACGTACATTTATTTATCTGTATGTCATGGTATGCATGTCGTGTGGACTTCGACTGTGTCTCAGGGAACATGTACGGGCATGTTTCTCCACCGAAGGACCATGTTGTTCAATTTTAACTTTTCTGCTTCGGTGTAATTAAATGGGTACAGGATGTCCTGTTAAAACAATATAGGAAGGATGCAAATGATATGCAAAGGAAGTATATTTATTACATTAAATACATTTATTTAATACGTGGGTATTTATTAACGCGGTCCGCGAGCAGTCTGTATATTCCCATTTGTTAATCCGTCTCCTCCGTCTTTTCAAGCCAATCCATAACGTGGTAAAAAATAAAATCCAATATCTCGCTCTGTGAAAACCAAATCGAGAGTGCATGCTCCTATTGTATATTCCATGTAAATCTTCTATCGTTATATATCCACACTGCTCAATCAAATGAAAAATATATTCCACACGTCCTGCTGGTTCATGGAGAAATTTTGTTAAGCACGGTCCTTGTAATTTTCACGAAGCTCAAGTTAAATCCATCATAACTTCACCAAGGCATATATCGGGAAGCCTTGGGGTCTGCAGTAGCGTAAATTCCAAGAGATTGCTCGTTGAGTTTGTGGCTTTTTAAACAGCCCGCGTATCCATTCATATATGGGTGGGGTTTGTGTGTGTGTGGGGCTGGTAATGCGTTGAATTCTCCCACGCTCCAAGTGTGCGTGTGTGCACATGCGCGCGTGCACGGATCGTGGGAGCTTTGTATTCTATTTTCCCACGAGCACGTCATCTGACCACGTGTTGTGGGTGGGTCTAGGGGTGGAGCCATCATGGGTCCGCAAGCTGTGTTCAGGACAGTAATTTCTGTCAGACGGCTGAGCTGAACGGTCACTTTTTCACGATGACCCTGAGCGTGGGAATCTGTTGTTATTTTTTCTCACGCGTCAACACCTGGCGTGGGTGTGGTCTAGGTGTGGGAGAGGTTTAGGGGTGGAGCTTGCGTCTGGCTATTGTGCATCGGTTACTATTGTCAGTCTTGGGTTGTCTCTGGACTGTTCGGTTGTGCTTCTTTGAGCTCCCGGGAAGTTACATTTACACATCTTTAAACTGGATAACGAAACAGGACGTAAAAACGTAAGTCAGTTTTTAAAATGTATGTATTTTTAATATTGTGATTTTTAACATAACGTTTTGATATGCTTCAAATATGTTAGAAAATAGAACTATTTGCCTGATGTAATTTTAATACAAGGTTTTAGATGTTTTAAGAAAACATAACTATTTACTTGATATAATTTTAACACAAGCTGTTTTAGATGTTTTTAATGTTAAAACATTCTGATAACTTTAAGAAAACACAATTTAAAACATTTATTTAATTATTGAATTATATTTTTTAATTTATTAATAATTAATTTTTTTATGTCTAAACGTTTTTAACATTTTACAAGTGTTTGGACAACGGTAAAAACACCCTTTTATCTTTTTGTAATGAAAAAAAAAACCTTTTAACTCTCTTAACATTTTACAAAATAATGTGTGATGGTAAATACTTGTACTGCATCTTAATGATATAAATTGTTTTAATAGTTTTAAGCACTATGTGTTATGTGAAAAGTACAACTTTTCTTCAAATATATGTTAGAAAATAGAACTATTTGCTTGATATCATTTTAATACATGTTGTTTTAGATGTTTTCATACTAAAACATTTTGATAACTTTAAGAAAACACCTTTTAAAACAGTTGGTTTATATAAAATGGAACATTTTACAAAATAATGTGTGTAGGTAAATACCTGTACTGGTCTTAATGGCTTTAAAAACTAGGTAATTGTGAAAAAAATACTTCTTCAAATATAGTAATTAGATCTATTTGCATGATATAATTTTAATGCACGTTGTTTTAGATGTTTTCATACTAAAACATTAAGATAACTTTAAGAAAACACCTTTTAAAACAGTTGGTTTATGTAAAATGGAACATTTTACAAAATAATGTGTGAAGGTAAATACCTGTACTGGTCTTAATGATATAAACGGTCTTAATGGTTTTAAGCACTGTGTTATGTGAAAAGTACAACTTTTTTAAATGTATGATGGAAAATATAACTATTTGCCTGATGTAATTTGAGAAAATCCTATTTAACCATTTTTACAAATGTGTGAAAGTAAAAAAGATTTCAAATGTAAACGTGAAAACCCTTTCTTTAATAAAAAACACTAAACCTATCTCTGTTTTCTGTCATCCTTCTTAAAAAGATTCAAATGTATTGTTTTGAATGTTTCTTCCATCATTTTGAAAATTTTTACAATGAACAAGACAGATGCCGAAACAGGTGTACAGCAGGTGTCCAGTCCGGAACCGGGTCGGATGGGAGGGGTTCCGGAACCGGGTCGGATGGGAGGGGTTCCGTACCGGGTCGGATGGGAGGGGTTCCGGAACCGGGTCGGATGGGAGGGGTTCCGTACCGTGAGGGAATTCCCACGGTCACATGATCTCTCCGGAAGTGGGGGTGGTGAGGGGTGGGAAGGGGCGGAGCTAGCGTGGGAAATTCCCACACTACACACGTACAGACCGGAAGTGGCACCCCATGGCCCCCACCCGTGGGAACCTTTTTTTATTGGGGCAATAAATCACTCAAAAAGTGACATATGTCGCCCCATATTCTCTCTTGTAGATTTGTGCTGAGATGTCCTTTCACTACTCACCACTGTGTAATGTATGACTCACTGAACTTATTATCACCAAAAGCCAGAAGACAGTATCATTGGTATCAGGTCATTTTTAAATGTGTGTATTATAATTATCCTTCTTACCTGAAGGAATATTTAATTCCATATAGACCCAGCTATAGATTGAGACACACTGAATATCTCTCCCTCAGTGTGCCAAACATCTCCAAAGAGAGTGGTAGACGTGCTTTTAAATTCAAAGCCCCTTCAGACTGGAATAGCCTGCCTGGGTCTCTAAGATCTGTCACATCATTGCCTTCCTTCAAAAGATCTCTTTTTACTTACTTGCAAGCAAACTGTTGCTGTAAATGTTTTCCCCATGTGCGACTGGACTTCTGTTTTTTGTACCCTTTATATATATTTTTTTATTTTTTTTATTTTTTATGTATATGCGAGTATGGGTGCAGGTGAGCGTATACATTATGTATATATGCATGTATAGACATGTGTAGGCCTATGTAAGGGCTAAATGTTGTTATGCATCTCATCTTATTACTACAATATGTTTTATATATGGATTTGTTTCCAATAAGGAGTTGGTGGGCCGGGCGAGGCTGGATGAGGTAGAGCTTTAGTGTGAGTGAATGTATATGTGCTGTATTATCTTTGTTTTGTCTCGAGGACCCCCTCGAAAACGAGATGTTTCATCTCAAGGGGTTATCCTCAACAACAACAACAATAAATGTGTTGTAACCTCTCGGATAAACTTGGTGTTTTTTTTTTTTAATAAAAACATGTCTGTAGAGTGTCTATTTACCTTCTACCCTCATGTTTGTCTTGCACAAACAGCAATAGTCGCTGAACGCCATTGTGTACACAAATCTCTGACCTATCGTCTTCTTCCTCGTCTAATTTCTGTCGCTCTATACATACGTCATCTGGTATAATTGAAACGATTGGCTATGATCTACGGACAGGCGCATTTGATAGACATTGGTAGCACCCAATAAACGGCTCTGGGCATTCGTAAACCACGCCTCAAATATGAGAAAATGAACATGTGGTTCCCAGACCATGTCACAATGAGACGAGGTCTGACGTTTGCCAGGCTATGATTTCCCAGAAATTTGCGAACATTTTTTATTTATCATTAGGACACCCCATTTACCAGATTATGCATTGTTTTAGATGCACAGTAGTCATACATGGCACAAAAGACAAACATACATCTGATACATTTTAACTTTAATAAAAAAAACATTATTTCAGGCTTGGAAAGGGGGGTATTGAGTGTAGGGCACGGGCTTATTAAACAAGTCTTCACATCTGAAATCATTTTAATTATTTATTTATTTTTTAAACTTGTTAGGCTATTATACGCTGAACAAAATTATAAATGCAACACTTTTGTTTCCCCCCCATCTTACACAAAAGGCCTATTTCTCTCAAATATTGTTGACAAATCTGTGTAAATCTGTGTTAGTGAGCACTTTTCCTTTGCCGAGATAATCCATCCACCTCACAGGGGTGGCATATCAAGATGCCCTGGAAGCTGAAAACATCCCAGTTCTTGCCCGGCCAGCATACTCACCGGACATGTCACCCATTGAGCATGTTTGGGATGCTCTGGATCGGCGTATATCGACAGAGTGTTCCAGGTCCTGCCAATATCCAGCAACTTCACACAGCCATTGAACTTTCCACAGGCCACAATCAACAACCTGATCAACTCCATGCAACGTAGATGTGTTGCACTGCGTGAGCCAAATGCTGGTCACACCAGATACTGACTGGTTTTCGGTTGAGTTTTTTTTTCTTGTATGTGGTAGAGGACTTGCTTAGGGTTTTAAATTGTTTTGTTTTTTTAATAAATGGCCATTTGCCTTTTAACTCGCTGAGCTGTTCTCACCTATCAAAGAAATAAGGGGATTGGTGACCTGAGAGGTCTATTTTTGATAATATATCATTTGTAGCATCCAGACCAATCCTACACACAGTTCTCCATTATAGTTAATGAATAATTCAGCAAACCCCTTCGTCTGACAAACAAACTATGTGAGAGGTCTGTGAACTACCCCCAAAAAGCAACTCACATCCCAAAATGGCAGAACAGACCTCTGGTTACCATAGCAGAAAAGCCATTTACGACCAAAAGGATGACCACGCTCGATGAATAAACATGCATATCTCCTGGACATTGTGTGTATGATTATTACTGTCTTGTATAGTGTATTTTATAGTGAATGCTTTATGATAGAAACACTATTTAATGTAACCTTACCTATATAATTTTTGGTATAGATGAATTTCTATTTTAATTCTTTGAATGATAATTTATGTTATATGTTGATACCTATGCAACATATTAGTATTACAAGAATCTTTAATAGTTTCTGTCACAGGTTGAATCAGTACTTTTTCGGGGTTTTTTTTGTAAGAGACATTAGGGCCTTACTGTGTGTGATGTATCATGTGTGATGGTGTTTACTGTGTACATGAACATATTTGCACTCTGAATTGTAGTGGTTATTCACTGTGTGTGTCCATCAAATTTGTAGTGGGTTTTGTTGTTGCTATTACTTAATCTGCCCTATTTGACTCTTTTTAGACACCCGTTCATGGACAAATCTGGCAACCCGCTTCCTGTTTATTACTATGCCCATATTTGGACTGTGCTTCCTCCCCTACTAATGTGATGAAATTAGTTTATTAGAACTCGTTATAATGCTCCACCTTTTTACCCATATTTGGGCGATACCTCCTGTCATTGAGTAATTTTATTATTGCCTCTGCCTTGATGCTGATGATTTCAATTAGCAACTAATTGTTTACCAGCTGGCCATGCTTGGGTTGAAGGAAGATAAAAACTGGTCCTTTGGAAGAGAAAGAGGTCTTGCTTGGTGGTGGTTGATCAGCTGCCATTGTGGTTAACACATGCTCTGTTACTGTTAAGCCCAGGTTCCCAGACCTTGTTGCTTGAACACTGCACCCGCAATACCCATCCTGTGGTTCCAGTGTCTGGAGAGGTCCTGAAGACTGTGTGGCAATCTTTGAACCCACCTCAACGCTCGCTATTGTTGCCTGAAGGGCCGTAACTATATTTTTCTACCACACAGTGTGAACGCGTGTTCTTCTGCTATCTGTGGTGTCGGTGTTCATTGTGGTTGCTTGCTCCTAGCCACAGATACCCATCCTGTGGTTCCAGTGTCTGACGTGGTCCTGAAGACTGTGTGGCTATCCTTAAACCCCCCTCAACGCTCGCTATTGTTGCCTGAAGGGTTGTAACTATATTTTATTACCACCCAGTGTGAATGTGTATTCTTCTGCTACTGTTGGTGTTCATTGTGGTTGCTTGCTTTTAGCCTTGGCAATTCTGTGGTTTTGGCGTTGTCCCGAAGACTGAGTGGCTATCTTCGAACCTCCCTCAACGCTCGCTGCTTGCTGCCTGGAGTACCGTAACTCTTTCCTGTGGGTCTGACGACTACCGTGATCCTCTGGATGTGTTCGTTTGACTGGTTTGAGGGAGGACAACTGGAGCAAACCACTGAGAAGCTACCCAGTCACTGAATCTTAACCTCTCTCAAAGGGTTTCAGAGACTTGATTTTAGTGAACTCTTTCTCCTACGTATCAGTGTTTCTATTTAGTGCTTGCTGGCCCATCAATGGTGTATTATTATTTTTTTTTTAAATTTTTTATGCAACCTTGACTGTCTGTTGGGTTTCTGTGGCTGGGACCTAAGTCTATTATTTAACGTTGGACACTAGGTGACATTTCTCCAACCGCCAATCCAGTTACATATGGAAAAAAGCAAAACAGCATGGACAAAGTTACCATTGGCTCACTGACCCCTAGAGGTGTGACCTCTACAGAAGTCCAAGGCCACTGATGGAGTGATGTCCCTTGTCCTCTTCTTCCTCCTCCTGGTTGCTGTTCATGTGAAAAGTCTGGAGACACCCAGTCCAACCACCGGTCCTTTCCTCCGGAGTGGGAAGTAACTATTGTAACTTTCGACAGCATTTCAAGTATCGTACACTGAACTAAACAGAGGTTTAGTATGAACTGTGGAACCCATGTTAACAAGGTGCTTTGAAATGTAAAACCCATGGTTGTGTTCAGATGGTTAAATGACTTTTCCATAGCTTCATTAGTTTCTGCTTTGGATTCTTTCACTTTCCAGTTTACGCATGTATTGCGTGATTGTGTATGTGTTTATTTAGTTTATTTTTAGATAGGGTAGAGCAATATCTTTTAACACTTGAGAAACTTTTGCTAGACAAAAGATTTTGTGGAAAATCAAAGTTTTAGATAATGGTTCTCTGTGGTATGTTCTTGCTCAAAGTCTTAACCACATGCGGGTCCGACGTACCGCCGGCGGTACGTCACATCCTATTGTGCAATATCTTCGCAATGTATTAATAACTCAAATTTAAAGATAAACATCTTACATTGTTGGAAAGCTGAGACTCTTGTGATTCTAACGATGTAAACCATTTTAATATACACTTAACACAGTGAGTACAATCGGTGTATTTCTCAGACCACTTACAGCAAAATAAAAACATACAAAATGGGGAAAACTCACCAATAAAGCTCATCTTACTCTACTGATCCACTTCATTCAAACAAAAATGGTTTAGATACACTGTAAAGGGTCCATACAATCCAATTCAACGAAGTATTTGGTCCATATCACATTTATAAATGTATAAATAAACAATAAACACCCACGTAGCATTTCGAGCTAGCCGACAGAGCTAACACAACTTCGACGCATTCTTTGATGAAGCTACCTTGAACATGTAAACATTACAGATATTTTTATGTCAAAATGGCCGCTGACCCCTGAACTTTAGATTGACAGGTCATTTGAGCCAGTCGGTGCATGATAGAGGTGTGACCAACATGTCCAAAACCTAGGAGTACCAATAGGTACCAACGCTGAAGAATGGTCCCTCCCTCTCTTTGATTGACGGAAAATTTACACAGTTACGTGGATCCCTGCAAGTGACGGTATTTTCTGATAGCCAATGAATTTCTGTAAAGATTGATATGCCGTTTTAGTGGGAGGATTCAACCTTTCACGCGTGAAGTTCAGGCGCAAAGTAACATAGTGAATTCGTGCGGCCGTGCGCAAAAGACTTTGGAAAGCGCGTTTGGAGTGAGCGAAGGTTACAGGAGAAAAATGGCCAAGAAAACCAGCAAAACACACTTCTTATTAGAAGAAGTTATTGAGCAGTGTACTTGGCGTGAAAGTGATGAGTCGGAGGATGATGTTTCGGATGAAGAGAGTGAGTTTCAACTTTCAACCATTGACTTAGTAGCAGAGGAGATGTTGTTGGTTGGTGGAGACGTCACTCTCGAGTGTGTTTTGTATTATACAACAAATGTTACTGCATATATTGAGGTAACGTTATGTGTTTGTTTTGAAGTGTACTTGCCAGCTTATGTCGTGTGTGTGTGTGTGTGTGTGTGTTCGTTCATGTGCGCACATGCACCGTGTATCTGTGTGTGTGTGAGATCATGTGCGCTCATGCACCGCATATCTGTGTGTTCATGTACACGTTTATATATATATATATATATATATACAATATTTATATACAATTTATAAACAAAAATGTTTTTTTATATATATATATAATTTTTTTTTTTTTTTTTTTTTTTTTTTGGTGTGTGTGTTGAAGTGTACCTGCTAACTTCTGTCATGTGTGCTCATGCAGGATTGTCTGTTTATGTGGGCTCAAGCACAGGTGTAAGTGTGTGTGTGTGTGTGTGTGCGCTCATGAACTGGTGTATATGCCTGGTTGTTTGTGTGCATGTGTTTCTTTTTATATGGGTGAATACTGAAACAGTGTAAATGTTTTGTAAATTACTTATTTTTATATATATATCTTTTTTTTATATATATATATATTTATAGTGAGTTATAATATTAAAGTGTTTTAATTCAATAGAACTTGTTTTGTCTCTTTATTTGTAGAAAGTTTGTTTTCAAGAATTGAAAAAAAAAACACTAATGTGTTTATGCTTCAGTTACTATGTGTCAGCAATAATTGACAGTGAATCTGAATAAGGAATATATTAGCTCTAAGTGTAACCTTTCATTAGAGCCCAAACTTATGACCGTACAGTAAAGCATTCAAGAATAGCATCATTTTATGTGTCTGTGATTACAAAGGGTCATTTGGAGTCTCCAAGTGGCCCTTTTTGGAAAGCGCCTATATATACACTTAGATAAACATGTGTAAAACACTAATTTTCTAATATATTGTTATAAAAATGTTAAATTGGGTTTGGTAAGGCTTCATGCTGTGACCCCATTATGTTTTCCAGCTAATACCTCCCAGCTGTAGTCATCTGCAGGCATCTTTTTACAAAAATAAATGTAGGCGGAATTTTCCCCCCCATTTTTTAGTGTGTTCAAAGTTCTATTACTCAATACAAGTAAGACTTACAGTGATTCTGACTGTTTAGTAACAAACCTCAAAGTGTCCCCTTTCAAAAGAGACCAAAAGCATGCATATACTCCAAAGGGTTCAAGAACAGCATGCATTTTAATCTGGGTAGACCTTTTTTAGGCGTTTTTGGCAAATATTGCAGGACTTCTAACACTATAAATCAAAGCCTCAGTAGGAACTCAATCTGTTTATCATATAAAGTGATCGTGTCTCTTCAGAAAATTGACTAAACTGCTAAATTCATATAGATTAGTTTTATGATCTCTTTATTAACTTTTTAAAGCGTTAAAGTGGTAGTTGTTTAGCTGTCAAAGGAGGGACAGAAATCTCAGATTTCATCAGTAAGATCTTAATTTTTTTCATCCGAAGATGAAAGTCTGGCGGATTTGGAACGACATGAGGGGGAGAAAATTATTGACAGAATTTTCATTTTTGGTTGATCTAACCCTTTAATTGACTTTGCTGTTTAAACATAGGTGAAAGGTAACAAAAAAGAGACATGAATAGGCAATTTTTTTATTCTGTATACTTTATTCTTACAGATTATACTGTATTAAGCCATTAGTTGTTCAAAACAATCTATCCAGTTGTATTAATGATTAGGCAACTTTCTTGACTTAACTAAAGAAAGAAAATCATTAAATATTATCTATTCTAATAGTTCTTGTTTACACATTTGTGACACATAATTAATATCTGATCAAGTGATTTCCTTCTTCGCTTTAATGTTCTCTTTTGAATGAAAGGACTTTAGAGAGAATGGACAGGAAATCACTGGGATAACCTTGTGTCCCACCTCAAATCTGTCGACTTTTAATATTCAATTCTTTTAAATTCACTGTATTGTGGAGGATTTTCTGCAGGATGGTGATACATGGCAGGGTTGCTGACCACAGACATCTAAAAGAAAAATAATATATATGATCAGCTTCCTAGCATAAAGATTACTAATTTATTGATATTATTAAACTATTAATGCACCCATTACTCAGTGCTTTACACACTTCCAGTTCATATATAGTGACACTAAATTCAAATTGAGTAGGGAGTAGGGTTAAAAGTTTCTCTTACCTCTGAGTTGTTAAGATCTTGGAAATGATTGGGCCTAAAATCACAGGGCTGTGCGGTTATAACTTGTGGAACTATCGGCACCTTTGGAAAAATACACATGTATTTTTATTTCTTTTTACTGTGAATTGCCGTTTACAGTTTACAATACAGTTTCAGTATTACAGGTATTGATATACTTCAAATGGAGTAGAAAAACATGACATTTCCAAGTAGATTCTTGTTGTTGTTTTTGAAGCAATTAAAGGGATGTTTTCCCAAAAATGTATTGTTCGTTTTTGGGTTAACTATTCCCTGTAAACTTGCTATTAGTAAAGACGTTTCTGCTGAACATTGTTGAGAGACGCACACACTCAGGTAATTATACACACTTAATTTATCTCTGAATATCAATGGGTCAAACCTCTATTACTAAAATCATGTTTTGGAATAAGGGATGTATGAGAAAGTAGTTTTAACATAACATAAGACTGCCTGAGAGTGCTTAATGAGTGCGGAGAGAATATTCCCAGATTTGTATCACACAATCTGGATAAGATCCCTCCTGTTGGATTCGAGCATGTGGACGTGTCACCGGAGGGAGGATGAACGCCAGATGACCGGCCGTTCCAACCCCCCGACTCCGTGCCACCGCGAGGAGCCAACACCACAGAGGACACAGAGACCAAACAATCCAAAAGTTAAAGTACAGGGTCTTTATTGAATACAATGTGTTAAAATCGACTCCAGCAGGATGACTAAGGGTGCTTTCACACCTGCCTCATTTAGTTCGGTTGAATCGCACTCAAGTTCGTTTTCAGCTTTGGTGCGGTTCGTTTGGGCTGGTGTGAATGCAGCAATCGCACTCGGGTGCGCACCAAAAGCGGACCAAACAAGCGTACCGAGACCTCCTCGAAGAGGTGGTCTCGGTACGCTTTCAAACGAACTCTGGAGCGGTTCGTTTGTGGTGAGAACGTGATCCGACCCCGAACAGACCTAACTGCCAAAGAACTGCGCATTTTTTAACTAAACCAGCTGCCGTAGTCAGCCGCGCTGTGCATTATGTCACTGTTTAGCAACATTAATGCACGCGTCGCCTCCTCCTGAAGTGACTCGCCGCGTGCATTGCATAAAACATTATTTTCAAGCCGCATCCTCGCTTCATTCTCAAATGTTATTGTTTGCCTAAAGTGGTGTAGAAAACTATATAATAAACTATGACCAGGGATACAATCAGCCCACGCAGCCGTCTCTCTATAGTAAAAAGCGGCGCATTGTCTGCCGGATTTTCCTCCTCTTTGTTTATTTCTGGGAGTTCTGTTGGAATTTTCCCGCACGTTAATTCTGACAATCGAAGTGCAGTTATGAAAATACGTTCAAGACCCATCTGGCCAACGAGTGATGTGGATGTTGTCACGTGACTGCATTTTGGTTAGTTTCATCAACTGATTCGGACCAGAGCAATCAGTGTGGTGTGAAAAGGAACCACAATGCCTGAAAAATGCTACAAAGTATAATTTTTCTCCCTTGGTCCGGACCAAATGAACCGAACTACAGATGTGAAAGCACCCTAACTCTCTGCTCAGGGCTCAGGCAAACAGAGAGGCGAGGGTGCAATAGTGTCGCTGGCTTCCTTCACAGGGCTCAGGCAGACAGAGAGAGAAGATGCGAATCCCACAGCGAAGCTGGCTCTCTTCACAGGGCTCAGGCAGACAGAGAGAAGATGAGGTTTCAACAGCGAAGCTGGCTCTACTCACAGGACTCAGGCAGACAGAGAGAAGATGAGGTTTCAACAGCAAAGCTGGCTCTACTCACAGGACTCAGGCAGACAGAGAGAAGATGAGGTTTCAACAGCAAAGCTGGCTCTATTCCCAGGGCTCAGGCAGACAGAGAGAAGATGAGGATTCAACAGCCAAGCTGGCTCTATTCACAGGGCTCAGGCAGACAGAGAGAAGATGAGGTTTCAACAGCAAAGCTGGCTCTACTCACAGGACTCAGGCAGACAGAGAGAAGATGAGGTTTCAACAGCAAAGCTGGCTCTATTCCCAGGGCTCAGGCAGACAGAGAGAAGATGAGGATTCAACAGCCAAGCTGGCTCTATTCACAGGGCTCAGGCAGACAGAGAGAAGATGAGGATTCAACAGCCAAGCTGGCTCTATTCCCAGGGCTCAGGCAGACAGAGAGAAGATGAGGATTCAACAGCCAAGCTGGCTCTATTCACAGGGCTCAGGCAGACAGAGAGAAGATGAGGTTTCAACAGCGAAGCTGGCTCTACTCACAGGACTCAGGCAGACAGAGAGAAGATGAGGTTTCAACAGCAAAGCTGGCTCTATTCCCAGGGCTCAGGCAGACAGAGAGAAGATGAGGATTCAACAGCCAAGCTGGCTCTATTCACAGGGCTCAGGCAGACAGAGAGAAGATGAGGATTCAACAGCCAAGCTGGCTCTATTCACAGGGCTCAGGCAGACAGAGAGAAGATGAGGTTTCAACAGCAAAGCTGGCTCTACTCACAGGACTCAGGCAGACAGAGAGAAGATGAGGATTCAACAGCGAAGCTGGCTCTCTTCACAGGGCTCAGGCAGACAGAGAGAAGATGAGGTTTCAACAGCGAAGCTGGCTCTACTCACAGGACTCAGGCAGACAGAGAGAAGATGAGGATTCAACAGCCAAGCTGGCTCTATTCACAGGGCTCAGGCAGACAGAGAGAAGATGAGGATTCAACAGCAAAGCTGGCTCTATTCACAGGGCTCAGACAGACAGAGAAAAGCAAAGCTGGCTCTACTCACAGGGCTCAGGCAGACAGAGAGAAGATGAGGATTCAACAGCCAAGCTGGCTCTATTCACAGGGCTCAAGCAGACAGAGAGAAGATGAAGTTTTTCACCACTAGATGGCTTCCTTCATAGGCCTCAATCCAACGAGATGCAGAAGATGTTTCCACAGCCAAGACCACTTTCCCAATGTCGTGGCATTACGCTTCTACTTGTGTTCCACTGTAACCCACACAATCCACACACGTGATTATATTAATGTACAACACTGCAAAGTCTCGTCACTCACAGATTAGGGTGTAGACAGGGGATCTGGTCCACTATGCGTCACTACAATCTCCTCGATTTCTCCCGATGAAGCGTGGGACTTTAAAACCTTCTCCAAAAAGACAATTTTACACACCCTGAAGTCTCAACACATCCTCCAAAAGATTCCTCATGTCACAAGCCAAACATCAACAGCACTTATCTCTCATCCACCATGATTCTCCTCTCCACCTCTCCAGATTCGCCCGAACACCAGCAGCTTTTCCTTTCCCTTTCTTCTCAACCCCTTAGTTGAAGATGAGATACCCTTTTATCCTTCCCGAATGACACGTGTCACAATCGCTATCACATTTGCGCTCTCCCGCACCTGTTTCGAATCTTTCACTAATAATTCTCCGTCTCTCCCCGACGCTTCCGGGTTGGTACCTTCCGGGTCCCACACCGGAAATCCTTCCCCTCCGACACCCGACCGGGATTAAAGGTTCCGCCTAACTTTGTCACCCCGGTGACAGACGCATCTGCGTTGCTCAGCAGAGTACAGCAGCTGAGTAGGGAGGTAGCCGGTCTGAGAGCGACTCTGGAAACTCAGACAAGTGGGAATGAGAACGCGAGGGCAGCCGCGGCGGGTGTGGAGCTTCGATTGTCTGCCTTGGAAGGGCTGCTTGTGCCACCAGGTCAAGCCTTCGGAGACGTCGGCCAACAAGCCTACGAAGCGGCCCCTGTACCATTGACAGAGACGGAGGTTGAAACGGTTCCGGCGCGCTTACAGATGAGAGAGATGGACCGTGTGGGTGAGACCATGAACGTCATACCACGGCCACTGGAGTGGAGTACGGTGCTAAAGAAAGGAAAACATAAGCAGCCAAGCATCGTGACGCAGCCCAATGAAGCTGTGCAACCACGACCAAGAAGGGAGCAGCGGAAGAAATTGGGAATAATCAGCAATGGAACCGATAGTAATATCCCCGTGGTCAAAACCAAATTGGTAAGTGTCTTTGCCACTAGGTTTTCCCCTGAGCTGGACGCTGATACTTTGTGCGCTTATTTGTCTGGGAAACTGGGCAAACCGGTGACTTGTAAAAAAAATAGCGTCCACTAGCAACCGATTTGGTTCGTTTCAAGTGGTAGCGGAGTGTAAAGTAGCAGCCGAATTGTATGACACGCAACTATGGCCTGCGGGGACTTATGTGCACAGGTATTAAGAGGCTTGCAAATCGAGAGATCGTGGTAGCTTAGCCCAAATGGCCGGTGAGGCCGAACACAGCTCTGCACCTGGTGTTACATCTGGGCCTGGGGTTATCGAAGGGATCCGCGAGGAAAGTGCTCGTGATTTTACTTAATCAACAATGAATCTTACAATTGGATCATACAATGTTCTAGGATTACGTGTTGGACAAGACGAAGCCGACAAAGCTCGCCGCCTTGTTGTAAACAAGCTTTTAGAAACTCACGATATACTGTGCGTGCAGGAGACTTTCTTATCAAAACAGGACTTAGAAAAGTTGAACTTCATACATGAAGACTTCAATGGGGCAGGGGAATCTACCACAGACTGTAGTACCAGGATAATCCGTGGCAGAATTCCTGGAGGTGTTGCGATGTTGTGGCGAAAAAAGTATGACCATCTGATTAAAGTGATCAGGCTGAATGTTGACTGGGCTATAGGGCTTGAATTCTGCTGTGAGGATAAAAAGTTAATAATATTGAACATATATACACCATATGAATGCTATGATAATGAATTTGAGTACCTTAATAGGTTGGCTTATATTATGGCTTATACACAAGACTTCTAGCAGCATCTTCATTGTGGGGGATTTCAATGCGGATCTCTCAGATAACAGGTCCTTGTTTGCCACTCATTTAAAGCACTTTTGCTCCGAAAATAGCCTTTCTTTCGCCAGTGAAGCACTTTTACCTAATGACAGCTACACTTACATTAGTGAGGCGTGGCACACCACCTCCTGGCTAGATCATTGCATATGTACCAGTGATGCTCTTGATTCTATTGTATCCATTTGGATCAACTATGAATTCGGATTTCGGATCATGTGCCCTTCTCCTTGTTGGTGAATGTGGGCAAAGTGCCATCTCTTAAATATGTGAGTAATGAGACGCTGGTTGGAAAAATTAAATGGTCCACCATAATGCAAGAGGACATTTGTACATTACCCAGTCTGAAACCAGGCTGAGTAGTATTGAGCTGCCTAAAAACGCTGTAACCTGTAATGATATTAACTGTCAGAATCTGCAGCACAGAGCCTGACTGTGTTCATTTTATGATAAGATTGTAGATTCTCTCCTTGTCTCAAGCCAACCCCTATATAAAATGAAGACATATAAAGCTAAACCAGGCTGGACTGAATATGTGGAGCAGTCCCATGCTGAGGCTAGAAGGGCCTTTAAAGCTTGGGCTGAATCAGGCAGACCCATGTGGGCATGTATTTGAGTATATGAAGAAAGCAAAGGCAAACTTTAAATATGCCCTAAGGTTTATTAAAAGTAATGAGAACACTCTCAAGGCTGACTTACTGGCAAGGAAAATGCAAAGCAATATTCCTACAGATTTCTGGAAATAAATACAAAGAATGAACAGTAATAAACGGCTCCTTCCAACACACATTGATGGTGTAAATGGAGCAGAACAGATTGCACAGATGTGGCAGAAAAATTATTTTGACATTTTCAATGCTGTTAAAAGTGAATCCTTTACTGTTGACAAAATTGAGATGAGTGAAGATGTGATTGTCACTCCACAAGAAGTATTTGAGATAGTGATGAAGCTGGATAACAACAAGGCATGTGGTGATTATGGGATATCTGCTGAGCACTTAAAATATGCTAGCAGTAAATTGTATCCCCTACTTGCCATTTGTTTCACAGGCTTTTTAATACACGGAGTCTTACCTGAACGATTATTGTCTGTCTCTTTAGTTCCAATTGTAAAAGATAAAATTGGCCAAATTAACAGTAAAGAAAATTATAGACCTATAGCTTTGGCCAGTACTTTGTCTAAGGTACTGGAAAGGTCCATTCTAAATAAGTTGGAAAGGTTTTTGCTGACCTCTGATAACCAGTTTGGCTTTAAACCCAAACATGGGACAGATATGTGCATTTTTGCTTTGAAAGAAATCTTGGATCTGTATAATAGACATGATACAACCATTTTTATGTGTTTTATTGATGCCTTAAAAGGCCTTTGACTATGTAAACCATGAAAAATTATTCTCTAAGTTGTACAAGAAAGGTGCGCCAAAATGTCTTGTGAGAATTCTGTTTTTTTTTTTGGTATGGCCATCAGTTAATGTCAGTAAAATGGGGAAATTGTTTATCTGCATCTTTTTGTGTGTCTAATGGAGTAAGACAGGGCAGCATTTTATCTCCGTTTTTATTCAATGTATATATGGACGACTTGTCAAGGTCTTTAAATGATTGTGGAACGGGCTGTAGAGTTGGCAACAGTACCATTAACCACTTAATGTACGCTGATGACCTTGTTATTTTTTGCGCATATAGTGCGGGGTTACAAGAGCTGTTGCGTGTGTGCTCTCAGTATGGAACAGACTTTGATATAATATACAACTCAAAGAAAAGCATTATCATGATAGCCCGGAGCAGAGAGAACTCCACACTGACATTTCCTGATTTTTTTTTGTCAGGCAATAGACTTAAGGTCACTAATGAATGTAAATATTTGGGGCACTATGTGACTGCAGATTTGTCAGATGACAGAGACATCTACAGACAGTGTGGCATGCTTTATGGACAGGCTAACATGCTGAATCGCAGGTTTGGAATATGCTCATTACCTGTTAAAATCAGACTCTTTAAGGCGTACTGCAACACTGCATTCCACAGTTCGGAACGATTCCCCATTGCACCATTAGTAAGTCATAAAACACATTCATGGTGCCAAGATGGCTAAAGGAGATGTCACCCCCCTTTCCCTTTCTGTGCCTGTCTAATCTCACACCAGCGATGCCAGGACAGCATGAAAAGATTTCTCTTTGTTCCCCAAACTTAAGAGCAAAATGACCAAGAAACCCTGTGGTGACCCCAATGCATAAATCCATACCCTTATCAGGAAACGAAGGGTGCTAAGGCATTCCCATGGCCCAGAATCACCACAAACCCTAAACCAGGGACACCTCCTTTCTGCAGCTGTAAATTCCAGAGACTTTTGTCTCCAAAACCAATAGACTGAAATAAACCCACTCATGGTTTTAACCAACAACGGTCTCAAAATTGCTTCCAATAAGCTGAATTGATCGCCAGTATTTACCTCACACATATCTTTATGTATCATGTATGTTTTATATAACCTGTGAAGTAGTTCTTGTGTGTTTAACAGTTATTACAGCCTACTCTTAGGTTTTTCTACCTCAGTTATAAGAACTAATCACCAGAAGTGATCACTAATCACCTCATATGTGTATATCCTCTGTTTCATGTATGCTTTATATCACCTATGCTTATTCTGTGTCTTAAACATTTATCATAGCTAAATCCTTATTAGCTCCTACCTCAACTGTGGGAAATGTGTTATTTGGTACCTACTTGATGGGTAAACGATTTCTAGAATTTTTATTTGAAGTAGAATTACGTAGGATGCACCATATTTAAACTATGAAAGTTGGCTTAATGAAGTGTTTATCTAAACTCTTAGATATTTGAGCACGCACAATCATGTGAACATTATGCTAATGACATGCAAGAACCGGAGAACGGGGCGTAGGTCCCGACCAAGACAATATCTGATTGGCTGACACACTCGGAAGGACAGGTCGGATGGACACACTTATAACCCAATGACAAGCAGCTCTGCGTTGCTTTTTGCCTTGCTTTTGCAGTGACCTTTGCTCTTGCTTTGAGTTTACTGCGGACCTTTTCATCGTCCAGCGCGTACGCTTACATGCTCTTCAAACCACCAAGGGCTCACTCAGAACTCATCAAGTCTTCCATAAGAGCCTTCGTTGAACTTCGTCAAAGAACCCCCTCTCAGAGTCGCTCCAGCAGCTCATCCAGACTCAGAGGAAACTCCGTTGCATAGCAACCCGCAATCCAGGAAACCGGCACACGAAGCGCCACCTGGCAAAGCCAACCAACCATTTACCATTGAGTGCTGTTTTTCAGAACGCATCATCGACCGTCTGCCCGCCAATCAGCGCCGAAGAGGTTCCCTTCAGCAACTTCGCCACCGAAGGGAACGCACGCGCTCGCAGGAGCATCCAAACGCAAGTACACAATCTCCTAATTCTTGCTGAACTGGTGCAAGTCAAGGTTTGAAATACTAGTATTGATTCTCTCAGGTTGCGGTCAAGAAATAGTGTCTAACGCTAGACATTTGGGACTCCATTCATATTCCGTTAATAACATTACCTTTTCTGTCACTGTTTGAATGAATGTTTGCGTGTTTTTGTTAGATTAGTTTGTGTGTATTAGAGTAGTTTAATAAAGTCTTGGTTGATTTTACATACAAGTGTCTTGTGCTGTGTGCTTACAAGTTACTGCCTTAAACTAGATTTCGTTACCTTGCTCATAATCAGTGATCATAATTTTATGATATTATTACCGTAGGCCACGGGATAATATTATATCCAGAATTAATAAAAGACCCTAATCTCAATTTATCGGTGGATGAATAGTTGATAAAGTGTTAAATATTAATTCTGAATAATTTGCAAATAAATTATGTTCTTAGTCACTGTAATTCAATCACCCTTTGAGTTATATTGATCCTAGTTCCCTACATAGGGAAAAATTGACTCCATTTAACTATTTTGTTGGCTTAAAGCACATAGTGATATACTAATTAAACTTATGAGATTATGAATGTGACTACAGACCGTAAAAGTGGACTTCAAAGATTTCTTATCCTGTTGCGCCCCTATAGGTCATGACCAGCGACTAGTCGCCGTCAAGCTTAATGGTCATGGCAGAGCATTAAATGCTGTATGTAAGAAATTTATTTCAATTAATCATAAAATGGCCCTGATATGTCACTAGACATTAAGAAATCATGTTCATTTCAAATATTTATATCACTGCCAACAGTAGTCCGGCCAGGATATTGTCATTTAAAAAGTGAAGTTGTAGCCCTCAACTGATGTCATGTTGTCATGTTGTGTTTTGGTCTGATGCTCCACCCTCCACCGATCTACCAATCACAAAGTCAGTAGTGTTGCGGCGTCTGCGTTGCCAGCTCTGCTCTAGTTACCACAGCTGCAGCTACAAACATGTAATTTTGGATCCTGCTTAGTTCATTTACTTGTCGGCAGTGTGCAGTATGCTCCACTGCCGTATTCATACTCATCTTAATTTCAATATCTCACTTATCCGTATCCCGAAAAGACCATAAACATTACAGATAACGTCCGAAGCAACAATTAATGCACATACATACATACATCTTAAAAACTGTTCATGTGTGACTTATACACAGCAAAGCAGGAGATTTTAGGTCAATGTTTTGGCTGTAAGTCAATGATGCAGTATATGCAGTAAAATATGCAGTATTGATTCAGGGGGGCATAAAATTGTGCACAAGGCGATCCAAGTTCGATACTCGACTCGAGGTTCAGGCTCTTGTTGCAAATTGTGACGTGTTGCGAAGCATTCCCATCTCTTGTGTTTTTATTAATGATGTCATCAGCGATAAATCGACGTCGCTTAAAACAAATCAGAGGTAGCTCAACCCTTAATTCACTTAATTTACATTCACATAATTTCCAACATTGTGGAGAGAATTGTAAAGCTTGAGAATTTTACATATTAAAAGTTTTAAACGAAAAAATTATGAAGTAAATATTTTAGTGTTTGTTGGTTCTTTTAAAGCGTGAACCCAAGTGTGAACACCCTTAAAAATAACTATTTTCATTCTACAGTATATGTATATCTGAGGAGTTCAGCTGACAAACACATTAAAAACCCTTGGCTTGACGCATCACTCACCTGTGGTGGAGAACAGCAGCAGGAGACTTTACAGGCGAATGCTGACAGACAGATGGAGATGATGAACTGAAGGAAGGCGAATATCAGCAACACACTACTGATTCCCAAGAAGAGAGTCTGAGAGAGAATTCAACATTAGCACAAATAATAATGACACTGGCTACTCAGAAGTTCAGAATCTACCATATTTAAGGTTCATATAGTAATACAACATATTTATATGTCAAACTGGACTGAGTTTTAATAATAATGTATAATGCCTTCTTGCATCGTAAATGATCAGTAATAGCAACAGATCTATAAACTACTTCTGAAATGTTGGAAAAAAGACTAGACAGATTATATTGACTTTTGAGAAGTACTGACCACACAGTGATCTTATTGTAATTACTAAATAAATGTGAGGATAAAAGTTGGCGACATACCTTGTACTTTACATCAACACGATTACATTCATAACCATAACCATAACCCCAGCAGTGACTGTACATCATCGGCCCTATACCCAAATCCATTGAAATTATGATAAAGGAAGTGAATGCAAATATTGCACTGAAAATGTTCATTCCAAGTGAACCTTTCACCTATAGGTAGAAAAAAAAAAAACATAAAATGGATTAATAAGTTAACAAGAACTTTAGCTTGTTAAACCATAGATGGAAAGGTATTCTACCACACCCAACCACAGTATGAAGACACGTTGAAACGAGAGTAAAACATTCAAAGGCATAAATCTCAGAGTATTTGGTTGGGCTTTCAAATAAAAATTCAAATTTCGATTATTCATCAAATATTCGTAACTGACGCGGTTTGTTTATGTTAGCTTCTCAAGTACAGCGCAGTGCGGCTGTGTTGTTAATTTTAAAAATGGCTGAAAAAGGCTTCCTACTGACGAAAACCCTGTCAGTTGGTGGCAAAAATCGTGCGGTATGTATCCACATATTGCGCAGATGGCAAAGACATTACGCTGTCTGTTGAAGCGTGTATTTGGACTTTGACTTAAAATTTTTATGAATTGCATGTCATAGGTAAATTTCAAGTGATTGTGGAGTTATCATTTGAAGCTCAACATTTTCTGTATAAGAAAGTATTTAACATACCCCTGGTTTCACAGACAAGTCTTAAGCTAGTCCAAGACCCCCAATAAATAAATAAATGCATGAGCTGATTTAACTGAAAGCAACTTGCACTGACAGATCTTAAAGTATGTTGGTGTCATTAATTTGTCTCAAGATGCACACCAATTTTTTTTTTTTCAAAGGCACAATCATAAAAGCTATTTAAATGCACTAATTGACCCTTCGCAAAGACCTGCCCCCCTTAGTTACTGTCGCTATGTCCGACAAGCTACGCCGCTCTCGTGTTCTCACGCAGTGAAAAATACATAGCGGAGCAGAGAGGAGACGGACAACACGCTGACAGACAGGACAGATCAGGTTACTTTTCGGTTACTTTTGATATTAAACATATTAAACAAAGTCTCACCTTTCAAATTTGGTCATTTTTTAAAAGAAATTTAAACAATAAATACCGTTTTGTGTCTCTTTAATGTGTCGTGACAGATCGCTGTAGAGCATCAGTTAAAGCTGCTCGTGATCCGATCATCTCTTCCTTCTAGTTCATTTATAGCATCAAATAAACATGAATGAATATAAGAAGGAATGTTGTTTTAACCACGGAAGTGCGTCAGTACACTCCGTTTTTCAAGTTCAAATCCTCCCATGTTAATCTAATATCTCTCCTGACTGCGTTGTCGGACAAAATGGCGGATGGCGAAGTATGATTGGTCAGATTACCTGTGAATTGAACTAAAGCCTAATTCTGGCTTAATCTAGCCTGGGTTCTCCCATGCTGTCTTGCCACAGCGTGATTTTATTCACGCTGCTAGGTAGCCTGGACACCATGAACCAGATTTTCACCTCAGCGAGGGGACCAATCACAGAACGGGGAGGGAGCAGCAAGACGATGGCGAGGTCTATGCGACACACCGAAGCAGTTTGTTTTATATCTATGGATCCAACATGCAGACGCGAAGTTACCTTTCGATGCAGCCTTAGATATTGGTCTAAGTAGTTTAGAACGCAAGTTTATTTTGAAAAAAGAGCAACTTTTGGCGTTAAACCATTTCATAACCAAGAAGGATGTTTTTTCCCTGCTACCAACAGGCTTTGGCAAAAGCCTCATATATCAACTAACGTTAGCCCCGTTAGTGGCTAAGGCAATGGGGCTTAGTTAGGGCAATGTCCCAATTGCTTTCACTCACTCACTTTACTTTCCTATGCAATCTCCATTCTTAGATCAATTTACGTTTTTTTGTAAATGGGGGGGATGATGATGAAAAAAAAAGTTGTACTGTATCACGTGCCGTTTGAGCTGAAGCGCTACAGCGGTCTGTCACATTTAAAAGCACCAAAAACTGTATTTATTGTTTGAATCTCGTAAAAATATTGACAGAATATGAGAGCAGAGAATTTGTTCCATATAAGTAGCCTATAACTTTCTCTGTCTTGTCTGTCGGTGTCAGTGTCCTCTTTGACTCGCGATTTTTCTCTGCTTGAGAAAGATGTGTGCCGTGAGCGCGTGTGAAAAGGGTAAATTACGGTCACGGACGTCACTGACGTAACGATCGACGACAAATGTTTCCAGCGAATCGACAATCAGAGAAAGCCATTAGACACAGCAGTGGTCCAATCAGTAGTTATGAGCCTGAACTTGTTTAGTAATTCGGAAATTAGCGCACATGAGGAAAAAAAATAAAATACAGGACAGAAGAATGTCTCATTTAGCGTGAGATTTCTTTGTCGAGCGTGAGAGCGTGAGATTGAGGCTGAATGCGTGACTGTCACGCCAGATGCGTGAGAGTTGGCAACCCTGCATGACTGATCACACACAGCTGTGATATATTGTACAGGCGATCGTTCAGATAATGTTGCACAATTAAAATGAAAAATGACATACAGTATCATAAAGTCTAAAGTCTAAATAAACTGTTTTAAATATTGACTTTTTTGTAAGGTTCAAATAAGTTTAATTTCTTGTCTAAACTGCGTCTGGCCATTATTTTCTGACAGCACGTGGGGAGACTGGGCGGGGGGGATTCATATGATGTCCACCTGTGAATGCACACACACACACACACACACACACACACAATGGCTGGATTGCGTTTACATTACACTGAGATCACAATGCGTCCTCGACTACCTCTGGACCGGGACACGCTGATCAGATAACATTCCCATCAGAAGCGCGTTTACACTTGTCTTTTCGATGTGTATGTGGACAACATCCAGATACAGGTCGCATGTTAATGCCAAGTGTAAACACAGCCTCTGACCCATCGTCTTCTTCCTCGTCTAATTTCTGTCGCTCTACATACGTCATCTGGTATAATTGAAACCATTGGCTATGATCTACGTACAGGCGCATTTGATAGACATTCATAGCACCCAATAAACGGCTCTGGGCATTCGTAAACCACGCCTCAAATATGAGAAAATTAACATGTGGTTCCCAGACCACGTCTCAATTTCAATGAGACGTGGTCTGACGTTAGCCAGGCTAGGCTTAATCTAAGCCCTGTCTGTGAAACCAGGCCTTAATGTCCTTTTTAAACGGTGTATTTGAACTGTTGGGCTTAAACTGTAATGTCAACACCTTAAGAAATACAATATCATGCCAAAAGTTTACACATTTATTTTTTCCACAAAATTTGGTACATATACTTGTTTTCACACTATACACAAATATGTACATTGGTGGGCCATTCAAATTTGAGGTTATTAGTCACTGAAATGTGATTGGCTACTAGCATACATGTTTTATTTAAGCCGAGTCATATTATAAGTTTTGTTTTGACATCCAACAAAGAAGATTCATATAAATGTTTTAACTTTACCGATCCTCCAGTTACAGTGTTACAATTTCTGTTGTAGCGGCTAGGTCAATTTTGACACAGTTTGGTGTGAATTCTCGATGTGTCCTGTAGTCTTTGTCTATTAAATTAAGTTTGTGTGTTGCGTTCAGGATAAAAATGTCAATTTGTGGAAAATCAAAGAACAGTTTGATTCACATATATTGGCACAATGCTTGAATTAATCAAAATGAGTTTGATAACTTTTTGCTAGAAACATCCCTAGCTGCAATGTGCAAAATTTAGTGAAGATCGGACTAACGGCCTAATTTTTTTATTTTAGAAAATTCAAAATGGCAGAAATGTTTATAGACGGAAATAAAATCAGAGAAATACATTTAAGGATTCATGGGAAAAAATTATTTTGTTTCTCATCATTACTCAAGACAAGTTTGGGGTCTCTACGAATTACGGTCACTGATGCCCATACACTTTTTGGCAGAAAAATAAGGAAGACGAAATCACTACAAAAAATCAGTACAAACACAATAGTGTTCCAGTACCTCTGGTGTTTAAACCCTGAACAACAAGAAGTGATGTGTACATACCAAACACATATTGGAGGGTGAATTCTGTTTGTTTTCTGCAGCAATGCAGAGTGAGCCAGCGATAACGTACTGAGAGCAGAGAGAAAGACAAAAATCAAGCCTTCTGTTGGAATAAGCAACTTGTGTTATACAAGACACAACACTTTTTTTTGTATAACTGTTTCTTACGATGAGAGATCCCCAGTAAGGAATGCCACTAAAGACAAAGATGGAATCTGCATAAATTGTAGACACGATTCCCAACAGGAAAGTCCACAGACCAATCATTATCTGGACAGTCTGTGAAGGACAAGAGAGTCTTTTAAAGTAAAACAGTATCAAACTTTGGGGAACAATATGAACAATATACATTTGTAACAGCTGTAGTTAGGTACCCTCCCAACAAACACAGAACGTTGGCACAACCTAACCAACCTTCTAACAACGTTTTAACAACGTGGCCAAAAGGTTGCTCGTTGTGTGGTGAAGGTTGTTACTGCGTTGTCACAATGTTAACATTGAACCACCATTCAGGGCCATTGCTTAAGGTTGTGCCGAGGGTGTCTGGATAAATTAAATTTCAACCAACCCCTGGGCTCATTGTGTTGTCTCATTCATCATCAAGCAAGTATACATGAGAATTGCATTTAATTTACCTCAGCTAAATAAGATACGTACTTATACAAACACAACCTACAACTTCCTTGTCTAATGTGATATTTATTTGAACATCTTCTGGTCAGGTATGACAAATATTTAACTTTATGCCAAAAGTTAAAAGCCACAAGCTAAAATGACTTTAATGATGAGTAATTGATTTCAGCTCTCCTTGAACAGGCAGCGAAGCGTTGCACGTTAATGTTTTTTCCTTTTCTTTTTTTTGGAAACTGTTTGTAAAAATGTTTGTAACCGCTCGCACACCTGTTTATTTTTCATTTGATCTGTCGTCTCATTCGTTTGCTAGATTTTATCATGTATGCTCATGCTAGTTAACGTTAGTCACTCCCATATAATATGTTTTTTTTTTCTCACAAATGTATGACTTTTATTCTTGGAAGTGCAATTTGATTACCATATGCTTAATAAAGTTGAATTAGCTAACCTTTGTCGTTTTTACACTTTAAAGTGTACACTTGCAGGTGTTGATTATTAATTTATTGTTACTAATGATAAACACTATTTAAAAAGTAACGTTATATAATTATGTAACATATGACTAATTAAAAATTAACCACAAAACATAACATGGTAAATGAGGGATATCTATATCTAGCATATTAAAAAATTTTATTGTCAGAACGTCGTCTCTCAGTTGCTGAATGTCGCGCAACAACGCTGCTACAGCCCTGCCGCGTCTTACAATTCTACGTTGTAACAATGTTGCGAGCACGTAGACAGCGACGTTGCCCAAGCAGAAATGCAACGTGCCACAGACGTTGCCACAACGTAAATGTGTTTACTGGGCTCATTGTATGAATTCACACACTGTATTTTTTAGTAACTGCAAACTGTTAAAAAATGTGTAATGGACAGATTTTGCTCATCCCTAAATCATTCTTCTCTGTGACTGATACACTATACATTGTTTGGATTTTTCACTTAAAAAAAAATGTTGTATGCTTTGTTCATGTCTGCACCAGTCCTTTAGCAGAATGTATTCATGTACTTCCTAGACCTCACTGTTACCCCCGCCAGCTGAGGGTGCCCTTGAACGCCAGCCGATTTCTGTCAAAACAGTCTGTCATCTGTGTAAACATGTGCAGCTGTCTCTCATAACCGCATTATCCTGTTCTCTCTCTGCCTATCTAACCCAGTTCAGTTATTTGTCTTGTGTTAACAGCATTACTGAGCGTTTTTCCTGTTTTCTATGTTCCTGGTCTTTGATATCTGCCCGTGTCCTGGTTTTCCCATTCCTGTCTTGCCCCGCGGATCTGTTTGTTTGTCTGGACTGATTTACTGTGCTCTGAGCTTTTGACTTTGGGTTGTGTTATTAATAAACTGTGCTTTATTTTTAAGCGTTGTTGCTGAGTGCTGTCCACAACAACCAATAGCACCCAATCATAACACTCACACTGAAATAAACACATACAAATGATTTGGGTTTATGAACAATTTCTCACCCCAAGGGTTTTTGGTTGGCCTTTCAGAAAAGGCTGAAGTCCATGAAGAGGTGAAACTCCTGCTAGCTGTTGTCCATAAACAGGCACAGGAGCATTTGTCCCAGTTCCAGCTGGTGTTTGTGTTGGTGGTTGAAACTGGATGACCAGCGTTGAGGAGGTCATGGGTATGACAGTGTGTGACATTCTTCTTTCTGAATCTGAATCTGAATTGACCTGTACAAAATCATAGTAAATCAATACTAGATATGATTATAAAATAGATTTTATATGTAAACAAACTGTCCAGTTTATTTATTAAATCTTCATGTTGTTGAAACACTAGTAGTTTAGTAGTTATTAACTTTGGTTAAATTATTGTCATTAACTAGAATTAGACCTTGAAACCCGTACCATGATGGTAGCTGAACAAACTCAGGGTTACAGGATTAGTTTCAGGTTGATAAAACCAAACCAATCCAACTCAGGCTTTGATCCTGAGTTTAGGAGTGACATCAGTAGCGAACAGCCAATCACATGCTGAGAAACTGCGATTCACTTCTCTCTTCTGCACAATATACTGACATTGAACAATAATAATGATTTAAACAAATTTACACAAAAAAAGAAAAGAGATGTTTATGAAAGAGGACAACTAATAGAAAGTCTTGCAAAATCTGTGCAAGTAAAAGTTATGAAGTTAGTATATTGTTGATGTAGGTATAGAGAAAATTGAACATTTAAGCTCACATTTAGTCATTTTTAAAGCTTTATCAATTGATTCTAAAGTGTATTTATATTACCTTTATAAATGTATATTTATTTAAACTAAGTGCTTAATAATAATTGATCAACTAAAATTGTACACCTGTAAAGGATTAAGGGTATAATAATTGTCATTTGCTATGTACTTTAATTTGTAGTAGAAACAGTGGGCGTGAATTTATTGCTCACAGCTGATTGGTCCAATTACGTTTTGAGATCTCTTACCTGGAACAAATCCTGCCCTGGATCAGGTGTGGAGTGTAAGTTACTGATGATGAACACTGCTAAAATCTGAGCCAAATTACTTTCACGGTGCCTAAATCCAAAGATTGGTGCAAACTAATGAAGACTAGTATTATTATTACTTTTATCAATATTCAAAATCAGTGGTATCATTTTTTATATACAATTACAGTCCTTTGTAATCATTGTATTTGTATGACATATGTGGGAGATTTTGTGGAGTGTGCAGGAAGAGTTAGAGACTGAAATGTACATGCAGTGTTTTCCACCGAGTATATAAGTATACCCACCGAGTATACATTCCTATGTTATTGGGAAGCACATGTTTCTCTGGTAATGTAGTTATTTTTTGGGCAGTAGCATATATAAAAACCGAGCTCTTTGTCCAGAGGACAGGGAGACCTGACTGAACTGCTGGAAATGAAGACCTTTGTTTGGTCCGCTGTCACTCCCTCCTTTGTCTTATATAAAATGGTAAAATAAATCCAGTAAAATGGTAAAATCTCTTGGCAGAATAACTGGTGTCTGTTTCAGCTGGTCCAAAACGTAGCAGCTCGAGTTCTTACCAGAACCAGGAAGTATGGTCATATTAGCCCGGTTCTGTCAACATTGCATTGGCTCCCTATTAAACATTGTATACATTTTAAAATATTGCTGATCCTTTTCCTATTTAGCATCTAAACTTTGGAACAGTCTTCTTAACATTGTCCTGGAAGCAGACACACTGTCAGTTCAAATCTAGATTAAAAACACATCTCTTCTACCTGGCATCATGGAGCACTGGCATACACATAGAACACTATACATTCCTATTATTAAAATCAGTTAAATGATTATTTGGCTGCATAGATTAGGTCAGCCAGAACCGGGAACACTTCCTATAACACCAAGGCCCGTATTCATAAAGAATCTTAATGCAAAGAGTAGCTCCTAGTGACAAAATTCTAAGAAAATTCTTAAAAATGTGGGCATTTACTTTTACATAAAAATTATTAGGAGCACGGACGAGGACTTTTAAGAGGCTTAAGAGTTTCTTTAGCAGAGGAGAAAATGGCAGAAAGACGAAGAGGGAGAAGAAATGTGTTGCAGACGATGGATGCCAGTGAGTCTGATACATTAAAACCAACGTTCAAACCACCACTTAAATAGACACGCCAGAAATCTGTGTAATTGTAAAGAGTGGAAAAAATGTGATCATTCTAAGCCAATCAAACACTTTATAGGAAATTAACAGCATGGTAAATTAAAAAAAGGATTTATATACACATATAATTTCCACGTGATGGAATTCACGTTAAGCCTTCGTCATCGATTGACGTTCTGCTCACATTACTCCTCTGCTTCATGACCTTCACTGGATACCTGTGGCATCACGTATCTACTTTAAGGTATTGCTTCTAACGTTCAAAGCATTAAATGATTTTGCTCCCCAATATCTGTCTGAGCTACTATACCCTTACGGCCACCCTTAGATCAGCTGTACTTAGTTTATTGTCCATCCCTCGTTTCCGATTGTCTACTGTAGGTGGAAGGTCATTTAGTATTAATGCTCCTCAATTATGGAATTCGCTACCTCTTACACTACGTAATACATCTGTGGCTACATCCAGTTAAAAACATATCTATTTAACATGCATTTTGGATAATGTGACTATATGTATCCTATGTGACTGTAATGTAGCCTATGTGAGGATGTCTAAATGTATTGTAATGTAGGCTACAATGTAAAGCGACCTTGAGCTATGGAAAGGCGTTATATAAATAAAACAACAACTTCTATATATAATCTGTGTGTGTGTGTGTGTCTGAGAGAGAGAGAACAGTCAAATTAAGTCTTGAATACGTCAAAAAATACGCATGCAATTTCAAAGTGAAGGCTTTTAGAATAGACCCTACTTAAAATCCCTCTTTTTTTCCTTCTTGGACAACCAGCCAATCACAGTCTTCAAAAGATTGTGTCATACATAGCAACGGTGTCAGCCCCGCCTCCTCACTAAGATGAAAGTTTTCATCTTTTCCTTACTCAGAGTTGCTCTCAGATTGGTCCCGAATCACTCTTAAGCTAACACTCCTACGTAAAAGTTTTTAAGCTAAATTAGGAGTTTTCTGAGAGGATTCTTTGAATCTTTATGAATACGGGCCCAGATGTACTCGCTGGATCATAAGAAGAATGGCATCTACGCCAATGTTAGTCTTTCTGCTTATTCCAAGGTTAACTGTAATCAGCCGGACCCGGGCCGTATCCAGATCAGATGGTGGACCTGCGCCTGGACACGACCACAACGCATCCCTGAAGTGTCAGCAGAGCTTGTGTCAACTAGACTCTCCTATGTGAAGGCCTCATCGGCACGACAGCCATCGGCACTGATCCTAAACAAACTCGTCTCCATACGCTTGCGATGACTCCGGTCTTCAAACATATGAACTGCATAATAATCATACACTGTTGGTTCGTTGGCCAGAGGAGAACTGGCCCCCGACTGAGCCCAAGGTTTCTCCCAAGGTTTTGTTCTCTATTCTGTCACCTGATGGAGTTTTGGTTCCTTGCCAGTGGTGCCTTTTTTGCCTTTGTCGCCATTGGCTTGCTTAGTTGGGGACATTTACTTTTATATTTAACAATATTTTTACAACATTATTTTCCTGTTATTTCTGTAAAGCTGCTTTGTAACAATCTGGGTTGTAAAAAGCGCTATATAAATAAAGATGACTTGACTTGACTTGACAAGTCTCGAGTCTTTGGATTCAAGTCTCGAGTCAAGACAGCTAAGTCTAAGTCAATTTCAAATCTTAAACAAGTAATTTGTGCTTCTTCCCTAAATTAGTGTCTCAGTAATAATAACTATAGTAAATTAATATTTATTTTAGTTTCTCTTTTAACTTTCTGTACCATCTATTTTAATATTTATAGTACCGTATGTTACAGTAAATACTGTAAATGCCTGACAATCATGCCAACTGATAAGAAATACTGTTGATAAGATCATATGCATACATATTTGAGGAATCACAGACACTCTTAATTCACAGTCAAATGAGAAACAGTGATTGCACATATTATGACAACAATGTCAGAATGTGCAGCTTCATAAGATTCACTTACAAAGACACACTTGATCATCGGTTTCATCATGAACAAGGTTTAAATAAAATTATCAAAATTACTTTAGAGACCATTAAAGTCTCAGAATTGACACATTATAAGATGACACATATACTTAAAAAAACAACTAAAGAAAGATGACACACTCACCTCTAATAATATTTGTTAATCTTTCTTTTTCCTCCTCTCAGCAGTTGTGTTAAACAGCAGCTCTGAAATTTTTCTCTTCTACCAGACGTGAGAATGAGAAGAATGAGTCAGACATTAAACTCTGATCTGCTTTATTCAGTCATTTCAAATTAATATTTCATTCTCAGGAATGCAGCTGAACGTTATCAGAAGTAGTTTTACTAGTTTGTGAAAACGTGCTTTGCATTCCAAGCGTGTATGAAGTGCGCCAAGCCCAAAATATTTATAGTGTTGTGTAATGCTTAATTGGACAGTTATGTTTTCACATTATTGGTAAGATGGCAATAATGGAGACCAGATGCTAAAAGTATCTACATTCCCTTAAGGTGATGCGCTAATTCTTTCAAATAAATAAGTCTAATAAAAAGCACTCTGATTATTGCTTAAATATATAATATTATATAAATATGAGAAAAAGATTCATACAGCTGCATTTTTGCCCTGATATCATGAATATTAGGGTCATTCCATCTGCATTCTTTAGGCTCCATGATGGAGTCATGGATGTTCGTCACTGTAACGTTGAGGCAAGGACGAAGTGGAGAGAGAATCCAATTGCAAGCACTACTTTAATAATAATAATAATAATAATAAAACAAAAAGGTAATCCAGGGTAAACAAAGAAACTCAGAACAGGAACAAGAAAAACAAGAAACAGCAACAACGAACGACAAACAACAACTGAAGCACAGAGGTTTAAATACACAGGCAAACAAGCTAAACAAGATAACAGGGGGTAATTAGAAACACCTAGAGAGACTAATAAACAAGATAAACTACAAAGGACTACTAAACATGGCACAGAACAGGAAATAACAAAAGTCCACACAAGACAGGAATCATGACAGTCACCATCAGCTGTATATAATGTAAGATGATCTGCGTAGGTCTGAGGCAGAGCGGTTGCATTACATCATTTTAATCACATTATTTTCATGCTTGTGGAAAAATGTCCTTGTGTATATAAAGCCTATTTAATTTGTCTATATCAAAAATAATCTTTCTCGTCTCACCAATTGTAACTTCAGTAAACAAAAAAGTGTGTTATAAAAGATGCATTATTGTTTCTTTATTGGTTTAAAATTCCATCATTTCACCAGCCAGTTCATCCATGGAAGAAATAAAACAGTACATTTGCTACTGAGAAACAGATGATTCTGCTTTTTAGTTATATATTAAATAGTTTTTTTTTTTAATCATAAATCACTTGAATCATAAGTTTGTCATAAATCATTGCTTTAAATACAATGATAAATTGTACTTGCCAGATCTCTCACGGTCTCAGATCCACTGGATGCTTCCCACTTCACCACATACATGAAACAAGAAAACAGGTGCAACAGGTTTTCAGGCTTAGTAATGAGATATAGGGTGTGAAGAATGAGTCAGTCATCTAAACACACACAGAAACACAACAAATGAGCCGACCTGGAGTTCCGGGTTGATGACGCAAGACGCACAGCCACAGTAACACGTCAGACTCAATAAAACCGAAAGAGCCAGTTCAACCAGTTTGCCGAGGATTGTATTAAAACCAAGGAGATCAAGGAGTTTATAAAACTGGTTTATTCTTTCTATATACTATAGTCTATAGAACATATCCGCGTTTGTGCATCAATATCGGTGTCAGGATCCTGTTATCTGTGTTATGTCTTTTATTTTGAAATTTTCCATTCATGAGTTTGTTCATTTGTAGTTCTGTCCATGGTCTTTGCAGTTCTTTTGCTCTTTGTAATTAGTTCCAGGTGTTCTTTGTTATCATTGTTTCAGATAGCTATGTGATCTTGGCTGTGTCCAAAATCGCCCCTTTACCCTTAAAAGGGCATTATTTGAGGGGACAGCCATTTATAGTGGTGTCCAAAACCATAGTGGAAGATATTGAGGGCACTCATTCAATCCCACAACGCACTTCAATAACAAGTGTACAACTGATGTACGTTTAACGGCTAGAGAATACCTATAATTAGTGGTGGGCAGATCGAGGCTTCGTGAAACAATGAAACAGTTGAAGCATATGTGCCATATTGTGTCAAGGCTTCGAATCAATCCGACACCCGTCTCCACTGTGACACCTAGTGGTCACTTGCAAGTGTTGATCTGAAACAACCTTGAAAAAATGTGTTGTTTTTTCATTATTGTATTTTTCTAATATGTGAAGCTTGTAACCTGTAGGCTCCTCACTGGGCATAATGTTATTTTGGTCATGAAAAATGAATATTAATGAAAGAAATCAAGCCACAATGTCTCACTTTTTTTTTAATATAGATTTTTATTAAATGGCCTACTTCTTTTTTTTTTACAGATCATTTCTCCAGCCTTTGAAAAACTCCTCTCACAAGGGACACTTGTTGCTGGGATGCAAAGATATTTTCTAGCAAGGATTCAAATGAGGAAAGATTACTGCTCTCTCTTTCCAGTAAGTTAGGGGATCATGAGTTCTGGGCAAAAACGCATCGTTGAGGTATTTTTTCACTTCCACTGTGGCATCAGCTGTAGCATTGTGTATCATCTGGGTTTCACGGACACGATGATCAAAAAGTTCCCATAAACTCCTGTGTTTCTACTGGTGTTGATGATGATGGGCCTGATGTTGACATTTTTGGCTCTGAATAAAAAATGAAAAACAAGCAATTGGTAACAAATCCTAAACTGGCGGCATATATGAAGTATAAATTGCATGCATCAAATACATAACATTACATAGACTGAAACTGCTCACCAGGGGCCCGTTTCAATAAGGAGGTTCAACCAACTCTGAGTTAAAACTTGAACTGTGAGTTGACTTACTCTGAGATGGGAAACTCTGAGTTTTCGGTTACAGAACAGCTGAAATGAGTTAGTTCAATCAACTCTAAGTTGACTGACTCGGAGTTAAGCGCGTGCACCACAACTATAAAAAGCCATTATCAATGGAAGGCAGATATTACGAGTCACCATGGCAACAGCGCCAGACGAAAAGAGGAATTACTGTTATACAGTGTTGGGTGTAATTAATTATCAAGTAATCTAAATATTGTAATTTAATGAAAGGGATTACTCTTAATTCTTCTGTAATTTAAAATAAATTAAATAGGCATAATTGTATATACTATAGAGCAATTCTGTATAAAACAATACATTCTAAAGATAGTAATTATTACATTAATCTAATTACACTGTTGAAGATGTCATTTGTAGTTTGTAATTAATAACTATTTTAGAGTAACTTCCCAACTGTTATAATATCAGAGGTGAAACTGTAAGAACAGTAGACTATGTTATTCAACCTAATTTATATGTTCATATAGGCTAGGTGTAATCCTGCAGGCATTAAAAGAATGTGGCAGCAGCTGAAAATAAAATATAAAAACATAATTCAATCAGGTAAGGCTTGAGCATATCATGGGTGTAGGCTACCTGACTTTACAAACATTTGACATATTAAATAACCAAATAGCATCCAGTGTCTAGCAGTGCAGCAGATTTTTTGGCTGAGGGAATTCCTTCATCAGAGCCGTCACTCCCGGAGATCCAAGATCAGAGCCAGTCCCTCCCGAAGATCCAAGATCAGAGCCAGTCACTCCCGAAGATCCAAGATCAGAGCCAGTCACTCCCGGAGATCCAAGATCAGAGCCAGTCCCTCCCGGAGATCCAAGATCAGAGCCAGTCCCTCCCGAAGATCCAAGATCAGAGCCAGTCACTCCCGAAGATCCAAGATCAGAGCCAGTCACTCCAGAAGATCCAAGATCAGAGTCAGTCACTCCCGGAGATCCAAGATCAGAGCCAGTCTCTCCCGGAGATCTAAGATCAGAGCCAGTCACTCCAGAAGATCAGAGCCAGTCACTCCAGAAGATCCAAGATCAGAGCCAGTCACTCCGGAAGATCCAAGATCAGAGCCAGTCACTCCCGGAGATCCAAGATCAGAGCCAGCCACTCAAGAAGATCCAAGATCAGAGCCAGCCACTCAAGAAGATCCAAGATCAGAGCCAGTCACTCAAGAAGATCCAAGATCAGAGCCAGTCACTCCCGAAGATCCAAGATCAGAGCCAGTCACTCCCGGAGATCCAAGATCAGAGCCAGCCACTCAAGAAGATCCAAGATCAGAGCCAGCCACTCAAGAAGATCCAAGATCAGAGCCAGTCACTCAAGAAGATCCAAGATCAGAGCCAGCCACTCCAGAAGATCCAAGATCAGAGCCAGTCACTCCCGAAGATCCAAGATCAGAGCCAGTCACTCCCGTTATTTTTTTATATAGGGTATTTTTGATATTTCCATTTATTTTACTTTGGGTTGGGTTTTTTGTTGGTCCAGATCCTGATGGTAATATCTGTCTTTTGGATCCTCCTGTCCCAACAGAACCCCAGGCAGTTGTAAGCCTACTCAATACACCAGATATTATGACAAATAGTAGGCCTACTATAAAGTGTACTCAACCAAATGCTCATCTTCACAGGATAATGGGGATGAAGAAACAGTTTCTGCTGCCACAGAGAGGCCTACAGAGGTCATGTAAATATTTTGTGTCTTCACATCAGAAAATATTCACATTCACATTTTTATGTGGAGTAGCCTATATAATCTAAGTGTATATCTAAGTATAAATGGACATTCTTCTCTTCTGGTGCCCAGATGAACATATATAATTTACCGTATAATTTAATTTATCTCCTTAAATTCAAAAACATCTGTTTAATTTATAAAATCAGACATGGTTTAGCACCTCCTCCACTTTTTGACTTCATACATTTTAGATCCAGTGAGGTCAGGGTAACCAGAGGGGCAGAAGACTGCATCATCGCCCGGAGAACAACAGCTTTTGGTCAGGCGGTCTCCTCCGTAAGAGCTCAGCAATGGGACACAGTGCCGGAAACCATCAGAGAGTCTGTCATTCTTTTCATTCAAAAAGAATGCAAAAAAATGGCTTGTAGAGAGCCAAACTTGTGGGCACTAATGCTTTCAGTGCGCATTTAAACATTATATAATTGTTTGAAATGAATTGTATTTCTTAACCATAATGTGTTGTATGTAATTTTATCTTGTGATTTTATACCTGTGATTATCTTTTACATCTGGCTGGGGGACTACCGATGAAAATTATCCCAGTATAGCTAACTCGGGTACATTTACATTTTTCTAATGTTGATTAATGTACACTGTCCCCTTTCAAATAAAAATAAATAAATAAAAGCACTTCAGTGATTTTCAGTAAATGGCACATAATTCTGTAGAATTTGTTTAGAACTACATGATGTAACTCTAATATATTGTATGTTAAGTTACCAGTTAAGGAGTTATATAGAGTTCATCTTATTAAATTTTTTTAACAAACAGCGGTAAAAAGCGCAATGAATAAATGTACAGAAAGAATGAATGAGGTGTTCAAACACCACTTCCTCTTTAAAAAAGAGGAGGAGACCGCAAGAAACTCTGGGTTTACCGAAGAAAACCTGCTCCCGACCAGGTTAGGTTCACACAGTAAGTTACCATGGTAATTGACTCTGAGTATAAGTTACCTCTCTTTCAGAAACGGGCTTGACTTACTCTGCTTTCTCAGGTTTGACATACCTCCCATTCTGAAACGGAAAACCCAGAGTTTCCCTAATTTCAGGGTTAACATACTCAGAGTTTTCACTTAACCTCCTTTCTGAAACAGGCCCCAGGAACAGCACATCTGCGTGGCATCACAGTCATCTTGTAAACAGACCCGCTCGCTGCATGACAACGATGCGATGATGCGAAATGAGGCGTAGTTGTCCTGCGCTGGAGGCGGTCATATGCAAACGACTGGTACGTCACTTCGTACCATGGATCCACAACGAGCTGTATTTAGAGCTTTGTTTGTTTGTTTTATTACAAACTAAAGGGTTTTGATGGTGAAGTAAAGGCACAAGAAGCAGTTACACAACTGTCCAACACTTTATCAGCCATACAGGATGCCTTGATTGAGTGTGCTAATGGCTTCGAGAGACGGGCTCTTAAGGACGATGTGAAACTTAGCAGTCGACAATTCTCAGATACTAAAATGCTTGCTAGAGATATTAAGAATCATTTGGGGAGCAAGTTCCACTGGTTCAAATGGATAGTAATTGCCCACTCAAACGATGTTAAAAATTAGTTTACCTTTGGACAGTCAATCAACTTTGATGCTCAGGAAAAGACATCAGTTCACATAATTCATCAAGAAAAGGGCTCTGCTGTTGATCAAGGGCCATATTAAATCCAGTTTGCAAAAGGAAATTGCAAGTTTGAGCATGAACCTGGAGTGTGTAACAATGAAGGAAGAGCTGCTCCACAGGTTCGGTGCTAAAGTTGTCAGACAAATACAGTTTCTTCATGTTGTTACAAAACCATCAGATTATGCACAGACAGATGTGGAGGATATTGAGCTGAACTGTAAACCAATTTACTCCTTCAGAGACTTTAAAATCTTCCTCAGAAGAAATATTGTGGTAAAGGCTCCCTGCTCAGATGTGAATTGTAAACATGGAGAATGTAAACCCATCAAGGACACCACACAAGGATTCTGTAAGTGCCATACGATGTTCCACGGTCCGGCGAGTGAGGAAAGCATCCAAAATATGATTATGACTATGCCGCTCTCGAAGGTGAAATCGACGATATGATCTATCAACCAATCCCTGATCTAACAGCAATTTATTTCAGTGTCAAGGAGCTGAAGGACTTCACTAAAGAAATAGTTGAGTCTGTCCGACATGACATCCAGTGGACACAAATCTTTGTGAAATACAGCAGTGTGATTCAGAAGTTTCACTACATCAACACATTACATTCATATCTTAAAAACAATACAATAACCCAAAGCCAATATGTTTCTGAAGTTGGAGATCTGTTCACAGGGGGACACCCTTTTCAACTTTATCTCAGAAACTTTCACCACATGATGATGGGCTCTGGGTTTGGAGAAAAACACAACATTCTGGATATTTTTCGCAAGTCACTGGTCCAGAACTTACAAAGTCAGTCTGGCGAGCCAGTAGAGTGCAAAAAATACTACAGTGATCAGATTGATTATTTTGTGCGCTACATGTTTGCTCTTGAAAAGAAAGCCGTTTTAGCTTGGTCGAAATATCTACTGGTCACTGGAAAATCAGAGAACATTGATTTACTCGAGAAGTTTTTTCAGAAATACATCTCACAGCAGTGGAGACTCTTCAATAAAAATGGATGTGGCCCTCTAAAGGCCGGGGATCTTCAGAACAGCCACTGTGAGAAGCTCTACCACACCACAGCCCAGCAGCAGGTGAAACTAAAAATGTGCTGGATCATACAAGCCCTTCCCCGAGACTGTGGTGTGCCCTGGAGGACAGTGGAGTGCCTCGCCTGTGTACTACGAGGAGCAGGTAAAGGGGCGAGTCGAGTGTAGATCTGGAGGTGGAGCCACCGTCTGCAAGGCCACGTGTTCATCTGGCTGGGGCTCCGCCACACACCCTGAGCCAGGAAGACACAATTGCTTACAGCCGCCCTGTCCATCCTTCATACCACACAAGTGTAACGACTGCACAAAAGACAGCGTTTGTAAGGACAATGAGGTCTGCACTGGCACCTTTGGCACTTGTCGTGACGTGTGTCAGGTCAAAACATGTGGAGTGAACGCCAAATGCTCTTCCTTCTCCAATCACGGCAGGACCTGCACCTGTAAAAACCCGTGGAAAGGAGACCCATACAGCGGCTGCAGGAGTCAGGACCTCCAGTGGGTTCAGACCAGAGATGTGCCCAGCAGTATGAAAACTCTTCTACTTTACATACACTCACATTAAACTGATTCTTAATTTTAATGCGCTTATGTCCATGCTGTCAAATTAATGTACAGCATCACAAAATCATCACTACCTCTCGCAAAATTCCATAAAAACATCTGGCTAATATAAATTTCAAGCATTATTAAAGACAGGTGAACACTTAAAAAAAGGAACAAATAAAATATTTGCAATCGCACAAATAAATACAACTATACAAACTAAACTAAACACTTCGAGATAACTTCCTGAAATTACTTGTTACAGGTTGGGATGTCTGATAATAAGTTACTATATTTTTTTTCATAAAGTGCAGTTTTGTTTTACAATTGATTGCATTTTCTGTACCTGAAAGACCACTGTCAAACTTTTCAATTGCATCTTTGTTCAGTTGCAGTAATTTGTGCGATTGCAAATTTTTTATTTGTTCCTTTTTGTTTAGTTAACTTGTCTTTAAAAATATTAATATTATATTAGTTATAATTGATATTAGTTCATCTAGTTGTTTTAATGGAATTTTGACAATTTTGACCCTGACGTTCAGCTAGAATTAAATGTTTTGCAATAAGACTAGAATAAATGTGAATAGATTATTTTCTTTACCTTATTGGAATCCCTAGTTGTGCAATTCATCTCTATCCTCAGCCTAAGTCAACAGCATTGTGTCTTCAAGCTAGAAAAAGCTCCACTCAAATCATTGGGCTTGATTAACCCATAAATCCTTGTGGTTTACAGACGCTGTCCGTTCTAAAACTGGCCGTGTGGTGTGCAAAGCCATCGGACCTGACGGTTGGTGGCACAGTGGATTTGTAAAGGATAGACGCTGCCATTATGAACTTGACTGGAGAAGTTATCATGCCGATAGCTTTGAGGTAACTCAGTGCAGTACATAATATTTATATTTAAACCTACAGGACAGTTAACAGACTGTAGTCAAGGAGAGGACGCTCTCCAATTTCACTAGAAATTATTGTTTTAATAATCTGCAGGTTCTGGTTGATCCGTGTGGAGGACGTGGTTGGAAATGGATGGATGGGGCACAAGAAAAGATGGTCTGGTATGACCAATCAAGGAGGTTTCCGGGAGTCAATTTCTACGTGCGTAGGTTAGTGCCAATACAAATCCAATATATAGCACTGGTAACTCTTTATAATATACCTATAGTGTAATAAAGTATTTGCAAATCATTTGCAAATAGTTAATTCATATTTCATAAACTGTAGTTAATACAATAATGGACAATAAGTAACCAGTGGCTTGTGACGCCCAGCGTGATGTGCAGTCAGCAACACCAGTTATGAAACTTTATTTTAGAGTTAGACATGGGACAGCAGGTGTCAGTTTCACTGGATCTTTATAATCCTGATATAAAAGACAAATAAACAGCCTTTCTTGAGTGTGAATCGCCCTTAACATTCACTCTCCATGTGGTTAACAATGCCAAAGGTACAAAATGGAGCATGAAACATAAGTTAAGTCAAGAAAAATTACATTAAACAAGAAACAGAAAACATCCCTAAAATGAAAGACAATCGCAGCCTCTTTGAGTGAATTGCCCTTGTTCTCTCTCTGTAAAATAAATGTGATGTACACTTCACCTTGGGCTCTCATTAATAAGTTGATGAAAAACATTGTCTTACTCTTTATATATGAGCTAAATAAACAACAATAATAATTACAGTTAATTACAGTGACAATGAATGAAGAACTCTAAATTAGTCTATTAATGTAGAAATGTTTATTAAATATTTATTATCTACAATAGTTTACAAATGATTTGTTAGTACTTTATTACGCTACAGTTATTATAAAGTGTTACCATAATACTCTTTTGGGGGGGACGGGGAGAAGTAAACCTTTATGAATTGTTTATGTTTGCAGACTTAGACTGAAAAAAAAAAAATCCACCTGTTTTATTGAGATTAAAATTATTTCACATCTGTGTTCTAATGTTCTCTTTGTCTTCCAATAGTTTGAAGAGCAATGGCTATGTGGGGAAGCTCTTCAACACGCGACATGGCTTTCTGTGCCATTTTCCCCTTGGGAGTTATAACAGGGATGGAAATTTCTATGCTCTGGTTCCACAACCATGTCTCTGAAGACACTTCACCGTGATTCACTCTTCAGTGCTTAAGTTTCTCTAGGTCATATTTCAGGCTTTCATTTGGTGTAATTGTTGTATCGATCTTTCGTAAGACAGACTGAACCTAACATCACAGATGGAAAGAAGAAGCCAACTCTTGCAAAACATTTAATCAAGTGGCACAAACAAAGATGGTGGTTCTTAGTAATTTTATTCAATTGGTTTGCAGTGGGATCTTTTTAGAATTTAAAAAGTTTTAAATTGTATTAGACATTACAATTTAATGCAAGTGGAGTACATTTCCACCTGCAGGATATGTAATGTATATTTGCAGTAAAATTCAATGTTCTCTGCACAGTTGATTCCATGAACTCTGCTTTTCTGCCATCATGATGTAAAATTTGGATGAGAAATGGAATTCTTATTTTTATATTTTCCCTCTGAATGTAACTGTACTTCTATCCCTCACAGCCTTGTTTTCTTTTACATTAAAAATAAAATATAGCATCAACCTGTCTCCATCGCACATCATTCACAGCAGATTCCATTATGATCGAACAATTTAGATATCTAAAATATTATTGAATTGTTCTAACTGAATTACAGTTATCTCTAATTGACCTATTGGTTAGTTACTGTTGCAAACTCAGACAAACAAACAGTTGCTAACCGTCTTAAGTTCAGTCTTCTGTTTGCACAAGTTTGAAAGCAAATTTTGCATGTCATTCGGAAATCAAGGTGCCAGAGTCTGGAGGAAGACTGGGGAGAAGGAAATGCCAAAATGCCTGAAGTCCAGTGCTGCTTCAGGCCCCGTTTACACGGAGGGAAAACGCAGATATTTCCCTGCGGTTTGGCCTCTCGTTTACACGAAAACCCCGTTTTTATCACAGAAAACGATTATTTCTAAAAACTCCGGCCAAAGTGGAGATTTCTGAAAACGCCGGTTATGTGTTGCCGTGTCAACGGGGAGAAACGGGGTTTTAGGTTCTCTCGTGTCGATTCTGAGGATTCTGATTGGCTTTATCCTTCTCCTTACACTGCCGCCCATAGGTTTGGCATAGTTATGATGGCGCTCGCGGCGTATTTATGCGGGTCGTGTGCACGATGTTATTATTGAAAACGGAGGGGGGGAAAATATTCGTTTCTTTAAATACCCGGCTATGTGTAAACGTAGCCTCAGTGTCAATGATGGCCTCTGGACAGCAGTCTTACCCATGATTGTGGTTTTGAGTAATGAAACAGGCTGGGAGTTAAGCCTCAGGAATCTTTCGCAGGTGTTTAGAGTTAATTAGTTGATTCAGATGATTAGGTTAATAGCTCGTTTAGAGCAGTGGTTCCCAAACCTGTCCTGGCGACCCACCAACACTGCACGTTTTCTTTGTCTCCCTAATCAAACACACCTGATTCAACTCATTAGCTCATTAACCCATGTGATAATGAGCTGATGAGTTGAATCAGGTGTGTTTGATTAGGGAGACAAAGTAAACGTGCAGTGTTGGTGGGTCGCCAGGACAGGTTTGGGAACCACTGGTTTAGAGAACCTTTTCATGATATGCTAATTTATTGAGATAGGAATTTTGGGTTTTCATGAGCTGTATGCCAAAATCATCAGTATTAAAAAAATAAAAGACCTGAAATATTTCAGTTGGTGTGCAATGAATCTAAAATATATGAAAGTTTAATTTTTATCATTACATTATGGAAAATAATTAACTTTATCACAATATGCTAATTTTTTTAGAAGGACCTGTATGTTTTAGGAATGTCTCAAATGTGTGTGACTGTCCAAGTCTCTGTCTTTAGATCAGTGTGTTCAATAATGTGCTTTTTTGTCATTTGTTGTGTATCTTTGCAGGGTTCTCAAGTTTTATCAAAAGCTTGCAGTGAGATCATATGCGGTCAGGGGATGAGCCCTAATGGAGCCCCGCCCCCAATTTTACTCATTGTTCATAATTAACCAGCACAAATTGAAATAACAATTGGTAAATCTGATAAATGACAGAGCAATTCATCACATCAAATATACTCTGTTACATTTCAAAATTACAAATATACAAATGCAATGGCAATGATTAATGTATGTTTTGACAGGATATAAAATATTACCCATAGCACTCTGCTTTAATACATGTAGTCTTAATGTAACTAGAAAGACTATTAATACGGTATAATATACAATTTAAAATAAAATTAAGAAATACATATCTTTATTCCTTCCCATACCCACTAATATTGCCCTTAGTTTCAGATAATTTCTGAGACATTAAATCTGTAAGCACATAACACAAGACAATTATCTTTAAAATATAAGCAAGACTATTGATTATCCTAGAACATAAAACTAATATCTAACACAAACACACGCACACGCACACACACACACACACACACACACACATTCATACGAGTTGCAGAAAGAAAGAGAGTGAGGGAAGAATGAGTTTTAAGAGTGAGATGGTGAAATTCCAAGTTTCTATATGCACTTAAAAGACATGACCTGAACGAACCATCAATCATTAATTTAACCCTTCTTTCGTTTCTTTGACGGGTTATTCAATTTTATATCAATGCACCAGTTCAGTTAATGGAGGCTACTTGCGTTTGGCTTCACGTTGCCTTTGGGATTCCCTTTTTGTCGGTGGTCCCGGGTCCGTCGCTTGGCTGGCGTCTCCTCGTGCCTGCTAGATCTTGGGCATCCAATCACGTGGTGTGTTGGCGAATGGATGAAAGTCTTTGAAGATGGAAGCGCGTTGCAGTCGAAACGTTTAAACGAAACTTTGCAGCAAAACTTAACTTAGAACCGAGACTTTTAACGAAAAGAAAAGAAAGGAAAAGAAAGGAAAGTGAGACGAGTTAGATGGCTTGAATGAAGCTGTTTTAAACCCTGATCTTAATTTGGGTCATTTTCTCTGCTCGTCTACATGTTCGTCCGTCTGTTACTTTTTCATGGCTCTCCCTAGAGCATACTCTTCAGTAGCTCTCTCCGTGTTTTTCTCAAGAACTCTGAAGAGCTCTCTAAGCATACTCTTCAGTAGCTCTCTCCGTGTTTTTCTCAAGAACTCTGAAGAGCTCTCTAAGCATACTCTTCAGTAGCTCTCTCCGTGTTTTTCTCAAGAACTCTGAAGAGCTCTCTAAGCATACTCTTCAGTAGCTCTCTCCGTGTTTTTCTCAAGAACTCTGAAGAGCTCTCTAAGCATACTCTTCAGTAGCTCTCTCCGTGTTTTTCTCAAGAACTCTGAAGAGCTCTCTAAGAACTTACAAGAAGAAGTCGAAGAAAAAGAACCCCCTCTGAGGAACTCGAAAAAGAACTTAGCTCTTTGTTCGGGTCTAAGATTTTATCTCCAATGTTTGTCCTGCCTCCTGGAGGAATTCGGACAATAAGATACTTATAAGGTTATTTGAGAAGGGGGTATTTTCCATCCCCCCCTCTCATCGTAAATCATGCATTATCTGCGGCCTGCTTTACTCAGCAGCTCGAACAGAGGATTCAGTTTAGACATAATTTCCATTTTAAGAACATAAACATTTTACACAGATTTCAATCAAGCCATCGTCTGAATTAAGAACATGTTATCGCATTAAAAGGAGACACAATACACTTTCATTCACACATGTAATAGTTACAACAATTACATGACTTATATGTGATCTAAGCATAATAGACACATACAGGGGTCGTAGACACAATATAGATTTATGTAGTTGAACGATGTTTGATTATAAGTTCGTCAAGAAGTGTTTTGTGATGATTGTATGCATTTTTATATATGTAAAGTGTGTTGGTGTGTAAAGTTTAAGGAGCTTTAGACATTCCAGTCTGAGGTCATGGATATTTCCTGCTGAAGTCTGTTTTGTTCCTCTCTCATGGGACCTTGGTCCTTAAGAAAGACATAGTCTGTTAGTCGCAGGGGTCATGTGACCTCTTGTTAGGGCCTCTTGTTTCACCATTTCTGAACAGATCTGTCTTGCCAAATTATAAAACGTTGACAACGTTCTTCCTTTAGTTAACCAATAAAAGTATTTTTGATTGCAGACTCCAGAGCCTTTATGGCTCTGGGTTTGGTGATTTGAATCTGAAATATGAAGCCTCTTTTGTGTGATTTTGTATGAACAATCACCTAAAAGCCTTAATTGTGTTTGGTTCATTCTCGTAGTCGTTACATAAATGTTCTAGCCTAAAAATGTTAGACGAGCTTTCTTCCAACTTACGTTACCTCAGAGAATGTCTAAGGGAATGGCACTATCTGGTTACTTCCGGTTTCTGGACTGGCTGCAGTAACACGTCTCTGTCCATGCGGGGGAGCTCGCAGGCAAGTGCAGAATTAATGGGAGTCTATGGGGTTTCACCCCCAGAAATCCACTTTTCTCGGGATATAATTTTTTGTCTAGTAATTTGAATATTTTATTCGAAAGTAGATGCAAAGAAATTACACATTGCTGGGTGTTAGATTTTTTACTTTTACTTTTAGTCACTTATTTGCTTTAAAAAGTCTTTTAAAATGTCAATGACGTCATACACATCGTATTATTAACAGAATGCTAGCGTGTTATGGGCCACAACAAATCAACCTGTAAGAAATCGAAAGGACATAAGTACTTGTTCATTTAACTTTCGACCTATAACCCATGTTGAACTTGCAAAACCTACAAAATCTGAGATTTCTCAACGGCAATCGGGTGAAAGAGACAAATTTAGCCGTCTAGCTCCATAGACTCCCATTCATTCTGCACTCGGACGATCGCCCCAGTGGAACTCTGGTGGAACTACAACCAAAATTCTTTTTGAATTTTTGACTTAATTTTGACTTAATAGGGAGTGCCCAGGCTTTCCGTAGATGGGCTTTGGTTACCTTCACGACGCGTGTTCGCGCGAGTGTTGGTTGCCTAGTAACGAACGTACGGTGGCAGAGAATGTCCCGTCAACTTCTGTGTGTTTGCGCATCTATGTTGAATAGTAACAAACGTAATCTGGCCGGGATACCTGCTGGCGGTAGGAAACTTCACTTTGTGTGCCTGTGCCCATAGCATAATTGCCTAAGTCATATTTCAATGTCTTTGGAAAACAAGAAAAAACAAAAAATGACTTAGGCAATTATGCTATGAGGCTAACGAAAGCTTGCAGGACAACTTGGTTGGCATTGCCTTTTCAGGAATGAGAAATACACGGTGTGGCGTGTGAGCGTGTGAACTGGTTGAATTGCGCGTGTCTCACGACCAATGCATGAGACTTGAGAACCCTGTCTTTGGATGGTGTTGTGTTGTAAATAAATCCAAACAATCTGAAAGCCATTCTTTTTTAAGTCTCTCCTCATTCTTTGTGCAAGGCTCCTGATAATGATAGCTGATAGCACCTTATAGGGCCATTAGGGGAGGGCCTTTGTCTTTCTCAGGTGTGAAACACTAAATATTAATGGGTTGTTAACGCCCCTTCGCATAAAGCTTTCTTACGCAAAACATGTCTTAAATCAATATAATATAAACCGCATTTTAAATCAATATATTGTCTTATGAGTAGTCAGGATGATTTTCACATAGTTTTGAAGCAAATATTCTATGCCACGGGATACAATTTTTAAAAGTCTTGTGAAGAAATAATTAGTATGGGTTTTATGACCTTATTTCAGTGACAATGTTTTTTAGATTTTTAACAATCCACGCATAAACGTCATTATCTCAAAACTAAAATCTTTTACATACATGCTGCTGACATATTACTGTAGCAGAGTTTGTGCTGAATACAGTGTAATCAGACTTTAGCCATGAAAATGTCACAAGTATCAGAAATAAGCACAAATGTCAGAGCATGTCAGAACACCTCCAGGACCCAGAAAACACCTCAGACCCCAGTATTTTTTTTGTTTTTTTGTGGTTCTTGAAACAGATGTGTTTAATTCTCCATTCTCAGATATTTTGATAGAAAATTCACAAATATATGAAGTTTATTTAAAAGCAATAATTGGTTAGTCAAATACTAAATTCTTTTAGTGGAAAAAAAAACGTATATATAAATGTAAATTCTAGACAAAATTAACTGTTGAATTTTTTTAAAATTATTTTGGTATGTTCAACTGAAACAATCAAGTACATGATATTCAGAGATTTTATTAAGTTAATAAAGTTAATTATTACTGTGATATTTACTAAGTTATTTTTTAGAGTGCATGCTGGTGAGCCCTGCTCTTAAGAACAGTGTAAATGCAACATAAACTCCAGCTAAACATGCACAAAAACAGCTTTTACAAACCCATTACAAATGTTTTATTGAAACTATAATCTAATAAATGCAATTTGACTAATCATCTATTATCATTAAATATTAAGTGTCTGCATAATATATGTTATTTTTTTGTTTGTTATATGGATGGCTCAGCTAAACAGGCCAATAAGACATAATTAACAACTTTCATTCCTTTTCATCTCTACTTTAAGCACTCAGCTCCTTAACTGTGATTTGTGACATAATAGTGTCATTCTGTGTCTTACCAATAGACGGCAGATCAAGTGAGTCAAGAAAGCCCCTTATTGTTTTTTCATCTGCTGCTAGAGGTTTAGAATAGAGCTTCTTGTAGTAATCTTCAAATATTCTTTCAATTTCATCTGGGTCATGTGATATTTGGTTGGTTTGAGGGTTCCTAATTTTATGAATCGTGTTAACTGCCTGCTGTTTCCGTAAGCGTCTAGCTAAAAGTCTTGTTGCTTTTGGGCCTGATTCGTAGTAGGTCTGCTTTATAAATCTTGCCCTCTTTTCTATATCTGTCCTGAGTATCTCATTTATCTCTTCTCTTGTCTCCTTTATTTTTTGTAATACAGACTTGTTTTTTTGTATTTTTGTGTTCCTGCTCGAGTTCTTGCAGCTTATCTACTTTGTATTTATACATAGCCAGCCGAGCCTTTTTTAGTGATGCTGTCAAAGCGATTAGTTTCCCACGAATGACTGCCTTCATACTGTCCCACAGTATTGCAGGGTTTACCACCCCGTTATCATTCTCTTCTATATATCTTTTTATTTCTTCTCTTATCTGTTCCACATACCCCTTATTATTCAAGATACCCACATTTAGCCTCCAGACAGTGTTTATTTTCCTATTATTGAGGTGTATTGTCAAGCTGATCCCACTGTGGTCTTATACATCCGCCACCCCAATTTTACTCTCTGTTACCCTGTGGCATTCACTTGCATTGATTAAAAAGTAGTCGATTCGGGAGTAGACAGAATGGGGTACCGAGTAATGTGTATAATCCCTTTCTTGTGGGTGAAGTTCCCTCCATACATCAAATAGTCCCATTTCCTGGACTAATGTATTAATAAACTTGGTTAAATGCATCTTACTTCCTTTTCGGCTTGTTGTATCTAAGTTATGGTTCATGACCACATTATAGTCTCCTCCACATAAAAAAATACCTTCAGTTTCTATAGCAATAGTGTTAAACAGAGCTCTGAGAAAACATTTGGTACCCTCTGGGGGGGGCATATACATTGACCAGTGTCACCATTCTGTTTTCTAGCTTCCCTTTAATTAGTACAAATCTCCCTTCAGTGTCCCGAACTTCTTTAAGGCATCCAAATTGAACCGTATTTGTGATGAGAATAGCTACTCCCCTCCTCCGTCCAGGTTTGTACGAACTGTAAAATGTATTCCGAAATCCAAAGCGTTTTAGCTTTTCGTGTTCTTTTTGGGGCAGATGGGTTTCTTGTAGAAATAGTACCTGAGCCCTTTCTTTCTTTAGTTTAGCCAGAACCTTGCTTCTTTTAATTGGATTATTCATCCCATTGACATTAAGTGACAGTAGTTTTATAGTATTATATGGCATTTAAGTGATCCAAACCCATGTTACATTCATTCACCTCCAGACAGCTTAAAACTGCACAGACCTGAACAACTGGACAACTTGTGCTAACTAAAAAGAACAAAGAGGAAACAATTAACCTCCAAGATAGGGTGAGTCTTTGCCACCCCGTCTTAGTCCCCGTTGGTAGGCAGAGGCTGGAACCTCCTCCGGTAGGGCCCCTCACTAGTGGTGAAATACCTCGTTTCACACATCTTAGTAGTCCAACGTCGCCAGTAAAAAAAAAAAAAAAAAAATGTTGTTTAAGTCATTATTACGAGAAAGTATCCTACAATGTTTTGACTGATGTTAGTCTGACGAGATTGAGATGCTACAGCGACGCAATAAAGAACTTATACCTCAACGTCTCCTGGTCTGCACTTCGGAGCTTCCTAAACTTTAGAAGAACTAAGTTCACTACAATAGTCTAGCACATGTCGTAAAAAAAAACAAAAAAAACTTTATGGTAACTCTGTATTCTTTTTATTAAGGCCATTCAACTTTACAACGACAACAGAGTAAACAACCGTGGGTCTCCATTAATCATTAAAAAACAATACCAATACACCTACTTGTCAAAGAAAATCATACAAACATATTAACTAACATCTAATTACTTAAAGTAATATCAAATATGTTATGGATGACCAAAAATTAAGCAAGGATTAACCAGATTAAATAGAAACACATTTCTTACCTTCAAAATTTACAAAACAAAATGGCTTACCCTGCAAGTGACATCACTTGCAATCGACACTAATAAACCGGAAATACGTTTACAACAGCATTCGTTCGCCATGTATGACACACCCTAGTGGAAAATAAATATAGCCAAATGAAATTTCTTTGAAATACATTTATTTTAGCTAAGAATAACCTACTACACATACATTTAAATATTTATGTAGTCAATATAAATACCCTGATTGGAATACTAAATTGATGTTTAAAGTCTGCTAAATTGGAATTAAAATTTGAAAATAAATTGGAATTAATTTAGTAGCCTACTTAATATACTTTAATTGTCCGTAAATAGTGCTAAGAACAATATGTAGACATGTAATTTATTGCTAATTACAAATATAGTTAAATATATTTGATTCTGCGAAGGTGAAACAATTCCAAATATTACACAGAGATCATAATATCCTTACTAATACTGATATTAAAACACATTTTATGCTTAACATAAATAATCTGCATTGTGCAATAAAGACGTTTTCAAAATGTTTCATTATTAAGTGTCAGTATAAATGGGTCAGTGACATATATACCATAAAAATAGTGTTTTTTAAAAAAAAATCTAATAACAGGAATAAAAATGGTTGACTTTTGTTCTACTAACTCTCATCTTTATAGAAACATATGTTGTTTCAACATTTTCAATTGGAATCAGAATTTATGTGACAATTTGTTATATTAGTGCGTACAATCGTCATATGGTGTGACATGAAAATAATTGTATATAAACTGAAAATGGATTATACTTTTCTTAAGTTACTCACTTTATCAAAGTCATTTATCATAACTAAACTGTGATCCATTATAGTTTTGTGAAAATTCATTAAATTTGTTTATTATTTTCTAAAACATTGCTCAATGTGAGACCTATGCTGTCGGTCTTTCAACATATTTTCTATTTATTGTGACAAACCTTGCTAGAAAATTATAAAAATATTTGTGACTCTTGCTGATGTATTCCATGAATATTTTCAGGTTTTATCATTAATAAAGGTATGTTATTTTCACAATTTGGAATGTCACACCAAATTATATAGTGTCACACCATATGATAATGTCGCCATGTGTCAATGCAAACCATGTATTATCCTACTTATTGGTGAGTACTGATCACTCATATGGCAGGAAATATTTAACCACTCTTAAATGCTGGAAGGTAATATTCAAATTGTATTGATTTATTTGATATTTAACAATACAACAATTTTTTTTTAAAATATTGTATGAACTATATGAACATATGTTTGTGTATCAAATTTCATTTCAATTCAAAACTGGTCTGCAATATGTATTAATAAGTAAAACAAACAATTTTTTTATATCATATGAACCGTGAACATACAGCGTAGCTGAGTGGATCCACAAATAAATCAGTTCATCTAGACTCCGTTGTACATAGGCCAGTCACATTTGGAGAGAGTAGCAAACCGATTGCCTTGCTGAGGTTGTGATAAGCCACAAACAACTTCCTGATCCTGATAATAAATGCAGTCTCGCCTATTTGGCCAGACAAAACCATTTTTGTCTCTACGTTGTTTCATGCAGTTCACCTGCAGCCCCTCCATACTTATGGCAACAATTTGTCCCACAAAAGGGTTTCCCTCATACTTAATTAAAAATGTCCTTCCGTATATCCTTCATTGGAAATGGTGTCTGAATCCTCAGCTTTGGCCTCTCCAATTGATGCACTTGATTGGGCACATGCAAACAGCACCTGAGTAGAAGAGCTTCAAAAGGACAGATTTATATGTCAGTGACACGATTGTCTGCAGTGATTGCAATCTTCTCCAAGCTTCTACTCCATCAAATTGGGTTTGCCCAATTTACAAATATTTAGGGTTTATTATACTGACTGGGCTTGGGGCTCTCTAGTGGGCAAGCTGGATGGAGAAGAAGGCACCTCCGTAGCAGAGCCACCGTCACTTAAGTCAAAGAAAGAGATTCATTTGTCAGGGAAATGTTTGTTTGCAGTGACATTTTATCACCAGCATGTCCTAAAGTTAGCTAAATATGTTATACTCACTGGGCTCAAGAATCTGTAGTGGGCCAGCTAGGTTGGACAGAGGGCACTTCAGCAGATGGGCCACTAATAATACTAATAATTATAATAATAATACAATTATATACTCTATTCTCTAGCCGTAGGAACCACTCATGCCAGTGAGCACAAACTTTTCAGTTACCGAACTTCTACTAGACAAAAGGAAAGAAGAAAGAAAGAAAAAAAAAGATTAACTGTCACAGCTTATTTTTGTCGTAGTGAAAATAACCTATAACAAAATGTTTTTTTAAAATACATTATTTCATACTAGGTATGCTACACCCTCATTAGTATTTGGGTGGATGACGTGACATGGCAGTTTTGCTGTCTTCAGTGTCAAACATGTATAAAATAAAATATATATTTGCCAAAAACCTTCTCAATATTGTGCAGAACATTATGCTTTATGGTATATGTTTTGTTATTTGTTTTGTGTACATTGTATAAGCAAAAAATTTTTTTGATAACTTGACATTTTTCTCAAAAGTAAATCAATTTAGTAGCCAAATAAGCCAGTTAGTCTTGAGTAAACCCTGACGGATTTAAGTATGTGAATATTGCAAGGCAGAATACCTTGTGGTGTGGGCAAATTATGGCACAAGATGTACATTGATCTATTGTGAATACAGATCTATTGATCATTGTGATTACATTAGAGCAGGGCAGGGGTCTCTAACCCTTGGGCGCATGCTTCCATTACAGATTTGCGCAAAACTTTTGCAATTTTTTTTCTACATGTCTATAAAAAACTATTGGCAATGACGGTGTTTCCATTAACCGATGTTATGCGACTAAAACGTATTTTTTTCCTCTCGCGATAAGTCATTCCAAAAATCATCGCAATGGACGTTGGTAGGTTTTATAGCCTATATCACAGCCACCGCAATAGACATTATTTGGCTATTATTATTGGAAGGAGACGTGGCGTGTTATCCAAGCATTAATGGCAGGGAAAGACACTGAATTCCTGGGTGTTTCTCCCTCGCTCCGAGGTCTTGATTGTGGCATTTCTTTGAGGTGGCATTTCTTGTAATTATTGTTTCTTTTATGAATTTAAAAATGAACTTTGTCCAAACGGTCAGTGTAGGCGCTACTTTTGTGTCCATTCGTTTTCCCTTAAAATTGCTAAATGAAAAATGAACGGTTGTTGTATTTTTAAAAAGCAAAGTTGTACACCAACATTTTAAATTGAACTGTAGCCTACACAAAATTCTGCGAAAAAAAAAAAAAAAATATATAGACGTATTTTCAGATATTTGTTTATGACTTTTTGCCCCTTTATTAAACATTTAAAATATTCCCAAATTAATATGGAAAAAATTTAGATTTTACTGGTTTTCTAAGGCCAAATTAGAACCTGGAAATTATATTTTTTTCCGCAGTGCTGAATGAGAACAGCCATAACCACAGCCTACAGAAAGGTGATTTATAGGCCATAATAAATGTGTCTGAAAAAATAACGAGGCATTTTAATTGTTTATTAATAAACTATTGTTTTCTAAATCAGTGTCGGCTAAAAACATATCTCCATCTCCGAATACACCTTTAGAGAGAAATGCACCTTTCATACGGATTACATAATCCAACCCTAGCTTTCGATTCGAATTTGTTCATGGACATTTCAAGCTTTAGCCTACATAGGCTATATTTTGTTTCAGTTGTTGCGCTCCGGTTCACGGAGACCATGAAAGCGCGCCTGATTGTTTTATTTTATTTTACAAAAGCACAACGTTTTCTTGTTATTGTGAGTTTACGCAAATAAAAGTAGTTTTGAATAATGTATTATTATTTTCTGTATGACCAGAAATGATAGAGTATTTTAAGTTGAAAATGCAAGTGTTCGCGCCCGCACCTCCCTGCCATCCAGTGCGCGCTCCACACTCCGCACACACACTTGGATATGCGTCAAAATCTTGTGTTTATTTGTGATAATCTTAGCCCTGTATTATAATTGTCTAACCTTCATTATGAATGAGATGTGACAAATTGCTTTGTCCCTTTTTTGGGATAAAGCGTATTACATATGTAGCCTAATAAATGTTATAATAATGATTATTATTATTATTATTATTATTATTTGCGGACACTGACCCCAAACACACCGCGTCTTCTAAGTCAGGTGACTGTAAATGCGCAAAACCCCTATCAAACACAGCTGGACTAGCTAATCAAGCTATTCAGGGTTACCTTATAATTATAGCCAGGTGTGTTAGAACAGGGTTTGAACTGAAGTCTTAAGGACAGGTAGCTCTCCAGGAGCAGGGTTGGAGATCCCTACATTAGAGGTAAACTGGTGTATAGTTGTAAAAACTACGCAGGTTTGCGTGGACAACTCGATCCAATGGTCAGACGTGAAGTGAAGAACCCAGTGTTGGTAAAGAGTGAAGACATAACTGCAATGGCGAACTTCCAGACGAAGACAAGGCAGGAAACACAGGGAGCCGAAGAAACAGGAACACAACAGGCAACATCCACAAAACAACGATCTGACAAACACAAGACGCACGAGTTGAGTATAAATAGGCAGTAGTAATGTACAACACCTGTCGCTGATAATCCCGGAGGATAATCAGCGACCACGCCCACACACACACACACACACACACACACACACACACACACACACACACACACACACACATTCATTCATTCACAAATATACACACACACAGCGCGAGGGAGCGTCCATGAATTCCTCAACCGTGACAGTACCCCTCCCCCTAAGAGCGCCTCCTGGAGCTCCCAGAGGAACCTACCTGTTGATAGTAATCATCAATAAGGGACTGATCCAGAATGTCCCTAGCAGGAACCCAACTTCTCTCCTCCGGACCGTAACCCTCCCAGTCCACCAGATACTGAAATCCGCGTCCCCTCCGTCTCGAGTCCAGAATTCGATTTACCGAATAAGTGGGTTCCCCATCTACGAGTCGCGGCGGTGGGGGAACCGGGGCTGGCAGATTAATGGGTGAATAAAATACGGGTTTCAATTTGGAAACATGGAACACGGGATGAATTATTCTGTACGCAGGATGGAGTTTGAGGCGAACTGTCACCGGACTAATGATCTTGGTGACAGGAAATGGGCCAATGAATTTGGGAGCTAGGTTATTAGAAACGGAGCGGAGTGGAATGTTTTTAGTAGAAAGCCACACTTTGGAACCGACGACATACACGGGAGGTCTTGACCGGTGGCGATCGGCCTTAACCTTGGTGCGCGCCCTTACTTGGAGCAGAGTCTCACGGGATCTGGTCCATGTACGGTGACACCTCTGGACAAAAGCGTGAGGGGAGGGGACCGCGACTTCGGATTCCAGACTAGGAAAAATAGGTGGCTGGTACCCTAAGCTACCCTCAAACGGAGATAGGCCCGTGGATGACACAGGTAACGAGTTGTGTACGTACTCCACCATTGAGAGTTGTTGACACCAAGAGGAAGGATTCTTGGCGGCAACACATCGCAACATTCTCTCTAAATCTTGGTTGGCTCTCTCGGGTCTGCCCGTTGCTCTGGGGGTGGTAACCCGAAGATAGACTGACAGTGGCTCCCAGTAATTTACAAAATTCTTGCCAAAATTTGGAGACAAATTGGGATCCCCTGTCAAAGACCACGTCCGTCGGGAGGCCATGTAACCGAAAGACGTCATCGATGACAGTCACCGCTGTTTCCTTGGCTGAAGGCAATTTGGGCAAGGGAATAAAATGAGTCGCCTTCGAGAACCGGTCCACTACGGTTAAAACAACCATATTGCCTTGGGAGGGTGGGAGGGCGGTGACAAAATCTAGCGCTATATGGGACCAGGGTCTCGAAGGGACAGACAGCGGTTGAAGCCCATCTGGGGGTCGATTGGAAGTCTTACCAATCGCGCAGATTAGCAGGCCAAAACAAAATCTTGAATGTCGCAAGCCATAGATGGCCACCAGAATCGTTGCTTAACAAGAAATCTAGTTCGGTTTACTCCTGGGTGACAGGCTACATTGGAACAATGACCCCACTGAATGACGTCGGACCGTAATCCCTCCGGCACAAACAATCGGTTCGGTGGGCACCGGGACGGAGGCGTTACCCCTTCTAAGGCCGTCTTGACCTTCGATTCGACCTCCCATCGGAGTGTGAAGATGAATCGAGTCTCCGGTAAAATGCACTTGGGAGTAGACGGGCGTTCGGATGGATTAAAAATACGAGATAAAGAATCGGGTTTGATGTTTTTAGAACCCGGGCGGTACGAAAGAGTAAAATCAATACGATCGAAAAAAAGAGCCCACCGTGCCTGCCTGGAGTTGAGTCTTTTGGCAGATTGAATGTATTCTAAGTTCTTGTGATCAGTCCAGACGATAAAAGGTACCCCCGACCTTTCTAACCAATGTCGCCATTTTTCCAATGCTAATTTGACTGCCAACAACTCTGTTACCAATGTCATAGTTACGTTCGGTAGGCGACAAGCGATGAGAAAAGAATGCGCAAGGATGCATCTTGTCGTCTGAAGAAGAGCGCTGAGAAAGCACTGCGCCTACCCCCACCTCTGACGCATCGACCTCCACCACGAACTAACGTGACAGATCAGGGGTCATAAGAATGGGAGCCGAAACGAAGCGGCTCTTCAGGTTGGCGAATACAGCTTCGGCTGTTTCGGACCACCTGAACGTCGTTCTGGGGAAGGTCAAGGCAGTCAGAGGTGCGGCTAGTTGGCTGTAATTCCGAATGAAACGTCGGAAAAAATTGCCGAACCCCAGAAACCTCTGTAGGGCCTTACGGGAATCTGGACTTGGCCAATCCACCACAGTCTTAACCTTGTCAGGATCAGACTGTGCATGAAAAGCGCATTTCTCCGCCTTGACAAAAAGCCCATTCTCTAGCAACCTCTGAAGTACTCGTCTGACGTGCTGAATGTGTTCCTGGAGAGACGAAGAAAAAATCAATATGTCATCCAGGTAGACATAAATGAACTGATCGACCATGTCTCTCAGCACATCATTGACGAGTGCCTGGAAGACCGTTGGGCTATTGGAAAGTCCGAAAGGCATAACCAAGTATACAAAGTGCCCCCTAGGGGTGTTAAAAGCGGTCTTCCATTCATCCCCCTTCCTGATGCGGACCAAATGATAAGCATTACTTAAATCCAGTTTTGTGAAGACCGACGCTCCCTGCAACCCTCGAAGGCTGAAGACATCAACGGCAAAGGATAAGTATTCTTTACCGTGATGTTGTTCAGCCCTCGGTAATCAATGCAAGGTCGCAGAGAACCGTCCTTCTTCCCCACAAAAAAGAACCCCGCCCCCGCTGGAGAAGAGGAAGGTCGGATGAATTTGGATGCCAGAGAATCAGAAATATATTTCTCCATGGCCTCCCTCTCGGGAACAGACAGAGAGTAAAGCTTGCCCTTGGGCGGAGACGTACCTGGCAGTAGATCTATAGCACAGTCATAGGGACGATGCGGAGGAAGTTATACATTTACATATTTACTGTATGCCTATATATTTTTCTCGAGCGTCTATGGTCATAATTATTAACATCCTAATGTTATGATACATTCACATAAACCTGCACAATGCCATTTATATATATATATATATATATATATATATATATATATATATATATATATATATATATATGTTTTTTTTATGTTATGGGAGCAGCCAATTTCTATTCAAAATTACACACAAAACATATTAATGCTGTGTTTCTGCTACTCCCCAGAAAAAAATGCTATTATATGCAAGTCATTTTAGTGTCAACATAATAAGCAATGTACATTATGCACCAATATTTATCCGATAATTGCTGCAATAATAGCTGCTGCTCTCTGCCCCGCTTAAAATCTTTGGCAACGCGATTTGTTTGGAACTATTGAGAGCTACACGAATCACGTGACGGCGGCGAGATCACACTGTGTAGCAAGTTCCCTGGCCCAAATGTCACGCTAAGCACTCGCGGTCTTCCTCTGAGTCCGCACTTTCTTGACATAACGGCACTTTGACTGTCGGGAATAACGTTAAGTCTGCTGCGGAGCCCGCATCAGTGTGGATTTGGCAAAAGTGCGCCGGACAGTGGTTTAAAAGCTTCTGTTGTGGCGAAAATTCATTAAACAAACATCACTGCGTAAGAGACACTCATAGTCAAATAATAGAAATAGAAGTATTTATTCTTGCAAGAATAGGAGCAGTCTAATACACAGTTGTTACCCTGTGCAGAAGAGTGACACACCCCCAGACAGACTGAACTAGCTTTTATCTTAGTTTCAAGGCCTTCTTCCGCCCAAAGCCTTCCTCCCAGTAGTTTTCCATAGACGTCACTAGTTGGCCCACTAAGCCCCCCTGCACCGAATGGCCTTCTGACATCTAGGTCAGAGGTCCTTGTTCGTCTGTTCTCTGGAGTGTCTCCCCCTTCTGCCTCCCCAGGTACATAAACAGAATCTTCTCTCACTACAAGTGAGAGACACACATGTGACATTCTTTGAATCATCTATATTTTACTAAAGATCAATGAATATCATAAAATTGCCACCACAACTCCTCACTTTTTTATCATTCAGATTACTCAGAATCACAATAATAAACAAAAAGAAAATTTTAAGTCGTATCATCACTCTTCTTAAACATTTGTGAAGCATTATTTAGAAAAAGGAAAAAGCTTAGGCTGTTTTTTGTAAGGATAGTCCCTTGAATATTAGCAAGCAAGTAAAGAATTTATCTGAAACCGGGCTGAATGAATAAACACTGCTATTGCACTCTCGACCTAGATCGAACCCTCAGTCATCTCAGTTAAATAAGAAATAGTGTACAGATTAGTTAGAAAACCAAAACCATCAATTCACACTGGTAATAAAATACAAAGTATAAAAAAAATCCTTCATTCCAAATTCAAAGCATTCATTAGAAGAAAAAGGAAGGAAAAACATACCCCAACAATTAATACATTTCACTGTAATCGCTATTTGAATTGTCTGCATAATTTTGTTCATCATCATCATCATTCGGATAGACTGTCATTTTCACCAATTGAACAGACACTCCATTTTTCTCATATTCCCATGAATAACAAAATTATCAGAATAACACATACCATTAATCCACCAAAATATTTTCTAGCCATATTCTGTTAACTTTTAAATCTTAAAACTTTACTTAGTATGCTCTATTTTATGCCTTATTCAAAAAAAAAATTTCCAGAAAAGTTTTATTTTATCAATTCTCCTAATCAATGTAGTTGTTCAAAATTAACACACATTTCCATTACTTCACCATAATTAATGGATTTTCTACTTTTCCTGAAAACATTTGCACTAATCAATCAAATCATTAGATCTATACCAATACATATTTTGATTCAATCAAATAAAATCATCAAAGTCATCACAAAAACACTCCTCTGCTAAACTTAAACCGTTAGTTTTACCACATCCTCCTCCAGGTGTGTTGACCGTTGCCCCATCGACGTTCCGTCTTCGCCAGGTGTAGCTCTTTGCGAGCCGTAGCCCTGGGCTTCCCACGTTGGTGGGGGAGGTTACGTTACTAGCACGTCCTTGATTCCCCCACTTTATGCTTCACGTTGGCGTCGGCGTTTTGGGGTATCTGAGGTTGATTGGTGAAGCTTAAGATGCTTTGACTTAGGTGTCACATCTCAAACCTCACAACCTTGTTTGAGGAGAGAGACATTTCCTGGCTATTTTCACCTGTGAATGAAAAACCTAAGTATTTTTTTGTTACTGACCGCTTGTCTAGCCGGCCGTCCCTTTTGGTGTGACCTGTGGAACGTTCACCTTGTTTACATTTAGCCAATTCAACTCTGTTTCTTACCATTTTACTGAAACATTATCACTAACATATTAGCACTTGCTGCCATAATAGCACTCAGGGTCCTTTTCCCCTGAAAAACACTCCCCCCTGTGCTCATATCAACAATACAATATTTATACATTTGGAACATAATCAGATCAAGTTGCCCTCAAAATGGCAATGATTTATTTTAACCTCTTTGATTCCAGCCATCCTGACATTCTGCAAAAGGAAAACTTTAAGTTATCTGCTGCGCAGGTGTGGCACCTTTTCTTTCAGCCATAATAATAACATATTAGCCCTGTATCAAAAGTCTCAATCCTCTGTAAAGGAAAGCAAATGTTGAGGTTATTGTCCGTAAAGTACAGTTTCTTTTGTCTACTGTTCTCCCGTGGCCTTCGATGCCCTGGCGTTTCCTGTTGAAACAATCTTTGTTATTGGTGTGTGCGGCACACTCACAGACATCAATTTTGTTAGGCAGAAAAATGGCTTCTTTCAGGGCTTTTATCCAATTACCCCTAGTGTTCTCCCAACATTTATTCAGCAAATGTGAACCCCTTAATAAACCATATTTGGCAATTGTCATACCATCTCCCTCTTGATGCACGACACAACTCGAGCATCAATTTAATATAACATTTAACATAGTGTTTTTTAAGTTTCCCCATCAACACTAACCCAAACGTTGTCCTTCAGACAAATTTCCTCCAGACATCTTTCTCTGCCTCTGAAACAAAAATATTACATTCTTCACTTAAAGCCTCAATCTCAATCTCATCTTCTTATCGAAGTATTTAAAGGGCAACGGCCCTCAGTCTCACCGCGGATCCTGCTTTTCAGGCCTGTTGTTTTTGTCTCGCAACTCAGTCAAACATTTTCAAAGTCATCAATTGTTTCTATCAAGTCAGGTCGTGGTATACAGACTTGGTCAATGTCAGTCAAATAACATTCTCCTCCTTTGCTTACAATAATCATGAATGTGAGGGGCTCTCTTGATAATTTCATGTTGACTTAGCCAATAGGTCACTTTGTGTCTCCATCAAATCTACAACATTTTCATTTATCTCAGCCCATGCCAGATTGTGATCTACAACTCCACAATTCCAATTTACCCAAATACTTAAACTGATCCAAAACGTAATTCAAATCAACATCATAAAAGACAAAAGTAATTATTACCAGACAGAGCTTGATGACCAATCAACTTAAAGCTCGTCCTATTTTCTGTATCATCTTTTCATCGGATCCACTTAGAATTATCGGCTTCTTTAATATTTGTCATTTGCCTTAACCCATCTGTAATGATAAACTCTCCAGAGGTTAATGACACAATATCCACAAAATCAGGAAGTACCACAAACTAACACATACAAGACCTAAAGTGCTGTCACCATCACACACACACTCATACTGGACACACATATCTTAACTGCTCATTCTCAATGTTCGCCTTTCCTTATATCATCGTCAAAAGGATTTAAATTTTAAATAAGATTTTAAACTTTACATTTTTCCTGTAGCTTTTACCTAACTTTACTTAAACTTTACTTTTAACCAGATTCAAAGCATGTCTGTTCATTATTCATTTACATTTTTTTTCCCTAGAAAAGTCAGCTGGGTTGTTTTGGTTCATTATCATTATTTTGTTTAAGCTTGCCTTACCAGGCCTGATAACAGAAAGACAGACAGAGTTACCATCCCTTCCTCCACTCAAGCAGTCTCTCTCACTATAAACAAATAATCTTTTCAACAGCCTCCTAAGACTGTAATTTATACAGAATGTAATACTAAATTCATTACAATAACCTTTGACCATTAAACTTTGTTATCCAGACTTTTCTCAAATCAAAAGCTGTCTTCATCTCATAGCCACCACCATGTCTAACATATTAGTTCAAAATCAACACTTCTATACATTTTCTTGCCTATAAGGCAACCAACATCATAAAAAGTTTGGCTCCTGTCTCCACAACAAATAATGGCAATTCCCTTATGTCTCAGCTGTCTCTTGAAAGTCCATTCCCATCAGCCCTTTATCTTTAATTTTCTTCTCTTCAGGGTGTTGTCCCCTGGCATAGTTGCAGACACTTGTCACAATGAAAAACAAGCCATACAATTAATGCGGTTTTGGGTGAGCGGTATAGAGGAACTTACGTTTATGGGCCAGACTGCCGTAACTCGTCACAGCTTCATCTCCCCTTAACGGTATAAGGACGCTGGTGGCCTCACAGCTCCTGTTCCACTCTCATACCCATCTCACATAACAGTGTCTTTACGGTGACCCCCTGGCTTGGGTTGCCCTCTGTTAGGCCAAAGAGGATCTTACCCGTCATTGGGTGATCACCTCGTACCCACTGGAAACTGCTCTTTCCCATCACCCAATCAGTTATTTCAACAGAACTCTGCTGTTTCCTGGAGCTTAGGAAAGGCACATTCAAGAGTCACCAGAGCCATTCCTATTGCCTAATAGTGTTCACACAGGGAGACAGGTTAATAACAACAGTATTTAATCACTTAAATCCATTCTTAAAAGCAGAAACCTAGCTGCTTAGATTATGCTCAGTGAATTTAGATCACAACCGTACATTCAGTGTACTTCATCTGTAGCCGGAGCCATCGGTCCTGAATGGTGGAGACTAAATGAGACAAAGAAGTCACTGGTCCTAAAATAAGCTAATCAAAATGTCACTTCTAAGAGAGACTATATAGGGCACCATCCATCAAACTGACAGTTTTATTGCCGCCCTATGATTGGTTCCCGCCCTAAGCCCCGCCCCTTTGACCCCTCCCACCCACTTCCGGTCTGACCATCTGGAGCGTGGGAATTTTCCCACGCTAACTCCGCCCCTTCCCACCCCCACAACCCCCACTTCCGGTCTGACCATCTGGAGCGTGGGAATTCTCCCACGCTAGCTCCGCCCCTTCCCACCCCCCACCACCCCCACTTCCGGAGAGATCATGTGACCGCGGGAATTCTCCAACGGTACGGAACCCCGGCCATCCGACCCGGTACGGAACCCCTCCCATCCGACCCGGTTCCGGACAGGACACCTGCTGTACACCTGTTACGGGCACCTGTCTTGTTCAATGTAAAAATGTTCAAAATAATGGAAAAACATTCAAAACAATACATTTGAATCTTTTTAAGAAGGATGACAGAAAACAGATAGGTTTAGTGTTTTTTATTAAAGAAAGGGTTTTCACGTTTACATTTGAAATCTTTTTACTTTCACACATTTGTAAAAATTGTTAAATAGGATTTTCTCAAATTGCATCAAGCAAATAGTTATATTTTCCATCATACATTTAAAAAAGTTGTACTTTTCACATAACACAGTGCTTAAAACCATTAAGACCGTTTATATCATTAAGACCAGTACAGGTATTTTACCTTCACACATTATTTTGTAAAATGTTCCATTTTATATAAACCAACTGTTTTAAAAGGTGTTTTCTTAAAGTTATCTTAATGTTTTAGTATGAAAGCATCTAAAACAACGTGTATTAAAATTATATCATGCAAATAGATCTAATTACTATATTTGAAGAAGTATTTTTTCACAATTACCTAGTGTTTAAAGCCATTAAGACCAGTACAGGTATTTACCTTCACACATTATTTTGTAAAATGTTCTTAAAGTTATCAAAATGTTTTAGTATGAAAACATCTAAAACAACACGTATTAACATGATATCAAGCAAATAGTTCTATTTTCTAACATATATTTGAAGAAAAGTTGTACTTTTCACATAACACATAGTGCTTAAAACCATTAAGTCAATTTATATCATTAAAACACATTACATGTCTTTACTTTATTGAGTAAAATGTTCTATTTTACATAAGACAACTGTTTTCAATCACAATAATAACTAAAACAGCCTGTATTAAAATTATATCAAGTAAATAGTTATGTTTTCTTAATAAACCATCTAAATCCGCATGTATTAAAATGACATCAGACAAATAGGTCTATTTTCTATCATACATTTCACATAACACGTATAGTGCTTAAAACTATTAAGCCCATTTATATAATATCATTAGTGTTCATACACTTAAAACATTAAAGAAAAAGTTTAAAGAGTGTTTTCTTAAAGTTATCAAAATGTTTTAGCATTAAAACATCTAAAACATCATTTTTAAAAATGTTAAAAGGTCAATGTTCAGTCATTTACAGAAAAGTATACAAGTTAAGAGTTTTTTCATTACAAAAAGGTAATTTAACTTTCGCGCATTATTTGCAAAATGTTACATTTGACATAAAACATCTGTTTTAAAAAGTGTTTTCAATCACAATAATAACCTAAAACAGCATGTGTTAATTTTATCAAGCAAATAGTTCTATTTTCTATCATACATTTAAAAAAGTTGTGCTTTTTCACATAACATGTAGTGATTAAAACCATTAAGTCAATTTATATCATTAAAACACAGTACAGGTCTTTACCTTTACACATTATTTAGTAAAATGTTCCATTTTACATAAAACATGTTTTCAATCACAATAATAACTAAAATGATATCAAGTAAATAGTTATGTTTTCTTAATAAACCATCTAAAACCACATGTATTAAAATTACATCAAACATATAGGTCTATTTTCTATCATACATTTAAAAAAGTCTTACTTTTCACATAACACGTATAGTGCTTAAAACTATTTAGCCCATTTATATCATTAAGACGCAGTACAAGTATTTACCTTCACACATTATTTTGTAAAATGTTCCATTTTTACATAAAACATCTGTTTTAAAAAGGGTTTTCAATCACAAAAATAACTAAAACCGCTTGTATTAATTACATCAAGCAAATTGTTCTATTTTCTATCATACATTTAAAAAAAAGTTGTGCTTTTCACATAACACGTAGTGATTAAAACCATTAAGTCAATTTATATTATTAAAACACAGTACAGGTCTTTACCTTTACACATTATTTAGTAAAATGTTCCATTTTACATTAAACACCTGTTTTATTTTATTACTGTTTTATTAAACACATTTGTAAAATGTTAAAAAGCATTTTCTAAAATTAAAACATCAAACAAATGTATTAAAGCATATCAAAACGTTATGTTAAAAATCATTATATTAAAAAACACACACATTTTAAAAACTGACTTACGTTTTACGTCCTGTTTTGTTATCCAGTTTAAAGATGTGTAAATGTAACTTCCCGGGAGCTCAAAGAAGCACAACCGAACAGTCCAGAGACAACCCAAGACTGACAATAGTAACCGATGCACAATAGCCAGACGCAAGCTCCACCCCTAAACCTCTCCCACACCTAGACCACACCCCCGCCAGGTGTTGACGCGTGAGAAAAAATAACAACAGATTCCCACGCTCAGGGTCATCGTGAAAAAGTGACCGTTCAGCTCAGCCGTCTGACAGAAATGACTGTCCTGAACACAGCTTGCGGACCCATGATGGCTCCACCCCTAGAACCACCCACAACACGTGGTCAGATGACGTGCTCGTGGGAAAATAGAATACAAAGCTCCCACGATCCGTGCACGCGCGCATGTGCACACTTGGAGCGTGGGAGAATTCAAGGCATTACCAGCCCCACACACACACAAACCCCACCCAGAGAGCTGCACGGGTCCGATTTTGTAAATCCGCACCCGCCCGTACCCGCAGTGCTTAAAACCGCATCCGACCCGTTTTCCGACAGCAGCACTAATTAAAATCCGCAACCCGACCCGACCCGCTTAAAATAGAACCGAGACCCGACCCGCACCCGAAATAAAATCAGTTTAGCCAATCACATTATAGACACACTTTTTTCAAATTTGTATTGCCTTTGGCGGCTTGCCTTAAGACAAGGACAACAGCCGGAAGCTGTCAAAAAGCCAATAGCCTATACAGAACATGGCAAACGTTACCACAAAACAATGCAATTTCGTCTAGCACATCAGACAATTTATTACCAATATAGGTCTGTTTATAGGCCTACAGTATATCCATCCATACTCCCTTAATAAAGGAAAAATATCAGTCTACACGTGCGTTTTATATTTAACATGAGGGAAATACACAATGCGTGTGACACAAAAAAATCTGTAACTTTTAGGTGGCAAATAATTTTTCTTTCGTTCAAATCCCACTCCGACATAGAAATTATATAGGATAGGCTACTGTAGGCTATTAGGCCTACGTGTGGTAGGCGCTAGGCATTAAAGAAAACATTTAGTTTCACAATTTTATATATATTTATATATTATTTAATCAATATTGATTATATGAGAAGTGAAAAGCATAGTAGCATAGCCTAAGATCATAACTTGTGCAATATGTCGGGAGACAGAGTGGGCAGACGTTATTGACCACTTCATTAAGTTTCTTATTGTATAAAGCATTTCTTTAAAGTGAATTTCGTTTTGTGTTAATTTTATCTTAATTTTAATCAATGTTTTATAACCAATTGTCTGAATTTAATAAATAAGAAGTAATAGCAGGCATCAGGACACGGAGCGGAGGCAACGGCGCATGCAGCAGTTCGAGTGGTTGTGCTTTTTTAAAAGTGAATGTAACGTTAGGCCTAGAGACTCATAGGGCGCGTGCTCAAATAAACTAAAAACAAATATTTTACCAACTTAAAATACAGGGCAGGCATAGTTTTGTAGATGTGTTCCTAAAAATATGCATTTATTTTTACATTTGCACGTGACTGTTTTGAACCCGTGTTTAGACCCGCGTTTCCCCGTGTCCGACCCGACCCGCATCCGTATCCGACACAGTTGGATATTTTTCACCCGTTTGAGCAAAATTTGCGGGTCACCCGTCGGGTACCCGCGGGTACCCGAACCCGTGCAGGACTCTGACCCCACCCATATGTGACAGGATACGCGGGCTGTTTAAAAAGCCACAAACTCAACGTGCAATCTCTTGGAATTTACGCTACTGCAGACCCCAAGGATTCCCGATATATGCCTTGGTGAAGTTATGATGGATTTAACTTGAGCTTCGTGAAAATTACAAGGACCGTGCTTAACAAAATTTCTCCATGAACCAGCAGGACGTGTGGAATATATTTTTCATTGGATTGAGCAGTGTGGATATATAACGATAGAAGATTTACATGGAATATACAACAGAGCACTCTCGATTTGGTTTTCACAGAGCGAGATGTTGGATTTTATTTTTTACCACGTTATGGATTGGCTTGAAAAGACGGAGGAGACGGATGAACAAATGGGAATATACAGACTGCTCGCGGACCGCGTTAATAAATACCCACGTATTAAATAAATGTATTTAATGTAATATAATACATAAATATATATACTTCCTTTGCATATCATTTGCATCCTTCCTATATTGTTTTAACAGGACATCCTGTACCCATTTAATTACACCGAAGCAGAAAAGTTAAAATTGAACAACATGGTCCTTCGGTGAAACGGAGAAACATGCCCGTACATGTATGACGAGTGGATAATGTCTTTTCTAAGACTTCCCTGAAGAAGGTGAAGGAGCAGTCTACCCTTTCGTCGCCGTCAGTCCGTGTCATTTTTTGAATGGGATTGATAGAGACGGCAGACGACAGACCGGCGACGACGTCACGGCGATGTCACAGTTGGAACGTATACCTTACGGCGACGTGGCGACGGCGTATGTGAGAAATCCATAAATAAATCAGACGTCTGAACTAGTCACGTCGCATCATAAGACGCCAGATACTGTACGTCGCATCAAAAGACGCCTGATACTGTACGTCGCATCATAAGACGCCTGATACTGTACGTCGCATCAAAAGACGCCTGATACTGTACGTCGCATCATAAGACGCCTGATACACACGTCGTCCCCATGTAGGCTATGTCTACTTTAAAACATTTAAAAGTTTGCATTAGTGGATGTAGGCCTACTTGCTATAGGCTATTGCTTTTAATTATTAACTTATTTCCCAAAGGGCCCCTGGTGCATAATAACTATAAGTTTATTCAATGTTTGATATCATGGGTGGCGCTAGGGAGGGGCTAGCGGGACTTCAGCACCCCCAAGAAAGACCAAAGCAAAAATATTTTCTGGAAACAATTATATTCAGGCTGTAGGCTGTATATTAGCCTACTATTCTATGGAAGCCCTGAACCGCATGGTGAAGAAAAAACGAAAAAGAAATCTTATCTTGTTATTTCGAGATATTAAGTCGTTATTTCAACATTATATCTCCTTATTTAGACATACTAATTAGTTATTTCAACATTATATCTCCTTATTTCGACATAATAAGTTGTTATTTCGACATATAAGGGGCCATTCTAATCTGCATTAAGCCGTATAATAGTTATGGGAGGAAAATGCTTAACGTGTAGCCTAATTAAACACTTTGCGTTCATATTCTGGGCTCATCTGATTTTTTTTTTTTTTTAATAGCCTATATTTTATTATGATTTTTAGCATAATGATTAATAAATGCACGCACAGTTATCTGTGAAATTGATAAATGTTGCAGATATGTTTATTATTCACAAACAAATGCCTTTCAACTTGTGTGCAAAATTCAGAATTAAATGAATTACAATTCTACTTTACAATTAAATGAATGTGCAGCAAATTGTACAAATACAGAGTCTGTATACCAAACACTATATGTGTTGTAGCCATTAAATAAGCGCATTTAGTTTCATATTTGTTCAAATATTATAATGTTATTTTTTTACATCTATGTTAATTTTGAAAAGTGAACAGCATAAGTAAGATATGAGTCAAAATATATCGGTAGACATGCGGGGTCAGACATGATTTTGACCACTTCATTAAGTTTTGTTTTGTAGAACGCCTTTCTTTAAAGTAAATTTCGTTATGTATAATTTGTAACTTAATTTTAACAATTTTTACCATCAACGAATTGCCTGGATTTAATAAATAAGAAGCAAATATAGCAGACGATATAATCATGACTTGGAGGCGCCCGCGCGTTCACTTGCATTGCACATAAACTGGTGCGCATCTCAATATAAATTAACAGTAGGGGTTCAACCGAAACTCAGTGTGTATGCCTCAGACATGAGAAATATATAGACAGCTTGAAATGTCTAAACAAAACGAAAAGAAATAGGCTACTCTCTGATTATCTAATTATAGCTTATGTATTTCTCTAGGTGCCTTCACTATGGAGATGGTGATCGTCAATTGCATATTTGCAGCAGACACAGTGACTTATACTTATTAATAAAAATTAATGTACGCGTGTCACCGGACAAATGCACATATTGTAGGCCTATAATACGCACACATAATTAAGTTCGAAATAATGAGATATGTTGAAATAACATTATTAATAATAATAAATATTTTAGAATATTTGGTTGAATGTTGTGCTTGTTCAAATTAATACAATTGAAACTTTATAATTGAAGAAATAAAATTATTGAATATTAAATATTGAGTGGCCAAGTTTTGCTTATGTTTTATCAATTTATTGTCAAAATATAGTTTTTGTTTTTGTTTTTCCACAAAGGAAAAACATGGTAATTTATGACCAAAAAGAAGGGCAATTATAATAGATGTCTGTTTAGCTCCAACCCTGATCAGTTGAGAACCCCTGGTTTAGAATTTGTTTTTCTCCTCCGGAGCATCAGAAATTCATACATCTATTATAATAGAATTTTTGGTATTATAACCCCTGCTCAAACCATTAGAAAAGATGAAGGCTGTTATATTAACGTTGCCCACTAGAGGGCGCCATAGGATAAGGAATCGTTTAAGTCTACTGTTTTTAATTGGTTTCTATCCCTTTGAATGGAAATAAATCCATTGATCTAATTCACTAAGCAGTAATTTTTTATATTATTGATTTATATATAAATGTGTGAAATGCATGAATCGCTAATATTTGATGGTGGAAAAATATTTACATCATATTTTCTGGTTCAGCTGCAGGTCGGGAATAAGAGCAGACTGTGGATGAAATATATATATTTAAAATATCAAATAATGTTAAATGTTAATATTGTATTGACATAATTTATGTATTTTAAGTGACTGTTGTTGATAGCTGCTAAGGCAGTGAGATGTATTAACTTATACCTGGATTCATCTATATTTTTGGATTTTTTTAAAGTTTATTTCTAGTTATTTATTTTTGATTTTGTAATGTTTTATTTAACATGCAGTGATTTTAATAAATAGCAAAAAGTTGTATCAAGTAGGCTATTGCATTGAAAATAACAATAAAGTCAAATCCATCACTTGGATACAATGAATTCCTTCCTTCTGTTCCTTAATCACATCCTGCTCATTAATATATTTCTGTACACTAATTATTACCACCTTCAAAAGTAAAAACTCAGAATGACACAGTCCAGAATATTATGTTTATAGATTACAATTAATGAATTTATCTGTTCAACTTTAAAGTTGTTGGTAATTATTGTGCAAAAAGTTGTGACTTTGATGGTGTAGGATATAATTTACATAGTCCTCATATCCAGTAGAAAGTGAAAAAAAAAAATATATATATATATATATATGTGTATTCATTTATTATGGTGCGACGTTGGAGTCACACGTCGGTGTCACGCGTCTGTGGTGCAACGACGTTAGAGTCACACGTTAGTTTCACGCGTCTGTGGTGCGACGACGTTAGAGTCACACGTTAGTTTCACGCGTCTGTGATGCGGCGTACCCCTTCTGTCACGTAAAAGTACACGACTGTCGACTTCGGTAGGTTATCCGTGACACTATCCACTCGCCATATACATGTTCCCTGAGACACAGTCGAAGTCTACACGACATGCATACCATGACATACAGATAAATAACACGGGAGGATCATGCGTCAGCTAGGTGGGAGGCTAATAATATAAAGTGCAAACATAATTAACAATGTAAACATTTAGACGGAATGCCTCATGATCTAAATTCTCTCTTATGAACGTATTATACGATAAAATACGCAAATGTGTTTACAATTAGCTGCACGCACACACATAATCCTTAGTTGACAACACTTGAGTTTAACTATTATTTACATTGAACAAGCGCCTCTGTGCATTCTCTCTCCGTTAGATTTTTTCAAACCTCCCGGAAAGTTTTTGAACAGTCCAAATCACAAGCAGAGGTGGGGGTGTTTGGAAGAGTCCATTTCCAAAGTTTTTTTTTTTACGGTTTTAAAACAAATAACATTATGTCGCAGGAGAAGTTCTCGCACACACAAACACACCCCTACAATGTATTGGGTGGATGTGGTAAGATCAGGGAGGTGTTTTTAATCAAAGAAAGTTTAGTTTTTCACATATATTTGAAAATTTCACATTTAAAACTTTTTTTAAAAAAGCTGTAAAAAGTTAAAATACAAAGGTTAGTATTCCTACATTTTACTACGTTATCAGAAAATGTTAGGGAAAGTTTTTTTCTTTTTTAATTCTGTATATTTACAGACCTAAAACCATGATGCTTCAAAGTATGGAATATAAGTTTTTGAACATTTATAAGATTTGGAACATTAATACATTTGTGTGTTGTTGCAATAGCATCTATTTTCTTTAAATAAAGATTTACCTTTTTATTTTCTTTAAATAACGATTTACCTTTATTTATGCTTTAATTTCTTTAAAACAGTCTGATGACATGCATTATTTCTGTGATTAATTGATTAGTAATGTTGTTAGGGGTTTCCTCACACGAGTAAAAGCGCTTTAGGCGTGTTTGTGACAAACACGTTGTATTTACAGACATTTTAAATGTATTTAACATCTTAAATGTTTTTTTTCTGACCAACTTACATTTAATATGAATTACCTGAGGCGTTTAACAACCACATATAGGGAATGCATGTTGATTAGTAAGTTTCAGGCATAGTACAAACATGCTATGTTCGAGAAAAGCTCATATTGTTGTAATCTTTGTGTGATCTCACCCCACAAACGTAAAACTTTGTGTTGGGATGACCCAGGCATGGCATTACTAAAATAAACTTTACGGAAGTCATTTTCAAGGTGTGAGTATGCTTCGACATGTAATTATACCATATTTTATATATTATGTTTATGGTTCCATTTGCTTTAAAGTCTTTGTTTGTTTGTTTGTTATTAACTAATACTTTTTATTTTTTAACTAACACTTCAACGTCCTACACAAATTAAAGAAACATATGAGCTAAGAATGTTCTCTAACCCCAAATAAACAGATAATGGGATGTTTGCAATCTACAATATGTTAGATATTACTCAATATGTGTGTAAATAGCTGTGCTTAAATCTTTGGGTGTATTTTACACAGCAACATATTTTGTCACCGCAGTGATGCAAAGTACCACACTCTTGTAAAGCCTATGGACTAGCTTTAAAACATAGCCTTTATACAGGAATCACACGTGTCCAAAACACCTGTGTAAGATTCAAAAGACCAAATCACTAAGAAAAGAGGGCTGAAAAGCACTGATTATATTAAATACACAAAAGTTTGCAAATTATGGTTTCATTCGTTTTTAGTCATCTTGCTCAGATAGCAGATGACACCGTTCACATCTTGTTTCTCGGATTGTACGTGTTTTAGGTGAAGACTTTTCTTTGAGAGCCGTCAACATTCAGTGGTTATAGGAATAAATGATAATTAAGAATTTAAGTGATAGTCTTTCTGTTTGAGAATGCTTGACTATCTATGACTATCCCTCTATCTATGATGCTGAATCACACAAAGTATTAACACGAAAAGTAAGTGCATGCTGTTTTACACTTAAACCATTACCACAGAATCACTTGAGTTAAATTAAAGCTTGAGTTAAGTTAAAACCAAACGTATCTTCATACCTGTTGTGCCAGACACAAATTGTTCTAAGAAATCTTTTTTGTTTTATAAATACACTTTTCTTATTTCTACAAATATCGTGGCTATATGAAGTTAATACACAATGAAACGAGAATAATGCTACCAAATACGTCTGACACAATGTTTTAAGAAAAGGCACTGTTTTAAAATACAGATGTTTTTCTTTTGACAAACCTACAATTCCAATGATCTCACCCCGGTGGTGTTTAACATCCAAGAGCTGAAGAAGCAGTTCTTTATGCAAAAAAGCATATTAATTTAAAAACAACAACAATACAAATAGTTTAAGTTGACATAAACAAAACACCCCCCCTGAAAAACACATACAAATATGGCATAAAGAGTATTAAATTACAGTAGTCTATGAGTGTTTAAGACTAAAATTATATTTCTTTTAGAGCATCTTTCTGCTATGTCTACGAAACATCGACATGAAAGATGGGTATTGCTGTTTTTTCTGTAAACTATTACACTTAAAGATGTGCATTTCACAGCACAGATACACAGCTATTTTGTGTATGTCACTAAACAACAGTTAATGAATTACAAATGATAAGTGGTATTAAGTGAAAGATGGGTGTGATTCGTTTTTATTCTGTCCACATCAATACTTTTACAACAGAGTTTTAGACATCTGTCTTTTAGGTCTAATCATCTCTAGACGTTGTGTTTAATGTCTTCATATTTTGTTTTTCTTTTCATGAAAACATGCCGAAGCAGTATCAGAATACCAAAATGTTTTAACATATCGTAAATTTCAATTGTTAGATAAATTATCTAACTATTATATCTAACTATAAACATCTATATGTGAAATATACACTGAAAACCCTAATAAGTTGATTGAACTCAATTGATTTGAGTAAACTCGTTCCCTCAATTTAATTGAGTAATGGGGTCTCCCAAAACGTGCATATTTAAGTTTACTTAACTTGGTGCTTATGTAGACTTGACTTAAATTGTTTAGTTCACCAAACTTGATGATTATTTAATGTACTTAAACAATAAAGTTCACTTAACTTAGTGTTCATTTCAAGTGTACTTGTATATTTAAGTAAACGCAACATTAAAATTTAGAATTAAATTCTAATTTCAGTTAAATTTTTCAAGTTATTTTGACTAAGCTTTGTGCACACTGCACTTAAATAAAACAATGAACAACATATTGATCCTTTGAGTCTTTATTGACCAAAATGTCAAATGGAAATGAGTCACACTTTTACTTCATAAATGGATAATGGAGTAAATCGAGGGGACAAAACAAAACATTGTCAGTGATATTAAAGTCTCAAAGTGATGTATTTTCTGGGTCACAAACCAATGAGGTAGTAACAATGGCAACAATATACCATATAATCTCTTGCAATTTTTTTTAGAACATTCTCACAGTGGTGTTAAAGTCTCAGTGACATTTTTTAAAATGTGTTGGCAAGTGATTTTGGGTAATTCAGGTCTAGTGCGTAGATCAGACCGAAGAGGAGAGACAGTCTGTGGGAGGGGTCCTGCATTTTTTCCATCACCACTTGACCTTCAAGTATTATTCCAATCGTAGTATATAAATGAAAGGAATTGGGGGGCTGGAGTTCAGTGTCCTCAAATAAGATGTCCACTGGCACATCAAGGATGGAGTTGCGATGATCAGACACCTAGTGAAAAAACAGGCATAAATAGAGTGTTGCGATCAGGAATCAAATGTTTATCAATGCATATTTATCAGAAAGTGCATTAGATTTATTAAAAACACAAAGCACTAACCCTTATCCCAAATTATATGGACAAGTATGCATTTGACTATGAAAATGTACATGTTTCCAGCAAAGACAATACTTTTTTTTTTTTAAGTATGCAGTATAAATTACATTTATTAATTTGAGACTTGGCCACATTTGTATTTTAAAGGAATAGTTCACCCAAACATGAAAATGCACTCACCTCTCATGCCATTCAATAGAGGAGTTTTTTTTTTTTAATTTCCTCTGAAAAGATTTGGAAAACTGTAGCATCACATCACTTGCTCACAAATTGATCCTCTGTAGCGAACGGGTGTTGTAAGTAAGAGTCCAAAGAGCGAACGTGTGAATTAATTGTGGATTATTGTGATGTTTTTATCAGCTGTTTGAACGAGTTTGAGCACCTGTTCGCTAAAGAGGATCAATTTGTGAGCAAGTGATATAATGCGTAAGTTCTCCAAATCTTTTCAGATGAAGAAACAAACTCATCTTCATCTTAAATGGTCTGAAGGTGAGAACATTTCCTGCAAATTTCCATTTTTGGGTAAACTATTGCTTTAAAATCAACATGATTTTAAACAGGTTAAGAACATATGCACTTACTAAACATGACTTGAAGAAAGAGGAGTCATCATCTCCAAGCATGATAGGTAGTCCTTGAATCACAAGGGTTCGGACCTCCGTTGGCTGGGCTGACTTTATAGGAAAACACAAAATTCCATTAATGCCAGAACAATTAACAACTAATCAATATATTTGAAGCACTTTTATGAGAATATACGATTAAATGCTGACAAAATTAAATGCTTTTAAAGGGATAGTTCCCCCAAAATAAAATTTCTGTCATCATTTAATCACCCTCAAGTTATTCCAAACCTGTAAAAATTTAAAACATGCTAAAAAGAAATACTAAAAACATCAATTGTACCCAAAATTTTCAATTACAAACATTCTTCAAAATATCTTCCTTTGTATTCAGCGTTAACAAAGAAATGTATACAGGTTTGGAACAACTTGTGTGTTTTTGCATGAACTTTTTACAGATTAACTTTTAAACTACTTATGGAGTTGAACGTACATAGTGTAGGCATAGAAAAGGTACAGTTTTTGTATGACCACCATGTTTTAAACAATAATGTTTGAGAAGTTCTCCTCTTTTTGCAAAGTTAAAAATACAACACTTACATTTCCACATGTTCTTGTCTAAAAGAAAAATCACCTGTAACAGAAAAAGAGTTGAAAATATTAAGTTTTACAAAGTCAAACAAAGAAAATGGCAATATAATTAAAATGGTAATTTTACAGTGTTACTCAAAATACACCTAAACCAGCAAATAAAGGTCTCTGATCAAAAAAGAAAAAAGGCAATCATCCTGGAAGGTAACGTTAGCCTAGATCAGATGATATGACTAAATCGCTTGGTAGCTAGGCTAATTATTGGTGACAAGCGTGATGTTAATTTTACCAAATTTGTCGTAGACTTGTAACTTAGCTAACGTTATAGAAACAATGTTCTTATAACTTATGATAGATACATTACGAAATACTACCGTTTTACAAGTAAAAATATCAAATAAGTCGATTTCTCAATCAATCATAAATGTATATGAAAATATTGTCAATTACTGGTGAAACTGACAAAGTTTGCCCGGGAAAAATAACCCACATGGGCTATGTAAAGCAGTAACGTTAGCTGCCATGTTCTTTCTTGTACAGAAAAATATATCATAAAATATAGGCCTATCTCACTGGTAAAATAAGCTGTTGACATTTCAATAATCATACAATCACAAAATCATGAGGAAAATATCGTTAATTAATGTCGAGGTTGTCAAGTTTGACCAGAAAAAAACATCACTAACCTTAACGTTAAGTGGTCTTAAGTAACGTTAACGTTAGCTGCCATGCTCTTTTCCAGAGAAATACACGATTACAGAATGATTAGGTTTATATTTTACTAATTACTAGTAAAATAAAGAATCGTTTGATATCGCAGTTGAGTTATATCATCACAAAACCATCAATAAATAACGTTAATTAGTGGCTAAGTTAACGTTATGGCGGAAAAGTTTGGCCAGGAAATATTGTCGTTATGGCTGCGTTCTCTTCCGTGCAAGGAATTAAATAAACATATTTCAGTTTTAAAAAGTCACACAAAACAATTTTATATCAAATTGTACTTACCGAGGAGGATGGTACACAAGGAAAAACTCCCGTCTCGAAATTTGCACGGTGTCAGCAACAGTCAACCACCGATGCGAAAATCACCAATTTTATAATCCACCAATCAGTGCACTAGTTCTCTTGTTGCCAGGCAGAACTGCTTGCGTGGTCAATCGCATCAAAGGAAGACCAGAGAGAGACATTTTAATTAAACCGATTTGAAATTAATTTGATTTAACGTTATAATGTGTTGTTGCTGTATTTCTGTTATTTTGTATATTTTTTTATGAGACTTGGGAGGTGGCTGTGATGAAATCTTTCATGCATTTTGGCACATGGCATATTATGTGCACGTGCCTGTTTATACAAATGTATAAGCTTGTATTAAAAGGCTAGTGAAAACTGTGCAACCCCCAGTATTACAAAAACACTTGTATATGGGTATTAATGTTAATTTATCAAGTTTCAAGTTTTTTTTATTTTATTTGTTTTTTATATAAAAATCAGTTTATTTCTGATCAATAATTGTAATATAATGAAAGCCATTTGTTTTCTGGTAAAATAAGAATGACACCTTGCACTTGAAGAAACCATGTATGAATGTATTATCATTTCACAGTCAAGAAAACAACATTTGTGAAAATGACCTTTTGTAAGGATTAATCATGATTTTGAGCTCACAGCACTTGAAATCTTAAGTTTATGTATTTTGAAGGTAAATAAGTTATTTGAACTTATATTTTTGAGTGACAGGGCCAAAATGCAAAATTTAAAGTAATGTTTAGTCAAGTACACTCGATTGTTTAAGTAAAGACAACATTAGGGTTTACAGTGTAGCTCAGTCGCATTTGGCTGGATTCTTGTTTATATTGTGCAATGTTATTGAATCGCATGTTTAACAGTGCTAGTGTTCTTGGTCTCAAAGTTTTCACCGGAGCATACCGACTCTGGAACAAGACCAAATTAGCATGTAACATTTTGAACACCTTTGTGTTTTATGCATATTTGATTTTGTTTGCATTTCTTCTGAAACACATGGTTTTGAAATTGTTATAATTTTTTTACATCACCATTCTTCTCAATCTAGTGCGGCGTGTCTATTTTCCTTACAATTTGAAAAACAAACTTTGAAAACAACTATGTGTTCTTAGAATGGCTTCAGTCGGTAGAAATGTCTTGCGTAGGGAAGACCGGGTATGGTTGTAACACTTTTTGCTTCAGTAACTATAACTCACTGAATTTTGTAGCTAGAGTTCTAAAATTTTTATACAATGCTGGGGTAAGTTGTAACAATTACACAAAATAAGCTAAAATGGACGCCACACTATATGAAGTGCTTCAAAAACAGGTTTATTGACATAAAATAACAATGTCTCACTCCCTCTCTGGAATAGACTGTCTGATTAACTTGTGTGTGTGTATATGTAAATGTGTCTACTTGAATGAATTTACTTAACAGTAGGCTATTGATAAACATATTACAACTTTTAACAAAATATATATATATATATATATATCAGTGTGTGTGTGTGTGTGTGTGTGTGTGTGAGAGAGAGTGTGTGTGTGTGTGTGTGTGTGTGTGTGTGTGTGTGTGTGTGTGTGTGTGTGTGTGTGAATGTGTGTGTGAATGTGTGTGTGTGTGTGTGTGTGCGCGCGTGTGTGTGTGTGGCGTGTGTGTGGTGTGTGTGTGCGTGTGTGTGTGTGTGTCAGCTGATCTGACTGACTTGCCCTTCTTTGTGACCTCATCAGATGCTTTTTTTTTTTTTTTTTAAACTGGCAGTCACACCTCTGTTTGTCTCTCTCTTTTCCACTGCCTATAGGCATTCTATAAAAATATTAAAATCAATCAGTTCTATGATAGGGGATGGTTGTAACACTTTTTCAAGAAGTGTTACAACCCACCCCACCCCTGTCAGTCACTGTTTAGCTAGCTGTAGTAGCATACTGGTTTGAAATTAGCAGGGGAAAACTGCATCACATGCTACATAAGAAACTAAATTTTAATCTAATATAAGTCAAACTATTTTATCTGCAATAGTTTAGATACTAGACAAAAAATAGTCTTGGTCAAAAAAATTACTTTTTTACCTAAAAATCATTTTTTCTCTATAAATTTAGAATGTGTCGGTTTCCAGACTTGACAACTATGTTTTCTTAGAATGTCGTCAGCCGGTAAATACTGAAATGATCGCATGACTCTTTGTCCCTAAGTAGTGGAGATGGTGGTGTTACAACCATACCCGGACTCCCCCTACGTCTCTCTCACACCTATCACTGGTGATGCCTGCATCATCTAATCTTCAGCAAAAAGAAAACATTTACAAGAGTTGCGAATGTGCGTTTGTACGTTGAAATCTATGTTATTCAATTAAAAGATTTCACGAAACAAAGACAAGAAAACATCTTTCTATAAGTGACCCTCAAAATGTGTGTATACAACAAACTAGAGAAATACTTGTCACTTTGTTTGAAAAAATAAAAAATCAGTCAACTTAAATCATCTGCTGTTTAAAAACTATTAACGTTATTAAACACCCCTGAATTCGGTAATGACATGTTTTATTATGTGACACTTATATCACATTTAAATTTAACTCAACACATTCGAATGCGCTAAAGGTCTATAACTGAACTTTAACATATTAATATTGTATAACTTAACTTTAGGCCTGCACAAAATGAAATTACATCCTATTTACTTTCTAAATGCTTGTTACGGCTCTTATTGCGAACAATCCGGTCATGCGTATGTTTTGATCTTGTAAAGTCTAATAAAAAATTGTAATTGGCGTGAAAATAATAAACTTCTTTCAGGCATCATGTCCGCTGTGTATGTCAAAAACAAACGGTTACTCCCACTGTTTACGACGTCATGACGGCTACACCCCCTCCGGAGGGGTAGACCTATATCCAACCTGATAATCTCCCAGATACACAGACCTCAGTTGACCTCCTGGCACAGCTGACCTAGCCACCGGACCCGAGCAAATACCATTGTGGACACCTGTGGTACTGCAGCATCACATCGATCAAAGCACATCGTCTGATTGCTACATGGACAACCAAAGACCGCTTCAACACTCCTGTATGTCTGAGCATGACACGACTTGCACTTCTTTGACTAATAACACTTTGGAGGATCTGACCCATAAACCCAAACTTGAGAGTGTTAATGCACAAGACTTGGACGATTGTGCTGCAAAGACTCAATCGCACGACATTCCAGGAACTATCCGAATCTTTCAACATCGAATAGGGGACAAAGTTTATACCATCCACGAAGTTTTGTTCTAAAAATCAAAAAACATGATGGAGATTGACTGTCCGTTGAGTTCTGAAGATGCTGCGCACAAGCCTACGGTGTACGAGTGCGCCATGAGCAAAGAGTGTCGTTTAAGAGTTACCTCAGACTGTATGTTTAAAGATTATTTTAGACACCAGATGGGTGACTTGATGCATAAAGTAATTGATGCCACGTGTGATTCCAATAACGTCTGTGTGGAGGATACCAGACGTGTAACAAATCTCAAAAATGAAATGATTGTGATAGGGTGTAAACAATTTATCTTCTGGTTAGACAGACTTTAACGTCATTACTAATGGTTTACTTTTACTTATTGTTTCTTTAATGCTTCAATGTGTGAATATACTGTATAACGCTTCAATGTATGAATACCGAATAACGTTTCAATTTGTGCATATACTGTATAACGTTTCAATGAATATGTCTCTCAATGTATTGTTGAAATAAATTGAAAAAATTGTTTTTAAAAAAATCTTTCTTTTGTGGTCGTGGCTGAGCTCAGTATTACACATCATATTCTTTAACACTTTTGATCACGCTCGTATACTATAATTTTGCAAACTGTCCAAAAATAAATATAAACAATATGTAAACATCATAATCGGCTAAAATATAAAATGCCACTTACAAACATTCAAAACTGATGCGGCTTTTCTGTATTTGTTTTAAATGGCTCATGCTACATTTATTTTTAGCAAGTTGTCCTCTATAGAGTCTACTTTTGTGCAAACATAATCTTTGAATTTTATCCATATCCTTTACTTTAACGTTAACCCTCAAATGTGTTTGCTTTACAATAATATGGTGCAGGTACGTCATGTCAAACTGACAGAATTACACATTGTAAATGTTTACTATAACTTATGGGATGATCAGGGGGGTGTTTTGTTTATGTCAACTTAAACTATTTGTATTGTTGTTGTTTTTAAATTAATATGCTTTTTTGCATAAAGAACTGCTTCTTCAGCTCTTGGATGTTAAACACCACCGGGGTGAGATCATTGGAATTGTAGGTTTGTCAAAAGAAAAACGTCTGTATTTTAAAACACTGCCTTTTCTTAAAAACATTGTGTCAGACGTATTTGGTAGCATTATTCTCGTTTCATTGTGTATTAACTTCATATAGCCACCATATTTGTAGAAATAAGAAAAGTGTATTTATAAAACAAAAAAGATTTCTTAGAACAATTTGTGTCTGGCACAACAGGTATGAAGATACGTTTGGTTTTAACTTAACTCAAGCTTTAATTTAACTCAAGTGATTCTGTGGTAATGGTTTAAGTGTAAAACAGCATGCACTTACTTTTCGTGTTATTACTTTGTGTGATTCAGCATCATAGATAGAGGGATAGTCATAGATTGTCAAGCATTCTCAAACAGAAAGACTATCACTTAAATTCTTAATTATCATTTATTCCTATAAACATTGAATGTTGACGGCTCTCAAAGAAAAGTCTTCACCTAAAACACGTACAATCCGAGAAACAAGATGTGAACGGTGTCATCTGCTATCTGAGCAAGATGACTAAAAACGAATGAAACCATAATTTGCAAACTTTTGTGTATTTAATATAATCAGTGCTTTTCAGCCCTCTTTTCTTAGTGATTTGGTCTTTTGAATCTTACACTGGTGTTTTGGACACGTGTGATTCCTGTATAAAGGCTATGTTTTAAAGCTAGTCCATAGGCTTTACAAGAGTGTGGTACTTTGCATCACTGCGGTGACAAAATATGTTGCTGTGTAAAATACGCCCAAAGATTTAAGCACAGCTATTTACACACATATTGAGTAATATCTAACATATTGTAGATTGCAAACATCCCATTATCTGTTTATTTGGGGTTAGAGAACATTCTTAGCTCATATGTTTCTTTAATTTGTGTAGGACGTTGAAGTGTTAGTTAAAAAATAAAAAGTATTAGTTAATAACAAACAAACAAACAAAGACTTTAAAGCAAATGGAACCGTAAACATAATATATAAAATATGGTATAATTACATGTCGAAGCATACTCACAGCTTGAAAATGACTCCCGTAAAGTTTATTTTAGTAAAGCTATGCCTGGGTCATCCCAACACAAAGTTTTACGTTTGTGGGGTGAGATCACACAAAGATTACAACAATATGAGCTTTTCTCGAACATAGCATGTTTGTACTATGCCTGAAACTTACTAATCAACATGCATTCCCTATATGTGGTTGTTAAACGCCTCAGGTAATTCATATTAAATGTAAGTTGGTCAGAAAAAAAACATTTAAGATGTTAAATACATTTAAAATGTCTGTAAATACAACGTGTTTGTCACAAACACACCTAAAGCGCTTTTACTCGTGTGAGGAAACCCCTAACAACATTACTAATCAATTAATCACAGAAATAATGCATGTCATCAGACTGTTTTAAAGAAATTAAAGCATAAATAAAGGTAAATCGTTATTTAAAGAAAATAAAAAGGTAAATCTTTATTTAAAGAAAATAGATGCTATTGCAACAACACACAAATGTATTAATGTTCAAAATCTTATAAATGTTCAAAAACTTATATTCCATACTTTGAAGCATCATGGTTTTAGGTCTGTAAATATACAGAATTAAAAAAGAAAAAAACTTTCTCTAACATTTTCTGATAACGTAGTAAAATGTAGGAATACTAACCTTTGTATTTTAACTTTTTACAGCTTTTAAAAAAAAAAGTTTTAAATGTGAAATTTTCTAATATATGTGAAAAACTAAACTTTCTTTGATTAAAAACACCTCACTGATCTTACCACATCCACCCAATACATTGTAGGGGTGTGTTTGTGTGTGCGAGAACTTCTCCTGCGACATAATGTTATTTGTTTTAAAACCGTAAAAAAAAAAAACTTTGGAAATGGACTCTTCCAAACACCCCCACCTCTGCTCGTGATTTGGACTGTTCAAAAACTTTCCGGGAAGTTTGAAAACGATTTAATGGAGAGAGAATGCGCAGATGCGCTTGTTCAATGTAAATATTGTAAATTATAGTTAAACTCAAGTGTTGTCAACTAAGGATTATGTGTGTGCGTGCAGCTAATTGTAAACACATTTGCATATTTTATTTTATAATACGTTCATTAGAGAGAATTTAGATCGCGATCGATGCATTCCGTCTAAATGTTTACATTGTAATGTTTGCACTTTATAAAATTACCCAAATGTCGCATGAACCTCCCGTGTTATTGATCTGTATGTCATGGTATGCATGTCGTGTAGACTTCGTCTGTGTCTCAGGGAACATGTACGGGCATGTTTCTCCGTTTCACCGAAGGACCATGTTGTTCAATTTTAACTTTTCTGCTTCGGAGTAATTGAAAAGTTACAGGATGTCCTGTTAAAACAATATAGGAAGGATGCAAATGATATGCAAAGGAAGTATATTTATTACATTAAATACATTTATTTAATACGAGGGTATTTATTAACGTGGTCCGCGAGCAGTCTGTATATTCCCATTTGTTAATCCGTCTCCTCCGTCTTTTCAAGCCAATCCATAACGCGGTAAAAAATAAAATCCAATATCTCGCTCTGTGAAAACCAAATCGAGAGTGCTCTGTTGTATATTCCATGTAAATCTTCTATCTATATCCACACTGGTCAATCTGACAAATATGTTCCGCTGGTTAATTCTGTTAATCACGATCCATGTAATTTTCGCGGAGCTAAAGTTAAATCCATCATAGCTTAATCAAAGGCATCTCTCCGGAGTCTTTGGGTCTGCAACGTAAATTCCAAGAGAATGCACGTTGAGTTTGTGGCAGGTTCGCGTATCCTGTCACACTATGGGAGGGGTTTGGCGTGGGTGGGGCTGGATGGAAGCCATGTGAAATTCTCCCACGCTCCATGTGTGCGTGTGTGCGCATGCGCGCGTGCACGGATCGTGGGAGCTTTGTATTCTATTTTCCCACGAGCACGTCATCTGACCACGTGTTGTGGGTGGGTCTAGGGGTGGAGTCTAGGTCTGTCTGATGTCAGGACATCAGGTATCCCATTCTAACTTTTGGGATGTAAGAGTGCGGACGTGTTTCGCGGAGCTCCTCACGAGGACTTTTGGGATAAAAATCTCTAAGTTTCGGAGTTTGATATACCTTTTGGAGATGGATCTATACCTTCTGGATAAACTGCTGCTGTTGAATATATCTTTGGTGACGGATTAAATCTTTAAACAGGATAACAAAACAGGATGTAAAAAACGTAAGTCAGTTTTTAAATGTATGTATTTTTAATATTGTGATTTTTAACACAACGTTTTGATATGCTTTAATATTTGTTTGATGTTTCCATTTTAGAAAATTTTACAAAATCTGTAAAAACGCTAAAGATGTGTGTATTTTAACTTTATACAACATTTTAATACTTTTAAATAATGTGTAAATGTATCTTTTTGTAATGAAAAAACACTTAACTTGTATACTTTTCTGTAAATGACTGAACATTGACCTTTTAACATTTTTAAAATGTTGTTTTAGATGTTTTAATACTAAAACATTTTGATAACTTTAAGAAAACACCTTTTAAAACAGTTGGTTTATGTAAAATGGAGCATTTTACAAAATAATGTGTGATGGTAAATACTTGTACTGCATCTTAATGATATAAATTGTTTTAATAGTTTTAACCACTATATGTGTTATGTGAAAAGTACAACTTTTCTTAAAATATATGTTAGAAAATAGAATTATTTGCTTGATATCATTTTAATACGTGTTGTTTTAGATGTTTTCATACTAAAACATTTTGATAACTTTAAGAAAACACCTTTTAAAACAGTTGGTTTATATAAAATGGAACATTTTACAATATAATGTGTGAAGGTAAATACCTGTACTGGTCTTAATGGCTTTAAACACTAGGTAATTGTGAAAAAAATACTTCTTCAAATATAGTAATTAGATCTATTTGCATGATATAATTTTAATACACGTTGTTTTAGATGTTTTCATACTAAAACATTAAGATAACTTTAAGAAAACACCTTTTAAAACAGTTGGTTTATGTAAAATGGAACATTTTACAAAATAATGTGTGAAGGTAAATACCTGTACTGGTCTTAATGGCTTTAAACACTAGGTAATTGTGAAAAAAATACTTCTTCAAATATAGTAATTAGATCTATTTGCATGATATAATTTTAATACACGTTGTTTAAGATGTTTTCATACTAAAACATTAAGATAACTTTAAGAAAACACCTTTTAAAACAGTTGGTTTATGTAAAATGGAACATTTTACAAAATAATGTGTGAAGGTAAATACCTGTACTGGTCTTAATGGCTTTAAACACTAGGTAATTGTGAAAAAAATACTTCTTCAAATATAGTAATTAGATCTATTTACATGATATAATTTTAATACACGTTGTTTTAGATGTTTTCATACTAAAACATTAAGATAACTTTAAGAAAACACCTTTTAAAACAGTTGGTTTATGTAAAAATAATGTGTGAAGGTAAATACCTGTACTAGTCTTAATGATATAAATGTCTTAATGGTTTTAAGCACTGTGTTATGTGAAAAGTACAACTTTTTTAAATGTATGATGGAAAATAGAACTATTTGCTTGATGTAATTTGAGAAAATCCTATTTAACAATTTTTACAAATGTGTGAAAGTAAAAAAAGATTTCAAATGTAAACATGAAAAACCCTTTCTTTAATAAAAAACACTAAACCTATCTCTGTTTTCTGTCATTCTTCTTAAAAAGATTCAAATGTATTGTTTTGAACAAGATAGATGTTCGTAACAGGTGTACAGCAGGTGTCCAGTCCGGAAGTGGGGGTGGGAAGGGGCGTAGCTAGCGTGGGAGAATTCCCACGGTCACATGATCTCTCCGGAAGTGGGGGTGGTGGGGGTGGAAAGGGGCGGAGCTAGCGTGGGAATTTTCCCACGCTCCAGATGGTCAGACCGGAAGTGGGTGGGAGGTGTAAAAAGGGGCGGGGCTTAGCGCGGGAACCAATCATAGGGGGGCAATAAATCACTCAAAGTGACATATAGTGCCCTTCATTCTCTCTCTCTTCTATCGTTTAAGGTCTGTATTACTATTTTAAAGACATTTTAAAGTCATTCAGTTTTACTTTTAAAACATTTACAAATACAAATTGCCCTCTGCATGGCAATGATTTCTTTTAACATCTCTGTGTCTATGATTTTCAACTGAAACACTGTGCTTTACTATCAATAGCTTATTATCACCTATGACAGGCTCAGATAACAGCTCTTATATTGAATGAGAGAGAGACTCTGAGGCATTCAGAACTGGTACACTGTACTTTCATAAACATCAAACATCATACTTTACCTACCATTCTTTAACTCTAGCTCAGCTTAAGGCATCTTTGCCAGAAATTACATGCGTGTTCAAATAAACATAATTTTTATTGTCTTGTGCCCATATATCAGGGAATTTAGACATTACAAATTTCCACTCAAATTGAGTCTCTGTCGCACTGGCACTTTCAGTCACACACACCAGATCCAGATAAGCGAACTGTTTCAGCCAAATCACAAGCTTATCTTTTAAACACCAAAACATCAGCTCTGTTCTTTTCATGGTCAACACTAACAGGCCTTTGTTTAATCAAATGCCTTTCTACATTTAGCAACTGTTAATCCTATAACACTGCTTCTGAATTATTTTATCTTAAAGAAAGAATAATAATTATTCTAGTTCTTAGTAACGTTTCAAATTTCATCTCAATTTTAGTTGTTAGGTTCTCAATTACCATAGTTTTAACACCTGACTTCAATGTTTTCTCTAGGAGTTTATCAATCTGCTATTAGGATCCACACTAACTTTCGTACGACTCTTTAAAGTGTTTCATTAAAACACAATCATCCTTTTAGTTACTTCCATATTTTGCAACTCAAATTTCTTTTTAGTCATTATCTGTAATTTTACAACAACCGGTACATATTATAGATCTTTCCTTTAAAAGGAATTCCTTAAGTCTTCAATCTTATGACCTTATTTTTATCTCTTGTTCTTTCTCAGACGAAAACTTTAATATCGTCATTTAAACACTGATCTACTTTCAAACCCACATTAATACCAGAAATTTTGTCACTTTATCACATTTTTAAACACCTTCTCGGTGGGCATTTACAGTTACGTGTTAAATGGCCCTGCTGACCAAAATTAAAACACTTTGTCACCTGGTGGGTTCGTGTCAGCCTTAACTACAATAACCAAATCATAATCTTCAAATTTCTTATTGGCAGAACATTAATTTTCATAAGCTGCATGGAAATGCTCAAAATATTCGAATTTGTTTTCTGTCTTTTCCTTACAATTTGTACATCATTATTTTCATTAAAACTGGTTTGAAGCCTTTTTCCTTCCATCACATGGTTAGTCTGCAGATTCAACTTAATATTATCATTATTGTCTCAGTCTTATCTCTACTGTTTCTCCAAAACAGATTATATTACTCAGTCCGTAAATTACACAGACAACCATTATAGCTACTTGCTTCAATACCCTTATTTTCTTAACATTAATAAAATAAAGCAGATATATCATAATTTCAATCATTATTTTATCAAAATATAGAATTGTTCCCCATTTTGCTTAAAACATTCTTCATATCATTTAATCCCTGTCAATCATACAATGCCTTATTTTTACTCTGAAACTCACTTTTCATACAATTTAAACAGTTCATTTGACTACATTAATCTTTCCCTACATGCCAGTTCCTTCTGTATCCTCTCCTTTCTTTTCTCTACATGCCAGTTCCTTCATTATCTAACCAGTTCATGATTGTTTGCACAATCCCCACACAAACATATCTCACACAACTTAATTTGACTTAACAGGCGCTAATAAAATAGTTCCATAAATTTTATCAGAAATCCTTCCCATTCTTTTCTCTCTGTCGCATCTAAGTCTCTCACTTCCAGTTCCCTCTATTTCACACAGACAGCCTTATTGCTGCTTGCTACTTCAATCCTTATCATATAAATTTAAGTTATATAGACATCTAATGTCATGCATCCATTTACTGGATAAAGAAGTAAAAACCTTATTTCTCCTGGCAGTTCGACATTTTATCTTCAAGCCAACAATCCATTATCTGTTCACATTTTTTACACATGTTGAACACAAATACAACAACTTTTGTTTCTCACTGCCCTGTTCAACTGATTCCCGCACCACCTTTAATCTTGTGGAGCTCAATATCATACATTTCTGACCTTAATTTTATCTCATTTGACAGAGAACCGGTGTATCATATTTCATAATCTTGCTCTGAGATTTCCCCATACTGGCTGCTTTTCTGTTCTCTGTGGATTTCTCTTCAACGCGCGTTTTCTTTAATCTGTTGGGCGTCCCCAGCAAATCCGATTCTTTTCTTTTAACCCAAATCGGTCGGGTTGCACTGTTAGTGCCCTCCTAATTATGGTTTACCAAAAATTATTTTCTGGTTCCCCTTAATTAGCCTCGGTACCTAAAAACAATTTGCTCCGTGATGGAACAACTAATTTTAAGGTTCTCTTATCTGTTTGAAATCTCTCGATCTGTCCGTAGATCTTAATCAATCTTAGATAATTCTCTCCCGCATCTGTTTGAAATCTCTTGATCTGTCCGTAGATCTTAATCAATCCAGATTACGTACCACAGAAACAGCCCTCAGCCAATATGGTTCAATTTCACTCTTCCCCCCAATTAAACCTGGCTTTAATTACCTTACCCAAAAGAAAATAAATTTAACTGTCTCTTACCAGAGATGCTTCTGTTGCCACCGGGTTCTTTCAATTAATTCCAGTGGAGTTTCTCCTGGCCCTGATAGCGGTCGGCCCCTCTCTCTGAAACTTACGAGGTAGAGCTGGAACTGCTCAGTCCAGGTGGCCAAACACCGTCCGCTCTCAGGTCCAGAAGGCACTTCCAAGGAATCCCACTCTGACACCAAAACTGTTGTGGCGAAAATTCATTAAACAAACATCACTGCGTAAGAGACACTCATAGTCAAATTATAGAAATAGAAGTATTTATTCTTGCAAGAATAGGAGCAGTCTAATACACAGTTGTTACCCTGTGCAGAAGAGTGACACACCCCCAGACAGACTGAACTAGCTTTTATCTTAGTTTCAAGGCCTTCTTCCGCCCAAAGCCTTCCTCCCAGTAGTTTTCCATAGACGTCACTAGTTGGCCCACTAAGCCCCCCTGCACCGAATGGCCTTCTGACATCTAGGTCAGAGGTCCTTGTTCGTCTGTTCTCTGGAGTGTCTCCCCCTTCTGCCTCCCCAGGTACATAAACAGAATCTTCTCTCACTACAAGTGAGAGACACACATGTCTCTCTTTGAATGTGTGTCTCTTTGACACACATGACATTCTTTGAATCATCTATATTTTACTAAAGATCAATGAATATCATAAAATTGCCACCACACTTCCTTCACCAGCGATGCTGCATACTTCCAGACTCAGACAGTAAGTAGAACAGGTAAGAATTCTTCACAATACAAAGTATTCTCGTCGGTGTACAATAATGAAACAGTGGTTTAAAAGCTTACTTCACCAGCGATGCTGCATACTTCCAGACTCAGACAGTAAGTAGATCAGGTAAGAATTCTTCACAATACAAAGTATTCTCGTCGGTGCACAGTAATAAAACAGTGGTTTAAAAGCTTCCTTCACCAGCGATGCTGCATGCCTCCAGGCTCAGACAGTAAGTAGAACAGGTAAGAATTCTTCACAATACAAAGTATTCTCGTCGGTGCACAATAATGAAACAGTGGTTTAAAAGCTTACTTCACCAGCGATGCTGCATACTTCCAGACTCAGACAGTAAGTAGATCAGGTAAGGATTCTTCACAATACAAAGTATTCTCTTCGGTTCACAGTAGCGAGACAGTGGTTTAAAAGCTTACTTCACCAGCGATGCTGCATGCCTCCAGGCTCAGACAGTAAGTAGAACAGGTAAGGATTCTTCACAATACAAAGTATTCTCTTCGATTCACAGTAGTGGGACAGTGGTTTAAAAGCTTACTTCACCAGCGATGCTGCATACTTCCAGACTCAGACAGTAAGTAGAACAGGTAAGGATTCTTCACAATACAAAGTATTCTTCAGCTCGCTGTATCACTCTAGGCTTCTAATGGAGAGCAGATATATTAACAACTTTCCACAAACGTGTAAGCATGGGATGGGGCCACTTCTCAGCAAAAGCACATCACACTCGTGTTCACTTCAATTCCACAGCCATAAATCAATGTGTATCAATAAGGCAAAAGCACTGCAATTCACTCACACGATAGGGCTGATCAGAGGCCTTAATCCGTTCGTTACACTCACGTGGGGGAGATTCAACCTTCAGTTCCTCTTCAACACACTCTGAAACACATAGCTTCTCCAGCAGTCAGATTCACATTCACTGCATCCTCTTCAAACTGTTTGACAGTTCGTAAGATGAAATCAATCCACTTATCTTATCTCTCTCCTTCCACAGCGCAGACCCAATCGATAACTCAGTCCAGCAGATTTCCCATAGACGATAACTCTGGCCCAGCAGACTTCAATGGGCGGCTCCCACACCCAGACGACTTTCCCGAGTAAGCTTGTACCCAAAACTGCTCCGAGACAACCAGCTTCCTACCGTGACAACCGGCTTCCAACCGAGACAACCAGCTTCCTCTCTTCCCCCACAAACTCTCTGAATGGCCCTTTTATGTTTAGCTTGTAAAGCAGGAAGCCTGTGCGATCGCCGCTCCTCTCTCTCTCGCACCTGCAGTGCATTAGCGCTAATCAGTTCGGACCATGTTTCTGTCACACCCGGAGCCGGAGTGGGATGTGTCACACACAAATCGTTCAGGACATGGAAATGTCTTTGTCCTCCATGTATCTTGTGTTTTCACCCTCCTCTGTGCAGTGTCTCCTGTATAAGCAGGATGGATGGTAGAACAGACAGATACCTCTCATGTGTCCATCCCAAATCCACCTGATGGATCCCCTGGCAGATTTTTTAGAAAGTGAATTAACTGCATTCCAAGGGCAGTCCTTCCTGTTGTCCCTTTAAGTCCCACATGCACCAAACTTCATTGCAAACAAGTCTTTTAGGAGCTTTGGGCTTGTGTAGAAATTGTCCATGTACACATGGTACCCAGAGCCTAAAACTTTACAGTCCAAAAGAGATGTAACAGCATCATATGACAGTCCATGGCCTGTGGGAAAGTTGTTCTTTCCGGTGTACACAGAAAAGTCCAAAGTGTATCCATTTTATGAGTCTGCAAGAACAAACAGCTTAAAACCCCACCTGGTTGGCTTGGCTTTCATGTACTGTGTCATACCGGTGTGTGCTTTGCATGCCACCATTCTTTCATCCACCGCTAAGTTTCTTTTAGGATGATAGATGGCTTTACAAGCATGATGGATAGTGTCCATGAGAGGTTTGACCCTGAAAAGACGGTCATGTTCAGCTGTGCCCCTCTTTCTGTCATTCTCCTTATCTGCATCTGGGTGACTCATGTGCACATACCATGAAATCGTGCGGTATCTGTCCCTGGACATGATTGTGGCAGGAAAAGGCAAAGAGAAAAGACTGTCTTGCCGCCAGTAGTCCCTGATGGAGCTGACCTTCACCATGGCCATGTAAAACAGCAGCCCAATGTAGTGGTACATCTCACTGATGCTGACATCTGTCCATTTATATTTGCGGCCCTTTACAATTGCACCAGCAGCCTGAGCATTGGTGTTGTGGCACAGAGTTGACACTGCATTCTCAGAAAAGAGTGTGTGTGTCTGCAGGACTCAGTTGTGGTCCAGGTTCCTGTGCAGGCAGGAATCTCAGAGTCTGTGGAACCATATCAATGTCAGTCTCTGTTTTCCATGACAGAGTGGACTGCTTGTTGCTTGTTTGAATGTTTGTCTTGGCAATCTTTGCAACAGGTGTCTGATTATCATCTTTATAGCTGTAAAACAAACAAACAACTGTGAGCATGTTTATTACCAGTGATGGGCAGTAACGCGTTAGTAGTAACGCGTTACTCTAATCCGATTACTTTTTTGAAGTAACGAGTAAGGTAAGAGATTACAATTGCAAAAACAGTAATTAGATTACTGTTACTTCTCCGTAAGAAGGCTGCATTACTGTGTTAGTCTCGTGACACCGCCGCAACATCAGTGGTAAACACCGACATGTGTAGTGTTGTTGAACAAGAGACAACATGGAGCGCGGGAGAGAGCACTGAGCAGAGCTGCCAACTCAATTTGGTCCATATATCACACAGGCTTGCATGAATTAATATGAAACTCAGTACACATATAGATCACCGGGCCGAACATCTTTCCCCCGGTCAAGTTTTACGCCAGCCCAACAGGAAGTCAGCTATTATGGGTTGATTGGAAAACGCTTGCTGTGGAATTTAAAGTACTCCTCCTAGGCAATTCATTCAATCATCACCAAACTCGGTGTGCATTAAGTCAAGACATTGAGGATGCTAAATTGCGGACGGATTTTGATATCTAGAACGGTTTGGCCGTGGCAAGGAAATGAATTTATGACTAAAAAAGGACACATAAAGTGTGTTATAACTTAGTTAGTTTTACCTACAGTTACAAAACTTGCTGTGTATATTGTTCTCGTCAAGCCGAACAGCTTTCTAATTTACAGTCATTAGCTCCGACCAACAGAAAGTCAGATATTGTGGTTTGAATGTGGATTCTGAGAATTTTCTCTCCCTCTCCCTCGGTGTCTGTCTGTGTGTGTGTGTGTCAGGGGTAGGGGAAGGAGAAGGGGAAGGGGAAGGGGAAGGGGGGGGGGGGGCTCTTCTGTTGATACTATCTTTGTGGGGACACTCCATAGACTTAATGGTTTTTATACTGTACAAACTGTATATTCAACCCCTTACACTAACCCTACCCCTAAACCTACCCATCACACACAACTGTCTGCATTTTACATTTAAAAAAAAAAACGAATTCTGTATGATTTATAAGCTTGTTTACCCATGGGGACCTCTATTTAGGTCCCCACTGTGAGACGAGTCCCCATGAGTCTGTGTGCATTCAGGTTGAAGTCCCCACCGGGATAGAAAAACATGAACACACACACACATAAAATCGACGGTTGGGGGCAATGATATATTTAAATCTGCATATTGTAATATCTGCAGGATACCCCCTAGTCTAGTCACATTAAATGTATGTTTCATCTTTCATTTTTAATTTCTAAATGTAATCAATATATTCAATTATTTAGAAAAATAAGACACTATCAGGGTTGTTATCCTAGGTAGGGCTGATAAAATTAAATATTTTACACACGAAAAATAACAATGTATTAAATAATGTACTGACATAATACTACTTTTAAACATAACACTAAACCGCCATTAGGTGTCGCCAGGCGACCGTCTTAATGAGTGAGTCATTGATTCATTAGTTCAAGTGATTCATTCAAATGAATGAGTCATTCATCAATGAGACAGATGTTTATGGATTGATCATTGAATCTTTGAGTGAACCGATTCATTCAGAATGCTTAATAATTCCGTAATGAGAAAACACATTCTGCAACATCACAATCTTTGTGTTACTATTGTTGCTGCTAAAACAGAACAAAAGCAGTCAATTCAATTCAAATTTATTTGTATAGCGCTTTTGTGGTAGAAAATTTAAACTGAATATTAAGCTAACCATGTTTTAACATTTGACCTTGTTTAACATGCTAAATCTCTGAAACAATGTTCTGAGACGTTCTGTATTTTAGATAAATGTATGTGTGTCAAACCCCTGACTGTGCAGACTGTGTGTATAAATAACGAATATGGGAAATGAAACTAGACAGATGATGGATGTTAGAACTTGTGATCAATGAGGTAATCGTTAAAACAAATTTTACCCAGTAACAGAAGAGACTGACCAATCAGATTAATGTCATTATGCCGTACCTCTCTATTGTATAAAAACTGTTGTATCCGTGTTTTCGGCGGGATTCTCAATGGAAATTGTCTGAGATCCTCCGGCCATGCTTATTGCTACTTCTTAGGAGATCCTCTGAGAACTGCTCGAGGACTCCTGGCCGTGATAAAGAGCATTCAAAGGACATTTGCTGAAGTCTGTCTGTCATTAAAGCTGTGCAGCAAGAACAAGCTTTAATATTCATAATTTCCACAACAGCTTTTCACAATACACATTGTTTCAAAGCAGCTTTACAGAAAGTGCATTAGAAATGTACATAGAAAATACAGTTAGTTCATCATGTATTAATTTAGGGCATAACATATCGCCGGCGTTGAGTCGTCTCTTCACAGGCGTCGAGTCGTCTCTCCACAGGCGTTTAGTCGTCTCATCACAGGTGTTGGATCATCTGAAGTCTCCGTGAGAGGCTGGATACAAACTGGAGCTGACGCAATAGTGCATCTAAAATGTAAGTGACTTAATTATAACTGTTTATTGTTAATTATTGTTAACTGTTAATTATAACTGTTTATTTAACTGCAACTCACGCACCTCCCCTGTCACCCATGGTGTCCCCCAAGGCTTCGTGCTCGGCCCCCTCCTCTTCACCATATACATGCTTCCCCTCGGTCAGATCACCCGCCACCATGGACTCCATTTTCATTGCTACGCCGATGATACCCAACTCTACATATCCACCAAATCCATCACACCGGCTATCCTCTCCACCATCACCGATTGTATTTCCGACATAAAGACCTGGATGGACAATAACTTTCTTAAACTCAACAGCAATAAAACAGAACTCCTTATCACCGGCCCAAAATCACTCCTCTCTTCTATTCAGAACTTTACTCTCCTTATCGATAGACAGAATGTCTCCCCATCCCTCTCTGTTCGAAACCTTGGTTTCATAATGGACTCCAACCTCTCATACCGAACACACATCAACCATATCACAAAACTATCCTTTTTCCACCTCCGCAACATTGCCCGTTTTCGCCCCTCCCTCACCCTGTCAACAGCTGAAATCCTCATTCACGCCTTCATAACTTCAAGAATTGACTACTGCAATAGCCTTCTCTACGGACTTCCTACCAATCAACTACAAAAACTACAATACATCCAGAACTCAGCCGCCCGCCTCCTCACCTGCACCCGGTCCCGGGAACACATCACCCCCGTTCTACAGCAGCTCCATTGGCTACCTGTTCATTACCGCATTCAATATAAGCTCCTCCTCCTCACATACAAGTCCCTCCATAACCTGGCCCCACCCTACCTCACTGAACTTCTGGTACAGCACCAATCCACCCGCCACCTCCGCTCATCTGGCACAAACCGCCTTACCCCGATCATCCGCACAAACCGCCGGACCTTGGGGGATCGAGCTTTTGCTATTGCTGCCCCCACCCTCTGGAACTCACTCCCTACATCCATTAGAAACTCTGATTCACTGCCAAACTTCAAATCAGTACTCAAAACCCACCTGTTCAAACTAGCTTTTCCTTAAAATCCCCTTTTTGTTTTGTTTGTGTTTTGTTTTGTTTTGTGAAGCGTCTTTGAGTGTCCAGAAAAGCGCTATACAAGTGTGATGCATTATTATTATTATTATTATTATTGAACTGTTGTATCAAATCAATGTCACATTTCAATCGTGATGGTATTCAGAAAACAGCTCTTGTCATGTGAGATTGCTTAACTGTATCATATGTTAAAAATATAAAAACTCCATATTTTATAGGCAGTATATTGTTAACTGAGTTTCTTTTTTGTGTGCTGCGCTCATTTGTTTACATTTCTCCTCGAGAGGCTGCACAATCCTCAGCAGGACAACCTTGTTACCATCAGTAATACATTTATTATCCACTATCCATCGCAACTTACAATAAATTTAATAAAATTTGAATAATCTCTCGTTTTAGTGATTTCCAAGTTATTTTTTTGTCATTGACATTCTAATTAGGCTACTTGTCAGGTCTGGCAAGTACAATTTTCTTTTTTCTTGCTAAAAGGGGCATGGACAATAATTTACACCCTTGTGAAGTATGACACCCTTTCTTTTGTCTTTCCTCTCTCACTGATGCAAGCTCTACAGCACACATCTTCTCGACAGTCAAAGCGGGGTTACGTTATTGCCCGTTGTGCACAATAACTCTAAAGGCACCGGGGTGGCGGTGCCACCGGCTTGGGCCCGTAATCGCTGCTCGCAGCTATATATATATATATATATATATTTGCTTTTATTAGCAATACAAAATTAAGCAATGATAGTTTATATTAGTAAACTATCTTTTGTAGGGTTGATTGGGACCTACTTTTTCCTATCTCAATGGCAAAAAAGTGTCCTAATTAATATGAATTCACCCTATTACTTTTTTTTCTATGTTTGTGAACACTCAGCATAATCATCTATTCAACAAGTAATTTGTTCAGTAACAATGTTTTCTTCACAGCAACTACTATATATGATAAAGGTTAATTTATGTTAATGTTTAATAACATTATTCAAGAATCGCTAAAAAGCCAAAACAATCTCTGTTACCTTAAATTATGTTTGTCTCTGTAAAGCTGCTTTGAGACAATCCATTGTTAAAAGCGCTATATAAATGAAGATGACTTGACTTGACTAATTTGCAATGTGTGTAATGTTGTATTAACATTTAAAATTGTCATGACGGAGCCGACTGGTTCTTTGATGGAAGTGAGCCTGGGTCCCCTCTGCCAGAACCTGCCAGGACCCGTCCTGTAGTGCCACGCTCAGAGGATGAGCTCTTCCTCTCGAGTCTGGTCCCTTCCCTGCAGAGGTTGCTGCCTCTAAAAGAATTTGTCGAATTTCAAATTACTTTATAAAAAGCAGCACAGTTTTGCTTAATTTGGAACAATTTGAGCCTAAAGAGTAGTTTTTTTGTTTTTTTAAAAAGGCAGCAATCTCTGCAGGGAATGAAAGAGACGTTCTCTCCTTTATCCTCTCCTTCACTATGGCACTCACTCTTCCATCTTCCAAGCAAGATCCTTTATTCCTGCATGTAAATAGTTGTAAATGTTGTTTCATTCACACTGGAAGCCGAGCGCCCTCGCACAGAAACTCCACAAGTGATTCATAAATCTTTATGAGGAAATCCATTATATGGACAAAGACATCCTTATATGGCTAAATAACATGCAGATAGAGACTCTTCTTGACTGATGAAACATTAAGAGAATGAGCAGTTTACGCCATAAAACAATAGACTGAATGATGCTTAGGAGATGTGAATAAACAGCATTTTAAAGTCCTCTCAAAATAAAAGCGCATGTATTATGGCCTTAAAGACATTTCATACAAATGCATTTTTTTTTTTTCAAAAGAGGTGGTTGGGGGAAGATAAGGGGAAGCTAACAGGCAGAGGGATTTTTAACTTCTCAAATAAAGTAACCATGAAGTTCTCACTGACTTAAGTTGAAGATTACGCCATCAATCTATATAAGAAGTTGTGAACTACTGGAACCCAATGTGGTAACCACAAACATTGTGAAATGGGGGAAAACGTCTCACACATCAACACGGCTAAAGATGTATGGTTGTTTTTACACACTAGCTCTCACATCATCTGCATCTGTCATTCAATTAATAAACCTGTTACTCTTTTGATATTTGTGAACTGAAACTGTTGCAGAAAATGTTTCACATGGTTGGGTTCTGTTTGTGCTTGTGGCGTCTGGTTGGTGAGTTTGAAGTGTTTTTATTATTTCAGTTCTTTCTGCTTCAGATTTAGTGTTATTTTCTTTAAAATTTTCTTTATCACTGAAGCTCAAATACCAGCAGCGTTAGTTTTCGTTGAAGACGTTATTCTCATCTGAAGTGCTTTCTGTGTGTGATATTGTGTGGAGCTAACATTTATTCAAAATCACCACAAAGATACAAATGTTTTTTTTTTTTTCACTTTTACTTCAGTAAAACATAAAATTATTTAAAAGTCTTACTCTTTGTATGTTTGTTTTCTTTAGTTGTGTCTGGTGTTACAGATGAGATAAATTCATTGTCAGTGATGGAGGGAGACTCCGTCACTTTACACACTGACAGAGAAATGAGGAGTAATGATCTGTTTCGCTGGAGGTTTGGACCTGAAAACACTTTAGTAGCTGAAATCAGAGTAACGGACAGCAGAGTGACTCTAAATGATGGTTTTGATGCGAGATTCAGAGGAAGAATGAAGGTAGATCATCAAACTGGATGTCTGACCATCACAAACACCGCAAATGAACATGCTGGACTTTATGAACTACAGACCAACCATATGAAGAAGTCTTTCATTCTCACTGTTCATGGTCAGTTAATTATCAGTTTTATCTGATTCATATTTTAATCACCACAAAAATGAATCCACACAACATTTATTTTGTTGTGATTACTTTAGGATATTAATCTGTTCAATTTTTTTTATTTTTTTATTTAGTATTTACTATAAAAAAGGTATTAGAAAGTCATAGGCCCTGTCCACATGGAGTTTAAATGTATTCTTAATTTTTTTTAATCATATCGGCGTTTCGTCCAGACGCATCCAGCGTTTTGGGACACTGAAACCACTTTTTTCTGAAACCGGGTCCCAGAGTGGATAAATCTGAAAACAACACCCTTGGGTTGTCGTGTGTTCGGCCAATCCATATATTTTGTGAAAAGATGATGTCATCACCCCACGTGTCATCTAGTCAGACACCGCTAAGTCACGTAACAGCACTAACAACTGACTACATTGCTTGTGCTGCAGAAGCTACTGAGCCTAGTTTATTTCTCTATTTTACTTCTTTATTTATATTTCTTTCTTATGCTATGATGTAGTCTGTAACTACAACTCTCTTATGTAATCCGTAGCCTACTGCGAAGGTGGCGATTCAGCTTCGTTAACATCTTTGCAGCAGAGACTGACACCGAAAACACTAGTTTATTAATAAACAATTAAAATGTCACATTCATAATGATACTTTAGTATTTTTGCCGATTCTTTTTGGCAAGCTTTATGCATTTATGCATCGATTATCTAACTAATCGAATATCGTGACTCATCCCTATTTTGTACCAGGCCATTTATGATTGTTCATATTGTTCAATAGAGTTCTTAGTAAAAAAGAAAAGAAAAGAAGAAGCTACTGTGCATAATATTATTGTATACAGCGTGCAAGTTTTATGCGCATGCTCTAGTCTTATCCGTTTTAGTGTGTCTCTGTGGCAGAATTACAGCGCTACTAGTCAGGCATGTATACTACATCGGTTTGAGCCGGTTTCAGTTGTTTCGTTTCTTGAGACGCCGCCGTGTTTAGGGAAAACATTTTTAGAACGAGGAAAAAAAACATTGTTTGGGGACGGCTTCGTGTGGAGGTGGCATTAGTCTTTGACAAACTCTGTTTCTGTTTGTTCTTCAGGTGTGTTTGGTATTGATAAGATGAAGTCAGAGTCAGTGATGGAGGGGAATTCTGTCACTTTACACACTGATAGAGAAATGAGGAATATTCTCTGGAAGTTTGGAAACTATTTAATAGCTGAAATCAATAAATCAGGAGCCCGCATCACTGTGCATGATGATGTTCTTGATGGGAGATTCACAGACAGACTGCAGGTGGATCGTGAAACTGGATCTCTGACCATCACAAACACCACAACTGAACACGCTGGATTTTATCAACTCCAGAACAACCAATCTATGAAGTTTTTCATGCTCAGCGTCTATGGTGAGTTTAACATTAGTTTTACCTCTTTTATTACAGCTTAAAAGTTAATCTAAAGAAGTATCTTATTAGTTAAATGTTGTTTAGATGTAATTTGTAAAATGATGTAACTTAGATGCAAGTTTCAAGTTTCATATTATATATATATATATATATATATATGTGACCCGTTACAGAAACCAGGGACACAAGTCGGCAGCACAACTTGCGAGCAAAATGAGAAACAAGCGTTTTTTTCCAATTTTTTTTTGGAGAATCTGTTAGTTGAGATCATGAAGAAGCCTCTCCATGTTTGAGATAACAGTATTGGTATATTTAAAAGCGTACATTTTGAGGTTGAAATCGGCTTGTTTTTCGGAGATTCTAGCATGCAGTAGGGGCGTGTCCTTGTCTGTGTGTATTTCCATACTGAATAGCCGCCGGCGCTTTTGCCCCCGCCCCCCAACAGCGCGTGGCTACTTATTATGCAGCGCTCTGCTCCTGCTCTATCTGATATCAAAATTCAATGAAGATGGACGCCGCAAAGATTGTCGCAGACGAGCTGAACCGTAGCAGTTACATCGAAAATGTTTTCGCCGCACTTTGTGGGCTCGGGAAACTGAACCGGAGGTATATGGGCGCGGCGCGCGCGCCCTCGGTGCTTGAATACGGCGGCTCGGCTCGCTGACAACGGTGGCTGGCTGTTTCATGTGACGTCCCGATTGCTTTGAATGGGGAACGTTTTGTGAACAGGGAACATTAATGGACTGGCAACAATCTCCATAGAACATGAACTGGCACAGAGAATCGAAATGGAGGATGCAGTTAAGACCTTTGCTGCGATGAAGGCCTGCCGTGCGCGTTTCTGAAACGTAAGTTAATCTTTGCTCTTTAGTTGTTATTTAAGATGCTGATCCTGCTGATGATATGATGTGCTTGCGGACATTTCATTTGTGTGTGTATACGCACATAAGAAAGTGAAGAGATTTGCAACAGTAATTTGAGGAGGTGAAATATGATTATTTGGAAAATTCCTGTCATGACTGCTTAAAGAAAAATGCCAGCAGGCATTTGCCTCCTGCATAAACTTTAATATTGTTGACATTTTGGGCACACGCGCGTTGCGCACTATTTGCGTTATATGTAGGCCTATGGCTTATTGGTCTGTGTGTGTTGTTGCTGGTTTTGCGTTATATGTATGGCATATTGGTCTTTGTGTGTTGTTGCTGGTATACGTTGCAAATAGAGGGGCAGCACAATTGTTTTTCGCCTAGAGTGGCAGAAGTGCATTCGCCGGTCCTGGGGGTGAGTTTCCATAAACATTAAAGTTTGTCGTTTTGTGTTCATTCTAAGAACACGTAGGCTACACGTTATCTCATGTTTAGTCTGTTTAGACCTTCCCAATACCTACCTATTGTTATTAGCTAGCTCAGGGAAGAAAAAAAGCTGTAAAGCACAGGGGGGAGCTTTACAGGGGGTAGTATGGCTTATCTAAATGAGATGTAAATGAGCCCTATTGTCACTCCCAGCAGCAGAGAGAAGTGAGAACTGCACATCTTTAGAGGCTGTTATCTTAACTTTTAGTTTTTTTGAGTGTCTACCTTCAAATGGCCACAACTTCTCCAAATATTATCAGATTGCCATGTGTTACACATCGTTGGAAAGCTTGGAGACTACACTTTCAGAATCTGTGAATAACTCAAAATGCCCCAGAACCGACTTGTGTCCCTAGTTTCCGTAACTGGTCACATATATATATATATATATATATATATATATATATATATATATATATATATTATATATTATTTTTTTTCAGTCTTGGTCATTCTGACTGTTTCTTCCTCAGTCAGTGACAACAGTGTTGTCTTCTTTCCTTCTCTACACAGCTAGAACCTGTGTTGTTCTAAGAACATTTTTCAAACATTCTGTTTTGGTTATGTAAAAATTAAAATGTCCAGTTTCCTTGATGTTAGAGGAACTTCTTTTGAAATGTTGGTATAAAGTTCCTGAAACGTTCTTTCAACTTTTTATTGACAAGCCACACTGGTGGTGGTTGTTGAGAGATCCCCTGATATGATTGTAAAGCGCTTTGTAGTACATATGAAAGTGCTATATAAATGCCTCATTCTTTCATTCATTCATTCATTCAACAACTCCACATTCTAGGAACATTCATTTATAACATCCCAAGAACATGAAAATGTCCAGTTACCTTAATGTTAATTCATACTTTGCACGTGACGTCACAAGTACTGGCTGGCGGGCAAGAACGCCGTTCTCTAGCAACGACACCCAGTAAACTAATCAAGGATCTTGCCAGGACGTAGCCAGTTTTATACAAAAGTTTGACGTGTAAACGACATGCCAGATAGTTGTTGTGCAATTGGTTGCACTAACCAGATGAGATAAGCAACCTTCACAGTATACACGTCTGTGCAGTGATCATTCCATCACTCCATCAAAGGTAATTTCAACATTTGTTTGAATACAATGGGTGTATGATCATGTAATTAATCGTGTCTTTAAGCTACCCTGTAGTTTCGTCAATCAACGCCACCAGCTGGTTCGGCGAGTCAGCTGTTTGTGTTATGAGTCTAAGCTAGGCTAACTGTACGGTGTGAACGCACAGTAACAGCTGACGTATTTTGCTAACAACAACAAAAGTGTGTGATCGGTTGTTTTGAGGTTTGTGATATCTATGGTTTTTAATGAGAACCAGAGATGACCCAACAGTAGAGCTAACGTTAGATTATTTACGGAGGAATTATTACTGCTCGATCATCTTAAAAAACCTTGTCTGCTTTACACAATTTAGCTACCTTGGGGTTAATCCTAGTCCATGTTATGCAGCTAGCTCACTAACAGACTTGATGGCTACTAGAAAGACCTGGAACTACAGGACTCTACGTTGAAAATACCCGTTTGTTGCCCGCCAGGTATCCATGGTAGTCACGAAGACTGCAAAGTATGAATAGAACGTCATTTAAAGGTTAGTATTTTTCTCCTGAATCATTCTTTCAAATGTCCGAACACCTGCTGAACAAGCAGAATAACTGAAGAAAAGATCAACAGAAACAGGTTTCGATGTGTGGTTGAAAATAAGTTTAGTTTAAAGTCACTATGATGGTGATCATTGTTTCCTTTTCTTGACTTTTTTTTTTAACTTCTTCCTCTTTCAGCAACTGAAGTAACGTTTTTACAGAATATTTGTGCATTGACAGAACGAAATTGATTAAAAAGTCAGATCAACATGATTTGATAAGCAGTAAAATGACTGCAGATTAAGCAGCTATTTAAACTAATGCAGTGTCATTGCTGATTTAACTAGTCATGAAGTTGAAGTATTAATGAATATAAAAAAGTAATAAATATGGCCATTGTAATATGAAGGTTACTTGCAAAACTGAAGGAGTCTGTGTGAGATTTTCCAAAAATGCTACAACCACTTTTAAGAAAATTTAGACACTTAGCCTAGACATTAAAACTCACCATACAAACCTCAACAATGAAATATTCAAATATAAATAGTGACATAATTCAGCTGCATAATTTATTCATGCCCCAGTTCATGCTGGGAGTCATGACCATAGACATAATATATACATAGACGCCCTATTCGCAGCTATATTGCAGAGAGCAACTTTCCCATACCTCTCATACCGGGAATTGAGAAAAATGCTTCTTGGGGCTGTACAAATCGCCACACAATTAAAAACAGGTCTCGAGGAAGTACCTTTCACAAGCAAGACTGAACATTTGTTTCTGGTTGCATTTGGTCATGATGTAATTAGTAATAGTGACGTTCAGAGGAGAAAGGCCACGAAATTTAAAAATACTACTGTTATTGTGTCACGAAATGTAGTTTTAATAGTTTTTCAGTCGACAATGTAGTTGTTTAAAGCTCAAATCTGTTGTTTATTTATAAAGATAGCGCCTATTTTAAAATTTTATCTGACGTTTTTGGGAGTTGTGAGATTCACCGCAGGATCACAAGGCGCTCAGAGCTCAGGAACAGCCTTACCTCAACTACATACAGCACTTTTAAACGACTAGTGCTTCTGACATTTTGTCACAGTGTTGGTTTATGTTCCCTGGTGTCCACTAGAGGTCCTATTCCCCCACGGTGTCATTTACATTAGGAACTGCATTCTCCACAATCCTTGTCTGCGCTCATCACTGTTCATTGCACTCAGCTATTCCCCATCATGATTGTTAGTTTCTGTGTGTATAAGTACCCGAACTGTTTAGTGTTGTTACGGAGTCCTTGTTATTCGTCTCACCACTTCGGAGGTCTGTGGTCTTGCATGGTCTTTTGTTTCTCGGTTATGGATTGCTTATATGGATTTTGACCCTTGCCTGGACTGGTTTGTGATTTACGGACACCCATTAAACTGCTTTTGGTTCTATTCCTGTTTCCTGTGTGTGGTATTGTGACAGTTTGCCGCTGGCTCGGATTTCTCTAGTTAAACATGATATATAATTCGTCTTGTGTATATCTAAGGGGCGTTATTTGGTCTCATTAATCTATAATTTGTATTGGTGGGCAGATCGAGGCTTCGTGAAGCAATGAAACAGTTGAAGCATATGTGCCACAGTGTTTCGAGGCTTCGAATCAATCCGACACCCGTCTCCACGGTGACACCTAGTGGTCACTTGCAGGTGTTGATCTGAAACAACCTTGACAACGAGCCATTAAAAAAATTTTTTGTTTTTTTATTGTAGGCTATTTATCTTCGCCTTCACGCTGCACGTATTATGTGAATCTTGTAACCTGTAGGCTCCTTACAGTGCATAATGTTATTTTGGTCATGAAAAATGAATATTAATAAAACAAATCAAACCACGTCTAACTTTCTTATAGCCTAGGTTTTTATTCAAAAATATTAATTTCTCTGCTGTCGAAGGACTTAGCCTTTTACAGATAATTTCTCCAGCCTTTGAAAAAATCCTCTCACAAGGGACACTTGTTGCTGGCATGCAAAGATATTTTTTTAGCAAGGACATACAAATGAGGAAAGATTACTGCTCTCTCTTTCCAGTAAAGCAGAATACAAAGAAAAGCCAATGTGTCTCATATGTCAAGAGTCACTCGCGGTTTTCAAAGAATATAATTTAAGAAGGCATTTCGAAACGAAACATGTTCAATATGGAAACATGGACATGGAACTGCGACTGATTAAAGTCAAAGAACTAAAACACAAACTTCAGCTACAGCAAAACATGTTTACTCACATGAACAGTCAAGGTGAGGGAGCTGTAAAGGCAAGCTTCATAATTGCAGAGGAGATAGCAAGAGCATGCAGGCCGTTCACAGAGGGAGAATTTATTAAAAACTGTATTGAAAAGGTATGTGGTGTTGTGTGCCCTGACAAAAAGCAAGCCTTTGCCAACATCAGCCTTTCCCGAAACACGATGGCTAGTCGCGTGGATGAGCTGGGCTCCGACTTAAAGATCCAGCTAAAAGCAAAAGCTAAGGACTTTGTTGCATATTCGTTGGTTATAGATGAGAGTGCAGACAGAACGGACACTGCCCAGCTCTCTATATTCATTCGAGGGGTAGATGATAGGTTTTCCGTTACTGATGAACTTTTGGATTTAAGAGCAATTCACGGGACAACATCTGGACAGGACCTCTTTTCACAAGTGGAGCAGTGCGTCAACGAAACGGAATTGCAGTGGAATAAACTTGTTGCGCTGACAACTGATGGTGCGCCTGCGATGTGCGGGGAGGTCCGTGGTTTGGTCGGTTTGGTACGAGAAAAGGTGAGGCACACGGGAGAAAACCTCACAGCCTATCACTGCATCATTCACCAGGAGGCCCTCTGTGGAAAGGTGTTGGGCATGGGACATGTAATGACAGTCGTAAACAAAACAGTAAATTTTATTCGTTCACGGGGATTGAATCACAGGCAATTCAGAGCTCTTTTAGAAGCGGAAAGCTCTGTGCACGAGGATGTGCCATACTACACAGAGGTCCGCTGGCTTAGTCGGGGTAAAGTGTTGCGAAGATTTTATGATACCCGCATTGAGATCGCTAGTTTCATGGAAAGCAAACAAAAGGTCATTCCTGAGCTTGAGGATGAAAAATGGCTGAGTGACTTGTCATTTTTGTGTGACATAACAGAGCACCTCAACACTCTTAATGTAAAACTCCAGGGTAAAAAGCAGCTGATCACTGAAATGCGAGACTCAGTAAAGGCGTTTCAAATGAAACTGCGTCTGTGGGAGGGTCAGATGCGCCAAGGCAACCTGTCTCACTTTCCTATTTGTCAGTCAGTCAGGGACACAGTAACCATCCCGTTCCCGGCTGAAGTGTATGCCGACAAATTGAACACACTGAAAGTGGAATTCTGCCGGAGATTTACTGATTTTGAAAGACAGAAATTCAACCTTGACCTGTTCGCGAATCCATTTGCAGTTGACGTTGACACTGCGCCTGAGCACTTACAGATGGAACTCATCGAATTGCAATGTAACACTCATCTAAAGAGCCGGTACGAGTCAGTTGGGGCAGCTGAGTTTGCGCCTTTACTCCCTAAATCAATGCCACAGCTTCGCCTTCACGCTGCACGTATTATGTCTATGTTCGGAAGCACATACTCATGCGAGCAGATGTTCTCCATAATGAAGTTGACCAAGACATCTCACAGATCGCGCCTCACGGACCAGCATCTGGTCTCGGTAATGAAAGTGGCCATGGCAAAGGACATTAACCCTAGAATAGACGAGATCGTTTCTAAGAAAAGATGCAGAGTGTCTGGTAAGAGTAAAAAAAAAATACAAAAAAAGAAGAGCCTAATTTGCTTAGGTTTGCACTTCAAGTTCAAATTGTCTTTTTAAAGTAAGAGCTTCTAAAATAAGCCAAATAATACAATTTTCAGATGTAATTTATCAATACATTTATCTATAATAATTATCTACCATTTGTTGAATATTTTGCTTTATCAAACAGTTTTTATGAAATATATTTTTTTAAAGTACTGTTTGTTTTAAAGTACTCTTTTATGCTACTGTTTTAAAGTACTGTTTATGCTACTGTTTTAAAGTACTGTTTTATGCAGTTATGCTGGTCAGAGACCTTGCTCCTGACACATGTTTAGTGAAATATGTAAAAATGTGTTATTACTCAAAATTAAAAAATAAAACCTTGTTATGATAATGTGTTTAATGAATTGAGAGTTTTTTATACAGTTAGCCTACTAATAGACTTGTATTTCAATAAATGAAAAATTGTCTAAATATATATCTGGCCCCTGATTTTATTCACAACCCTCAGCATGGCCCTTACTGAGTTTGAATTTGACACCCCTGATGTAGGCTATTGCTGTAGGCTAGCTGCCGATCACAATATACATCTCACTTTATTTGGGGTTTCCAAATGGAAATGCTCCCACACCACAGATGTACGGCATCTCTTCTGTGGAGCCTCCATTTTTATCTATCTATCTATCTATCTGTCTATATATATTTCTATCTATGCATCTATTAATGTGTCACTATGTAGCCTACTCTGTCTGTCTCTAGCCTATCAGTCAATGTGTACATTTAAATGAAGCCTAAATATAACTAAACAAATCGCACCATAAATGTCACTATATCACCAAAAATCCGCTATCTCAAAACCAAACTCCTCTCACAAAAACCCACGATGTGAAAATGCGTTGACTTCACTTTTATACAGATGTGCGATTGTGTGGTCTGTTCCCGACCCTGTCAATCAAACGCTGATTCGGCGGATCACACCTGATGAAACACTCAGAAGCTTCATTTAGCTGTAGTCACGTGACGTGGGTGTTTTAAATCACGCTTCGGATCAGTGTTTCGAAACATCTGCGCTTCGGGATCTCGCAAAGCTTCGGAACGTCTGTTTCGCGTCAGCCATCCCTAATAATTTGTTCCCTGACAAATCGTTTTGGCTGAGGGCAAAGTGAAGTTTCATAACTTTATATTTAGGCTATTTTAACCTTGTATCCTGCTGTGTGTTTGTCTGAATCGTTTACTTTATTTCTTGTCTTGTATAGCTTCTTATACATTTTAGGCTACTTTTACTGTTATAATGGCTATTACTGATCAATAAAACTGAAATTTAACAAAAATAGATTATTTATTAAAGGTTGTGTATTTTATTTTAAATATAGCCTTTTCATTACTATTTGATTTGCTGTATTTTGTTTGTTTGTTTATTTTATTGACTAAACTATTTACTATTACTTCTCACTTTATCTTATATATTTGCAATGCACTGTAGTTGTACTATATCATATGTATTACCATAAAGGATCCATCAGTTATCTTTGTTATTGCTAAAATTGGGTCAATCACAGAAAATGCTTTTTCCACAATAAGAAAACTTTTTTATTTTTTTTTTTTTTATTTTTGATCAGTATGGGAGTCTTCACAATTCTTATCCAAGAATAAAAAGCCAGATACATGACAACCATGAGCTTTGACAATTCCTAATAAAAAAAAATAAAACATTTTATAAGTTTAACTATTGAGATTTTAAATAACTAGAGATGGAACTTTTTGTACACCACACACAAACCACTGAAATCGGTTGATAAATGTACAACCATTTTTTGTTTTTATCCAGAAAAACTGCAGCTCAACTGTTTACTTGCATTTGATTAGAGTGCAGTCTTGCCCTCCGCAAAATGGCGAACGCGTTGACGTATCGCAGCAATGGTCCAAAGCGGCCAATAGGGCGTTTATGTATTTATTATGTCTATGGTTATGACTGAGTTTACTATGCTAGTATCCAGCATGCACTGCAGCATGAAGAATGCCACCATTGTTGTGTTTCATATGTCGATTGTTGATGTCTGTGAGTGTCTAAACTACATAGTAGTTAATAACGTCCTGCTCACAATATACTGACATAGTTTTTCAAAGTTTCTGATAATCACAATGCTTAAACAAATCAATAACAAAACACACTTCTGATCAGTGAATCAAACCACTTCACAATGACATTATTTCACATTAATGTTTTCTGAACACACTGTTAAAGCAGCCAGAGAAAACACTAGCAAAACAATCAAGGGTTGAGAGCCTAAATATAGGAAATGATCACCACAATGGTGACATCAAATGTTTGTTCCTCTTTCTTTCAGTGTTTCATCACTAATACTCAATCATCACTCAATAATAAGCAATCTGTAGTGTGGACACAAATGAACACTGAGTGGTATTCATGAAACAGGGGATTTTGCTGTGTAACATCCAAACTTCAGCCATTTTGAGACAGAAAGTTTGTGATCCTTAATATTTTGAAGGATATTCAAAGAATTTGTTCAAAGAATGTTTTCTGCCAACACGATGCGAACATTCATCAAATACTTATGATATTATGTGGTGATTTCATGAACATTGTTTTAAGTGTTTAATTCTAAAGGCCCTTAATTTGCGCCCTAAATTTTCGCACATTAAAAAATAAATACGACCTCACGAAAACTGCCTCCGAAAGTTTCGTCCATCATAAAAAAAATGTAGCGTTTTTCGCATCCGTAGCAAGCAGTTTGAATGGTGTTTTGACAATTCAGAGCCACCGAATCACGAATAAGAAAAAACACATACGAATAAATTTAAGAGGAAATTTAGTAACAAAAACGAATTGACAGGTAACAAAACTTTCCCACATTACAAGGATGTTCTTTAACAACCTTCATTTTAGGTTAGTTGTCATTCTAATTTTTAAAGGACGTTCCCAAGAATCTTCTAAAAATAATTTCTCCCAAAACTGTGAGGACATTTAAAAAACCCTCTACAATTTATTAGTAACATTTTTTTGCTAACCTTTTGAGAACATTATTGAAGACCACATAACATTGAACGACCACATAACATTGAACAAACACTCTATTAACGTTACAGGAAGAACGTTTGTTCATAACTTTGAGGGAACCTTGACAGGCTGTTAGTCAAAGTTATGAGAAAGTTCCCTGTTAGCTGGGTAATCAATCAGATCATCTTCAATTATCAATTAACATCAATCAATCAATTATCATAATGATATGTTATTTTATTCTCTCATGTTTTCCAGCTCCTCTACCTGTTCCTGTCATCTTCAGTTACTGTCCTCAAACTTCATCATCAGGATCGTCAGTGTCCAGATGTTCATTGCTGTGTTCAGTGTTGAACGTGAGTCATGTGACTCTCTCCTGGTACAAAGGAAACAGTTTATTGTCCAGCATGGGTGTGTCTGATCTCAGCATCAGTCTCTCTCTGCCTCTGGAGGTGGAATATCAGGATAAAAACACCTACAGATGTGTGCTGAACAGCTCATTCACTGAGCAGACTCAACATCTGGACATCACTCAGCTCTGTCACACGCGTTCAGGTACGGCAGCGCTGATATGACTGATATTAGCATTCGTTCACTGAGCTGATCTCAGATTCATGCTCTTACTCCTCAGACTCTGTCCACGGTTGTGATGCTGCTGAAGCCGTGATCCGATTGGTCGTCACTGTGCTGGTGGGCGTGGCTGCTGTGGTTGCTATTGTCGTGCTGGTTTATGACATCAGATCCAGAAAAGCTGAACAGGATCCAGCTCAAATTCCCACATCATGAACATAGATGATATAAATGCTCATCACATTTTATTATTTTTATTTTGTTATTGATGAATATTCATTGATTATTGATGGCTTTATATATTCATCTGCTGGTATTGATGTTACTTTATCAGCAGCTCATTTCCATCCTGGAAGATGATTTGAGAACAAAAACTTCACCCTTCCCTTGCAGGTCAAAATTACCCGAAGCCCTAAAATTATATGGTGTTTTTGTCCAGTAAGCTTATATAATTTAATTTTGATCTTATTTTTTTTCTACTTTTTAATGCTATGTTTTTGGATATTTGTGTTATTTTTTATTTTATTTACCTCTAAATTCCTTGATTTGATCAATACTTTTAATTATACCCATTATTAGAAATAAATAGCATGCATAATCTTTTAAAGCATTTCAGTAAACCTCACATTGTGTCTTTGCCGACTTCTTGTGGTCATGTTACAAAAGAAATGTAACATGATATTTCATGACTCTTGCCACTAGCTGGCCTTATAGCTCTATATGCAGCAAATGATCTGGTTCCTATAGTCCAATTTGAAGTCAGTTTGGTTCTTTATCCATTCAGGTACATATTAAGACAATACAAATAATTTTTTTTAAGAAGAAGAATTTAAGCAATTTTAGTTTTAATTTGTTGAAGTGCCAGATTTATGTAATTCAAGTCAGTATGGTGGACAGCAATAATGAATAACAATTCCATAATTAGCTCCTCATAATTAGACAATAAAATTACTTACACTGATTGTAAAAGTAACACGTGATATTTGACATTGAATGAAAATTATTAATAAAGAAATAATAAATAAAAATGCAAAAAAAAAATACCTAAAAATAAAATTAGATACCTTGTCTAAGTTGTTGACTCCTCATTTTGCAATGTTGTAGTCCATGATTATCGTGGGCTTCTCATCGGGTCGGTCACTCACTTCAGCTTCTGAGTGACACGTGCTCATTACAAGGACGTTTTTTCCGGGCAGTACAAGACGAGAGTAAGCTGTATGAGAGTATCCATGAAAACAAAGAGAGGAGAACCGACAGACTGTCCCTACCATTGTCATCTTTCTTTGTAGAAGCTCATTACCAAGAGCATACAAAGTGAAAGAATTGTCACACGTGACCCTGGAGACCTACATTCCTTGATTTCTTTGTCAGCCCTTGCAGCTTTTCTGGTAAAAACCTGCATCCTCTAGTAAAGCATAAATGGATTTCAAATCATATGCTGCCGATTAGGGGTGTCGCAATATACCGGTATTGACGATAATCGTGATATTCAAAGCATGAAATATCAACATCGTGTTAATTTAGAGTGTGACAATATACCGGTATTGGCGATAACCGCAATGTTTAAAATGAATAGGACTTTTATGATAACATGACACGTAAATACTCCAGCGGCAGTATCTGGTTGACCTCTCAGGTGGCTGTATTGCACACGCTGAATATATCAAATAAGAAGACGATTGCGGTGCGCGCCCGCGCAGCCTCCCTGAGAAGAATGACGTCTGAGCGAGAGCGCGAAACACTCACACAACCGAAAAAATTAAGCTCGCCAGTATGGGAGTTCTTCGGCTTCAAAGAAAACAGCACCTTGAAGGGGGTCGCACACCGGACGGAAGCGCATCGCCACGTCTTTAAAATTTGAACACATTATTTTCTATGAGTTTACACACACCGACGGCAAAATTCAGCGTCTGTCCGCGGTGCCCAGCAATGGCTCTGATTTTCAGGTGAGATTCTCAATTCATTCAATTAACGGATGCGCTCTGACTGAGGTAAAGTGTTCAGACTGCAGACTTGGCAACAATTGTATTTAATTGTACAGTACAATCATAATATAGTACAGACATTATCTTAATTTCATAAGGTCGTTAAACAAAACAATATTGCTGGCCATTAAAATGCGCGTCCGGTGTCCTACACGCGATGTGGCGCAAGCTATACGCTTCTCGTCCGGTGTGCGACCCCCTTAAACCCAATCTGCAGAATGTGTAGCCACCAACCTTTTTACCCATCTCCATGTCCATCACCCTGCCGATTACGCTATTATACAGAGAGTAAATTGCGATTATTTTAGTCATGGAATGGGAAATGTGACATTAACCTGTTAACAGCGGGTTTCTGTTTTCATATATTTAAATAAAGGGTGATTATTAAGTACCCAGTTTTCTTTACTCGTCTTATTTTTGCATTTGTATTTGCACTTTATTTTTTTGTTCAAATCTGCATGACTTGGAACCTGTGCAACAATAGGTTTAAGAGCTTTTCAGTTCTTCAGGAAACAATCGAACAGTGTTTCGCTCCAGTTTGAAACCAGATTCACATGCTTGTCTTACTTCACAAAAATTTGCATTAAAATATTGAGGACGCAAGAAGTAAATATGCAAAAAATAAATAAATAAACAAAGTAAAAATTAATTTGACTGATTTGACATTTTTCCCCCAAGGTTTCTATAGATATCGCGATATATCGTGAATTATTTTGGCCACAATAACCGTGGTATGAAAAATCTAACATCGTGACAGCCCTACTGCCCATATTTTGAGACTGTACTTGCCTGGTTTACTAGACAAGTACTGCTTGAAGGGGGAGCGACCTCTGAAAAGCACCAGGCATTCGTCCTCTGTGACTTCAGGCCCTATAGGAGTGGCAGACGATCAAAAACCAGGTCAGAGATCGCAGATTCTACCCAACCCAGAAAGCCTCGGTATCCATCTAAAAATCTCTATGAACGGGAGCCTATTAAAACAGGATATGAAGTCATCATAAATCAACTTAACTTACAGTGTGCGAGTCTCCTCGCCTTCCATCGTCAGTTGCGCTCGTTCCTGTTGAGTGTGTTCAATCTGGCAACTCGCGTAAGCGTAGAGTCTGAGCAGGAGGGGGTGGGGGAAACAACTCTACAATATTTTGAATTACGACTGCAGTACCCATTTCACTATCCCTAGCTGTCAATCGTACATACTGCACCTTTAAGGGATTAATGTTATTTTTAGAGAATTATAGAATTTATGATTAGCATCAGCCAGCACTTTTAAATTTGCATCAGGCGCTCCTGGTCTCTTTTTTTCACGTTCCGCCAATAACAAGGGCACTTTCAACAGGATTCTCAGTGGGTGTGTCACTGAGAACCTCTTCAATTGTTTTGATCAGAACAGAAGAGCAGTGTTTTGTCCCGCGACTATACCGTCTCGGTCACCCAGTTGCCCTGCTGCACGGGCTCTACAGCCGGAACCAAGCAATGTACAGGTTTCCATAGGAGTATCTAAAGCCCTTTCACTCTTAAGGCCTCATTATGCTACTGCGTCAACTCCACGGCATAGCTACGCCCTCACTCCTACGGCGTCGTGGCCATTTATGGTTCTGCGTCAGGTTGCGTTGCATCGCGTTGAATCTGACCAATCACAGCCCTTGCGGTCTGCGTCGCCTCGACGCATAGTTAAAATTTTTTGGAGGTGCACGTCGAGCTACGGCGGAGGGGTCTGAGAGGGGTTCACGGCGACGCAGAGGGGTCTGCGGGGGTACGCCGTTGATTCGACGCAGAAGCATAAAACAGGCTATACTATTAGGGTTGGGCAAAAAAAATTATTTTCGATTTAGCGTTTTTTATACATTTGCAAACTTAAAATTGACGTGGCGACCAGGTGGAACAGCTGGACATATTTTTGGAACAGCAACCGGCAATCTCTGCTGCACTTCTTTCTCCTGAAGTCCGTTGAATCTTTGCTCTCTGAACAAGGCGGGTATAACTGTGACAGAGGACATTATGAAAGCTCTTCGACCGATGAAGAATGCAACTCTGGTGATGTCTGGGGAGACCTCCGCTACACTCTCTATTATTGCACCATTGCACGCACAGCTCCTTGATGAGATGCAACCGTCTGCCAGTGATTCGACTTTCATTGATGAACTCAAATCTGCTGTGCATGACAACATTTACAAACGCAGCTAGTACTATCCATAAAAGGTCAAATTTGTGTGAATTTTACAGCAGCTAGTACTATCCATAAAAGATCAAATTTGTGTGAATTTTACAACAGATTACATTATTTTTAATTGTAAGATTTTGTGTTGAAAAAAAAACATAAGAATACTCAAATTTTGGTTGTCCTGACCCTTAAATATACAGTGGTGTGAAAAAGTGTTTGCCCCTTGGTAAATATGAACAAAGATGGCTGTAAAAAATAAATCTGCATTGTTAATCCTTTTGATATTTTATTTTAAAAATTAGCAAAAATCTAACCTTTCATTGAAGTAAAAGAATTGAAAGTTGGGGGGAAAATCACATTATGAAATAAATGTTTTTCTCCAAAACACGTTGGGAACAATTATTTGCCCCCTTTTATTAAATACTTTTTGCAACTTCCTTTTTCCAAGATAACAGCTCTGAGTCTTCTCCTATAATGCCTGATGAGTTTGGAGAACACCTGACAAGAGATCAGAGACCATTCCTCCATACAGAATCTCTCCAGATCCTTCAGATTCCCAGATCCATGTTGATGCTTCTTCTCTTCAGTTCAGCCACTCATTTTCTATAGGGTTCAGGTCAGGGACTGGGCTGGCCATTGCAGATGCTTGGTTTTGTGCTCAGTGACACATTTTTGTTTTGATTTTGATGCTTGTTTTTGGATCACTGTCCTGTTGGAAGATCCAACCACGGCCCATTATAAGATTTCTAGCAGAGGCTGTCAGGTTTTGATTTTTTATCTATTGGTATTTGAACGAATCCATGATGCCATACATCTGAACAAGATGTCCAGGACCTCTGGCAGAAAATTAGGCCCACAACATTAAAGATACAGCAGAGTATTTCATTCTACACATGGGGTACTTTTTTATCCCTGTGTGCAACAAACCCATATTAAGTGTTTGCTGCCAAAAAGCTCTTTTTTTTGTTTCATCTGACCATAGAACGTTTGAAAAGTAACTGACACTACTGGAACTTCAAACGGGACGGGTTCTATGGTCAGATGAAACAAAAAAAATTGCAAAACGTGTTTTGGAGAAAAACATTTATTTCATAATGTGATTTTCCCCACAACTTTCAATTCTTTTACTTCAATGAAAGGTTAGATTTTTGCTAATTTTTTAAATAAAATATCAAAAGGATTAACAATGCAGATTTATTTTTTACAGCCATCTTTGTTCATATTTACCAAGGGGCAAACACTTTTTCACACCACTGTATTAACTAAAAAAAAAAGAAAGTAGGAACATTTTAATTGGATTAACTGAAAAAATAACTGTAGCCCTACTCAATTATTATAATTGTAAAAGTAAATAAAAAGTGACAAGTCACTCATACCTCTAGTAAAAGTTGAAACATTTCAATAAAAACTAGAACAATGGGAGTGGGTGGGGGTGGGGGTGGGGGTTCTAAAACTTGTGACCGGTAATGTATGTGTTTAAGGACCGCCTTGACAACTAGATGGTTCACTCAAGGGGTTATCTGTAAATTAAAAAAAATTGTCTAAACATAAATAAATAATTGTCAAATTAACACAATTAACCCTCAGAGACCTAAGGGTATTTTTACAATTAATTTTCCGTCTGGTGTTATTCACTAAAAAAGCTTGTAAAACATCAACCCTTTTGTGCACAGACAATTGACACACCTCTTTTTATTCAGGACAAATTGAACTTTCAGCATATTTGTGTTACATTGATGTCACCTGAATGTAAAATAAGTTATGGGACCATAAAGACAAATGAAAAAATAAAACGGAAATTGAATCACTCAAATATTTATTGAAATCACACACAAATAAATAAAAGCTAAGCAAATTTCCTCTGGAAAACACTTTGTTCATGTCTTTGGAGTCCTGGAGCACAGGAATAAACATTGTAACTTCTACAGAACAAACACTATTTACATTTTTCCAAAAAAAGTCCAGGCGTTTTTTGCCTCATTCACTGGTGCCAAGCCTCAAAGCAGTTCCTATCAGCAATCACACAGAGGGCCGCATCACAGGCTTTGCATTTCCAGGGGGTGGCCTGTTTGACCTGCCTTGTCTGCTTGCAGTTCACACATTGCCTTCTACCATAGGAGGCCTTCTTGCTGGTTTCAGTTTGGTCTGATGTTGGCACAGGTACATGGTCACTTTGTTGCTGGGTGGGGGGAACAGCAACTGTAACGCCACAGAGTTGGGCTGTCAGCTCCTCCAGAAAAGCCTTGTGGGTCATGGGCTGTTGCTGCTTCTCTGCACAAACTTCCTTGTGAAGTAAGTAACTGTTGGTCGCAGCAATGTCCAAAAAATGGAAAAACAATGTCCTGTACCATCTCATAGTTTTATGGTGAACTGAGTAGTATTGGATGAGTTGATCAGAAAGATCAACACCTCCCATATTCTTGTTGTATTCAGTGACAGGGGTTGGGCATGGAATGGATTTGGTGTTCCAGCCTCCATCCTGAGTTCTTACCCTTCTCTGAACTGTGTTGCCAGAGAAGGCCAGGTGAATTGTGGAGCAGACAGAGACTTCCCAATGTCCATCCACTTTACAAAAACCAGAGGGCCGTCACGGATCCACCTGATGGTGCCCCTAGGATCCTTTTTGGTCATGGCATTTGTGGTTGTGCGTGGGCATCCTCGTCGGTTGTCCCTGTAGGTGCCACATGCTCATGCTGTAGAGTTCATGCGGTAGAGATCCATGAATAGCTTTGGACTTGTGTAGAAGTTGTCTACATACACATTGTAGCCACTCCCTAGGGATGATTTGTTCATGAGGGACATAACCGAGTCGTATGCCAGTCCTACACCAGAAGCAAACACAGACTTCCCCGTGTATACAGCAAAGTCTAAAGTGTACCCAATGCTGCTGTCTGCCAGCACAAAAAGTTTGAAGCCCCACTTAGTTGGCTTCGCCTTCATATACTGGGTCATGCCAGTGTGAGCCTTTGTTGCCACCATCCTCTCGTTCACTGAAAGGTTCTGCCGTGGGTGATAAAATGCTCTGCATGCATGTTTGATGTCATCTAAAAGGGGCTTCAGACGAAACAGCCGGTCATAAGCTGGTGTTCCTCTCTTCCGGTCGTTGTGGACATCTTCATCAGGGTCGCTCATGTGGATGTTCCAGGAAATGACCTGATACCTGTCACGTGCCATCACTGGGTGGGGAAACTGTTGGCTGAAAATGGTATTTGTCCTCCAGTAGTCCCGGATATTTGTCAGTCTCACCAGTGCAAAAAAGAAAGTCAGTCCTAAATATTTGAAAAATTCTTCAACAGTGAAGTTTTTCCAGGAATATATTTTGCCACTGGCAATGTTTTTTGCAGCGTTTGTGTTTGTGTTATTACACAAAGTGGTTGCCGCACTGTCACTGACAAAAAGTTTGAAAAGGTCCAATGGTGTGTATATGGATGTGGGGCTAAGCTGATGTCCTGGCTTTCTTGTTGGGACAAACCTTTTGGGCACTGGAGGGATGTCTAGCTGACTCTCACTGTTCCATGATGGAGTTGGGGCTGCTGGCTGTGGTGATCTAGATCTCGACCTAGTGGATTCGAGACTCTGTCGACCCCTCAAGCTGCCGGATCTGGATGCTCTCCCTCGTGACCGTGACTGCAGCCGTCCATGACTTCCTGGCAGCTGCTGGGATGCTGCAGCAGAAGTGGAAGGCTGGGATGCTGCAGCAGAAGTGGAAGGGCCCTCCTCAGCGGAAGAATGGGAACTTTCATGTCTGGCTTGGGTGGGTGGGCTGGTGTCTTCATTATCACGACTGTAAAACAAATAAATAAAGCAAAATATTAGATCATACATATCAGATAAATGAGTGTTTTTGTATTTTATTTCTCACATAAGATAACAATGGCTGAGATTGCTACTGTACCCCCAACCCACCACAGCTATAAGGTGAGCAGTGTTGGAAAAAACTTCCCCCACTACAGCATCCTTTGTGTGTATCTCTAGGTAAACTCACTAAAAACCTCAGACAAAAAATGGCTGAGAGACAAAGTGTAATCCACAACTCTTACTACTCTGTAACAAACATAGAAAAACAAAATACTACTTTTACAGAACTTATTTTTACATATTTAGAAAACGCTACTGTGCTAGGTAATCTAGTTCCTCATCTGTCAAAAAGCTCTCTTCTCCTGAATATCCATCATCCTGCATGGCATCAAAAAAGGCCAGCGCTTGATTTACATCCATGTTTCTCTGACGATCCATTTTTCTCCGTGTTTCTCTGTGTATCCTTCAAAACAACTTTGCCGTGCGTCTCTCTCTCTCCTCAAAACTACTTCGCCCACTCTCCTCAAAACTATTACCTCAAAATTATTACCTCAAAACTATTACCTCAAAACTATTACCTCTCCTCAAAACTATTACCTCACCTCAAAACTATTAACTTTCTCTCTCCTCAAAACTATTTTGCCGCGCATCTCTCTCTCTCTCCTCAAAACTACTTTGAGGAGAGAGAGAGAGAGAGAGAGAGAGAGGGGACCGCGCGTCTCTCTCTCTCTCTCTCCTCAAAAATATTTTGCCGCGCATCTCTCTCTCTCTCTCTCTCCTCAAAACTACTTTGCCGTGCGTCTCTCTCTCTCCTCAAAACTATTTTGCCGCGAGTCTCTCTCTCTCTCCTCAAAACTACTTTGCCGTGCGTCTCTCTCTCCACAATATCAGAGCTTGGTTCATGCGTAATGACGCACACCAACGTGGAAGACGGATCAGCCTGTCATTGGTCAACAACCTCACGCAAAGCAGCATGTGATATCCAAAATGACAGCTAGCATCGAGCTAGCGGCAAAAATTATGGAGAATTGATAAATTATGGACATCAAGTGGATAAATCTTGGATGTAAGTGTTTGGATTTATTGCTGAAAAACTCAGAAAAGAGGCACAAGTTCCGGGCTGGATAGAAAACCTTCTGTAAAGGCTACAAAGACACCAAAGACACCACCGTGATGACTAGCTCGTTAGCTTTCTGCTGGAAAAAACGGTAAGAAAATCGATAAAACTTTCATCAAATTATATAAATATTTATCGGAGGTGCCGTGTGACGTCGTGGACGATGCCGTCGGGCTCTGAGGGTTAAACATAGCCATCTAATAAAGTGTGAATGGTGTCAATGTAGATGGTGTATATACCTTATGTAGCCCCGCCTCTTTTCTTCTCTTTTCTTTTATAAGGCTTCAGTATACTCAACATGCATATTCTCAACATGGCGCCAGCAGTGTGCACGGCGCAGTGTCTCTCTGTACTGTTTGGAACCCTGTTTGTTCTGTTTATTATTTTAAGTTATCAAAATGTCTCAGCTCTGTTAGTGTATGATCGCCAGACACTTCTCTGTATTCGTGATCAACATGTTATATTTCAAAAGAGAAATATTCATGGAGACCAGTCATCGGATATAACCCCCCCTCCACTCCCAGGCCTGCCGGCGCACCTGCAACGTACACCTGTTGCTCCGCGGAGGAAACGCCCCAGAAGACGGGGAAAGCGTGGTGGCGTGGTTGCTAGAGTGAGAGCATACCTACGGGCTACACGGAGAAATGGTCTGGGGTTTCAAAACAGCTGTTCCTTACTGGGTGTCCTTCTTCCCCCGGACTCCAGGAAGCGGTGGCTGCTCCCGATCCATCCCGGAGCTGTTATCACTGTGGACCAGCTGCGCGCACCGTTGGAGGAGCACGTTCCCCGGCATTCCCGAGTGTCTAAACGCGGCGTGGATCTAATGAATCTCCGGTCAGTGGCTCGAGCCAAATCTTCGCGCGCGGAGGATACTATTCTTCAGTTGGCACTGATCAATATTAGATCCTTGTCTAACAAGACTTTTATATTAAACGACTTCTTTGTATCCCGGGAGCTTGACTGCATGCTTCTTTCAGAGACGTGGGTTAAACCGGGTGAGTGTTTCCCCTTCTCAGAGCTTCTTCCACCGGCATGTTCTTTCTTTAGCTCCCCACGAACCACGGGAAAAGGAGGGGGCCTAGCGACAGTTTTTAAAACCATGCTAAACTGTAAGAAAACCCCTTGTGAACAATACAAGAGCTTTGAGCTACAACTCTTCGAACTAAACCTCAATCTAACAGTATTATGTGCGCTCATTTACCGCCCTCCCAAATTCAATAAGGATTTTTTAAAGGATTTTTCGGCGTTCGTGGCAGGCATGGCTCTTAAGTATGATCATTTTTTAATTGTTGGTGATTTTAATATTCATGTGTGCTGCACTTCTAAGCCCTTGGTCAAGGACTTTTTAAACATCTTAGATTCGTTTAGCCTCAGTCAGTCTGTGAACTGCCCGACTCATAACAAGGGACATATTTTAGACCTGGTCTTGTCCCATGGCCTAAATCTGTCCATAAAGGATATTTCTGATGCAGGTATTTCTGATCATATGCCTGTCTTGTTTTCTCTTTCTCTCCCGCGCCCTCTAAGTAAAGCGTGCGTCCCCATGCGTCAGCGGCGCGCTATAAGTCCATCTACGGCTTCCCTTTTTACTGCAGCGTTCGATAACTCTCCTTTCATGTCCATGGGTGCCTCTTGTTCAAATATGGACATTGATGAACTGGTTACTCTATTTGACTCAACGTGCACAGAAATTCTTGACTCAATAGCACCGTCTATGCTTAGGCGCTCTAATTTAAATGGAGAGCCATGGCACAATGACACTACTCGTGCTCTCAGAAGGGAATGTCGCCGTGCTGAGAGAAAATGGAAAAAAGACAAACTTCATGTATCTCTGGGGAGGTTAAGGGACTGTCTGTCTAACTACCAAGACGCTGTTAAGGCTGCAAAGACTCAGTATATGTCAAACCTTGTACAAAACAACTGTCACAAACCTCATGTTCTTTTTAATGTTTTAAATAGGATAATTAACCCCCCTGAGCATACTGGCATCATTCCCAGTGCCCTTCTTTGTGACAGATTTTGTAAATTCTTCATGGATAAAGTGGCCAGTATCCGAGCCAAAACCCTTTGTGTTGCGCCAGATCCCAGTATTTTACCTTTATGTTCAGTTGTTTTTGAAGATTTTATGCCAATATCTCTCTCTGAGTTGTCAAAGATGGTCCAAAGTTTAAGACCCTCGGTCTGTTCATCAGACAGCCTTCCAGCAAAACTGTTTAAGGATGTTATTGACACTGTTGGGCCTTGTATTTTAAATTTGATAAACTTGTCACTTTCAGCTGGGTGTGTTCCGGGTGCTTTTAAAAAGGCCATCGTGCAGCCCCTCCTGAAAAAGCATAATTTGGACTCCTCTGTTTTGTCCAACTACAGGCCAGTGTCTAAGCTTCCATTTTTGTGTAAAGTTTTAGAAAAAGTGGTATATGCCCAACTTCAATTGCATCTAAATTCCAACAACATCTTTGAAAAATTTCAGTCTGGTTTTAGATCCTGTCACAGTACAGAAACTGCTCTCTTAAAAGTGTTTAATGATCTTCTTTTAATTTCTGATTCTAGCAGCTCTGCGATGCTAGTGCTCTTAGATTTAACGGCAGCATTTGATACGGTCAACCATAATATTTTATTATCCAGACTAGAGTCCTGTGCAGGCATTAAAGGCACAGCTCTGAAGTGGTTTCAATCATATCTGACAGATAGGTCCTTTTCTGTAAACCTTGGTCCTTTTTATTCAGACAAAGCCCCAATTGACAGTGGGGTGCCTCAAGGCTTAATTTTAGGCCCAGTCTTGTTCTCTCTATATATGCTGCCCCTGGGATCAATCTTCCAAAAACACAATATTTCCTTTCATTGCTTCGCAGATGACATCCAAATATATCTACCTTTGAATATCAAAACAAACTCAGTTGAAGCTCTGAAAAAATGTTTACAAGAAGTTAAAGACTGGATGTCATTGAATTTTTTAAACCTAAATGACAAAAAAACTGAACTTGTAATTTTTGGGGAGCCCGATGTCTCTGGTTTTAACAGTACTCTTGAACAAATGTTGCCAAATTGCTGCCCGTCAGTAAAAAGTCTTGGTGTTTTTATTGACAGTTCTTTTAAACTCGATAAACAAATCAGCTCAGTGGTTAAAACAAGCTTCTTTCAGCTTAGACTTCTAGGGAAGGTCAAGCCCTACCTGCCCCACAACCAACTGGAAAAAGTTGTGCATGCCCTGATAACAAATCGCCTGGACTATTGTAACTCATTGTACTATGGCCTTGATCAGTCTTCAGTGCGCCGATTACAACTAGTCCAAAATGCGGCTGCACGCCTGATGACAGGGATAAGGCGCAGAGACCATATCACCCCGGTACTGTCATCTCTCCACTGGCTGCCTGTCATTTTTAGAATCCATTTTAAGATCTTATTGTTTGTTTTTAAATCTCTAAATGGATTGGCTCCATCATATTTATCCGACATGTTGACTCTGCACACGCCAGTCAGAGCACTTAGGTCCACTGACCAGTTGCTTTTAACCCTCTGGGGTCTGAAATCACGCCGGCGTGATTTGCTCGCTTTTTTTCTAATCAGTGCAAAAGAGACTCAAAATACTCTGTTGATTTTGATCTTACATTTAAGTGTTATACATCATTAGATCCTGTTAAGTGTCTATTTTTTTTGTGGATACTTGCAATAAAAACAAAGTGTTGTGCTTTTCGCCAAATAAAGAAAAACGAACATGATGCGAGTTCTGCGTTCTCTCTGTCTGTGAAGTCCATTCTGAAACACGTCCTAAGATTAACTGTAACTCCGCGAATACTTGTCACACAGGCACGAGAGATTTTTCTTTATGAAGCTTGAATTCTCTTCTTTTAAATGAAGTAATTTATATAAAAAACAAATACTCACAGTTTATGTAATCCGTTTGAAACCAAGGAGAGGTCCAGTTTTTTCTTTCTCCCCTCATTATTTTTAATGAGTTGAGGCCGCCACGCCCCCGGCGCTATTCACATGTAAATAGTTTAGGTGATCTATATGCATCGCACACGCCCCCGATCAATGCCATGAAAACACAAAGTTTCTTCATGAGATTCGCTGATAGTTCATCGCGTTTTGAGGATGGCACAGCGGGCACGCTACTCCGGTAAAGAGGCCGCCAGATGATTCTGTACAGCGAGGAAGAATTCACCTTTTTTCCTCAGAGGAAGATTATTGCAACTCAAGACGACGAACGGCTGCATTTTGAAGAGAGAATTGATCCCGCCGAGGATACAAGTTCGGAGTAAGTGTTATATTGTTTAGTGTTATATAATTCTTTTTCTGATCATATAGAACTCATGTTTTCAGACTATATTTTGCTTAGTATTGCCTTACAATATAACATTCGTGTACATGCTCAAGTGTAAACTTTCAATATGATAACGTTACTCTCTAAACATTTGTATATTAAATATATTTCACTCAGTTTTGATTAGCTTATGCGTAATGTAGCTTATTTGCGAATATCTGCTTAGGTGTAGCCTAAATATAATGTGATTTAGTGCAAATATATTTCAGCTTCCGGTAAAATACTGTCTAAATACTAGACATTATATTTTTATATATAAATGTTCTGTTTTGGTTAGCCTATGACACTGCTTATCCTGCTAAAATACTGCACAGATGATTGTGAATACAGGTGTAAATGTTTGAAATGCTCTAAATGCGCGCGGTCTATACGTTATGGCCCATCAGCAGATTCTCGCGGTGTATGGCCCATAAATAGATATTTCTCCGTCCTATGGCCCATCAAGAGATATACATTGTGCGTCCATACCCATTAATTGCCCACAGTTTACTTTGGATTATGTATGCTAACAGTTTTTGTTGTTGTTGTAGGATTGTGTCTGCATCACGCTCTCCTTCTCCAGCACCGCAGAGGGGCACGCAGGTGTCGTTCAGTTCTCAGTGCGATCGAGAATCATACAGAGTAAGTGCACAGACGTAATATTTACAGATGAAATGTAATTGTGTTTACATCGTCATAATATACAAGTACCCATTCTTGTGTGAAATTACAAAATCTTTTTGTCTTTTTTTTTATCCATGGCCATTAGTGATTGATAATGATAATAATACAGCTTCTTTGATTGTGTTATCAGCCAATATAAATGGATGGGTATATGTAGAATTTTATACAGGTATCCATCAAAAGTTTGCAAACTTTTTTAATGTTTTAGAAGTCTCTGATGCTCATCACGTCTGCGTATATTTGATTAAAAAACAAACAAACAAAAAACCCAGTAATATTGTGAAATAGTATTACAGTCTAAAATAGCCTAACTGTATATTTTAAAATGTTATTCATTTCTGTGATTCATCATTACTTCAGTCTTCAGTGTCACATGATCCTTCAGAAATCATTCTGATATGATGATTTATTTAAAAAAAATCAATGTTGAAAACAGTTGTGCTGCTTAATATTTTAAAAAATATAAAAAATAGTAATGTGTTCTAGGAATTACAATAAAACAGATTGAAAAACCAAACCTTTGCATCTCCTGTCATTCTTTGTTCAGGTTGCCTCACAGCACATTGATGGGGGCATTAGCCTTTGGGGGAGTGTCTTTTGTCTCCCCTGGTGGGAATCTCATTAATATTCATGGGCATTGACACTCCCACGCATACAGCAGTGCTGACACAAAAACTGACTTACAACATTTTAATTGTTATATTGTTGTTTGTGAAAGAGTGGTCAGAATGATTTTCACATCATTTTGTAGTAAAAATTCTAGCCTACAAGAATAGTAACTCAAACGTCTTGTGGACAACTGTTCAGTATGTGTTATATGGCCTTATTGCGGTGACAATTTTTTTCCCAAAACTTACTAACCACGCATAATATTTTTTTTTTATAAAATGCAAACATGTACATCTATTTTGCTCACATATTATTGTAGCAGAGTTTGTGCTGAATACAGCCAAATTACATGTTGGCCAATGGTATGTTGTAAGTAGCTGAAATAAGCACAAATGTCAGAGCATGTCAAAACACCTCAAAGGCCTTAAAAACACCTCAGACCCCAGAGGGTTAAACTGTCCAAGATCCAGATTGAAAACCAGAGGGGACAGAGCATTTTGTGTTGCAGGTCCTAAGCTCTGGAACGCTCTTCCTTTCAATATTAGAGCAGCTACTTCTATGGAGAGTTTTAAATCACTTTTAAAAACTCATCTTTTTGCACTTGCCTTTTAATACAAGCTGAGTTGTGTAATCTTTTTTCGTGTCACTTTTATTATGTTGTATGGTTATTCTATGTTGTTTTCTCTGTATCTGTACAGCACTTTGGGGCAGCAGTGCCTGTTTGTAAACGTGCTATATAAATAAACTTGACCTTGACCTTGACCTTTTCAGCGCTGCGCTCGTTGTCTTTTGACTTCCGGTCTGTATTTTCACAACGATCTTGCATAGAGGAATGAACAGCTCGTTTAAAAAAGTTCCCAGTCGACATTTGTTAAGACATCTGCTTTACAGTGCTTATGATAAACATTACAATGCTCATGATAACTTTCGTTAACTCTACAGTAAGTAAATCCACTTCACCAGCTAATTACTCCTGGACAGCGATGCCATAGAGACAGGGCTTAATTTGAGCCGGAACACGCCGGAACATGTTCCGGCACCTCTGACGTTGGATCCGGAACCCTTTTTACTGGATCCGGCACCTCCTGTCACTATGGAAAATTAGTCGCCTAAATGAAAAAAATTACTGTTTGTGTAGTGTTCAATGTTGTTATCTGTCTTGTTACTATTTATTCCCCATTGAAGTTCCACAAAAATGTTGTGTTTGCAGTTTCGATGCGAGGTGAACTTTCAGGGTAAAGTGGGTCGCGGGCGAGAAGCGCAGCGCCGGGCGAACACATTATTCTCTGAGTATACACAACAGTAGCGCCATTCGGCGTTGTTAATGTAACTTATACACTATTTGACTTCACCCTGTGGTGCAATATACATTTAGTTTTACATTCATTTACATAAATCAGTTGCTTGAAAGAAAATTGCTGATATTATCGAATTTTCATGAATGATGCTCAATTCATTTCATTCAGTTAACGGACGCTCTGAGGTAAAGTTCAGAGTCTGCAGACTGATTGTATTTAATTGTACAGTACAATCATAACATAATACAGACATTATTTTAATTTCATAATGTCCTTAAACATAAGATTATAAACTGAGAAAGTGCGCGTCCGGTGAGCGATACCTCGAGACTCGACTTGTCCTAGACGCGACGCTTCTCGTCCGGTGTGACAGAAGGGGGAGAGGGAGCGGAGGCACTTCAAGTGACAAATGCGCAAGTAGTGCTGGTTGAGATTGCTGTTAGCCTCGTTTCACTCAGGGGAAAAATGTCAAAAAGACAACAAAGTTTGCTTAACTATTTCCAAATACGCTGCTCAGATCCCAAACAAGCAAAAATTTCGCACCTATGTTCTGAAATTAAAATAAACATTGTCCTGATACACACACAGCTTTGTTAAGTTTTTTTTATTTTTTAGTCAGAGAAGCTACATAGCTTCTCTGACTAAAAAAACATTAACAACGCTGTGTGTGTGTGTATGTAGGCAGTGTAAAACATTTTTTCGTTCCGTTACCTCCAACCCCCGTTTTGAGTCGCCGGATCCACCCCCCCTCTGCGCTCCGGGACCTCCCACTTTACAAATTAAGCACTGCATAGAGATATACAGAGCGACCGCAGAAACTGAAGTTCAAAGACAATATTCTAAAGATGGCGGCGTCCACGTTTCTCTCGTGCATAAGGTCTATAGATGTATTGTACACTCACAGCCACTTCAATAGGTACACCAATCCAGTAACAATAGCTCTGCCATAAATTTTACTTAAACAAAGCTACATTTTTAGTTTTTGTTGATGTCAGAAAGGTGATTATTATACTTTATTTTTAAATAAAGGGGGGGGGGGTGCAAAAGAGCTGTAGTTCTTAAAATTCTTAAGTATTGCTGAAAGAAAAGCCTGGAACGGGCATGAGGTTTCCAACTGATTTGTTTGGATGTTCCAAACTGAAACAATTGCACTTTGTTTGTTTTGACAGAGTCTTGGTTCTACTGATGAATCAGAGTCAGACGGTGATGATGGAAGTGAGTATGTGCCTACGTCAACCTCCTCCGACAGTGAAGACGGCAGCTTGGATGAAGGTCCAGAATCTCCAAAAGATACGGAAATACAAGTGAACAAGATCAACACAAGCTTCCCTCAGAAAGTTGATGAACTCGAAGGTGGTGAACATTCCACAGATGAGGCAAATGACGAGAAGGAAAAGCGCATGTCTAAAATAACAGTGAAGAGGTGCCAGAAGGGAGAGAAAAGAAATGGGACAAATAGCATTACTGTATTTATTGCAAAAAGCCACTGAGTAAAATTGCACGTAATTTAGAGAGAAAGCACAAGCAAGAAGAAGATGTTGCTAGGGCAATATGCTCACCCAACAATTCAAAGAAACAACGTCTCTTATAAGATCAGCTTCGCTACAAAGGTGACTATAACCACAATGTAACATTCTTGAAGACAGGACAAGGGGAGTTAGTGACTTTTAGACAACCAAGAGAAGTACTTGCCCTGCAATTATTGTTATGGATTTTTCTGAAAACATAAGCTCTGAATGCATGAGGTTTCCTGCAAAAAACAAAATGGTCTCCCTCGGGAAGAATCCAGGAAAAGAAAGGAGAGTCCAAGCTGCAGCTTCCCGTCTCATTCCAATACAAGGAAATACAACCGAGAGATGTAGTAAAATCATTGCTGCATGATGAGGTGTCTCTTAAAGTAAAATCAGATGCACTTATTTGTGAGTATGGTTACAGATTGTTGGAGAAGCATGGGATGAGCATATCTTAGTTCCACCAATGTTTAAGTCGGCTGTTGATTCAGCTAAAAAGGCATTTGGCTACACTAAATCAAAATACGGATATGATCGACCATCTCTTGTTGTAAAACTAGGACACGCTCTAAAGACAGTTGGTGAAGTCATGATAGGTCATTATGTAAAAGAAGACGAGGAAGCTGCAAAGAGGGTCAGGAGCGTCCTGGGGTAAGTGAGCTCAGAATGGAACCACTATGTCTCATGTCGTGCAAGGACAAACCTGGAAGAAAACAGGTGGAACAAGAAGGAAAAGATCCCTCTCACTCAAGACGTAAGGCCATCGTAGAAAATGCAAGGGAGAAACTGACAGAAGGTCCTGATCCCAAAGCATACAGCATGCTAAGTGAAAACATCCTCTCACAAATGATACCGTTTAACCGGAGGTGCCAAGGCGAGGCAGCTAAAATGCTACTTGAAACATACGAGAACAAAAACACAGGCACTCAATGAGGATGTAATGCAGTGCCTCTCAAAATTGGAACGGGACCTAAGTAATGACTTAACAAGAATTGTGATAAAAGGGAAAAGAGGGCGCAAAGTACCGTAGTGGGCACGCATTTTGACCTCAAAGTACGCTGGAAAGATTGGTCACTCTGAACTACACAAAAACCTGGTGATACCTCTGTGCACGGGGAGTCCTCAAATCAAACAACAGCAAAAGAAGAAGAGTTCAACCAATCATTGTGCTGGGTTCATTCCCCAAATAGCAAGTGAGGATGATTGACCGATGCGTAATGCTACTTTAACCAATAGCCATATGTCCATTCTATCCACCCCCCTATTAACCCTTGTGAACTGTTCGATTTTTGTGTACACCCCTTCTGGAGCGGGTCAAATTGACCCTAATTGGATTCAATACAATTCCTCAAAAATCACACTATGAAAAACAACAAAGATTCAGGTACAAACTTTTAATATTAGGGATGTACCGAATCCAGATTTGTGGGGTTCGGCCGAATACCGAATCCACTGGTTAAGGTTCTGCCGAATCCGAAACCGAATACCGAATCCTACTCTCATCATCAGTCCATTAACACAGTAAACACATTAATGAAGAAAACAACGTGGATTTTTCAATTTATTTAATTTTAACTGTAAAAAAAGAAAAAAAAAAGAATAAGCAACATTATGCATTTTAACAGCGGCGATGTTGTGTATTGTATAGGGTCCTTGCCACCACGAGACAAATCGGCATTGCAAATTGAACATGTAGCTCGACTTGAATTGCCATCTTTTGACTGAAAGTACTGCCAAACAACACTTTTTCTGCTCACGAGTTACATTTTCACTTTCTCACAGCCTACTGCATTCGAACAGTCCACCTCTGTAACGAGTGGAAATAAGGTGTGGCACCTTTAAGAGCTGAGTGCGCCCTGTTGAACTGTCTGCAGTTTGTATTGTATGTGCCGTGCGCCTCGAACTAGAGCCTCGAACACCCGCCCATGTATGCGGGTTATTTCTGTTTGATGCTCATTTTTATCTTATTTTGTTAAGTAACGCTGTGGACGGTAGAACGTGTGACAGACAGTTACACAAGTTCGACTAGGGAATAAAGTGCGAGTTGTGAGATGCCAATCGCCTCCGTGAGTCTGACTGGCCTCTGCAATAACTTTAGCTGTGAGCTCAGCTGTCCCTATTTTTCTTCATGACACAACAGGGTTGTTCGACTTGAACCGGCGCTGCACACCGGCTGCACAGACCGCTCGGTTTATGACATCAAAGTACCGCGAGAGCGATTCAAAATCACGAGGAGCATCTCTATTCGCTCTCGCGGTACTGATGTCATCCACTGATCGGGCTGTGCAGCGCCGGTTCAAGTCGAACAAGCCTAACGTAAACACCTTCCCATAATCAACAGCAGCGTGACGTCGACGTAGCGTGCGTAGTGCAAGCCTAGGGTTCGGTTCGGTGGAAAAAAATTCTAAGGTTCGGCAGAAACCGAACCTCGTTAAAAAGTCCAATATTCGGCCGAATCCGAAGCCGAATCCTGGATTCGGTGCATCCCTATTTAATATAAACATTTGTAAAACATTACAAAATAATTATATATGAACATGTGATTTATGAAAATATTTAAAAAATTTTTTTTTAAAGAGCTTTGTTTTGACAAAATTTTTAAATAAACAGTATACTGACTTTTTTTGCATTTACATTTGTAAAAAAATTTTTTTTACATTTTATGCTTAGAACATTATAACTGAACAATTAAATGTAGCTGTATAATACAAATAAATGTTTACTTTTGTTTAGTTGCATCATCTTTTGTTTTGTAGACTCATTTCATAAAGTCAAGAAGTTACTTCTGGCATGATGAGCACACAGCAAGTGTGTGCTTCCTGCATATGAATTTCTTGCACTTCACACACATGGTGCTAGTTTTGCTGTCGCGCTTGGATGGGCACACCTCACATCTCTTTCGTTTTTTCCCATCATCTGTGTTCACTCGTTCATTTTCTGTGTGTCTAACTCTGGATCCACCTGCTTGCACTGACTCAACCAAAGCTGCAGCCGTTGGTGATCGAGGTGTCTCGAGGATAGTCTTCTCTACTGGTTGTAAATACAGCTCAAAAGATGAGTGTATGTCGTGGACTCTTGAGATGGAAAATCGCGTCGGACCTGGAATGTTCTTGATAACCATGGATGTTGGCAGTCTTCCTCGCTGTTGTGGTGGTGTAGATCTCCATTCTATTTTACCATCTTTTGACATCCATCGTTCAAAGCTTGATGGTTGTTGTGATTCATCATTTCTCTCTGATGAGGAGGTGGATGTAGAAGCCTCTTCCTCAGAGTAATCCATAGACCATTCACTTTCTGTATCCTCATCAACATTTTCTTCAATCTCTGAAGCATCCTCTAACTCTGAAACTTCATCTGTATCAGTAGTATCATAGTCCAAAACCTGTGAAATTACTTCTTTTGCTGTAAATCTTTGGGAGCTCATTTTTCCTGCTGTCTATCTCGAAGTCTTGTGCCACACTGAGCAAGCGTGGGAAAGCTCATTATTCACTCACAGGGGAGTGAGAAACTAAACATAACAAAAACAAACATCAAATAAATGTTGTTTATTTATTTTTTTGGCTCTGTGAAGCTGCCTTTGAAAATCCTACATAAAAGGTTTGGTTAAAATCTAGGTATTGCAGATATAATGAATATAGAAATGAGAGCTTTTTTTACTCTGTGTCTGACAGATTTTCATCTGTAATTTGCAATGAATTCTGAACACTGTGATTTAGCTTTTTCAAGTGTGTTTGGATAGGGTTAGAGCACTTTTAGATACACAGATTGCACTTTAGAACTGAAGTTGAAGTGCCCTGACATACATAAAATAAATGTTTTTATTTTGTGTCTGTACAGTTACTTTTGACTAGCTGCCTATGAGGGTCAAATTGACCCGTGAACATCACAAACGTAATAGTAATTTTGTTTGTATATATCAAAACACATCAGCATGTTGAAACTTTGCATGCATGTCCATGATGATAAATGAGAAAAAGTCACAAAATATCAAGAAAAAAAAACAAAGGTTAACCAGTATTTCCAACAAGTAGAAAATCGAAACGGGTCAAATTGACCCGCAACATAACACAAGGATTATTTTGCACTTTCTGCAATTTCAAACCTACACAGTTACACCAACAAAAATAAAATAAAATAAAATCTCTGGTCTTAGAGCTGTTTTACCATCTGACGATACAATAAAATAACGTAAAGTGTCATTTAAAAAACCATCACGTAATCTAAGACAAACATCTGTGCATTTTTGGTTTATTAACACGCGCATTAAAATCACACATTCCATTATCCTTATGCTACAACAAATTGGTGGTGCCCAACATTGTTACCACAACTACATCTGTTCACTTTCCATAGTGGCCATGGCTCCTGCAAGCTCTTGCTCTTCTGACTGCTCACTTTCAGCTGTTTGCACCACTTTTTCAATTCCAACAACAACTTCACCTTGGATTTGAACTTTCCATGCATCACCACTCAACAGATGCTCCTCCACATTTTGCCCTTCGATAAGCAAATGTGTGATGCCCTCAATCTCCAGGTAACGCCTGATGATTGAATTTGTCACATTCAGGTCCATCTCGCTACCGTCTTGGAAGAGCGCGACTCGTCCACTGGCTGTGTGCTGATTATATTCTGCTTTCTGAAGAAACTTACATAGTTGGCATCGATGGAACTTTAAAGCGGCATCGAAATCAATCTGCCACGCCTGGGATTTTGTGCACTTTTTGGATACTTCAATTTCAGCTTGAATGATGCTTCCAGTGTATGTGGTCGCCTGCTCTTCCTCGGCTTCAAATGGTGCAAAGGAACTTGCTCCAGCCACTTCCTTGATTTCCACAATCTCAGTATTTTGAGTTGTGGTCAGGTACACAGATCCCACATATTCCTGTGTGCTCAGATTGCGCATCTGATAGGAGTGACCACACAGCACCAGCCCTATCTGTCCTGCCCACAACTGCAGTTTGATGTGTCCAGAAGAATCTTGTACGTCTGAGTCTCCACATGCGATCCCATCATCTCCACAGCTACTTCAACATGGCACACTTTGACCTCTATTGTGCCCACCTAACAGAAAAACACATACACAGTTATATAAGAAAACATCATATAACATGAAAACAACACAACATTACAAATAAAAAACATTATTTCTAACCATATAATTGGGCTGAAAATCAATACCCTTGAACTGGGATCTATACTTTGGTTTTATTTTGATGCACACAATACTATAATATCGCAGCTACATGAAACAGCCTTTATTGTTATATAAAATACAGATTTATGTTTATTAATGTACCTGAAGCTTTTTTTTTTTTTTTTTAAAGAGTCCTGTATCTGGAATAAAAACCAATCACGGAACAACTGTGTCGTCATCAAAACTCATGCAACCACTCTGGAGAATCGGCACAAAATGACCCAGCCAACTGCTCTCTACTTGCTCTCACAGTACTTTGAAAGCATAACAAGACAGACAATATTTCAAAGTTTCATGCATTGCTTGATGTCAGCTGCCAATCACACTGTCCAACACCGTATAAACTCACACAAGCCTAGTGTGTGCACCTGTTAGAGTGTGTGTGTGTGTGTGCGCACGCACGTGTATTTGACGTTGTTCTAAATGCAGTTACAAGGCAATTACAAGATTGTATTTAATTCTGAACCATGAAATGTGCATTTATGTGCTTTTGCCAAACACTGTTGTTATCTGCTTTTGCTGAAAAATGAAAAACTTCTAATATAGATATAAAGCTTCCTTTCAATTTATTTTTTACTTTTGTAAATTCTGTATTTTTTAAAGTCATATTTACTTACCCAGAACAGCCCAAATACACTTTTATTAATAATACTAACAATACATAATAAAAAAATACATTTTATGAACATTTATAGAACCAGAGCTATGTATGAAAATAACCTCTTTTTATATATAAACAGTTTTAGAAACAAGGCTCTGAGATCTGCACACAAAAACAAATGGGTACAACCACCACTCAAAACCAAAATAAACAGTGTTCCAACCAATCACTGACAGGGGCGGGTTTTGCTCCGACTTCCCGTTCAGCCGTGCACAAGCGCAAAACCTCACAACACCAGCCCCCTGTCGGTGATTGGTGATTGAGGAAGTGGCATGTCTCTATATAAATAGTCTGGCAGCAGTCAGTCATCTACATCACTCACCGGTCAAATACGGCTTTGGCGGGACAAAAATACGCCTTCGTAAGGCTGACAGAAAACAGCGCAAGTTCCAGTCTTGCGCTTGATGTTTAAACTGACAGGACTTGTGCTCGTAATGTATGCTCTTGTGCAAAAACAAACATCCCCGCCCTCACATCTACACACACGTCAAAACACAGGAATGATTATCGGCCTGATCACATCGGCCCTATTTTGACATCGGAACGATACCGATGTGTAAAAAATTTACCATATCGGCCGATATTATATCGGCGGCCGATATATCGTGCACCACTAAATTTGTGTATGTTAAGTAAAGAGAGACTGTGTTAACAATTTTTGTGTAAACATGTATTATATGCCTCATATATATATATATATATATATATATATGTATGTAAATTGTGATAATCGTAATTACAATTTCAAGGGAATAATCGACAATTGTGATTTTTGTCATCGTGCAGCCCTATACTGTTATGTTATATATTAAGGCATATTAAATTGTACAATGTACAAAAGAACTGTCATACTGTACAGTTTTATACAATGTATAACAAAGGTCCTGCTGTTGTTTATCGCATTCTGTATCTGTTTGGTATATAAAAGGAACTCTTTTTAAAGCTGCAGTCTGTAACTTTTGTGTTCAGAATTTACAAAATTTATATCATGAGCACGTACACCATGAATGCATTTTCCATCTTTTTTTTTTTTGTCTTATCCTGAATAACTACGGTACACCTGAAATAATTGTTTATATGGGGACTACTTTAGACTGGCCGGGTCGCACAGCTGTGGAGTAGCCCAGTAACTGCGTAACTCGCCATAGAAAACAGACAAGGAGCTCTGGCTACAATGTTCTTTTGCAAGACACATTATTCTGTTAATAAACTCGTTTATTAACCACTAGAGAGCCAAAAATTATTGACTGCAGCTTTAAATATAGACATTTTTACATCAATTGAATGTAGATAGTTGTTTCACCCTGCTTTCTTTTTGCATGTTAACATGTGATCTGCACATTTCAGGCAACACAGAGTTGAAGAAACTTGAACGAGCCATGTTTATTCGACTTGACAAAATGGACCAAAAGCTGTCAGCGATTGAAACCCATTTAAGAAGTATTGGCCAGCCAACAATTGACATTTCCGAGTACCTGCTTAATCCTTGCCGTAGCACGCAGGAACTGAATGATTTGTGCTCTAAGATGAAAGACCGCGAATACAGGAAAAAAAACTAAGTACATTTAACAGCAGATTATAATTGTGGGGTTTTTATCACCTGAAATGTCCTTTTACATATATAATGTAATTTACTTTGAAATCATGCAAAACTTTTGCAAAGTGCACATAAATATGCACACGAACACAACATATTAGTTTGCATTGAAAACTTGACAGCCTAGACAGCCTATTCATCATTCTAAAGTCAACCAAACAAAAAATAGAAACATGCGCATCAATTAAAAACGTTATACAATACATTTTTGCGCATATGAAGGAATCCGTTTTACATGGATGTTGGGGCGCGAGTTAATTTAAAGCCCCATTTACATAGTACACAGCACAATGTAATAGTTTAGAAACTAGGCTAAATGTTGCAGAACAAAGTTAAAAACCATTGGATTCATGCTGAAGGAGAGAGGTTCCCGGTTTCAGTTTTGCTTTAAATAAATAGTTTTACATTTGCCTTTTATAATAAAGGTTTATAAAAGAATGCCACAATCTGCTTATTTTGTCTTGTTCTGTTCTGAATACCAATAAGAGAAATTAAAATGCATATTTTCAAACATTTATTTTTATGTTCTGGTATTTAGCATTATTTCTGACTATTATGTATTATAAATAATACAAATATGAAATAATTAAACTATACAATATGTAATTCAATAATAAAAGGCAACTTGTACACCATGGTGACCTTCTGTTTACTCTTCACAATGCAATTTTCACCTGGTGGGTCTTGTTTTCCAGGAAAATGTGGTAGTTTTCTTACTAGTCACAGGCTTAATTTTCAGCAATTGAAATGCTAGTGTCCACAGTTATACATGGATTAGGAATGGAAGTATCTATCTGTCCCAAAGTAATAATTGCTTCTTTTTTTTTATTACAGGTCCATCACCTTAGCCTTCTTGGAGGCAAAACCCCTGGAGACGCCATCCGGAGGGTATTGAGATCAATTGCGCTCAACTGTGTTTGGAGTCAGTACAGTATGAAGGGACGGAAGGGGAAACTTAAGTTTCCAGGACCTTAATATTTGCAGTGTGATCATTCGTAAGTATTACATTTGTAAGACTCACTGCATTTACACTTGGTAATAAAGGGGTGGTTCAGGATTTTGGACATCGGGCCTCATTTTAAGTGAGCCTGTGTGTTTATCAGTGGAGACAGTTTTCAAAAAATTTCATCCAGTCCTTCCAGTTGCATAGTTCGCCGGTGCTAGGCTAGCGCGAGTCAACGGTATCTGCTAGCCTGCCATTTAAAAACAGTTTTACCCACTCCACAGTACACCGATAGTCTGGTGTTATAATTTATTTGCTTTTGATGTAAATGTCTGTTGAGAGAATAATGTTAGACTACACAGTACACACTAAACACTACGACCAATCACAACAGTACACAGTCAAAGCCACATACGATTCCCTACCAGCGGGGCTAACTGGTAGATTAGACTCTTGCCTTATCCGAACGCCAAAATCATATTTCTTGCAAAGGAACGATTCGAGCGCCGTCTTCTGTTCCTCTTTTAGAGAAAAAGGCAAGTCTAAATCTTTCATTGTAGCGGCCAAAGCCGTTTCAAACAACTGGTGTTCATCCATAGCCATCTTGCAATGTTTACTAATGACTTTGACTGGCCCGGCTATATCAGATAACCCGATGTGATTGGTGCAGCTCAAATACAAGGGCATATTTAATGAGCATCATTACTCGACACCAGAGTAACTCGCTGAGCAAATTCAACTTGTGCTCTCGCAAGAACTCTGGATTTCCAGGGTACTGTTTTGGTACAACACAAAACCGTTTAATGCACAGGTAGTTCCAAGTCAGGTGAATCGCCGTTTTACGACTAACGAGTCATAACTTGACAAATCATTTTTAGTCTCCCAGTCAAATTTTGTGCTGCAAACTTCAATAACCGCTTTAAATGGTCAATGCTGGCAAATTACCCTGATAAATATGGGATAATTCACAGCTAGCTGTTCATTACACAATTTTAATGCACAACGCTAAGGCAAAGAACCACCCGATGCGAATCCGAGGTATTCAGTAGTAGCAGTATTCATATCAGCAAGGGTTATGTGGCGATACAGCTTCATAGTGATATTTTGAACACAGCCCTACAATGCAATGTGCACACATGCATTTCTGACTACTTTCATATGGTGTCAGTCATCTGATCGCAAAAATGGGACTAATGTTTGTTAAAGATGTCATGGCATGAATATATATATATTTTTTGAGGTTTGCATGAATAAACATTTTTACTGAAGTTTCTAAACCATGATGTTAACTTCCTTTTTAGAGGCTTGCCAAAAGATGCACCCGAAGGTGCCCGTCAAGGTACTAGAAGAGTATATTTCGGACACCTTGAAATATGCTCCTCATCGGGATTCAAGGGTTAGAAACATTCCTGCATGTTTTCTTTTCATTTACAGGTGTAATCCTTTACAATGTGTAATTGAACCTTTCCATTGTATAACATTTGTAAGCTATATTTGACATTTACATATAGTCATTTAGCAGCCACTTTTATCCAAAGCGACTTACAAATTGGGACTAAATTAAGCGAGTCATCGTGAAGAGGCAAAAAACAACGCAAGTGCTCAAAATACAAAGTGCAAGCATTGCTCAGATTAGCAAAAGCCAGACAATGGAGGGTTTAAGGGAAAAGGAAGTGTTTTAGTTTGTTTTTTTTATGAGGTTAAGTGCTCACGGAAGAAATTAGTTTTCAGTCTTTTGAATGTTGTCAGAGATAGTTGTCAAAATATTTTAATCTTGTGTGATTTAATATTTATAGTACATTAAAGCACAGCCTAAATAACTTAAAGGTTAACATTTATTAAGTAGCCTCACTGTTATTATGAAATGTTTATGAAATTATAAATCCCCATTAGTAACATTAGTCAATCTGTTCACTTTACAGATGGAGCATGAAGAGACTGAACCACAGCAAGAAGAGACTGGACCACAGTGCTAGTTTGGCACCAGAACAATCATTTGATTAATATTGTTGTAATCCTGTACATCAAAATATTATGACTAATATATATATTAGTAAGCTCTAATGTAGCGTTTAAAATTTAAACGAAGTGTTAAAGGGAGTCTTCCTTTAAGAGAAAATTTCAACTTTGTGATGTGCTTTAAATGTGCATTTATATAATAAAAAGTGGGCACTTGTAATTCACATGTTTGTGTTAAAATAAAGTTGAAAGAATGATGCAGAAACATTTTTCTTAATATTCTAACCTGAAAATAACATTACAGAAAGTGGACATTTTAATGTTCTTGGATAGTTCCAAATAAACGTTCTTTGAATGTTGTAATAAAATTTAGGGGGAAAGAACGTTCCATGAACCTTATGCTAACCTTAATGTAACATTCCAGCAACGTTATGCTAGCCTTAAGATAACGTTCCAACAACGTTATACTAACCTTAAGATAACATTCCAGCAATGTTATGCTAACCTTAAGATAACATTCCAGCAATGTTATGCTAACCTTAAGATAACGTTCCAGCAACGTTATGCAAACCTTAAGATAACGTACCAGCAATGTTATGCAAACCTTAAGATGATGTACCAGCAATGTTATGCTAACCTTAAGATAACGTTCCAGCAACGTTATGCAAACCTTAAGATAACGTACCAGCAATGTTATGCTAACCTTAAGATAACGTTCCAGCAACATTATGCTAACCTTAAGATAACCATACATGCCAACCCTCCCGATTTTTCCGGGAGACTCCCGAATTTCAAAGCCCCTCCCGAAAATCTCCCGGACCGACCTTTCTCCCGAATTTCTCCCGATTTCCACCCGGACAACAATATTGCTACACCCTCCGTCACTGGGCGCCATTTCAGACCGAACAATAATAAAAGTTACACCTCGAAGTCAAGCGCAGCGATGGCCCAGTCCCAAATCGCACACTTCATGAGCACTTTCGGTCTTGTGGACTTACAATGGCTGCCGCGTGCGCGTGTCCGTGAGACCGCAGTGTGTCTTATTTGTCATTTTTAGATCTCAGAAGGGTGCTCGCGAGCGCCCCCAAGTGGTCGATTTGCGCCCTTGTTGCGCACTTTTGCCGAGCCCGCACTTTAACCCCCCCCCCCCCCCTTTGAATATCTCCCGAATTCTGATGTCTCAAGGTTGGCAAGTATGAAGATAACGTACCAGCAACCTTAAGATAACGTTATGTTAACCTTAAGATAACGTACCAGCAACGTTATGCTAACCTTAAGATAATGTACCAGCAACGTTATGCTAACCTAAAGATAACGTTATGCTAACCTTAAGATAACGTTTCAACAACATTATGCTAACGTTCCTGCAACGTTATGCTAACCTTAAGATAATGTTCCAACAACATTATGCTAACGTTCCAGCAACGTTTTGCTAACCTTAAGATAACGTTCCTGCAACATTATGCTAACGTTCCTGCAACATTATGCTAACATTAAGATACCGTTCCAGCAACGTTATGCAAACTGGACATTTCAACGTTTTTAGAACGTTTCAAATCAACGTTCCCACAACCAAAATGGAACGTTAGGAAAACGTTCTCAGAACTTAAATTTGTTAGCTGGGGGCAACAAACACACATAAAAACATATCAAGTATATTTTAGTAAATGTCTTTTATGGGGAAATTCTTATCAGTTCATGTGTGTGTGTGTGTGTGTGTGTGTGTGTGTGTGGGTCCAAGCCATCTGGAATTCCTTTCTCTGCAGAGAGAAGATGGTGAGAAGGATCTTCCTTTGAAGCTTGCAAAGCCAGGGTTGTAAATGTTCGCGAGATGTTCTGGTACACATCGCAGAGTCGTACAATATGTCAATGGGCAATTTGAATCAGACTCTCTGGTGCCCTACTAATGAGTTATGGACAAAGAGTCAAAGATTAAAAGGTTTTGGGTTTTAGCAAGAATGTGCGTTTAGTTATTCAGATGAACGAGTCAATGATTTACCCAGATCCGCTACACAACTTAAATTTAAAATATCTCACATTGGGTGTCTGGTGTTTCTGCAGACCTCTTGTGGGGAAAAAAATAATATAGCATGATATTTCATGACTCTTGCCACTAGATGGCCTAATTACTCTATATGAAGCAAATTATGTTCTGCTGTGTCTTAGTGACAGGTTTCATTCAGATATATTTTTTGGGTAAGGTTTTAGCATTTTAAAGTTTTTACTTTTTTTTGCTTTTCCCTATATACTGAAACAAAATTTAAATGCTGTCATAATTTCACCATTTATGTTATAACCACTTTATATATGTGTGCAGGAAAAAAACAAAAACAAATATTGCCACAGTTGTATGACCCCCATTCATTTTAATGGGAATTCCCAGGTGTGTGTGTGTTCTGCATTGGGGATGTTCTATAGTCTCATGCCTTTATTTTGTGTGTGTGTTTGTTCTGGATTCTTTATCATTTTTTGACAAATAAAAAAAATCAAAGAAATATTGATTAATAACTTGATTATTGTAACAAGGTTAGTTAGTTCAGGGAAGGAGACAGGAACCCAGCGAACGTTCAACAACTAATTATATAATTAATATTATATAATATTCTCACAGCTCTCGGCCTCATCCTGTTTGCCACAATCATAAATCACTCAAGGATATACAGTATAGAAGCAGAAGTATATTCTGGAATACACCCTTTCACAGTAATTAAAGATTATTAAATGGAAATATGATCACCAAATAGGGGGCGATATGCAAATCCCCATTAAACAAGAGATTAAATCAACTGCGAATAAGATACATCATTAGATGTAACTAATTAAAACTCCCTGACTATGATAACTAGAGGTTTAGCTTTATTGAGTGTTGCTGATGTTGTTTTATTGAATACATTTTTACCATTATGGTGATTAGTGTCCCATTTGGTTGGGTGCTTGGACTTTATTAATATTAATTTTATTATCTTATCTGTGCCGATGTGTTACAAAAACATGTTGTTCCAAGGAAGAGGATAAATTAGATTACTTTTAACATTATTTTGTAACTTTTAACATGCTTAAATGGTTGGCATCTTAATTGTAATCTGTGAATGTAAGTCAGATTGTAGAGTTGAATCTATGGTTTTTGTGGTAACACAGTGACAATAAAGAGATGAGGAAATACTGATGAGGTGAGCAGATACTGCATCTGAAGGATGTCAAAACATATAGCGAAATTTTATTACACATGCAAATAATCATCATACAAAACTCAACAATGGTGGTACTCAAACATTTCTAAATTGAAATGTCGCAATGCTGGGCACCATTGTTGAGTTTGGCATTATGCTGGTACCCAGCATGCACTTCAGCATGAGTCTTTTGTTTTGCTGATTGTCTCCATTGCTGCGTTTGGTTTTATGTCTACGTGCGACAGTTCAAATGTTCCCTTGCAAAATCATTTTCAGAGAAAACATCTGCTTATCTTTCCACAACTCTATTGACCAACAACAGCATATCTGTCAACCTCATGATGACTTCTCTGAGATGCTCTACTAGGTGGTGGCACGCTTAACCCTTCAGAACCTAAACTACAATTGGTTGTTTTATAAAAATTAAAAAAAGGTTTGACTGTACAATTCTAACACAAAATGTTCTATCATCAAAGTGCAAGGTGTCATTTTTTCAGAAAACAAATGGCTTTCAATAAATTACAGCTATTGACAATTAATATGTGTGGTGAATTTGTAAATAGAATTTAAATAGACAAATAAAACCCGAAATAAATGTACACATTTTAATTTAGAAAAAAAAAACACTTCAAAGGTTGAACAATTAACTTTAATATACATATATAAAAATCATTTTGTGACACTGGGTTGCACAGTTTTCACTCAGGAGACGATCTTTAATTTACACACATATAGACATGCACACACCACATGCTAAGATGCATGAAATCGTCCCGCTCAGTCACTTTGGCACACCGGCGGAACCCTTTATAGAACCTCTAGGCACCCTTTCAATAGGGGCAGTTCTCTGAGAAACCTTAAAGGCTTATGGGGAACCCTTTATTAAGAAGGATCAGGAACTTCAATGATCAGGAATGGTGCTTCAAGGCACCATTTCCCAATTTTAATTATATTTCTTGTCCCCACCCTTTTGTTTACTAATAAATAACATGTATTTATTTACATGTATTATTATTTTATAAACACAATGAAAAACTGAAACCAAATACATGACTCAATTTATGACTCAAATGTCTTAAAACTTTCAAATACATTTCAGGTTCCTTAAAAACAGTAGCCTAAAATTCTAATTGACTACAATTCAATTTACAATGCAGTCAATGGCAACATTTTCACTCTGGGAATATTCACACAGGACATTTTAAGTAATTGATACGCCTCAACACAACTGTAGGTAGCTTGATGCTCTCCTTCTGAATGCCCGACAGACACTGCAGAAAAGTCAGTGTACTTTTAGTTGGTTTCCTGTACTTAATGTTGAACAGAAAGTAGGCACTCATAGTAAGGCCTACACCCATTGTCATGTCATCAGGTTCATCAGCAAGCAGTTCTTCGTCATCAAGAAAAACCGCAATGCTGTTTCACCAATGGGTCTCCTGTAATCACGATAGTTGGTGTGAGGTTCTGTGAAGGCTGCTGGTTGAAAAAAAGGGGGATAAGATAAAAAAATTTTACAAAACATTTACATTAATTTTCCACAAACATTTATTCAAAGTGTATTACAAATTAGTCACAGAGTTAAAAATATACATAATATACAATGTCGTTTTATTGTTGTAGTAATGCCTTTTATGGTTGTGGAGCAGTTAAATGCACAAAATCACTAGCAATAACTGGCATAATACTGGCAAAACTTTAAAGGGACACTCCACCCATTTGCATTTAGCTTTCCATTGTTAGAAACCCAGTCATACTATTGAATTGTCGTGCAACACTCTCTCAGTTTTCCCTGAGACGAGAGAAATCCGCTATTTACCTTTTTCACTTCCTCCCACAATGACGCAAAAATCTTAATTTTACGCCATTGTCGGAGGAAGTGTAAGAGGGGGGGATTTCTGTAAAGACTACAAGCACTAGTTCCCACCCTTTCAAACCCGCCCATAGGCTAGATGCTTTTACGAATGTTCCATGATTGTCAGACGTCACTGGTGTGCATTTCCGGTCTAACGTTAGGCTACGTTAGCTTCATCGACGACGCCGGTGTAAGGAACTCAGCTCTATGGAATATTTATGGAATATATGGAATAAACTTGTTATTATTAATTATGAATATTTGGGTCAGTTACTGGGATTAACTTGATGTGGCTGAATTAATATTACAATCAATTAATCAGTTAAATGATTAAAAGGTAAATGGACTGCATTTATATAGCGCTTTCATAGACCCAATGGCCACCAAAGCGCTTTACATTTTTGCCTCACATTCACCCATTCATTCATGCACTGACGGCGGTGTCAGCCATGTAAGGCGCCACCCAGCTCGTCGGGAGCCCTCTCTGCCGTGCGCGCTACGCGGTTTGTGCGCTACGCTGTCTGTCTCACATGCACGCTTGCTCGCTCTAGATTCCGGGAGATTTTAACTAATTTGCGGTATAAATAGTCGATCACGACTAGCTCAACAGGGAGATCTATAGATAAACTCATCTTTCAGGCATTTGACCGACCGGTTTAACACTTCAGCGTGAGAAATCTGGGGTGTGGCATGTGAAACCATTCAAATGCGTGTCTCACGGCCAATGCGTGAGAGTTGGCAGACCTGAAATTATCATTAGTGTTTTTGTATTATTAAGGCCTACTTTTATTATTAAATGTATAGGCTATAATAATTCATTTGCAAGGCAATCATTTTATAGCGCATCCCAGCATAATCGACATAGTGCGAAGATTAGAAGCTTACTCCTTCCTCATTAAAAAATGTCTAAAAACATTTAGGTCGATTACATTGAATTACAGGCCAGAATACTATTATTAACAGTCATGGGCAGCGCTAGGAGGGGCTAGCAGTGCTTCAGCACTCCCAAGAAAGACCAAAGCACCCCGAAAATAATTTCTGGAAGCAATTATATTCAGGCTGTATTCTATGGCAGCCCTGAACCACCAGGCTGCGTTTATTTTTTTTATTTTTTATATTAAAACGTTATTTCAACTCATCTTGTTATTTTGACATTATAAGTCGTTATTTTGACATAATAAGGGGACATTCTAATCTGCATTAAGCCACATTATGCGTTTTATAATGGTTTTCTATGGGAGAAAAATGCTGAACGTTTAATTAAACGCGTTGCGTTCATTTTCTGGGCTCATCTGATTTTTTTGTAGTATAGCCTAGCCTACTTTATTATGATTTTTAGTATCATAATGATTAATACATGCACACACAATTATCCGTGAACGGCTCGTTCTTCGTACGTTGCTTAAAACATCCGAGATCAAATGAGACATCCAAGATAATATCATCGTGCTAATCATGATCCTGCTAATTGGGTTCTTCGAACACTCCTGTTGTTTATGATTAGTATCGCTGGATTGAGTTATCTGAGATAACTGCGCGTTCATGCGTTGGTTTAAAAGGGGATATGTATCGATAGTAGAAACAGTGATCAGCAACGCTGCTATTGGCTGTTCAGCATGGCCAAAGAATGCGCCCAGTTTTTCTCCCAAGCAGAACAAGAGCTTTTAATGGAAGGTTATGCCGAATTTGAGTCTTTTGTGTGCAAAAGCCAGGAGAGAGGGCTGGCAAAAGTAGCAGACAAATTAAATGCGTTTGTGGTGGCCATGTTAGATGTTTTAATAATTTTTTTATTTTTTATTTTTTTTATTTGAATAATTTCATAATTACTTTGTTCATTGTCATGTCAGAGTGACCACACTATAGTAAACATGGTGAAAGTGAAGTAGGCCTACAAAAATATTCTACATAATGGTCATTTTTACTAGGCCTACTAGTCTCTTTTAAAAAGGCACTGTTAAAGAAATGACTGTCTGTTTATAAAAGCAACCAAGAAAAAGGCTGAGAAAAAAAAGAAGCTGTCCCTGGTAGAAGAGCTGCCAGGGACTTTGGGTTGAATGTGAATTGACCTGTTGTGAAGGGCATCCCTGGGTTCAGCTCTTCCAGACCCACATCCAGGGACCAGTAGCAGCAACACCTTCATTACTGGGAAATGAGATTTAAATTATTTTAGTACACTGTGAAATAATTTGTTGCTGCATTAAATTAAGGCCTATAATCCAAATTGGCTGGTATAGTCATTTCAACTGTTAAATCTTGAGTAATGATACATTGTTTTGACTTGTGAAAGTAAAAACTGATAAACTTATGTTAATGTAAAAATATTTTGCCATGAGTTATTGATCACATTGCACTGGAGAGTGAAGAAACCTTCTCAGATAACTGTCCTTTGGAGGAAGTAGACTACTTACAAGTGCATAAATAACTTTAATTGATTTATACTTGTGCCTATGCTATGCCTATTATTTCTGACAGGAGTCCACATATATACATGAAATATCAGTCACGTGACCTCTTACGTCATCTGCTCTTTTTCCACTTGACTGCCGCCATCTTGAGTACCTACTGAGTACTGTCCTTAGACATTCTCTGGTACTTTCTATGGTACTGACAAACCTATTATCTCAAGTCTTGTTAGAAAACAAACAAAAAAATAACTATTTTTTAAAACATTATTTGAATTCTTTAAAAAAAAAATATAGTAATGAATAGAATAGCTCCTGCAGCAGGTGCATTAGCACAACAGGCAGCATAATGCTACATGACACAATTTAATTGATTAATATTACAGTTTTACTTAAAACTCACTTTAAAACACCATCGAGCATTTTTATTATATTCCGGTCGTGGTTTAAAATGGTTTTGAAATGAATTATTTATGAAATATATATTAAATGAAATATTAAAAATATTGATATGGTTAAGGCGTAATATTAATAAATGTGCATTTTGCAATAAAGAAATGCTCCAAATAAAGGTTAATTATTATTTTAAGTGATATGTCAATAAATATGGATTTGAAGTATACAATGAAGTTAATGTATTTTAAATAGATTTTGGTATAGTTTTTCTTTACTAGGGTAGTAAGGAACGACAAGGATAAAATATTTGTTGCTGTGTTTTCATCCTTTAAAATGCATCCTCAATTATCTCATATCTATATTTCACATACAGTGCCTGTGAGCAGGAGGACACTGACATTTGTTCTTCTACTTGAAAGAATACAGAGGGGCAGAAGGAGAAGGAAACGGTGTTGGGTGCATCCTCTCAACCAGCGAAGGAGACAACAAGGTGATTTTTATCATCTTGTGGCTGAACTGAGGCTGGACAGCCAACGCCATCATCTGTACTTTAGGATGAGTGCAGAGCAGATGGATGAACTTCTGTCCATCATTGGCCCTGAACTGACCAGACAATCAACCAATTACAGAGTTGCCATAGAACCCAAGCAGAGACTGGCTGTTGGATTGAGGTAAGATCATAATGTCATAGACAACAAATTGCTGACCACAAGCTCAAGAAAGTTTTTTTATATATCAAATTCTCAGACAAGTTTTTTTTTTATTATTAATAAATATCAAATAAACAATCAACTTTTTTAAAACAGGAAAAGTAACAATAAGGTTTTTTTTTTTTTTTTTTTTTTTTTACGAACAACAAACTCAAGAAAAACAAGTAGCTATTTACAATTGAGCCAGTTTTTCCCTTTACTGGCTACATGTCTCTGTAGTAAGACCCCTCATTGCTCTCGTCTTCCCATTGTGTACCCTGTGGAGGGGAGGTAATAGTTTGAAATCCTGCTGGCCTGGAGATGTGAGTGGAGTGCCCTCTAACATCCTGAGTGGGGGGATGCCAACCAGCTGCATGTTGTGGGGGGCCAGTTTGGTGGTGTTGGGCTTTTTCTAGGTTGTGTAGGGTAGTCAAGATCTCTATTTTGGCTTATTGCCTCCTGTCCTTATCCAATCTGTGCAACATTGGCACAAGGCTTAGTGCAAAGTGGTATGCTTCATCTAGTTCAGCATATGGCATTTGTGGTTTTGGAATAGGCTCTTGAAGTAAGGACATCAGCCTCTCCCCAATGTCTGTGTTCTGTGGCTCCTTCTTTTTTCTTGTGTAGCACGTACCAATACTGGTTAGGATGCACGCTCCCTAGGGCTACGGGACCTAGAGGGCCTTTGCCTCTCCTCTGAGGTTGTTGGCGCAGCAAGTGATTGGGCCGGAGATGCAGATATGGACCTCTGTATGGCAATACCAGGGGTACTGGATCGTTCATCTGTACCCAATGATGATAGTGGGGAAGCAGATCTTACACTGTGTTCCACATAGACTGTTTGCAGGGTCAAGTTGCTTTTCGAACTGTATAAAAAGCAACAGCAAAAACACAATAATTAAGTTGATTTGAGAAAGCCAACCTACTTTATCTATCGATCTATCTAAAACTTTAAGCTTTTAAAACTTTTTAAAACTTTCTGGCTAGTCTTTTTCAAGCCAACTTAAAGTTTGTCTACTAACTTTACCCATCTAGTTAGTCATTGTAGGGACTGGGCTAAGAGTGAATCTGAATAAATAAAAATATCCGTGCTAAAGTCCCAAAACCTTCAGGCACCGAAAGACTGAATTTTACACACACACACACACACACAAGCCCTTCCCTCCCCCAACACACGAGGGAAGCTCCTGTTACGAGACTTTATAACCCATCGGAATGTCGCAGAATGTCTCTGAACAAAGAGACGGACATTTCTGTTGTGTAAAGACATAAAAACCATTAAATATATTTTGTTAAATGTATGTGTTTTTCCCCATGTCACAGTGAAATATCTTTGTTTGGCCACGGCATAAATAGACATTAGAAATACCTTCTTTATGCATTTTAAATACCTCTTTTTTCCTTTGACTTTCATTTGATGTGTTTGACACCTCTAAAATGCTAATGGAACGGGCTATCTGAATATGCACAGAGATATAAAGTAAAGTGTATTTTTAATAGGTTTTACCGCCAGTGAAGATTCAAACTGTTAAACTATACACCCTCTTTGAACACACCCCTGTACCACGAGGGGCATGTTCTCCCAAACAAAGGACAATAAACCGAGGGTTCCCGCGTGCAACATCCATTCCCCGATTGGCCCCGTGAACAGGAAGGGGATGGAATTCTACAAGGTGATAAATGTAGGAGCGCGGCTCCGCCCAAGTCTCTCTTGAACTTTCCAGCACGTCAGAAACATGTAATTCACGCGGAGGTCCCCTCAGGGGATCAGATCATATCCTGGATCTTTTCTTTACTTTCTAGCCTAAAATCTGTTTTCTGTATTCAACTTGTTTCACTTCCACGAAGTGAAATGAACTGAGCCGAACTATTTCCGTTGGTAATGTGACCTAAAAGACTTCCGACCGCTGTTCAAAGACTCGCGCCGCATCACGTGACTCCACGGAACCAAGGACTCAGCTCACGCACGCCGCTAAACCATGCGGGCCGCACGCGCACGGAGAACAAAAGATCTGCCGTCCAAAACGCGGCTAGACCATGCAGGCCGCTCAAGGAACGCAGCAACACATGAGAGAACCCTTCCACATTCAAGTAAATTTGGGTTACCCTGTTTTCAGAGCATTAAGAATGTGTTTTCGTGTTGTTTCAGGAAAGTTGACTGTCTAGGTGAACGTAACCCTATCCCTATCTCTCTCTTACTCGCTCTCACGCGTGTAATTTATCCATATCTCTATATCTCACATACTTTCTCGTTCATTGATGTCTTATTGTGTTGTTTATGTCTTTTTTGTTTGTAAATATATATATATTCCTGTACCGTAGTAAATATATAAGTAGACATGCCTTTATTAAATCCATTATATTCATTTTGATTGATGTTACTGTGTCTGCTCATACTCCAGGTCTCTGAAATGACTAGATCAAGCTACAGCTTTATAAATTAAAGATACTTTAAAGAGTATGTGTTTATAGGGCAGAAAACCCAGTTCTTCTGGCCAGAGAATTGCGTTTCCTGAAATCCTATGAAGTAAGATGATATGTGGGATTCCCCCAATATTAATCTGACAATTGAGCTAATTAAATTTTACCTGTCTGTAAAACGTGATCTATGCAATCAACTTGTAGTTGAAATGCAAGGATACACGTATGCATGCAGGTAAAAGGACAGATCCTCCCTTAGAGGGAGATTAAATTTAATGTAAGACTGATCTAATCCAAAATTGTATGAATAATGGTTAATTACCAATTATTAACTATGATATGCAAAATTCCCCACGGATTAGATCCGCCCCTTAGTCTTTACATCATTGCAATTTCTTTATGCCCATGCAAAAAAAAAAATCCACAGGAACGTTATAAATGTAAATTATACTTTCTTACCACCTTTTTAATAATAATTGATAAATTACACTGTTGCTTTAGTCAACAATATTTTATCACGGATAAATTTAATGTAAATTACATGTTTGAAATTTATACAGACCTTCTTCGCTGTAAGTGGGGCAAAAGGAAGGACATTATCTCTGAATATTTCCAGTCCTTTTGACTTCCACCTGCTGATCCACTAGACAGATTCTTATTTTTTCTGTTTTTCACAAAAGCATCTCTTAATGTTTTCCATCTCGCCCTGCACATGTCGACTGAAACAAAGAAGACACACAGATGAATACAATACTTTTCCTTTGTTACTTCCCTCACAGGTACTTGGCTTCTGGAGATTCAATGGTCAGCTTAGCATTCAGCTATCGCCTAGGGCACGCAACTGTCATGAACTCTGTCCATATGGTGTGTGCAGCCATTGAAAAGGAGATGATGGAGAGTTTCCTACCCAGGCCAACACAAGACACTTGGAAAGAGGTGGCCCAAGGATTCTGTGAAAAATGGAATTTCCCAAATTGTTTGGGAGCAATAGACGGCAAACATATAATAATACAAGCACCACCACTGTCTGGAAGTCAGTTCTTCAATTACAAGAAGACCTTCTCCATAGTGCTTTTGGCACTTGTGGATGCTGAATACAGGTTCCGATTCATTCAAGTGGGGGACTTCGGAAGAACCTGCGATGGTGGTGTGTACGCCAGTTCGGATTTGGGGAGGGGAATGGAGACCAACACATTGCATGTGCCACCCAGTACCTCTCTACCTGGTGCTGCCCACCTGGGTGATGTGCCATTCGTCATGGTTGGTGACGCAGCTTTCCAACTCAAACCATTCTTGATGAGACCATACCCCGGAGCAGACCTCAGTTACAAAAAGAGGATTTTCAACTACAGACTTTCAAGAGCAAGGATGGTGGTTGGAAATGCCTTTGGCATTCTGTCCTCCAGGTGGAGAATATTTCTTAACAGAATCAACCTGCAGCCAAAAAATGTTGACACACTTGTGATGGCTACATGCATCCTTCACAATTTCCTGCTTGTCCCCAGTGAAAACCAGAGTTTGCTGGATGAGGCAGAGCAGCTGGGGAGACACATGGCACCAGTAAGAAACATGGGAGGAAACAGGGCGTCAGCACAGGCCTGTAATGTGAGGGAGGTCTTCTGCACCTACTTTACCTCTCCTGAAGGCAGAACAGGATGGTGTGATCAAAAGGCATGACTTCAAAGCTTATTGAAGTATCATGCTAGGATTGTAAAAAGCTGATAAGTGATTATGATCCCAAAAGACAAGTATGCTGTATTGGTAAAAAAAATTAAAAAATAAAGTTTTTGTTTGAGAACTTTGGTGTGTTAAACTATCAATTCCATTGAAAAGAGGTAATGTCACTCCCAGCAAATTCACATTAGCATTTGAAAAGCTAGAGAGTGCAAGTCCAAGCACCTTCCCAACAGTACTGTATCTGAACAGAATTTACACAGGGCAGTAGGCTACGTATATAGGCTCCTGTAATACATTAGTGAAGTTCTTGTATAGTAACATACTTTTAAAACATATAGGTAAGTAACAAAATGTTAAAATCAGATTTGTTTTTACATTAAACTAGGCCTACCTGAAAAAACTCATAGCCTACATATTAACAAATGGTCTATGTACTTGTACTAATATCTCATAGGTCCTGTCCTGTGTAATGCAAAGTTACTTGACATTTTAACTGGTTTTCAAGATGCATAAATACTCAATGGTTATATAGGCTACTTTTCAAAATCATGTAGTAGGAAGATAATTAGGAGGTTATTGTATTCACCTTCCACTCCTACAACTTGTGCAATCAAACTCCATGCTTTGTCCTTTTTGGAATTGTCCTTGTAAAAAGGATTTGTGGTGTCATATAACACTGTGTGTTTTTCAACTTCCAGGATGAATCTCTCGTCGTCCATTTCTGGTCTCCTACCAAGGATATATTGCCAATATACGTGCAATACGTTTGGGAGTCTGCACAGGGTGTTTATTTTGAAAGTGACAGTTTTTTTTTAAACTTTTATTTCGTTTTTCCGGTGCGACTTGGACGCGCGTCCGTCAAAAATAGACTAGGCGCCTATATTTAGCGAAGCGGGGCGGAGAGCCGCTTCTGGGAAGCTTCTGAAACGCACCGCTTCGTGGCCGGTGTAAACACACGCATTGACTAGAATGGGCGCGATCAGCTCCGGTAGCCGTGTCGCAGCCGTAATGTGCCGCAGACGTGTGCAGTGTAAATAAGGCGTAAGGGTGGTGGCGTGGTGCAGCAATAAAGCTCCTAAAATCTGTCACAAAGAACCGGCAAAAGTAATGATTACGAATATGTAAAATATAGCAAGGAGATATTTTAATTATTTATTAATAAGCAAGTCTTTTCTTTGTCCGTGTCAGTTGCAAAGATGAAGTTGACGATGCTGACTCGCGGTCTACTCTTCGCAGTAGTGAACGCGCCAGAGAGAAATGCAATGACAGATTACATAAGCAGAGAGCAGTCTGTGTCTGTTTTCTTTTGTTTTGAATTATTCTGTTTAAGTAGACTTGTCTGAGGCGAGTAGGCTTCCTTATACACTGAGTTTCGGTTCATTTGTGAGACGAGCTCCAGTTCATGCGCCGGCGCCTCCGTTTCGTGATTATATCAGCTATATTTAATTCTTATTTATTACCTCCAGGCAATTGGTTGATGAAACATTGATTAAAATTAAGATACAATTAATACAAAACGAAATTCACTTTAAAGAAAGGTTTTTTGCTTTCTGTTTGATGTCTCTGTGAAAGTTTTAAAGCATCTTTTGGTGCCGCTTTCAGAGCGGTCATGTCTGTAACATTGTTTTTTTCCTCATATGCGAACTGAAATGAATATCAGTACATGGTTTGTGTGTGTAGGCTATTAGAGAGAAAGAGAAAATGACAGTATTTAATTGAGACTTGAGATTAAAGGGGGGGTGAAATGCTATTTCATGCATAGTAAGATTTTTACACTGTTAAAGAGTTGGATTCCCATGCTAAACATGGACAAAGTTTCAAAAATGAAGTTGTAAGTTTGATGGAGTAATTCTGTTCCAAAAATACTCCTTCCGGTTTGTCACAAGTTTCGGAAAGTTTTTTTCGAATACGGGCCTGTGTGACGTCAGAGTGGCCGGAATTTCCTTATACGGGTCTTAAGGGCACTTCTCCCGGAAGGGCGCGCGCGCATCTGTAGCCTAGTGCGTGCGAGAGTACGCCTATGCCCATCAGAGTGCTGGGCTCGGCTGCGCTGCAATAAAAAAAATGGCACCAAAAAAGTGTGTTTTTGGTTGCCAGGGCAAGACAACACTGCACACATTTCCAAAGAAACCCAGTGTTAAGGGACCTGTGGATGGATTTTGTTTTTCCAGAGCAGTAACGGAGTTGTGCAAGTGTTTTTGTTTGTTCCCTTAATTTCGACGGTAATAGTTTTATAAACAAGGCCCAGTTCAATGCCGGATTTGCAGATCGCCTAATACTAGTCTTCAATCTCAGCCTCGGGATCTGATTCTGGATCAAAAATTTATGGCTGAATCTGATTGTTAGCCATGGTTTATTTTCGGATGTCACAGCTTCCAGACGCTCTCAACGCAAAAGCTTTGCGCGCTCGTGTTGTGATTATTTAGCTCCGCCCACACGGCACGCCTCCACCTGCTCGGGTTTTTTAATTTATGCATAAGCAGCACTGACGTTAGCCAAAGGGGAAACGCCCCCAAAACAGACTGTTTGAATCAGAGGTGAGAAACAGGGTGGGAAAAGGTCATAAATCACTACATTTTTAAAGTTTTTTGTAAAAAAAACTATAGTAATACTATAATTGCACCTAAGGGAACATAATAAAACAAAACAAAAAACCATATCATGACCCCTTTAAGATCGCATAATTCAGTGGAAAATGAATAAAAATTGTATTATGTATGACGAAATATTTTACAAACATGTGATAATTAATCATTATATGTCCAAAACTGCGCACCATTGGACTAATAGCCCTGGCGGATGCTGTATATTGCATGTATTTGAACACAAATACACCGGAGAAGACAAGTGTCTTGCGGCAGACAAGTTTTAGAGGTGAGTGACGTCAGTGAGGAGACGTTGGTGACATCATCTGATATTCATGTATAGAAAGGCCTACAGAAGAGTCTGCACAAAGCAATGATACAGAGGTGGGCAGTGTATAGACAACTTTTCCTTTTTATTTGTTGCATGAGGTATGTGTGACACAAATTGAAAAGTGAAATTCGTTCCCTAGGAGTCTTCAACAGAAAACATAGTATTTTGAAAAAACAAAAATCAGGGGGAGAAATAGAACTTGACTACTTAAAGAAAAACATTGCACTAGAAATTTGAGAAAGAGTTGCTTCAAAATTAACTTCAGAGTAAAATATACTATTTCACACAGAGTACTATTGCTGACCTTGCATAATATCTCTTATTGCAGGCAAAATATTACTGGATAACTGGCTTTTCTCTACAAAGAACTATTGAAATAAAACTCAAGGAACTAAGCAAATTTGTCTTTTATTAAACATTTAGGCTTAATGAAACGTGTTTTTTTTTTCTTTTTTTTTTTCTGGTGTTGGCAATGTTGTGTAATATGGCACATGTAATGTCACAGGCCCTGTCAGGTGCAACCCTCAGGCTTTTCAGACACTGAAATCTTCCCTTTACTTGGCCAAAGTTCACTTCATTGTGTGCCCTTGTCCTGGCTAGAGCTGCATTGTAACTGGGGTTTGGGTCAGGGAATGGGGTCATAAAACACCTGTCTCCAAACAAGATCCTGTTGTAATCACCTGTATAATGGAACAATGCAGTTCTGTTAGGATCAGCATAAGTGTATGTAATACAGTGAGCTTGATATTTATAATTTTCCTTACCACGTACCACGTATAATGTGCATAAATGTGAATCTCTGAAAATTCTTGAGTCATGCACAGATCCTGGCCATTTCGCTTTCACATTGATTTGTGATATGGAACATAGTCACACACCATCTAAGAGATTTACTCAGTCAACTGCCTTTTTTAAAAATTTATATAATATTACTAATCTGGAATATTAAGAATTGTAATAGTAACTTGCCTGCACATTTACATTGTGAGCCCTCTTTCTGTTCACAAAATCCCCTTCATTGAGGCCTTGATGGGAACATGTGTGCAGTCTACTGTCTTTAGTCTATGGCACCAATCACGTTATTGAAGCCTGAGGGACATACTGTAAGCCATAATAGGCATGGTTCATGATAGCATTATCTTCATTAAAAATTATAATATACCCTACCTAAATTGGCAAAAAAAAAACAAAAAAAAAACAACCTACTTTACAATCTTTGGTAAAGCTTACAAATGCCACAAAAAAACCTAAAAACTGCTTGAGCGCCAGGTAAACTTTGCGAATGGCAATCAAGGTTCTCCGCATCTCAATAGTGTAAAGGAAAGAACCACTCGCAAGGAGCTACAGCAAGCGTTTTCTGTGGTGGAAATCCATTTGCTACTAAAACTTTGTCGTTGTGGAGAGCGCAGTGCATGGTTGCATAGCAACGACAGACGCCATGGGAAAATCGGACCGAATTTTACTATTAATAATAAAAGATAAGCTACGGTGCATTGTGAACGTCAGAAATTTATCTTTTTTGACTCATTCTTTTTATAAAAAGGATTTAAAGGCTGAAATATGTGAGGTTTATCCTTTTATAAAACCTTTTTTGTCAAAACTTTTTTTGAACATGTACATGTTAGTACATAACATAAAAGACACTCCTTTAAAATCTGGCCATCATCTTTAATGTTATTAACCTGGTGAATTGATTTCATTGTGTATTAGTAGGCCTACATTTTGAACAAGATTCTGTGTTTAACCGTGATCATTTTGGTCACTATATTCATGAAATGAAATTTTCATATAATTTCATCTCTAGTTATGATCAACTACTGTAATTATGTGTTTTTACAGTAGCCTATAATATGCCAAGTACAATTTTCTATTAAAAAAATAATCGCTGATTCTGTTCTTTTCTCTGACATTTAAGGGTGACATAGGCCTACAAAAGCTATTTTAGGTCTAAAACAGTTTGGATAGTTGTTAATAAGTCATAACTAAAAGTGTGCCATGCATAGAATTCGAGGCAGTAACCCTGAAAGTTAGATTAATACTATAATATAATACTATATACTATAATAGTTAAATAACTGGATTCTCTTAATTGTGTTATAATGGTTAAAGGCGCCCACACTGAGATATCATTTAATTTTCACATTAAATTAAATAAATAAAGTCTTCTTTTTGTGGAAAATGCTTTTTCTCTCTTTAACCCAATTCTAGCTTTTCTTGTGATCAGAATTGACCGCCATTGTGGAAATGAAACACATCAACAAACACAAATCACACCGGCAGGCTGCTTTCTGTTTTTTTATTGCACTATAATGATACAAATATTTACAGACAGGTACTCCAAAATATACAATATCAAAGATAACTGATGGATCCTTCATGGCAGTACATATGATATGGTACAACAGTGCAGTGTCCATCATTTGTCGGCTGACTGGAGATTTTTGTTCATTGTCAGACTGTTGAGGTTCAGCGGCTGGTAGTGAAGTAGAATAAAGCACATCAACCGCATTTATACAGGACACTCAGATCTGCAGTAACTGCTCAATCTTTTAATATCTTTTATGTTTTGGCCCAAATTATGGAAAGTATCAGTGATCAAATCATTATTAAACTAAACAAAAAAACGATTTAATCATGGTTACCTGAGTATACTGTTCACTGAGTATATTGTTTAATTTATGAATTGATTCAGTTTTCTGTACTCATGACACTACATGGTTAAAGAATCTGTAATGTTCAAAATGTGGCTTTAATAGTGTGTGAAACACTGAATAAATGCTGATTAATGAATGAATGCAGAGTGTTTTTGGACATAAAAACAAGCATTAGATGGTTTGTTTTTTTACAGCAGAGAATAAAAGCCTACATTTAATCTGTTCATCATATAAAGCGTTAAATCTGTCAGATCTTAATTTGTGTTTTGAAGATGATTAAAAGTAATTTTTGGCGAACTGTCTCTTTAAGAGCAGCGGGCAGCGCGAGTTCCATATGACGTCACAGGCCGAGTAGTTCGGTTCAGTGACAGTGCAGCGATTATCAGACTCAGAGTTCGTCTAGCAGTGTAGAAACGCAGTTGCAGTAGTAAAGCCCAGGATAGCAGTGGACACGATGTTTGCACCAGTGGATGAGGAGATGTGCAGTGAAGTGTTGGAGGAGAGAAACACAACAGAGGAGTGTGAAGCTCCCGCTCCCCCTAGAGTCGCGTGGGGGAACAACACCACAGGTTCATTCTCTCACACACACACACACACACACACACGTTGGTGCAACAGCATTATGAGGACTCTCCATAGGCTTAATGTTTTTTTTTACTGTACAAACCATATATTCTATCCCCCTACACTGCCCCTATCCCTAAACCTACCCATCACAGGAGACATGCTGCATTTTTATTTTTTTAATAAAACATTGTTTTTTATGTTTTTTAAGCCATTTGATTTATGAGGACTTTTGAAATGTCCTCATAAACCACCCATAAGTTGTAATACCAGTGTAATACACAAGTCACATAAAAACACATACTCACATCAATACACCACACACACACAATACACTTTTGACCACATTATATTTTAGACTATGCGTGCTGGAGTGTATCTGGATGTCCTGTAAAGAAAATGTTCATATTCCTATGAAATATGATATAATATTATGAAAATGTTGCCAATTATTACACTTTTTATTACATGTTGCCACAATTTACCAAACCAGATTCCTTATTCCTATTCATTTTTGCATGAATGGTTAGATGAAAGATAGTGTTTGTTTTTCTGTCTTGTAGAGTTTCCTCAGTGACGAGTCTGGGGGAATTGCTTCTGTTTTTGTCATTGATTTTGTGATTTTTAAAATTAGTTTGTTTGTTCTGTGTCCACATGTTGAAACTCATTGCAACAAAATTTCCCCATGGGGATAATAAAAGTCAACAACAAGGACAGATTAATAAGCAAATTAGATACAGTGTACAGATACATTGTATTGAATGTGAATTACATTTATGGCCATTTTACCCTCGTATTGCATAAAGTAAAAGGAAATTCCGATTTATCTTTCAACATAGTTGAGAATCATCTTTATACAAAGATTGGTTGAAAAAAATCCTGAAACCTAAACATTTATTGGTGAATGAAAATAAATAAATCCCAATGTCATTTCATGTAATTTTATTTTTAAACAACTGAGTTCTGCTGTGCACCACAGAGGACATATCTTAGCATATGAATAAAATATCCTTTTTCACAAATGGTTTCCCCCATTTGTTTCTTATGCTCTAATCAATGTAATGACATTAAAAAAAATACTAAATTCACAAAACAATATTTTTTCTCTGAGTCTCAGGAACATATAGACAGAAATAAACAGGAGACAATTATAATGTGACTTCCATGCGCAGCTTTAGCAACGTGTGTGTCATTTTCCTAGTGTTCTTCAATGCAAAACTAGTGAATCGTTCAGCTGTAATCTGTGCTAATAAAACACACGTTTCTAATCAACATTGTTGTTTGCAGAAAAGCACTCGAAGTGGAGGAGTGTGTGTGCCGGCGTCCGGAGAGTGTGTAAGGCTGGGAAACGTCTCTTCCACACCAGCGAGACCGAAGTGTGTGCTTTTGTGCCACCGCAGGAGCGTCCACACACACCGGCAGAGCCGCAGGAGCGTCCACACACACCGGCAGAGCCGCAGGAGCGTCCACACACACCGGCAGAGCCGCAGGAGCGTCCACACACACCGGCAGAGCGGCCGACCCGCAGGGCGACACTCAGTGAGTGTTCATGATTATCAGTCGGTTCATCTCCTCTTTAGCCTGATAGTGTAGTCTCTACTCCTGGCCTCAGGTGTGTTTGTGCTGGACTTCAGGCTCACGCTGTGTATTAACATGCTCTCGTGTGTTTTCCAGGATCCTTTGAATCTCTTTATGAGGTGGTGAAGAAACTGAAATCCAGAGGCGACCGCAGTGATTATATGGGATTTCGACACTCGGATAGCAAACGCGTATGTTACTCAAACTTTGTCCCTCTTGTTTCCTTCTGCCTTTAGTCTTTCAGTCCTGACATGAACATACAGTTTCAATCAGAAATGTAAAGATTGTAGATTATTACCATGCACACAAACAAAAATGGATCAGATTACTTACGTTTGCAACAATTTTCTTAATTCTTTAGGTGATCGTCAGTTTTTTTAAGAAGAGCCGACCGGAGAAGCTGGTGGATGTTGTAAGTTGACAACTTTATTCTTCATGAAATTCTCTTAATTCTAATTTGGTAATTGATAAACCTGTATGTAGACAGTATAAGATATAGTCGAAAGCCTAGAAACATCAGCTGTAAAGTACATTGCTTTCATCTTTAAGCCCAAAGTATGTAGTTTATTAATTTACGTATTTAAATGAATATAAACATGTGATAAATTAGCTAATGGCTTGAATGAATGACTACTCTCTAGTCAGGGCAGCCCGAGAGTTTACTTTGAAAGGCTTGCGAGATGGAAAACAAAGTTTCCCGGGCCTTTAGTCACGAGATTAGAGATTAGTTATGAATCCACTAACCTTCAGTCAATCTCTTTTCTTCAGCCGGGGTTTTCCACACCTCTGAGTCGAGACGCAGCTGCAATGTTGATGCTACTAAAGTCTCCAACTAGCACACACATCATCCAACTATATGACATGTTTGTGATGGAAGATCAAGACATCCTGGTTCTGGAGTATCCACAGAACGCCATGACCTTGTTTGAGTACGTCCAGCGAAACAGAGCTAACCTGAGCGAGTACGTGGTGAAGCACATCCTCCGGCAGCTCGTTGTTGCGCTGCAGCACTGCATGGATCACGGCGTTTATCACGACACGCACATGAAGAACGTCCTCATCTACGCCAACACCCTGCAGGTCAAGCTGATGGACTTCAGCGGCGCACTGCTCCTCGCAGAAGCACGTGAGTCGGCTTCTCCAACACCGCTCACTGTTGATGTGTCTGATGATGCTGTACTAAACACTGCACATGTATTCCTACAGGAGCGGATGAACCCGTTTTAAACGCAGCGGTCAGAAAGTACGCCGAGTGGGCCACCACTGACGACATACGCAAACTGCTGGATGCGCTGGTCCCAGGGATAAGCCACTGCTTTTGGCAAACATCACATCTGTCCAAAGGTGAGACCAACAACAAGAATTACATGGAAATAACAGAATATAAAAAACATACAGAGCTCAATAAAGTGGTTAGTGTTAATGATGAGCAAAGTGTAAAACACAGCGGATTGACAATGAATGTGTAGCAATGAATAAATGTTCATGGGCATCCAGAGGATATCTTAGTGACAGCAAGAAATGCTGTGTATTTCATGGTAACATGACCTTACATGAACTACATCTCTCAAAATCTGTTAATGAGTGTCTATAAGGAAGAGCGTGACTAATCAACTCTTCTGAAAACGTTTACAGAATGCCAGGATCTCCTTGAGAAACTTCATGACAGAGGGACACGGATCACCTTAGACGGCATTTTACAGCATGACTGGTTTAAAAACCCTTCAAAGAAAAGAAAGACGTTCCCCTTCAGCGTTTTCCAGCGTTCCTGATGGATTGTTGCAGATGTTCCTCCTGTGTTCTTGAGTGTCAAATGGTCCCGTGTGCTGTCTGTCAATCTGTCTATCATTCGTTCAGTCATTTCTTAATTTAATATTGAAAGTAGAAAAATGAGAAAACAGTTCCTTTTTCCATTTTTAGCAAAAAACGAAAAACAAGATTTCAGCGTGATTTTTCGTTCTGGGGTAGAAAAATGAATAAACAGCTGGAATATTCGATCTCCACACGTGGGCGGTAATGAAACGCCCCTTTCCTCTGCTTTGTCAGCCGAAGATCACACTGTTGCGTCATCAGTTCTTCCTCAGGTCCGCACTGCAGAATAAGAGTCCTCCGCTGCTGCAGCTGATGTGCCGATTCTTATAGGGATAGTTCACTTTGAAATTAATCTTTGGTATGTTTTAGCTTACCTCAAGGGCATCCAAGATGTGGGTGTCTTTGTTTCCGCAGTAGTTTCAATTTTGATATTTTTAGGTCAAACCGTTCTTGTCTGTCAGTCATATAATGCAGGTCTATGGTCACCACCTCAAAGAGCAGCACAGAGAAGTCCACATTAAACATGATTTACTGACTCGTAAATGTAAGTACACATTGAGACACGAAACGAGCGGTTTGTGTGAGAAACCGAACAGTATTTATATAGTTTTAACTTCTTGTAACCACAGCCGCGATGCGCCCACGCCCTCAGATCACTTGGACGTGGCTGTGGTTACAAGAGGTAAAAACTATATAAATACTGTACGTTTTCTCACACAAACCGCTCGTTTCGTGTCTCAATGTGTACTTGCATTTACGAGTCATTAAAGGTGGGGTATGTGATTCTCTTTTTTGACAATTTTTGCTAAATCACTTGAAATCCTATTCATAACCCACTTACAGCCACTGAGTTAGAAGCACTGAAATGAAAATTGAGCAATTTAATCATCTGTGGAACGGGCAGGACTCGAAAAACTCCAGCCAATCATTTCCAAGACCACCTAGAATCATTGGACAGTAAGTCTGTCAATCAAACGGTCGTACCGTACCTCCGTCCCCCTCGCGCGAATCAGGGCCAGCGTTGGAGGAAAGAAGGTAGGACAATTGAGTTGTGTATTTTCAAAATCTGCCGGCCGTTTTGCAAATCACATACCCCACCTTTAAATCATGTTTAATGTGGACTTCTCTGTGCTGCTCTTTGAGGTGGTGACCATAGACCTGCATTACATGACTGACAGACAACAACGGTTTGACCTAAAAATATCAAAATTGAAACTACTGCGGAAACAAAGACACCTACATCTTGGATGCCCTTGAGGTAAGCTAAAACATACCAAACATTTATTTCAAAGTGAACTATCCCTTTAATGCGTTTATTGCAACTACATTTCATCTTTTTCTCATCAAACAACCAGACTAATGGCTTGACACAACCCGTACAGGGGAATAGACTAGAACGGGCTTTCTTCTGTGTAGACCAGTGCCAGGGGGTCCGTGAAATAATTTGTATTGTTCCTATTTTCCGGACTGTAAAGTCACATTTTTTTTTTTATCATGAAGCACCATAGATATATACACTAGATGCGTCAATAGAGCCGCCATCTTGGAACAGGGGAGCCCCTCCACTTTAATGCATCAGCGTCAATGTAGACAAAGGTCTAACGGAAATAAAATCACCATAAATCGTCATGAATGCGACTTTCTAATTTTTTTGGTTCGTTCCAACGGTCAGACATGCATTTATCATTGATTCAAGAAAAAATGTTAAAAAAAAACATTTTTTTAAAAAACATTCTTCCTAGTTCAGATCTCATTCGTGTGAACATCATACACAGCACAAAAGTCCACCACCATCCATTAATTCGAAGTAAAGGCAGAGATTGCAGCGTTACCTAGCTACTTCCTATGACAAGACCCCTGTTCCAAGATGGCGGCGGTTTTGACGCATGCTTAGAACCCCAAGGTGACGTCTAGTGTATATGTCTATGATGAAGCACGATGTGATTTAGTCATAAGTGACTTATGAATGGTATATATAATGCATTTTACTTCAAATAATCTAATTATTGACTTTCAATAGTAGGCGCACCAAGAAGGCCATTCGCTGTAGGCTATTTGGTTCATTTTCGGTGTGCGCCAGCAAGATGTTCAAGGAGACGGAGACGCGCTAAAGCAGCGCATCATGTTGTTTTCTTTATTATTCAAAACGCATGACAATTTGTAGTCATTTTAAATGTACACACACAAAAAAAAAAAAAAAAAAAATATATATATATATATAAATGTTACTGTTTTGAATGACAGAGTATTAAACAACAGAGTATTAAGTTATTTCCCCTGCTGAGCAATAAATCCAAGTACAAGCGCGCATCCTGGAGATATAAATTATAATACATTTTAATTAAACACAAGGCCCATAAAACTCAGAAGAGTTGTTGTTAGATAGTCAGTCTGAATGACAGTTAAAGGAGCTGTATGTAAGAAATGTATTTAAATTAATCATACATTTTCCCTGATATGTCACTAGACATTAAGAAATCATGTTCATTTCAAATACTTATATCACTGACAACAGTAGTCCGGCCAGGATTTAGTCATTTAAAAAGTGAAGTTGCAGCCCTCAGCTGATGTTGATGTTGTCATGTTGTGTTTTGGTCTGATACTCCACCGATCCACCAATCGGTGTCGGCATCCGGCATCCGGGTTGCCAGCTCTGCTCTAGTTCCCACAGTTGCAGATACAAACGTTCCTGCTGGATCCTGCAGCATATCTGGCAACCTCGAGTCAGTAATTTGAAAGTGATTGCAGTACCAGTTTTGGCCACAATCTTACATACGGCTCCTTTAATATAGGCCTGTTAAATAGTCCAGTGGTTCCCAAACCTGTCCTGGCGACCCACCAACACTGCACATTTTCTTTGTCTCCCTAATCAAACACACCTGATTCAACTCATTAGCTCATTAACCCATGTGATAATGAGCTAATGAGTTGAATCAGGTGTGTTTGATTAGGGAGACAAAGAAAACATGCAGTGTTGGTGGGTCGCCAGGACAGGTTTGAGAACCACTGATATAGTCAATGTATTATTCTTTTCTTTTTGTATTGGTGTTAAAATATTTAATTTACAACTAATTATATTGATTTATATCTTAATTTTTGTTTATTATTATTATATATATATTTTTTTTTACTGGGCGAGGGTGACCATGCAGGCTAGCAGCCATAATTTACCCTGCATACCCAGCTGATGCAAACCGTAGGTGAATTTATATCTACACAGAAGAAAGCCCTTTTACAGTCTATTCCCCTGTACGGGTTGTGTCAAGCCATTAGTCTGGTTGTTTGATGAGAAAAAGATGAAATGTAGTTGCAATAAACGCGTTAAGAATCGGCACATCAGCTGCAGCAGCGGAGGACTCTTATTCTGCAGTGCGGACCTGAGGAAGAACTGATGACGCAACAGTGTGATCTTCGGCTGACAAATCAGAGGAAAGGGGCGTTTCATTCCCACCCACGTGTGGAGATCGAATATTCCAGCTGTTTATTAATTTTTCTACCCCAGAACGAAAAACTAAAAATCAAGCTGAAATCTTGTTTTTCGTTTTTCGGTCAAGATTTTGTCATTTTAAGGTGATTCTTAGCAAAAAAAACTTTGTTCTTTAGAAATTAAAAATTTTTTTTAAAAGAAACTATTTCTTGTTTGTTGATTATTGTGTGTTATTTGTGTACTGACTGCAGCATGGGTGATGGCCCAAGAAAAATTTCCCCTTGTGGGATAATAAAGTTTTACCTTACCTTACTTTAACTTCCAACTACACACACACAGTTTCGCTGATATCAAAAACACAAACCAATTTGAAGCGCACACCCACTGCCTCAACAGTGTGCTTTGCCCAACCTATAAAGGACAGACGATGCAAATTAATCCAAAATGTTTCGTAAATCAAGCAATCTCCAGAAGATATAGCTCTCGTTTAGCCAGAGCTTTGGATGAGGCAAAATATCTGAGACAAATTACAAAATGTGTTTCCGAAGCTTAAAGTTATTAATTCAAGCGTTCTTGTTACCATGATATACGAAAAAACGATTATTCTTAAAGTACCCTGGCTAACGTCAATGAGACGTGGTCTGGGACCCACATGTTCATTTTCTCGTATTTGAGGCGTGGTTTACGAATGCCCAGAGCCGTTTATTGGGTGCTATGAATGTCTATCAAATGCGCCTGTACGGCTCATAGCCAGTTCAATTATACCAGCTGACGTATGTAGAGCGACACAAATTAGACGAGGAAGAAGGCGATGGGTCAGAGGCTGTGTTTACACTTGGCATTAACATGCGACCTGTATCTGGATGTTGTCCACATACACATCGAAAAGACAAGTGTTCACGCGTTTCTGATGGGAATGTTATCTGATCAGCGTGTCCCGGTCCAGAGGGAGTGGAGGACGCATTGTGATCGGATTTCAGTGTAATGTAAACGCAATAATGGGAATACACTTTTTAGTTTTTGTTTTAAATGTTGAATGTTTTTATTGTTTCAGCATATTTATTAATCAACCATTTCTGTTAATAACCATTGCACACTAAACTTCACTCCGATGATCGATGATGTGACTTGTTTAACATGATCAACCCAGTTATTTTTGTATGATCAGCTCTGGAAATATTCCTTCATTCAAAAAACATAATTTGAACTAAGACTGGAGATTGCATAGGCAAGTAAAGTGAGTGAGTGAAAGCAATTGGGACATTGCTGAATTTGTATCATATAGGCTACTCTTAATCTGGTGTCGTGCTAGACCTAAACAAATGTAACCACACCGTGTCCTGATCTGCTTGATCGGATCATGGTGATCGCATTAATGTCAAGTGTAAACCCAGAGATTTATGGAGAGACAACCATAACGACTGGGGTCGCTAGCCTAAGCCCCATTGCCATTGTCACTAACAGGGCTAGTTGATATATGAGGCTTTTGCCAAAGCCTGTTGGTAGCAGGGAAAAAACATCCTTCTTGGTTATGAAATGGTTTAACGCCAAAAGTTGCTATTTTTTTCTAAATAAACTTGCGTTTTAAACTACTTAGACCAATATCTAAGGCTGCATCGAAAGGTAACTTCGCGTCCGCTGCCGTGTTGGATCCACAGATATAAACAAACTGCTTCGGTGTGTCGCATAGACTCGTCATCGCTGCTCCCTCCCCGTTCTGTGATTGGTTCCCTATCTCAGTCGAAAATCTGGTCCATGGTGTCCAGGCTGCCTAGCAGCATGAATAAAATCGCGCTGCGGCAAGACAGCATGGGGAAACCCAGGTTAGTATACACAGGTATCGCAAATAAATATCACACGGGAATCCAATAAATATACACTTCTTGTTTTCAATCCATATTAATACATGTTATTGTTTGCCATTCACGTCCAAAATAGTCTTTAAGGGGAGACCAATCATTTACAAAAGTATCCAGAGTTCCATCCGGTACATTATGCCGTCTTTCGTATGGAAAGAGTGACAAGAGTTTTTCACGCCAAAGAGTTAAAGTAGAGGAGTGTTCTTTAATCCAAACATGAAGTATGGAAAGGTGTTCTTTAATCCAAAAGGTGTTCTTAAAGGTGTTAAAAGGTGTTCTTTAATCCAAACATGAAGTATGGAAAGGTGAGCAGCATACAACATTATGGATATTATTTTTGTTTCCAACACACAATTGTTTACAGGATACACAATCTAGGATCCAGTGGCACTTTAATCCCAATAGATTTTTCAATTTCCTGAACAACCGAAGACCAGAATGATTCAATTAGAGGACAGGTCCATATTAAGTGTAAATAAGTACCTGTGTTCCTTTTACACTTCAAGCTAAATTTTGTACATGTGTCATATTTACAGGGTTCGTACGGGTGCTTGAAATCCTTGAAAATGCTTGAATTTTGTATAAAATGCTTGAAAGTGCTTGAAATTGTTACGGTTTCTTTCACAACAAATACCTATCTGACTGAATATTTCGTTTATTAAATGGTGAAATAAATCGTTTGCTGCGGCCCGAGCGTGCTTGTTCCCGGCGCGTCTGCGTGCCTGTTTGTTGGCCTGAGTCCACGTGCTATGTGTGTGTGAATACACTGCAGGCTCACACTCTCGCTCGTATCCAAGGTAAATCATCAACACTAACATCCCTTACATGTGTTTTATTTAACTTAATACATCATAATCAGCTAAAACGCATGCGCAGGTCACTTTACTAAGTGCACAACCGAGTCCGTGATTCTTTCACATTAACGCGAACCGCGGCCGAATCAGAGCACCTCCTCTAGGTAGTCTCGGATATCGGTACCTGAGGCAAAATTACTAAATATGCAGCGCGAATTATATATTTCTAACTCCAAACAATTGGCCACTGAACCAGCTGATAAAATCGTCATTTGATTCGATCCGTGAACTTGACACTCAAATGAACCGATCGCATTTTACTGATGCAAAAGACGCGCGCGCACACACTGAGAGGGAACGCGGTGTGTCAGTGTGTACGGCTGTGGTAAAATAATGACGCAGTTACAAGGTGTGTATAATTTAAAATACTTAGTCAACATTAACAGTAGCTGCTGTTCGGTTTTCATACTGAGCTCTCAGTAACGTGCGGTGAAGTCTTGTCATGGGTAGGCATATTCACAGGGGCGTAATTTGCCGCTGCAATCGGTGGCGCGGTTACAGTGTATCTCGCGGCTCACTCAGTCTTCACATGCACGCGCGCGCGCTCTTCAATCTGTTTCGGAGACTCTCTTTGTTCATTCGGGTAAAATCACAATTGCACACAAACGTGTCCCTGCTTAATAAAATACAACCACTGATGAACATATTCGGTTTTGATAAAAAAATAAAAAAAAAACTATTCAATTGCGGATTAGAACCCAGAACCTCTGACATGCTGGGCAAAAGTTCTACCACTGGACCATTAAAGGGCTCTCAACAAGTTGTCGGATCTATATATGTATTCACGTGATTCATTCATTTATACACACATACGCGCGCGCACACACACACCTGTCCCACCCACTTTTTAAAACAAAGTTAAGCCACTGTATATTCATTCAGGTAATTTAGCAACCCAAGCTAATATCAGGCATCATCACATCGCTGCCTGCATACAGAGCAAAGTCAGAATCGCGGATTAAGTGAGAGCGAGTGGATCACGTGATATGAAGCAGTCTCGGTCTCTGCCTCAATGTTGATCATTCAAGACAGCATGAGAACTGACTGCGCATGCGCAAATCTCCGTAAACTACGTTCTATGGACCAAAGAGGCACTGCGAACCTCTGCCTCAATGGCCATGGCCTTGAATTTCCCGCCGCCCCCCCAAAATCGATCACCAAAATATATTAATAATGACTTCTTGCAGGTTGGGATGTCTGTGTCCTCCTTTTTGATGTTATAGGAATGGCCACCCTAAGGTGACGGGTTGCCAGATATCACAAAAAGAGCAAAACAAGCCCCTTAAAAACACAGTATAATAAGCAGACATGGCAAAAAATGTACCGGGGAACACATTTAAACATAATAGTATTGCTATTTATTTAGTATTGCTATAAGGTAGTAACTAATTTATTATGAATAGTTCAATATAAAATATTTAGATATTATAAACTGATTGATGAGGTAAAGCAATAACATGAGATTGAAAAATTATTCAGCAACACTTTATTTAAAGTTTAATAGCACCTATGAGTTGTATTTAATGTCAGCCAGTTGGGGGAAGTTCTTCTAAAAGTTGATGAGTGCGTTTTGTTCACTATATTTAGCTATCAAAATAGTTTACCAAATAAATTATTTGCCAAATAAAATAAAGTCAAACAAGGAGAAGAACTTTTCATTTCTAAAGTATTTGGGTTTATTTAGTATACAAAGCCCTTTATGACGATTTTTCGAGAATAACTACATATATAAATAACTATGTAGTGAAATATATCGTTACCGTGAAATAAAATTAGTCATACCGTGAAACAGAATTTTGGTCATACCGCCCACCCCTACTGCATGTCATTTGGATCAAATCCTCCAACAACATTTTGAAAAATAAAACCTGTGTTTTGCTTCAATTTCTGATCCATCTGCTATTACGAAACACAATTTTGGCTGTTCATTGCATATTATCTCTTTTAATGTGGAAAAAACGCTAAATAATAATTTTTACTATGTATTGGTATGTAATTTACGGTGGTGTAAGCTGCTGGAAAAAGCTTTAAAATTGACCTTGAAAGTGCTTGAAAAGTGCTTGAATTTGACCTTGGCACAAAGGTGTACGAACCCTGTATTTACTTCAAATTAAAAGGAGTCACATGCAGCTTGTGTCACGGTGTTATGTGTTCTGTTATGTTCTGTGATCCTGTTTCCCCCTGTCTATTGTGATTTTGGTTTAGTCCTGTTAGTTTTTCCCGCTCCTCGTTTGTGTTCAGTTTCTTCACCTGTGTTTAGTTAATCATCCCATTAGTCCCCGTTCATTTAAGCCCTGTGTTTTCCCTCAGTGTTTGTTGGTTGTTGTCCTTGTATGGTTGTGTATTTCTTTAAGTCCTGGTGTTTGTTCCTGTTTATTCCTGTAAGTTGAACATTGTAAATAAATCTCCAAAATCTGCAGTTACCGTGTCCTCGTCTTCAGCATCCTGCACCCAACCTGACAGAACGACCAACCTTAAACTAAAACCGCCTTACTAACCCAAAAATAAATAAATAAAATAAATGGGCCGAAGAAGAAAGAGGTGAACCCCTTTAACATACCTATCCTCTTTCAAGGGGAGCGCTTACTGGAGGAGTATGCGGGGCTTTACATCAACCTTTTTGACGACATGTCGTTGGGGGAAGAAGAACTCGCACAGAGTTTCTGGGTTGTTTGAAGGACCCGCTAGCCCAGATAATTCTGATTAAAGACCTAAATATGTCCTTCTTGGAATTTGTGGAAGTGGAAGATCTCCCACTCCAGTCAGTTCCAAGTCCGGTATGCTCTGAGCCCAACACCTGCCCGCCAAAGCCTGAGCCCATCGTCTGCCCGCCAGAGCCTGAGCCCATCACCTGCCCGCCAGAGCCGGAACCCATCACCTGCCCGCCAGAGCCGGTGTCTGCTGTTCCAGAGCCGGAGCCAGTGTGTGCTGTTCCTGAGCCGGAGCCAGTGTCTGCTGTTCCTGAGCCAATGTTTGTTTCTGTGTTTGTGTCTGTCCTTGTGGCCGTTACTGTTCTAGTGGCTGCTGATCCAGCGCCCGCTGATCCTGAGCCGGTGTCTGTTCCCGTTCCTGAGCCGGTGTCTGTTCCCTTTCCTGAGCCGGTGTCAGTTCCTGTTCCTGAGCCGGTGTCTGTTCCCGTTCCTGAGCCGGTGTCTGTTCCCTTTCCTGAGCCGGTGTCAGTTCCTGTTCCTGAGCCGGTGTCTGTTCCCGTTCCTGAGCCTTAGCCGGTGTCTGTTCCCAATCCTGAGCCTTTCCTTCTCCCCAAGAAAATTTTGGGGGGGGTTATAGGACCCTCCGGATCAACCCTTCGCCTACTGAAGGTATCGCGCAGTTGCTTTCGAGCCCTGTCAGTTTGGCGAGACCCTCTTTTTCTTCGGAAAGGGGTCAGCATCAGTGCGGTATCTCCTCGCCAGATGATTACGACGGATGCCTCTCTCACCGGCTGGGGAGCGGTTTTCGAGGGCAGACCAGCGTGTGGGGTCTGGACCGGAGAGGCTCTCTCTTGGCACATAATCTGCCTGGAGTTAAGAGCCGTTTTTCTGGCTCTGCATCATTTCCTCCCTCTTCTGGAGGGTCACCATGTCATTGTCAGAACAGACAACATGGCAGTGGTGTCTCATGTGAACCGGCAGGGAGGTTCTCGGTCACGCACCCTAGACAGGCATGCGCGTCACCTTCTCCTGTGGTCTCAGAGCAGATTCCTATCTCTAAGAGCGGTTCATGTCCCAGGGGTTCTGAACCTCGCAGCAGATTTTCTGTCGAGACAGAAACTCAGATCGGGGGAATGGATGTTGAACCGCCAGACGATGGCCCTGATCTGGGAGGTTTTTAGAGAGGCGGAGGTGGACCTCTTTGCATTTCAAGAGTTGTCCCAATGCCCGCTTTGGTTCTCCCTGAGTCCCCCGGCCCCTTTGGGGATAGATGCATTCGCTCACCCTTGGCCAACGCAGAAACTCTATGCCTTCCCGCCCATCAAACTGATCCAGGCGGTCTTGGCCAGAGTGAGGGAGAGCGGAGTCCGCCTCCTCCTGGTAGCTCCGTTCTAGCCATGATATGGCATCCTCGCCCAGACATGTGGAAGCTGTATGTTTGGCCGATCAGAGGCCGTTAGCATTAAGCTCTGGTCTCCCAACTGACGTTCAGGAGACCATTGCGAGTGCTAGAGCCCCTTCTACAAGAAGGTTATATTCTTCCAAATGGAAGGTTTTTGAGACTTGGTGCTTAGCACATGATAGGAGCCCAATTAACTGCCCTGCTGGTTCAGTACTGGAGTTCCTGCAGGAGAAGTTTGCGGCTGGAGCAGAGTTTATGTCGCGGCTATTGCAGCGCATAGGGAATCGGATGAGATTCCCCTGGGCAAATTATGGTTAGTTTCTGCCTTTATGCGTGGGGTGAAGCGCCTGAAACCGGCTCGCTCCCCTAGAGTTCCCTCATGGGATCTTTCTGTTGTCCTAGAGGGTTTGACGAAAGCCCCCTTTGAGCCCTTGGAGTCAGCTCCGGAGAGTATTCTGACTCTCAAGGTTTCTCTCTTGTTAGCTTTGTCCTCATTAACCCCCTGGGGTCGGCGGTCTCGCCGGCGATACCAGCTCACTTTTTTTCTTATCAGTGCAAAAGAGACTCAAAATACTCTGTTGATTTTGATCTTACATTTAAGTGTTATACATCATTCAAAACTGTTAAATGTCTTCTTTTATTTGTGTACACACATAATAAAAACAAAATGTTGTGTTTTTCGTAAAATAAATAAAATAAACATGATGCGCGTTCTGTCGTCTCTCTCAATGTGAAGCTCATTCTGAAATGCGACAGAACATGATCTGTAATTTAGCTAATGTTTGTCACACAAACTTGAAACGTATGTCTTTACAACGCTTAGAGTCTCTATTTTTAAATGATGTAAATTATATCAAAAACAAATATTCTATGTTTAAGTAATCCGTATGAAAGCAGCGGCATATACAGTTTCTCAAACGGGCCTCATTAGCGCTAATGTGACCACGCCCACGCGAAACAGCTGTTCGCATACTAATGAGCCACGTGGAGGAACGCGATCAACTCTCTCAACACAAAGAATCAGATTCAGCACCTTCAGTACTACTCTGCTTTTCATGAGTGGGGATACTGTGTTTGTGCTGTGCCCTTGGATTTACCTCAGAAGAGTTAGAAGAACAAGATTTAATTATGAGATTTTAAGGTAAGACATGTTATTGTTATAGTAGCATGTTAGCAGCAGCAGCATGTTATTGTTGCATAAACTTTACATTGTAGCTACTAGTTAAACTGGTGCCAGACTAAAATGTACATTATAAAATGTGATTGGAGTTAAAAACATGAAGTCTAATGCTAAATGTATATACATGTAGCCTATGACACAATGACATCGCATTCAGTAAATGTTTGCACGTGCTGTTTTCTGTTTGAAAAGCTGAACAAATCAAACATTATAGGCTTCATGTTTTTACTCCAACATTTCATAACGTCGTAACGACTGGAAACGAAGTAACATGATAATCCATAGTTTTCTCTAGTGTAGTGTCACTGAACTTTTTAACGATTTATAGGCTGCCTTCTATAGGCTATTGTTATTATTACATGCAGCCCTACATATGCCTACAAGGCACAACACACTTGGGAGTTCATATATATAGTGTATGTATGTATTTAGTAAATTTCATAATTGTAACCAGAAAAATCTAAAATAGTTTCTCCTGATATCAGCATGTTCACATGTGTTTTTTCCTAAATGTTTTCTTTTACAGGGACCAGAAGACACTGATGAGTCCTGCTGACATTCACATGAGTGTAGATGAACATGGTAAAAAATCAAACACTTTAGAGATGACAGGTATGTAGCCTACTATGTTTTAGGAATGGCAGAAAGCTGTGGGACTGTCCAAGTCTCTGTCTTTAGATCAGTGTTTACTAATGTGCTTTTTTGTCATTTGTTGTGTATCTTTGGATAGGGTTGTGTTGTAAATAAATCCAAACCATTTAAAAGCCATTATTTTTTAAGTCTCTCCTCACTCTTTGTGCAAGGTTCCTGATAATGACAGCTGATAGCACCTTATAGGGCCATTAGGGGAGGGTCTTTGTCTTTCTCAGGTGTGAAACGCTAAATATTCATGGGTTGATGGTTCATGGTTCACGCCTCCTCGCATAAAGCTTTCTAACACAAAACACGTCTTAGAAATTTTACATCAATATATTGTCTTATCTAAATGAGTAGTCAGGATGATTTTCACATAGTTTTGAAGCAAATATTCTAGGCCACGTGATACAATTTTCAAAAGTCTTGTGAATAAATAATTAGCATGGGTTTTATTACCTTATTTCAGGGACAATGTTTTTTAGTTTTTTCACAAACCATGCATAAACGTCATTATCTCCAAACTAAAAATGTTTACATACATGCAGCTGACATATTACTGTAGCAGAGTTTGTCCTGAATACAGTGTAATCAGACTTTAGCCATGAAAATGTCACAAGTATCAGAAATAAGCACAAATGTCAGAGCATGTCAGAACACCTCCAGGACCCAGAAAACACCTCGGACCCCAGAGGGTCATTAAAGCGGGTGGGAGACTTACAAGCTCTTTCTGTTAGCGAGTCTTGCTTTGACAGTGTTTCCTCTAGGATTTTTTCCAACTGTGGTGGCAGGCCCATTCCCTAAGGGGGAGGGGGTGTGGCCCATGAGGCCATATTCCCATGGGCCACGCCCCCTTGCCCCAGGTATTAAAATCTCCCCTTAAAGGGATAGTTCACCCAAAAATGAAATTTCTGTCATAATTTACTCACCCTCAAGTTGTTTCAAACCTGTATGAGTTTCTTTCTTCTGTTGAACACAAAAGAAGATATTTTGAAGAATGTTGGTGAACAGACAGTTGCTGGACCCCATTGACTTCCATAGAGGATACTATGAAATCATCAAGCCTCGAAGATAAGCTTTTGTTGTTTCCCATACATTTGCCGGATCAGTATCATCATTATCGTTAATTTCTAGAAAATGCATTAAATTTACTTTAGTTTTGTTACAAAAATTAAGATCAGATAGTATTGATCTATTACACTGCCAAACATTTTTATTCTTATCTAAACGAGTACATGCAACCTCAATTTGAATTGGGGCATGATCCGACAAATGTATATTTCCAATGCTACTTTGTTTTATTAATTCCAGTATAATTTTAATAACCAGAAAAAAATCAATTCTTGTATATGTTTTATGAGGATAAAAGTATAGTCCTTATCTCGAGGGTGCATATGTCTCCACACGTCAACTAAATCAACCTCATCAACCGTTTGTTGCAGAGCTCGCTGTTTAGGAGTTTGTTTTACACTAGTGATGGTGGGCCTTTTATCTAAAATATTATTCATTACACCATTCCAATCTCCACCAACAATCATACAGGAACAGTGATACTTGAACAGTAAATCAGTCAATTTAGTAAAGAATGTAGGATCGAGGTCAGGGGCAGTATATACATTTAGGCATATACATTTTACATTTAACTTTCTCTCCATATAAAACCCCATGCACCAAAACATAGCAACCTCTTTCATCAATTTCAACGTGATTAATATTAATGGGCAATTTTTTCTGCACCAGTATTGCTACCCCTCTACTTTTACTATTAAATGAGGATGAATACACTTGTCCAACCTAATCTTTTCTAAGTTTTTTATGTTCATTTTCAGTCAAATGTGTCTCCTGCAACATTGCAACTGAAACATTCTCCCTTCTCAAGAATGTAATTATCCTATTCCGCTTGACTGGATTATTACACCCTTTGATATTAAATGAACAAAAATTTACTGGTAAAGCCATTACATCATAGGCATAAAATATCTAGTAGTTTCCCCAAAGTGCAAAGTATTATAACAATAATTATGGATCCCCTTTTGCTATTTATCTAAAAAAGAAAAAGAAAAAAAGAATATATATAAAGAAAAAAGAACCACAAAATATGGGCCAAAATACCAGACCACACAAGGCTGATATTAGCCACATTTGAACCGAAGTAGTCTTGTCTGCTTTAAAGAAGAAAGTCGCTCCTATACTTTCAATTCGTTCACAGTCAATGGGCACAGTATGAAGAAGAAAAAAATAGAAAATAGAGATCTACAGAAGGCTGCTAGGCCCATTTGAGCGACCGTTAAAGACGCAATACACGACGTCTTATGAAGTCATAGAGGAGGCGCTAGGTTTATCCAAGTCGTTGAGAAATTTGTGCGTCTGACGGAGTCTCGAAGCGCTTTCGTACTCCCTTAAAGTTGACAGAAATTATAGCGGGAAACATCATTGCTTACCTTATTCCAGCAGCGTATAATTTCCTTTTCACTGGAACAAACAGTTGACGCTTCTTCTGCACCGCAGCGCTAAAATCTTGATAGATGAATGCTCTGGTGTCTTTGAAGAGTAGTGTCCCCTTCTCACGGGCAAGCTTCATCATCGCCAAGTTCGGGAATTATCAGCACAAGGCAAAGGTGATGAAGCTTGTAGACACAGATGCGATGTGCTCTCTCGATGTGCAGGATGTTGTTGTGGTTTCAATCTTTTCGGGACAATGATTTCTCAGGGATCCATGATAACAGAAAACAATTAGACTTTATTCAATGAACAAAGCCGAGGGCCTCTTGCCAGAGACCACTCCCGAGCTGTGTTCAGCTTCTCACATATATGCCATTGATCCTTTCCAAAAAAGGTCATACATACATATAGATATTTTGAGAAATACTTTTGTACCATGTGACATACTGAAATAGCACTCTCTGTTGTCTCAGCATTCAAGGTCTTGTTACAGCACACACAGAGGAAATAATTGTGTATTCTTATATAGCTAAATTACTTGTTTTCTAAATAATAAAATCTTCAACAGTGTCCCGTGGCAAATTCAACGTCTCCATCAGAAACTGTTGAACAAAAGCCACAGGATCGCTCTTCTCTTCGCCCTCCATTATTCCAAAGATAACCACGTTGTTCTGTCGGCTTTTGTTCTCCATATATTCAGCCCTTGCTTCCAGTCGTTTGACCAAAACCTGCACCTTACTGTCAGTGCTTTCCAGGTTATCCTCAGCAGCGCTCACACGCATGTGCACTTCAGCAGTCTGTTCATGTAGTGCATTCATCGAACCATTCATTTGCATCATCTGTTGCTCCATTGCTGTGAATCTCTGCAGAAGTTCATTTTGGTTTAGATTGAGTCTTTCCACAACGTTTCCACTGTGATCAGATTTTCCCCTGCCATTGCAGTACTTTGCCGTAACAGGTGCGCTCACTTTAGTCTTGATTGATTAGGTCACCAAACTTACTTGATTTGTCTTTGTAATCCACCATAAACGCACCAGTTTTTAGCTTTATACAGTGGACGCTCTTTTATTGTGCCATATCTGCACACAAGAGTCAAAAGGAGCTTATTTTATAAAGTTTAAAGCAGACAAGGGCTGCGCTGCTACACACGCATGTCTACCCTCGCAGACATTTTTCTTTTCTTACGTTGCTTGATTTTGGTGAGAGATTAAGATACAATATTTACAGATTAAGAAAGAAATTGATTTTACCTTCAGAGGGCCATAAGGAGTGTGATAGAAATATTTTATGTAATGGGTATTTTCAACATTAAATGTACAGAGAAATGCAGACTAAGGATGCTTAGGTCAAAGGCCATATATACTTAACCAAAAAGTGCTTTACACAGAACTAACAGTCATATGATTAGCTTAGATTATTATAAACCAATCACCAGAACAAATCATAGTGAAGAAGACTTGAGTGACATTGATTTTTACTCAACTGTATGATATAAATGTATATGTATCTTTCTATTCAGGAGACTCACTTGGTTGTTGTGACCAGTGATCTCCCGGCCGTGAATAAAACTTAATTTCTACAAAGAGCAACTTGGGAGTCGTGTCAGGTATATGCTGCGCAGCGGAGAAACAGATTCTACGCTCAAAAGACAACAAAAGAACATCTATGTGTGATTGAGGTAATGATAGAAGTACTAAAGATTCTACGCTCAGAAGACCACCGCAGAGACAGTGATAGTATTGGAAGACTATAGAGCTACCCTCGGGGTGAGGCTGTAATACTCTGAGTTAGTATTAATGATCCTGTGTCGGACCAGCGTACGCCTGAGAAGGACAGTGAGAGTGTTTAGATGCTAAAGACCTGTGTGCTCATGTGTGACTGAGGTAGTGATAGTAGCTTCTTGACGGGACACTGTCACCTTACTTCAGGGAAGTATTGTATTGTAAGTATTCAGGTAATTCAGGAATTACCTCGAGATACTGTAGTTATTATTTTAACAACTGCAAGTTGTTTAAATTGTCCGTGTTTAAGAAGTCAGATTAAGTATATTGTATACGTATTTAGAATTTCCACGACAGGAGACATTCATTGTACCAAATGCTCATAAATGACATTGTGAATGTTTGTGTGTTATATATTTATAAAACACATTCAAAATTAATAGTGCTTAACACAGAACTAACCCAGCAAACATTTGGACGTTTAAGGACCGTTGAAAAAACGTCCGTCCGACACGTCCCGTCATGGTTGAGAAATAGTTCCAAAATGAAAGTTGAACCGACGTCTTCGACGTCATCTGACCGTGAACTCCACGTCTCTTCTGCGCGTCCCTGGACGTCTAAATGCGTCGTCATCTGTGTTTAAATGTGTTGCTGCATAATTTAAGTGTATATATAAGCCTGCATATAAAATAATCACACACCTATTGTGTAACATCGCTAAAGGCAATCAAGTCTTGAGGTTTACACGACAAAGGTTCTAAAAAAGGTCCAATATTGGTCCAGTCAGACCTGAACGTCAATAAACCTTTTTAATCACGTGTACATCACAAACAAGAACACATTATTTGTGGACATAAGCAAAAAAGCATGTTCTGATTTAGCACAACATTTTATTGATCTTGAACAGCCAAAATCTCTCTTCATTTTTTTCAATGTTTAACATTTGTTAACCAAACAAAAAAATTACAAAATACTTTATTATATAAAGGGATAGTTTTAAAGAATACTCTTATGTTGGGGGTTTTTATATGTATTTTTGATTTATGAAATGCATGTTTTATCACCACAGAAATTGAACAGAAAAAGAAACACCTAAAGGACAAGACTTGGAGTCAGATTGTAGTAGAAATTTTTTTTGGGGGGGATTTCAATAAAATAAATAAAAGTAGAATGTATAAGAAATTATTTGAATAATAATAATAATAATAATAATAATAAAAAAAGAACAAACACAATGTGCTGAAACAAACAAAGAAGTAAAGAGTGAACATTCTTGAACTATAAACTAGTACTTTATAAGCTAGCATCCACTTGATGCATTATTTAACTTAGTTTATGTGTTCTTCCAGGTCCTTCTGGAAGCTGGTGTTGATGCCTTCAGGAGCCCAGTCCTCCTCCACACACCCCTGGACACTCTTTCACGGATCACCGTCGCTGCGCTCAGCTCAATGTTTCTCTGATCTGACAGAAATATCAGGAGTTATCATGTGACATGACTTCTACTGAGGGAATGTTTTCGTGTCAAACAGTGACAAACAGAAACAAGAGACTCACCTTTTACATTGAGCTGGTCCATGTAGTTGAAGGCGGCCTGCTGCCTTTCCCTCAGCCTCTCGCGGGCATCTGATTCTTCAGGCCAGAAAGGCTCGAGGATCTCGTCCAGGTCTTCAGGTCGACTCCTCTTCTGCTCAGGAGTACAGGCCGGGGAAGGAGCTGGTCTCTTCCTCTGGACTCCAGAGTGGGATGGTGCTCTGGCTGCCATTTCATCCAGCTTTTTCTCTAATTCCCCAATCTGTTGCTCTTGGCCTTCCACTCGTGATGTTACGGCACTGAGCTCAGCCTTAACTGCAGTAGTGTTAATTTCGTCAGACGAGACGAGACTAAATATGTTCGTCAACGACCTTTTTTTCCATGACTAAGACGAGACGATGACGAGACTGCACCAATGTCCAAAAACACTGACTAAGACTAAATTAACATGCATTATTGTTGACGAAAAAAGACGAGACTAAAATGTTTTGCATAAAATAAAAACTAGGATAAAATCGCTCTTCATTTTCATCTACAATCGTCTCTACTTTTTCATCGTGAGACAGAATATTCAGCTGTTACGCCTTCAAAATATTCAGAGTTCGCGCGTGCTGTTGCTCAGGTCTCATGCTCATGTTGCTGCAAGCCTGTGGCTCCAACACGCAACTACATGGAGCAAGAACACAACCATAGACAGTGGCGAAGACGCGACGAGCGCCCACGACATGCTAGGTAGAAGGAAGAGGCTCGATATTTGGTCGCATTTTACGTACAATGATATTGACAAATTAGGCATAAAAGCTCATTTATATGCAATAATAATAATATAATATCATCAATAAATGGTGTGCAATACCATGTATAACTTGTATTAAGTTGGTAATTTACTTTGTCATATCAAATATATCCATCCACCTACAGGTTTGATCTTAGGCTGGTCATTAAGTTATTTATTTCCATTTAACACTTGTGTTCCTGATAGGGCTCTCAAGTGTCACGCATTCAGCGTGACAGTCACTCATTTCGGTCTTTTGTCACGCCCTCCCGCCACACATTGTATTTCTCGTCACGCGGAAAAACTATTTATAATATATTAAATATGCCGCAGCGCCCAAAATTTCTCTGGCTGCGCCGCTCTCTCACTATAGAACCGGCAGGAATCAGGCGCGTGACGCGCGTCTCCCTGGAGTTATTTTAGTCGAGCCTGCCACACTTACCAGCCAATCATGTCACTCTTGCCCGTCTTCAAAACTTGAGAGCCCTGCTGATATTATTGAACAAGTTGTATTTTGTCTGGTAATTATGACATTTCACCAATATTTGAGATGTGTGAAACACCATTTGACTGAAATGGCAAATCTCAGAAATAATTTATTTAAAAAAAGACTAAAACGTTTTGACTTAAACTTGACTAATATTGAGTTTTCTTTTGACTACAACTAGACTAAAATGACGAGACTTTTAGTCGACTAAAACTTGACTAAGATACCTTAAATTCTCTTTTGACTAAAACTAGACTAAAATGACGAGACTTTTAGTCGACTAAAACTTGACAAAAAAAAAATATGTGAATAACTAAATATGACTAAGACTAACAAGGACATTTGGCACAAGACTAAGACTAAATTAAAAATAGGTGACAAAATTAACACTAAACTGCAGCCATGTCACCGATCAGCCGGTCATTCATCGTTTCTTCGTGGTCTTTTAGTTTTTTCTGTAGATCGGAAAATTTCTCGAGGGAATTTATTCCAGTTACGATCATCACCTCCTCAAAAGACAGGTCCAGTTCATCATCTTCAGAGCTGCTCATCTTTCTATTGGCCAGATAAGAACAGAACATTATAATTTACAGTATCTTTTTAACGAACCACATTTTGGGGACAAAATAAAGCGCCCTCCAAAGTGAGCTTCATGTTATAGAATAGCCTATGATTAGATGGAATATAAAAAAAAAAAAGTGTAGCTTACAAAGTTTTTGCTTTGAGGGTTAGTGTGTGTTTATGATTAGGCTAACTAGCGGTAGGACAAAAACAACAGAATAAATAGCTAATGCGTTATTGTTCTTTGCAAAAATCAATTAACACATGAACACAACCCCACTGTGTGCATGTAGTCTCAGTTGAAAAAGCGTCATAATTCTATTCAGTTGTGTCTATATCGAAATGTTTTCATTTGTGCATGTGTGTTTTTGGCAGCATATCAGCATTACAGTAATAGGCCTATAATTGCGATTGATCTCGACAGACACACGACAAAAAAAGACAAAAACTCTGGGTTCGGGACGAATTCCGAGCTCGGAGCCCTTCCCCCTGGACAGCACGCCAAATACGCATTATACTTTACTCCCTTTAATTGCATGTAAGTGTGAACTCGTGAAATGTTGTCGAATGGCTAATTCTTTCGATGCAAACCAACAAGCAGTTATAGGCTATTTATGTGTTTTATTGATTCATTCATTTGTTGATTTATTTGTGTATATTTACCTTGATTCTCGACTGATCGACTGTGTCCCTCTGAATAGTGCAGAAGAGTCAGCGAATAAACCACTGCACTGTGATTGACGGCTGCCCTCCTGTGACGTGCGCTTCTGGAGGGTTATGGAAAATGGAGAAAAAAAAACACCCATAATTAGGTATACAGTATTTGTAGTGATAACCAAAAATACCTCTATTATCCAATTATCCTTTTTATTTTCCTTTTATGCCAAAAATCTTATGCTCCAGCATATTTTTTATGCATAGCTAAGAACTTAATTTGGACAACTTTAAAGATGATTTAAGATTTTGCACCATCGAAAGCAAGATTGCGTCTTCAAAAAACAAAAGTTTATCTCGGCCAAATATTGTCCTATCCGAACAAACCATACACCAAAGGAAATCTTATTTATTCCCCTTGGTAAATTTGATTGCACAAGTACAGGCATTGCTTGAAATATCATGCAAATAGGTAGAGTAAAAACGACAGGTTTGATTTACAGTAGGCTACGACGTCACGGGGGGATGGGAATTAGTGGAGTAGAGGTGGCCTATAATATCTCCAACACACACTTGTGGGCACTTCTTCAGAGTCACTGATGGATTCGCCCTCGTAGCAAAGACAAGTTTACTTTTATAGCACGTTTCATACACAATAGCATTTCAAAGCACTTTAAATGAAAAGGAAACATAAGAATATAAAACAGTAAAAATTAAAAAGAGGGTAAAAAAACAAATTAAAATAGTAGTCTACATATAAGCACAGGTGCGTTTCCTCTTAGACCGAAGGACAGTGACTGCGTTTACATGCAGCCAATAACCCGTTCAAAACCGCGAACGGCCATGTAAACACCGGCAAAAACCCGAATATGCTCATATCCCGGATTTTAAAAATCGGGATATTATACCTGGGGGTACCCCTTTTCTAACCCGAATTTTTGGTCATGTAAACGCGTATCGGGATATCCCCATAGTGATTGTCCCCACTGCGCATGTTCTATTCGCAAGGAATCTTGGTCTTTTGAGTAGAGGAACTTCTCAGTGCATACAAAAACCCGCGTGCAGTATACCGGAAGTAAACATGGCGAGACGCAGCACAGCATACGTTTGGAGCGAGGTCAGTAACGTTACCAGCATCAAAGCGCAAACAAAGGCGATCGCTTTCTGCCCCGAACTATTCATTATCCGTATGCTGCTGTTGTTGTCGTCTTTGGATACAGGAAGAAGAATCGGAAATGACGCATATTGCGTCTTAAGGTTGTCCGTACGTCCAGACGCTAACCGTGCGTCGCCGTTTAAATTGGGATATTGCAATTCCATGTATACAGGAGACACTCTCTCTGCTCACGCATGTAAACGGGTTATTCCTAATGTTTCAGAAACCCGAATAGTGGCCTTAACCCGACCATAACCCGAAAATTGGCTGCATGTAAACGTAGTCAGTGATGTCGATTGAAAATACTGTCTATCTGTAAAGATGGTCAGACAGACACAGTGCCCCATCATTTTTAATATTCCTCATCTAATATAAACTTTAAGCCAATAACCGAGAACAGAGTAGGGCGAGCCCATTCTCATCCCAAGGCGTAATATACTGACGCTTTTGCCAAAGCGTCTATATCGAACGCACATGGTACCCTTTAGCGTCAGTATGAGACGCCGATATATGGGGCAGAAGGCGCCTCCTAGCGGTCTAACCCTAACCCTACACCATACCTAAACCTACCCATATCTCTGCGTGTTATATTGACGCTAAAGGGTTCCATGGGCGTTGGATTTAGACGCTTTGTCAAAGTGTCAGACTATGACGCTTTGGGATGAGGATGCGTTGGAAGGGCAGGTTTGCCCAATCCTCCTCCTCCTTCCGGAGTTTTATGGCGGTTGGCAAACCAGCTAAAAGGTGCATTTACCGCCACCAACTGGACAGGAGTGTGAAGCGTCAACAAAGTTAAACAAATTATAAAGATTAAAAAAACATATATTTTACTATATCCTGTCACCCAATCCTGTTTCCCTTAGATACCTGATTAAAGCACTATAAACCCTTTTCTCTTTCTGTGCATTTTGAAATATGCTATTAACTGACAATGTATTCATGCCTACGTAGCCTAATGTTTCTATAAAATTGCTTCTTTCTCTGTTGTATTTTGAGCACCGAATCAACTCAAGATCAACTGTTTCTGACAAGCCACATTTATCACAATTCCCTGATTCTCTTTTCCCTATGATAAACAGTAATTAAGGCATGTATGCCCTATTCGAAGCCTAGATATGATTGAATCTTCCTTTCTGCTTCCGTATTTCTTTCTCTCAACCCCAACTTTGTTTTGAATTTTATACAAATGTCTACCTTTTGTCTCCTTGTCCCATTTCTTTTGCCACATCTTGTTTAGAGCAGATTTTATTATTGCTTTAACTTCAGTTTTACTCAGTGATACATTAATGTCTATAACATTTCGTTTTAAAGATCTCTTTGCCAGCTGATCCACCTCCTCATTACCCTCTACCCCCACATGTGCTGGAACCCACAAAAATGAAATGCTTACTGCTTCACATTTAAAGCCATGCCATCCTTTTCTGCTGATACCAGCTCATTGGACAGTGAAGATGAAAATGATTTGCTTGTAAATCTATTATTCATCAAGGAATGTTTTTTCCGGAACTGGGGTAATCAAGGCTGATGGTGACTGTGTAGACTGCACTGTGAATGAGAAAAGTAATGGAGGAAACCACTGCTAAGCACACCATTCTATGGAGAGAGTTGGAAAGAGGTGCCTAGCAATAGACAAACACATTTAAGTTAAGATGCTAGCTGAAATTGTTCAATATAGCCTAATTGTTCATTTACGGACACACCTTGTTATTATCTTGTATAATTGTTGATCACTTTGGTAGCAAATTAACTACCACAGTGTTTTAATTGTTCAGTTCATGTGTTTCACTGGTTAATAAGAAAATAGCCTACACAAAATGTAATTGTTCAAAAGTGTATAACTGTTCTAGGGCTGACCCCGAATAGTCGAAGATTCGATGCATCGATAGGAGGAGCCTGATTCAACGACCAATCTCACGGTCGAATCTTCGCAGAGGTTATATGAGGGTGCTCAATGCCTGATTTCACATAGAACTACCGGTTTTCTGTCAACTCAATACGTTAATATAGGTGCCTATTATGATAATGCTGTAGCCTAAATAAAAATGTGCAAAGAAAGAAGCTTTTAATAAATATTTTTAACGCGTGTGAATAAATCCAAACACCCCGTGACAGATTCGATCCGTGACCGAAAGAGTATATATAATAACGGTTTTCCATGGGAGAAAAAGTAATGTTTAATTAAACGTGTTGCGTTCAAATTCAAGTCTCATCTGCTTTACTGTAGGCTATACAGTATGCGTTATTAATAAGGTGTGTACAGAATTTGATCTTTTAATATAGCCTAACTGTCTTAGGACATTAAGCAGTCAAACGTTTTTCACGTTAGGCATTTTAGAACGTATTTTATCCGCGCACACAATTTGAAAAGACTCAAACGGACACAGAGACACGGACAGAGTATAAGACTGGATTTTTTTTTTAGGTACAACTGATTTCAAATCATTTCAGTTTAATATTTGGATGCATGTTTAGCTAAACCGTCACTCCAGTTTACCGTGTATTGTTGTTTCTGCAGTTAAAAAGACAAAGTTGACCATTTTGGCTATAGTTTCTTTATTTTTACTTTATTTATTGATCACTCCGGGTTATCTAAATTAACTATTTGTTGCTTCTGTTTTGAATATATGTTCGCCTGCACTTTAGGCACATTTGTGCTGCATCTTGTGACTTGATTCTGACTTATTTCGTGTTGTAATTTATTTATTAGAAAGGCATGTTCTGTTCTAATTTAATTCTGTAAATTAATTGTTGATTATTTTTCGGTGCATCGATGTTGCGATAGGCTACTTAGAGCCTGCTCGCACAGGCAATTTAGCCAATTTGATTTGCATGTGAAATACAAATCCTTTCTGCAGTTATTTCTTAGTTTCATTGATCCGAAATGTTTTTATACATTTTCTTCTATATCTTTGTGTGATGTTCTGTACATTGCGGCATTAAAATGTTAAAGCCCCGCCCCAACCCCACACACAATTAGACTATTAGTCGATTATTGGGAAGACTTGACAATTCTGATTCGACTATGAAAAGCCTTAGTCGGGGACACCCCTAAACTGTTCAAGATCTATGTTGTATTAAAAAATACATATATATCTGAAAAAGTGTTGTTTTTATTACTTTTAGATTGCGTTTTGCTTTGGGATTACGTAATGATGTCATAGCGCAATAACGTCATTTAGCAACTTTTAGCAACAAATCAACCTGCCTTAAGCAACTTCTGCTGAAAATTAGTTGGCAACAGTGATTGAGTTACTATCGTCCGTGTAAAACAGCGCGTGAAGGTTGAGATCGGCTTCTTCCACGACGACACAAAACACACAAGAACTTCGATCAAGACTGCTACAAGATTGAGCTCGTCCAGGTACTCGTTCATGTACAGTTTGCGTTGTCAGGTCGTTGCGAGTACTGAGTTAGTGATGCACCGAAATGAAAACTCTTCAAATCGAAACCGAAACTAAACATTCTGAGACGGAAAAGTCTGCTTTTAATTATACTTTGATTGTAAATATTGTCAGATTTGTCCAATATTTCCTTTAAGCAAGTGGTCAAAATCAAGTGATCAAAATCCCCTTCATTGGGCCCTGGTGGGGCCTTGATGGGGATGTGTGTGCAGTCTATGGCACCAATCGTGTTAGGGAAGCCTGAAGGACACATACTGTTAGTCATACTTTTTGGCAATGTCATTAACAATTATAAATGTACCTGCAATAGCAAAAAAATTCTGCTTTACAACCTGGGGTCTTAAGTGGCTTGGAAATACCACAAAACCCCCTAAAAACTGCTTGAGTGCCAGGTAAACTTTGCGGATGGCACGACAGACAGCATTTTTCACTAAGTTCTCTGCATGTCCAATAGTGTAAAGGAAAGTGCCACTCGCAAAGAATCTCAGGGCAATGCACACAGTCTGTGCAGTTGTCAAAGCCCGACTCCTCCGTGTTGAACATTTAATGTGTGGTTCCAGCAAATTAATGATGTAAATAATACCCTCACAAGAAAAACTATATCTCTCAACAATTACACTGTCGCGCTGTGCTAAAGGATCCTGTCTATCCTGCAATACGCGATTAATTTGAAAAGCTCTGCGAATTATTCTTGCACCTTCCGCAACAGGTTGCTGTCGTAAATATGGACAAGACATGGCTACGACAGACTTCCTGTATCACCTACACTTATAAAGCCACAATCTAATCCTGTTTACATTAAATAAGCCTGCTCGCGAGCAGGTTCAAGCTTACGGACCTGTTGCTATGACAGCAAGTCCAGGATGAGCGTCGAAGAACCAAACAATCCAAGATCATGGCAAATCGTCAACAATCAAATCCAGCTAACTGAGTTAGCGACGTACGAAGAACGAGCCCCAGGAACTTAGAAACAGCAAACATTAAACAACAACCGACAGCCAACAACTGAAATACAGGGGTTTAAATACACAGACAAACAAGCTAAACAAGATAACAAGGGGGCGTGGTTAATAAGAGACACCTGGGGAGACTAATCAACAAAACGGGGAACAGCTGAACATGAAAAGACAGGGAAACACATGACAGACAAGAACAAGGAACAAAACACAAAACCCACACCGTGACACTATCATTGCTTAATTTTGTATTGCTAATAAAAGCAATAAAAAATATTCACCTTTGTGTGCTTCTTCAGCATGTGATTGAGGTGCAGTGGTGTAGAGAAGAGCCACACACCTCTTATTTGTGCCTCAGTCAGTGTTTTCCCAAATCCAGTCAAAATTCTTCTGTCCACGTCAATATTATATGTTGTTGTCATTTCTGAAAAAATCTGATTTGGCAAAGATCTTTTTAGGAATTACATTCCTATAGATATTGATGTCACTTTAAATACTTTTTAAAGCACATTATTGTCTCCATTTAAAGCTACAATATGTAGGAATTTTGTAATAAAATATCCAAAAATCACTTTCACGGTATGATATATTTCCTGCAGTTGTGTACTTACAATATCCGAAAGTCTCCAAAGATTTTTTATTTCAGAGAAATAAATAAGTGGCTGTCTCGGAAAGAAATATCGTCTTTCAATGATGCAACTGCACATACCTGTATTTACTTCCTGTTTTCGGTCGAAGTCCAAAGTAGTCGATTATCGAGTTGGGAGAATGGGATCTCATACAGCCTGGTCGTGCGTGCGAACTCGATAATCGACTACTTTGGACTTCAACCGAAAACACGAAGGTATGTGAGCTGGCTGAATTAACATAATTTTTATTAATATCTTTCACATCTACTGCAGTCAGATTGACCGTGTTCACTCTTAATAACACCACTCACATGGCTGTGCACTTGTAATGACATATCAAGGATGTTAAGAGGCTAAAAGCAGTTTTAAAACTTGCCCCACTGAAGCGAACAGGGTGCAATTTGTTGTTGTTCTCTCCGAGCTCAGAATTCAGCCCAAACCCAGAGTCCTCCCCCCCTGTATGTAAGTGGTTTAGGACTAGAAGAGTGGAGAAGGGGTGGTGGAGGGATGCTGCTAAACTGTCAAGAAATGAGGTGAGTCTATATATACACGTTGAGTCTATATATACACGTTTTAATCATGATTGCTGAGAAAAATCAGGGAACAGCATGTTATAGGAGACATGGAATGCTTTGGAACTTCTCCAATCAGTCACATAGGATTGTAGGGTCCTGGGAGATACTGCTTGGAGGATAGTTTCGAGCGATGCGTCGAGGAGGGGGTTTTAATGGATGGGTTAGGGGAACATTAGATTGAATAGCGAGGTACTGGAGCTGGGGATTGATCTGCTTCTGGCGCCAGCATCCTGAATTTCTGAAACAGAAAACGAGACTGAGTCAGCGATTTGGTTTTCTGACCCAGGGACGTGTTTAGCAATCATGATGAATTGGTCACGAGCTGAAATCCAGGTCAGACACCTTAGGAGTGGCGTCATAGGAGGTGAATGGGAACGACCTTTGTTATGCAATGACTGTTGCGTCGTTGTCGCAATGCACTAAAACGCTACTAGCGGCCCATTCTTTCCCCCTTGGAAAGCTGCTACTACGAGAGGTAGAGTAGACTACTACTAAAGGTAGGTGGACTACTACTAAATCTCAAATAGAGCTTTTTTTTTTTTTTTTTTTTTGCACCTAATAGCAAATAATGAGTAAATTCATTTGTGATGCGTTGGTTCGAAGTGCATGCGAAAAATATTTACGGGAGTCTGCAATTTATTTATTTATTTACTTTTACTGTGCTACTCGCACAGCACTTTTGGCTGAAAAGTTTATGGTATGTGTAGAAGTGCCCTCATAGGACAGCGCGAGCTCGGCTATGATTGCCAGATCATCATTCATTTCGCGCCGCCTGTGGGGAAAAGCTGAACAGATCATTTCAATGAAACGGGAAATATATATAAAATTCGGATATTGAAAGTGTTTCAGCGTAACAGAGAAATCCCCACAGTCGCTTTGGCGGTCTGGTTCGGCTGCGGGGAGCAGAGAGAGAAGAGAGGTCTACATCCGCACCTGAGAGGATCTTGCGCGGATGATTTGGGAGATAGCAATGGCGTTGGACGGAACGGGCATCGGTGTTGCTGTGAAGAGAAAACTTAGTTTGAATGAGAGAGCTAGTATAAGCCGGGGCTGCTAATGTCGGCGTCCGCAACAATACATCATCCATAAAATGCAACAATACATCATCCATAAAACACAGGACAGTTTACGGGAACATTGGTATGTATAACGGTCACCAGCTGGAGTGCCCTTGAGAGCCACCAGAGGGCACTCCAGATAAGACTATCACATTCACCTGTACCTCATTCACTGATTCCATTCACCTGTGTCATCCTGTTAGTCTGTCTATTTATACCATGTTCATTAATTTACTCACCGCGAAGTCTTGTTTCACTGTTGTGTACATTTCCGAGCGTTCCTTTGTCTAGTCTGTTCCAGTCTGTGTATCTGACCCATTGCCTGTTTCCTGGATTCCGTCTCGTCTGCCGCCTGCCTCTGACTTCCCGCCTGGTTATCTGATCCTGAGTATTGCCTTGTCTCCTATGCTGTGTTTGCTGTCTGTGACACTAGCCTGTCTGACTACCCTCTAATAAACTTACACTGCGTTTGGATCTAACCTGTCTCTGGTTGTTCATGACAGAAGACTTCGCCACAATATGGATCCAGCAGTAGTCAGCGACCAGGCCCTAAGGAAATTCCTTTGTTCGTTGTTTCAAAATGGCCAGTCCATTGAAAGGTATGTGAGGGACTTTTTTGCCTGCTGTCACTTGGCGTCGCTCGATAACACAGAGCTCATGGACCTGTTTTGGAGCGGACTGGATGACAACATCGCTCATCTGATGCCGGAGGGCTATGCCGGCTGGACCCTGGAGGGATATGTCGACCTGGCCCTTTTCTTGTGCGGTTTGGCACTTACTGTGGGCTTGGTTAATGAAACACCCCGCAATCTCACCATTCTCCCAGAGCCCTCATCACTGATCCAGTCTACCCAGCCAGAGTCAGTTCACGTCTTGTCAACCTTCAAGCCAGCCACCGGATCAGTCTATGGCCGTACTAGACCGGTTTCCAGCGTGGCCGATCCCCCGCTAATGTCTGCACGTGCTGCCAGGAGGGCTGTCGTTCCAGGGACTCGTTCTACAGAGCCTTCGTCGCTGGTCCCATCTAGCACAGAGCCTGCCGAGCAAGAGGTTGTCCACGTCACGTCAGCCGAGCCAGAGACTGTCCACGTCACGTCTGCCCCGCCAGAGACCGTCCCGCCAGCGACCGTCCAGCCAGAGCTTCACGTCAGCCACGTCCAGCCAGAGCTTCACGTCAGCCACGTCCAGCCAGAGCTTCACGTCAGCCACGTCCAGCCAGAGCTTCACGTCAGCCACGTCCAGCCAGAGCTTCACGTCAGCCACGTCCAGCCAGAGCTTCACGTCAGCCACGTCCAGCCAGAGCTTCACGTCTCCCACGTCCAGCCAGAGCTTCACGTCTCCCACGTCCAGCCAGAGCTTCACGTCTCCCACGTCCAGCCAGAGCTACACGTCTCCCACGTCCAGCCAGAGCCTCACCACGACATGCCTGACCTTCATGCCGAGCCTGAGACTGTCCACGTCACGTCTGCACAGCCAGAGACTGCTCACGTCACGTCTGCACAGCCAGAGACTGCCCACGTCTCTTCTGCCGAGCCAGAGACGCTTCACGTCACTTCTGCTGAATCAGAGACTGTTCACGTCACTTCTGCTGAATCAGAGACTGTTCACATCACTTCTGCTGAGCCTGATCCTGATCCTCTTCCTCTTTCTGAGCCTGTGTCTACGGACAAGATGGCCGCCTCCGAGCCAGTGTCTACGGACAAGATGGCCGTCGTCACAAAGTCTGTGCCTGTTCCTGAGTCAGAGTCTGTTCCTGTTCCAGTTCCTGAGCCGGTGCCTGTTCCTGCGCTGTGGCCGCCCGAGGGGTCTTCACCGCCGTGGCCGCCCGAGGGGTCTTCACCGCCGTGGCCGCCCGAGGGGTCTTCACCGCCATGGCCGCCCGAGGGGTCTTCTCGGCCCTGGCTGCCCGAGGGGTCGCCTGCACAGCCTGCTCCGCCCTGGTCGCCTGCTCTGACCTGGTCGCCTCCACAGCCTGCTCCACCCTGGCCGCCCGAGGGGTCGCCTGCACAGCCTGCTCCGCCCTGGTCGCCTGCTCTGACCTGGTCGCCTCCACAGCCTGCTCCACCCTGGCCGCCCGAGGGGTCGCCTGCACAGCCTGCTCCGCCCTGGCCGCCCGAGGGGTCGCCTGCACAGCCTGCTCCGCCCTGGTCGCCTGCTCCGACCTGGTCGCCTCCACAGCCTGCTCCACCACAGTCTCCAGGTCCTCTTCCGCTCCACGGGCCTGGCCCTCCATCCCGCCCCCAGGTCCGCCTCCGATCCACCTCCGATCCACCTCCCTCCTGGACAATTTGAGGAGCGTCTGGAATCCGCTCCTTAAAGGGGGGGCTATGTAACGGTCACCAGCTGGAGTGCCCTTGAGAGCCACCAGAGGGCACTCCAGATAAGACTATCACATTCACCTGTACCTCATTCACTGATTCCATTCACCTGTGTCATCCTGTTAGTCTGTCTATTTATACCATGTTCATTCATTTACTCACCGCGAAGTCTTGTTTCACTGTTGTGTACATTTCCGAGCGTTCCTTTGTCTAGTCTGTTCCAGTCTGTGTATCTGACCCATTGCCTGTTTCCTGGATTCCGTCTCGTCTGCCGCCTGCCTCTGACTTCCCGCCTGGTTATCTGATCCTGAGTATTGCCTTGTCTCCTATGCTGTGTTTGCTGTCTGTGACCCTAGCCTGTCTGACTACCCTCTAATAAACTCACACTGCGTTTGGATCTAACCTGTCTCTGGTTGTTCATGACAGTATGATCACCCCCTAGTCTATAAAACAGCTGGCACACTAAAGCAAAATATATCACTTTTTTGTTGAAGAATCTAACAAGCCTAACACTTTTGCACAGTATGTAGTCAACGTAGGACTAGAGGACTAAAAGGACTAAAGGATATTGAAGGTTGAATGATGCCGCCAAGAAAAAATGTAAACCAGCCTGACGAGGTGGAGGAAATTAAGAAATCTCTTGACTTTTTGTCAGTGGAGATTACAAAAGTCGCAGCCTAAAAAAAAAACTATGCACTGCACTATTCATTGATAAAATGTATAAATGTAAAGTTGTCAGTAACTTGTCATTTGCAATGGTCGATATTTTGGAGTGTTTCACAGTCAGGGCCGTGCACAGACCTTTTGAGGGGCATGTGTTGAAACTGAAAAAGGGCACCCCCCTCCAATTTTTTTTTTACATTTATATATATATATATTAAGATTATTAAGTAATTATTCTCAAAAGCTTTAGATTTATTCACTATTAATAACAACCATCATAATAATATATAGATTATATATATATATAGGGTTTCAGGGCTTCTTTAGCCCTAAAAAAACATGTTTTATACATTTATACAATATGTGTTGTGCATATTAACAGCCTTGAATTAACCATAATTGAAAATTATTACCATGAAATGATTAAATGTTAATAAATTGTGTATTTCTAATATAGAAATTTCTTAGAAATAAAGGTGACGATGATCACCCAGTCCCTTTGTGTAAGTTCCAGTACGAAACAGCGCCCCTGTGATGATTTTCCGATGGTAAAAACAAATGATATGTTGCTGTAGGCTATTACTTAGTAATATTGTTAACAACATTTTACAAAAGTCAAACTCAAATCAATGCAGTTACAACGTTTTTGACCAGCGAATGTGCGCAAATGCATTTTGTCCGTCATTAAAACGGCGCCGGCGGCATCAGATTAGATTTTTGTTGTAGCTATGTGGACGCTCATTTTTTCCTGTTGTAAAATACATTTGGCCAAAATCTCATTTTATAAATGATGAATGCAAATATACAGGCTATTTAAGTGTAGGCTATGTTTTGGCTAGATGGCAAATGCTAGACCTCTCTCCCAGGTCACACATGTCTCAGTCAGACATCAAATAAATAAAATATGATCCTTTATAGACTTAGTGTTTAGTACTTATTCAAACAACAAGATATTTGTTTACCGTTGCAAAACTTCGTTCAGCTGCTGTCTTTGTCGTAGTACCCCAGAGTGCAGTCTGGACGATGGGGCGTGGCAACACTTTTAGGCGGGGCTACACGTGTCGCTCCGCTCACCCCCAATTTAATTGGTTTATAATACCGCAATCTTATTGGTGTAGACGCTTCAGGGCTGAGCATGCGCATTCCTTTAAGTACGATTTTATGAATTATTTGGCCGTATTAAAGAAATATTAAATGCTAACTTTAATCGTATGGCTATCTTATCGGTTTACCATGGTATTTTTAGTTAAGATATATTGCTGTTTTATTGTACTTAAGACACATAATAGATTAAACGAACGCTTGGTGACAGCACCTGTAGGTTCAGTGAGATGTTTTACATTATAGCGCGTCATTTACTTGGCTTCTTCATACTATCAGGATCAGTGGATCAGCACAAACTCGGGATTTTATACAAAGGATGATAATTCACTGTAAGAATGATTTTAATTTTAATTTTAATTTTTAAAGCACGACCGTTTCTTGTTGTCGTTTTTTAACGAAATCTTGTCCAATGCGTGCATTATTTGGTAGGCTACAAAGTGCAAAATAAAATGTTTAATGGCAAACTCGTGTTTCATTGTTGTTTACCTGTTAATAAAATGAGGGCCTATTGGTTCTGTAAAGCCCTGTTATAGTTTTAAAAGATTGTTTTCTAATAAGTGTCAATCTGTGACATTGGGTATAATAAAACATCCTATTATTTATCCATCCCCGCATTACGTGTCCATGTTTTAATCTGCGTAGTAGGCTATAGGCTATGGGATAAAAATTGTTTCAATTATTAACACTAACATATAGGCTAGCTGCATAACCATAATAAAACCACTGCTGTAAATGTGTGCAATTATAATAGGCCTAAAAAAAAACAAATACCCAGCAGAGAAGTGATATGAACATGTAGACATAGGCTATGCTTAAATACGCTCTTGAGCACAGAAATAATAATATTTGTAGCCTAGATCGACATAACAAATCTGTTTTAGTAAATAATTATTTATTTATTTATTTTCACATTTCAGCACTGCATGGTTTTTATTCCTATTGTAGCCTACGCACAAAAACCAATGGCCAGGGCTTGTATGCTATATTTGGTAGCCTATCATTGTTTTATTTGTCACCGTGGTTTTGCTTTAAAATAAAATAAAACACACTTTTGGGTGTATACAATGTTTTACTGAAATACAGTGAATTATCATCATTTGTGTAAAATTCTGATCTTGTGTTTATTCACTGATCCTAATGGAAAAACGAAGAAGCATTTACGAATGATGTAAAATTTCGGAGCCCTGCATCACATGCGGAAAAATATTGTCTAGCCTATAGAAATTATCTCTCCTTCTATGCCAGTAATTTCATGCTGTCATGATCATTGCTCAATAAAAGTGACACTGACTTATCTATCTCCAGGGTAAATTAATAAATAGTATCTAGGCTAAATACCGCTAAATACAGTGTATCATTTATCAGCAACATAGCAACATTTCGTGATATCGCCTATAGCCCTAAAACTGCTCAATATTAGCCTATAGCCTAAAGCTTACAATATAACTTTTTGTAAAGCTGCTTGAAACGATGTGAATTGAGCGCTATTCGAATACATTTTGACAGGAACTTAATCTAACTTGATTCGTAAATTCATCAAAACATTATCCAATTGATCGTTAATGAAATCGGAAATCGCCATGGTTATCACTTAATATTTCTGTAGTATATGGTCAAACAGCGTCGTAGTTCATTCATATACTCCTACCAGACTCGTAAATAATGGAATGCGCATGCTCATGCTGAAGCGTCTACGCCAATAACATTGCTGTATTATAAGCCAATAAATTCGAGTGTAGGCGGAGCGACACGTGTCGCCCCGCCCCATCGTCCAGACTGCACTCTCTGGGGCTACTCTCTTTGTGCGGCTGCTGCGGAGCTTCCGTTCATTCAGTCACGACGATAGAGGGGCGGAGTTATCAGGTTTACAGACAGTTTGAGGATCGAAAAAGATAAACACGAGCTCTTTTTAAGAACTTTCATTAGCTAAACATTTGTAAAACCGACAGACGTAAAGTGTGACCAATAGCATTGATTTATAAAAATAAAATAAAATAAAAAACACCACCAAAAAAAAGGGCACTTCGGAGTGTAAGGACAAAAAGGGCATGTGCTCTGTACAGGTTGAGCCCTACCTGTGCACGTGCCTGGTCACAGTAGAAATTGAGAGACAGAAAGAAAGAAATATTCGGATAAGTTGTATATATAGAAAACCAGATTCCTGTTGATACATTTAGGGAAAAGATTGAGGAGCTATATAATAGACATAACAACAAGAAAAGGTAACACTTTATTTGAAGGGGTGTGCATAATGCCTGGTTCAGATTACACGATTTTAGCCCGATTTTGGCACGATCCGTTTGACGTAGGGTGTCGTGGGGATTCGTAAACGACAACGGGCGTCGGGACGCAAGATTCGATCGTATCATCTCGTATAGTGTGTCATAGTGGGCGACAACCTACGTCGCGTCTGCGATGCTTCACGACATCACGACAAAAAGACTAGCATGTTTAATTTTTTCAACGGTCGTCCACGACGGGTTCCGTCACATGTTGGAGCATTGACAGCCCATACCAGGCACGGCGCCAGGATTCCAGGTTTGGATGGGCCAGACCAATTGTGGGTAAAAAACGTTATCCAATCACTGTTTAACCTAATAAAAATTACTGACTAATATAGCCTACTGTTATATTATCTGTACTTATATAGATTTGAATGGCTTGATGCTCTTTAAATATTTTGTTGCATTGTTAAAATGTTTCGGTGCATAGGAGTCAGGACGGACCTATGGGATGGACCTATCCGAGATCGCTCTCCTTGGTTCTGACCAAAGAAGAGCGCTTTGGAATCTCCATTACGCATCATACCTGGGCTGCGTTTCCCGATAAAATAAATTATATCTTTATAAAAGATATAAAGATGTTCTTTATAAAAGAAGCACTTAAAAAATAGTTGAAATTGCATTTATTAGGACTCATGGGATATTATAAAAAAAATAATCTAAACTATTATAGCCTATATTTAGACTGTAAAAGAGGTCAGGAATGTAATATTTGCCCAAAACATATAGGCATATTTAGTTCTGCTCGTATAACATGAGGCCGAATATTTCACAATTCTTCTTAATTGTTTTCAACAATAGCCTACATTACAGATCAACAACCCTGCCCGACAGTTTCAATCAATACTCAGAACTTGTTCATTAACAACGTCATATTTGTTAAACTATTATAATGTTATTTTTTTCCACATGTTGATTATGGAAAGTGACAGCATGAGTAAGATATGATGTGCAATAGCCTATATCGAGAGACATGGTCAGACATTATTTTGGCCACATAATTAAGTTTTGTCTTGTAGAAAGCCTTTCTTTAAAGTGAATTTCGTTTTGTATAAATGATATCTTAATTTTAATAATTTTTTCATCAACCAATTGCCTGGATTTAATAAATAAGAAGTAAATATACAATAATAATAATGACATAGAGGCGCGGGCGCGGGCGCCGTCCCAGCACGTGAACTGGAGCTCATCTCATCATAAATTAACCGAGACTCAGCGTATGCCTCACATAGCCTATGCAAAATATATCTATATAGAAAGCTTGAAATGTCTTTAGACGAAACAATTAAAACGAAAATAAATAGGATACTCTCTGATTATATAATCCATAGGCATACGTGCATTTCTCTAGGCGCGTTCACTACAGATGCAGCATGCTCGTCAATTTCATCTTTGCAGACACTGACACAGAAAACAGTTTATTAATACAAATAAAATAAAAATTTAGATTTTTTAATAAATGTATTTAATTTCGCCCCATACTGTCCTCCTCGATCAATCCAGGAACGTGTCCATTGTCGGGTTTTCTTTCTTCTTTTTTTGTACGTTTTTCTGAACACAGGACAGCCAATACAATACTCGCCGTCGTTAAAGACGGCACGCGATGACTGGTCAGGAAGCAACTTGTAGTCTGACATGTTTCTTGTCCACGACACGACAAGATTTGAGGAGTTAAAATCGCGTAATCTGACACAATGACTATCGTAACAGACAAAAAAATCGTGTAATCTGAACCAGGCATAAGACTGACATGACACTGTCATAAACATGACATAACACCTGTCATGAACATGAAGGAGTCTTTATGAATGTTTATGACTGTTGTCATTAAGTGTCATTCGGTAAATTATGACACTTTTAATGCAAAGTTGACATTGTTTAAAATGTCTTTGTTATGACAACTTGACATTAACAAAGTCAAAAATGTCTTGATTATGACAACTTGACATTAACAAAGATAGAAATGTCTTTGTTATGACAACTTGACATTAACCAAGAAATCATATCTGTCAACCTGTCACAAATATGTCATAACAGGTCTAATTATCAAGTCCAATTATTACTAGTCCAACGTGTTCCACTTTACTTGAGGTAAGGGGAAATATTAATGACACTGTTGTTAAAGCATTTGACAGTTACTTGAGGACTAGTAAAATATTCATGACACAGTTATAATGGTGTCATGACGCCCAAAGTCAAAACCAACCACAAATGACAGGGTAATGTAATGTTAACGCAAAGCTAAATAACTTCTTTAAGTTTGATAATTAGACCTGTTATGACATATTTGTGACAGGTTGACAGGTTATGATTTCTTGGTTAATGTCAAGTTGTCATAAAGACATTTCTATCTTTGTTACTCTGTGAACCTAACCTGGTCGGGAGCAGGTTTTCTTCGGTAAACCCAGAGTTTATTGCGGTCTCCTCCGCTTTCTGAAAGAGAAAGCGGTGTTTGAACACCTCATTCATTCTTTCTATACATTTATTCATTGTTTTTACCACTGTTTGTTAATTTTTTTTAAATAAGATGAAGTCTACATCATGTAGTTCTAAACAAATTCTACAGAATTATGTGCCATTTCCTGAAAATCACTGAAGTGTTTTTTATTATTATTATTATTATATTTATTTATTTGAAAGGGGGCAGTGTACATTAATCAACATTAGAACAATGTAAATGTACCCGAGTTAGCTATAAAGTGCTAATTTTCATCGGTAGTCCCCCAGCCAGATGTAAAAGATAATCACAGGTATAAAATCACAAGATAAAATGACATACAACACATTATGGTAAAGAAATACAATTATATAATGTTTAAATGCACACTAAAAGCATTAGTGCCCAAAAGTTTGGCTCTCTAAAAGCTATTTTATTGCATTATTTTTTAATGAAAAGAATGACAGACTCTCTGATGTTTCCGGCACTGTCCCATTGCTGAACTCTTACTCTTACCATGTCTGATTTTATAAATTAAACAGATGTTTTTGAATTTAATGAGATTGTCCCAGTAACTGATATATTCATCTGTGCACCAGAAGATAAGAATGTCCATTTATATTTAGATATAAACTTAGATTCTATAGGCTACTCCACATAAAAATGTGAATAGATTTAGAGTAGAGTAGATTGTCTGATGTGAAGACACATAATATTAACATGACCTCTGTAGGACTCTCTGTGGCAGCAGAAACTGCTTCTTCATCCCCATTATCCTGTGAAGATGAGCATTTGGTTGAGTACACTTTATAATAGGCCTACTATTTGTCATAATATCTGGTGTATTGAGTCGGCTACTTACAACTGCCTGGGGTTCTGTTGGGACAGGAAGATCCAAAAGACAGATATTACCATCAGGATCTGTTGGGACCAACGAAAAACCCAACCCAAAGTAAAATAAATGGAAATATCAAAAATACCCTATATACAAAAATAACACTTATGTAGACCTCTTACATTTTATGAAGGCCCATCTTCGGGAGTGACTGGCTCTGATCTTGGATCTTCGGGAGTGACTGGCTCTGATCTTGGATCTTCGGGAGTGACTGGCTCTGATCTTGGATCTTCGGGAGTGACTGGCTCTGATCTTGGATCTTCGGGAGTGACTGGCTCTGATCTTGGATCTTCGGGAGTGACTGGCTCTGATCTTGGATCTTCGGGAGTGACTGGCTCTGATCTTGGATCTCAGAATGCTCCAGGTTCACAGAGTAAGTTACCATGGTAACTGACTCTGAGTATAAATTACCTCTCTTTCAGAAACGGTCTTGACTTACTCTGTACATCACACAGGCTTAAACTGTACATCTGAAGGGCTGTACTACATCTTATTGTGGCCTCACAAAACTTTTGGGTTCCTCCAGATGCTGGCTTTTACAAAAGAGATCTTCCAGGAACCACTTATATGTTACAGGTCTGACAAGAACCCTTTCATAGAATATGAGTTCCTCTTCGACGTGAAGGAAAAAAAATTATAAGCTAAAAATAAAAGAAGGAAATGAATATAAGCTAAAAATGTATCATGTTTTAGGTTAGACTCGTGACTAGCTTGAAGACTACAGCAACGAACAAGCTGGTGTGCTCAATAAAGAATCCTGCTTAAGATACTGCCCGAGTCTCCTGGTCTTCGCTTCTGAGTTTCTACACTTGAGAAGAAATAAGTTTACTACAGACGTCTCACGGTAATGAAAAGCTGCCTCCAGAACCTCAGAACTGCATACATGCTTAAAGGATCCCAAAAGTTCCTGCAAGAACTGCAAATACAGTCAATGGTTCAACCAGTAACCCTACTATAGGAGAAAGAGCTTTGAGGCGCCTAAATTACATTTTGAAGTTCCTTGAGTACCCGACAGGATATTTGAGGCACCTTTAATTTTTACAGTGTAGTCCACACTGACCCTAAAATGAAAGCCAAAAATGGGCTTAAAGATTTAAAACAAGTAAAAAATTGTGAAATGGTGCAAACTCATGCATTTCTTCCCCTTTTTGGCCAAACTTGGAACAAATGAAAAAGTGAAGCATCACAAAAACGGGTGTGCCTCACTATCTTTAAACTATTTCTTAACAGTTTCTTTAAGTTGCACAAAAACCACTGTGTTGTCAGTTCAACAAATGTTAATTGTCACTGGATTGAAGAACTTCACATAAAGAAAGTAATTTGTACCATTACAGTTTGTAAGGATATTGTTTGTATTATGGATCAGAAAAGATGCAAAGAATCAAATACATTATTATAAATAGTAGATACAAATCATAGCTCATATGGGTCATTAAGCAAATATGTTGGGTCATTAAGCAAATATTTTTTGTAAAAAATGTCTACTGGCCATTGAGACCCTTTTATCTTCTTAAGTGTCACCGTCCCACAGGTGGAACGTTTGCCATTATATTTTTAAAACAATAATATCTTAGTAAAAACCTGGGTAACACTTTATTTTGATGGTCCCCCTATAGATAGTCTGCTGACTATAAGTTACTTTACAAGTACATATCTACTTACTCTCATCAGGAAAGTATCTGTAGATTGTCTATTAAATATTTTTTAACAATCATTACACTGTACGTAACATGTAAACTGATATTTAACATTCTGTCAGTAAAGTGTTATCAATTTAGGTTGCAGATGTTCAACAGCGTATTTGTAGACATGCAACAAACCCGCAACAGGTTCTCAGTACTTTAAGAAGTCAGCATGTAGCCATTAACCAATGTATCAACAGACTTTCAGCTAACATTCAGTTGTCTATAAGTAGCAAAACAAGTAGATAATTTCAAATTAACTTTTGGTTACTTGTATCATAATAGTAGAATAAGTACCCCTTAGTTCTATAATACTTGCAGTATAAATATATTTTTAATTCTCCTGGTTGTTACCGCTTTATTCCACAAACTTTACATATTGTTCCTTTATAGCAGCAAAAGTGTTTTACAATGCAACATAAACATAATAAGTACATTGTACCTAACAATTAATCTTTTTAACACAAGTGCATAGTTAAAGACACCTAATATAAAGTGGGACCGATATTAATAATTCCTCAAAATTTTCAGGGCTGAGTGAAAAAACTTGTGAGTCTTTAATCTAGTTGCTAGTCCAGATTGGATGAGTTGTCCTGTCAGAACAACGTCACAGTCCAAAACAGTTTCTTTACTGAGCAAATTAGACTTAGGCCCTGTTTACACGAGAACGATTCTGGGTGAAAACGTAAAAATATTTTATCGGATGTGCCTTTCGTTTACACGGCGACAACGTTTTTATGGCTTAAAAACGCAAAAAAGTGAAACCACCCTCCAGAGTGGAAATCTTCAAAACGCTCCACCATCGTGTTCCCGTGTAAAGGGTAAATAGCGGTAAAAAACGGTAAAAACTGCCCTCGATTGCGTACGCGTTTACGTCACAGGCATTCGCCAGTACAGGAAAATAACAACCAACATGTCAGATTATTTCCATACGTCGGACCTCCAAGTTGCCCTCGCAGCTCTGATAAAGCAGCTCTGATAAAGCAGCTCTGATAAGTCTTTTCAGCAGTTGTACAAAATATTCTCAGATATTGGTGTTGTTGTGTGGCAGTGCTTCGTTGCCACCTAGCCACCTGGAGTATATACTACATCGAATTTCACACACTTTTGCGTCACCATATGCATGCAGATTTCCCCCTCATAACGCTCGTCTAAACGCAGAATAAAAAGTGACAATGCAACACCACTTTTGCGTTTTCTCTTCTAATCGTTTCCGTGTAAACATAGCCTTAGGTTATTGGGTCATACAAATATTACAACAAATTAATTAAACAATGGAAGTATAAAATATCCAGGAGACAAGTACTCAATCAAATCTCTTATCAAATTGTGAAGCAAACCTATCAGCTTTACCTCTCAGAACAATATTCAAACATTTTTCTATACATGGAAGATTTTTAATCAGGTCTCAACAGCAGAGTACTTTTCTTAGCTTAGTGCCCCCCAAAAAATGGTTTACTAATGGATAATATACTTTTTTAACTTTATCTGGAATAATAAACCAAACAAAATTAAGAAAAATATCCATGTCAAATTATTTGAAGGTGGTGTTGTTGCAAATAAACAATAATCAATTCTGAATAAGAGACAAATATACTATATATGTCTTTGATGAGGTTTATTTTCTTGCAATAAAAGGTCAGCGGTCTAACAGTCACACAGAGTTTGACAGTGAAGGGAGGGCATCCTTTCTCCTTTATAGTCTTGACTCCCATAATGTTATCTTTCTAGGCCAATGATGAAGCAATCTTAGGGTACGTTTACACGACAACGATATGCTTAAAGCGGAGAAGTTTTTTCTTTGAGTTTTCCCCATACAGACAACACAATTGTCAAAGCGATCATCATTCACACAGATCACAATGATTAAAAATGCTGTATTCTGCTCCCAGGCCATTAGATAGCGATGAAACACTATAGACAGAATGCGTAATACACATGTGCATGACGTCATCGGTTTCAGAAATTCACATTTTTGTTGTTTGCACGGAGAGCATTTTCAAAAACTTGCACTTTGAAACCCGTTTCCCAAGTTTGTGTTTTCAGCCATCCAAAACACTGTTGTCGTGTAAACGATGGCCAAAACGCATAAAAAGTTTTCAGTTTTTAGTTGAAAACTGTCGTGTAAACAGTCCCTTAGACTTGTTCATCATATTGTTTCCTTGAGTGTCATCATATTGTTTCCTTGAAATTAAAGAGATTTCCACTGGACCAGCAACTACACAGTCACTGTCTGTTAAATAAAGCAACATGCAGCGTATTATCAATGTTTGTAGATCTTCTCCCGGACTGAAGCACAGGCTCTACTCTTCAGCACAACGGTGACCCAAAAAACAAGATTTTACCGTAAACTACTGGCAACAGTGTTGCGAGTATAAACCTGTTTAATGGCTTACAGTTTATTACTGTTAAAATACATTTCGTGGGTGTGTCTTTTTATCTTACACTGTTAACCCTTTCAACCCCACAGGAAAATCCACACTACAAAGAGTAAAAGTAACAGTGACTACGTTTACATGCAGACAATTTTCGGGTTATTGTCGGGTTAAGGTCACTATTCGGGTTTCTGGAACATTAGGAATAACCCGTTTACATGCGTGAGCAGAGAGAGTTTCTCCTGTATACATGGAATTGCAATATCCCGATGTAAACAGCGACGCACGGTTAGCGTCTGGACGTACGGACAAACGTAAGACGCAATATGCGTCATTTCCGATTCTTCTTCCTGTAACCAAAGACGACAACAACAGCAGCATGCGGATAATGAATAGTTCGGGGCAGATAGCGATCGCCTTTGTTTGCGCTTTGATGCTGGTAACGTTACTGACCTCACTCCAAACGTATGCTGTGCTGCGTCTCGCCATGTTTACTTCCGGTATACTGCACGCGGGTTTTTGTATGCACTGAGAAGTTCCTCTACTCAAAAGACCAAGATTCCTTGCGAATAGAACATGCGCAGTGGGGACAATCACTATGGGGATATCCCGATACGCGTTTACATGACCAAAAATTCGGGTTAGAAAAGGGGTACCCCAGGTATAATATCCCGGTTTTTAAAATCCGGGATATGAGCATATTCGGGTTTTTGCCGGTGTTTACATGGCCGTTCGCGACCGGGTTATTGCTAATATCCCGGTTTTGAACGGGTTATTGGCTGCATGTAAACGCAGTCATTGACAGTGTTGCAGTGAGATAATTCAGTGAATATCTAAGTGGTTGTTGAGCATTAGTGATGAACACCTGCTGTTAACAAGCAGAATCACTGAATGAAAGAGGAACACAAGAACAGAAAATAGAGAAACACAAGAACTACAACTGACTTCCAGCCATTACGCATTACTAGACTTTTTATTAACCAGTATGACTTTATTTCTGTCATACATCTACAGAAGTTGTTAAAATGTTTGGTTTGAAGTTACCATTATAGAGATCAATGCTTGCTTTAGTTGGGATGCTGATGCTAAACCTTTAGTGTTTCTTTTTAACACATCATGTATTAATTATTAATATTTATTTATTTATTCATGCAGCAGTGCATGCTGGGAGTTTTATACTATCCTGTAGAGATCAACCGATGTATCGGTTTACCGATATCTTTCCCGATATTTAAAGGTGGGGTATGTGATTTGCAAAACAGCCAGCAGATTTTGAAAATACACAACTCAAAAGGTCCTACCTTCTTTCCCTGACTCCACCCACTCCACCCATTCGAAGAGGGGTATGGGGGAGGGGGGTATGGTACGACCGTTTGATTGACGCACTGACTGTCCAATGATTCTAGATGGTCTTGGAAATGATTGTCTGGAGTTTTTCGAGTCCTGTCCGTTCCACAGATGATTAAATTTCTTCATTTTCATTTCAGTGCTTCTAACTCAGTGGCTGTAAGTGGGTTAGGAATAGGATTTCAAGTGATTTAGAAAAAATGGTCAAAAAAGAAAATCACATACCCCACCTTTAAGCATTTTCCCATAATCGGGTATCGGTTTTGTAATATCGGATTCGCCGATAAACGGCGCCATCTTGTGGCCGTTTTGAGAATTCCGCCATTGCAGCCCGCGTCTGAGGAGATCAATCAACAACAACTCTGAGCACAAGTAAAGTATATGTTCTACTTGCTTTGCTTTAATTATTCAACTTTATTTAACATAACAGACATGCAGAAATCAGATTTGAGACATAAATGCCTGATATACCTGTAGTTTATTTATGCAGCTTGGTTCTAAAATATTGAGACGAACTCATGGAGTCACGTAGCGTAATCCGTCATGTCCTGCCCCAATAAAGACGTAACTTTACATGAATTAAATTAAACAGACATGAATGAGTGCATGTTGAAAATAAAAGCGCTGAATTTAATTATCTGTTGTATTTGCTCACCATTAGTCTCGGAAAAAAAAGTTTGTTCATATTGCTGAGCACTCGGTTCGGGTGATGATCAGGAATGCTCAAGCACGGCCACAGAATGAAACATTTGACAAGATTATCTTGTTTAAACACCCTAGATTATATTATAATTTACTACATAGCAATTATTTCGCTAATACACATCTAAATATACCGCTTTGTGGAAATTAATTATCTGCACGCACGATCGCGGAAATTAATTATTTATTATCTGCACGCGCGATTGCGGTTGAGTAGCTTAAGTTATAGTTCTGTGTAAATGCATAGATAAACAGCACTTTGTCAGAAAGCATTTCATGATCTAGACCAACAAAAATATTATTAATTAATAACATACTAGTTGGAAAATGCAATGATGTATATGCTGTTTTGTTTGTTACTTTCCTGACAATGATATATTCCAGCTAATATTATTCAGTGAATTAATATTACCCAGTGAATTATTCCTCACTCTTTAAACCTATTAAACGGCACATAAACCTTCTAAAACTGTTTAAAATGAATTACATTTCTGCAAAGGTGATATGACTCCCCTGTCAATTATTTTCTCCATATGAAAACATTAGACTTTTAACATTTATTTTGCCTATTGTTAACATTGTTGCTGCTGATGCTTATAAATTATATGTATAATTTAGATATAAATTATATAATGTAATAATATAAATGTTTTTATTGTAATTTAAAGATTTAATTTAACATGAAAGACTAATTTAATTTCACCCTGTTACGTACGTTGCGGTACGTATTTTGTTTTGCGTGTATGTCTGTACTTTGTTTCAGGTGTGGAATTCATTGGAAGCTCCGCCTGTCAAATCCGCTGACGTCAGGAACCGCGCCACCAATCGCCTGTCGCCGTGCGGTTTATGAATGGCTCTGACTACAATGGCGACAGTCGACACAGACTCTGGGTTTGAGAGAGAGCCTGCACGCTCGGTGAGGACAGCTCTCACGTTTGAGAGACCAGTCTGAGAGACGGATCAGTGTCTGGGGTTCGCTGCTTTTACGCTCGGGCAATTAGATCAGTTTCTCTTTGTTTGTGCTGGAACGTGTTCGTGCTCTTGATATGTGCGCTCTTTATGTGCTTGTGCACAGCTAAATGTTTGTTGCTCTCTCATGACATTGTCATCTCAGTTCCCGTTCAACTCCATGTAGACTGGAGAGGTTGTGAGTCAGGTGAGCAGGTCGCGACCTACATTTGCACACGCAGTTGTTAATGAGATGTATTAGACACACTAGTGTTAGGAGTGGTGCTACTTATGTATGTTTTGTTTGTTTAGTTAGGGTAGTTTTAGTTATAGCGTCTCGACGCTGAAGATGTTTCTTTCTACATCTTTTGTTGATAGTTAGTTTAGTTCTTTAACTTTAGTTAGAGGATTGTTTTGTTATATTTAGTTCTTTGATTTCAGCACCACTTTCTTGCTCCCTCCTCTCCACCAGATTGTCTGTTTGTCTGATTCTTTTGGCTACGTTGTATTACTTTATTACTTTATATTACTATTCCACTACTACTTCACTTTATTGCAGTTGAAGAATTAAAAACCTTTTCAACTAAATTGTGGGTGGTTGTATAATCCTTTTCTTTTGCAGTTCCCATACTATATTGACACACACATGAGCGCAAAACTTTTGTTATGTCTAATAACATACCTAGACAAATGACATCTATAACGAGGGATGTAACACCCCCCCAATATGTGTTTTGCTCTATTTTTTACCTCATCAAAGCTTTTATTTTTAAACAAAGACACTTAGTAGTGCACTTTATTTTTTGGACCCAGACCCCTCTATTTATTTGTGTATAAATAGAAAGTTATTTTTTTTTGTATGCAAGGAGGGAGTGATTGTTATAAATAAAATGGTTTGTTTAGTTCATTTGTGTTGTAATAATTGTGTTAAAAACAGAAGTATAACAGTAAATAAATATCGGTTCTGCATATCGGTTATCGGGCACATAAACATGCAAATAATCGATATCGGTATCGGTTTAAAAAAATCAATATCACTACTATCCTGGAACCCAGCATGCATTGCGACATGACACTTTTGATTGTCACCATCGTTGAGATTCATACCCTGATTGTTGATGTCTGTGTGTGTCTGAGTTAAGCAGGAGTGAAATATTTTTAATACAATATATGATTACAATATTCTTCAGAAGAACTAATTACAGAAATACTGATTTCATGTTGTTTCACAGATATATGCTAAATCTGAAATACTCATAAATTAAAAAAAATTATACAGGAAAGATTTGAAAATCAGACATGTCTAGGATGATTGTGACATTACAAAAGCCAAAATCACCTAATCAACTTCCTCTTAACTTTTTCTTGCCACAACAGATGTGCTTTATAAAGTCACTGTTACAGCAGTCAGAGAGAGATGAATAGCAAGAAGTCAAGTGTCAAGAGACCAACTAAAGCAAATGCTGATCTCCATTATGGTGAAAACAAACTTTATTATTAACTAAATCTCTGTTAATTCTCAACAATAACTTTTGTACAAGTATGAAAGAAATCATCATAAACTGGTTTCACATTCAGTGTTGCTGGAAGTCAGTTGTAGTTCTTGTGTTTCTCTTTTTTCAGTACTTGTTTCTCTGTCCTTCAGTGATTCTGCTTATCAGGTGTTCATCAATGTCTCAATTCACTCAATTCTTTTCATTCAGTCAAGTGGACTATATTAGTGACCTAATGTAGGGAATAGTTAATGAGGGTATAGGGTGTGATTTGGAACACAGCCTCTGGGTGTCTGTTAACTCACAGTATATTCCTGTAGACTACTTTCTCGAAAATGCAAATATAACCCAGAATGCATTGTTTTCTACGGTATGTTACTGTTTTAATGGAAAATGGTATGATACTGTCACTTTTTTTACAGCAAGGGCTAACAGTGTACCAGATCTCTTTACCATTCCATTACAATTCCATATTAGAATAAGGATTGTGTGTGCTCTTTTACTGTCATATGATGGTCACACACATCTTAAAGATGAAATTTCTTCCACAGTGGGTTAAATGGGTTAAAGGAACACGCCGACTTTTTGGGACTTTATCTTATTCACCGTATCCCCCAGAGTTAGATAAGTCCACACACACCCTTCTCATTTCTGTGCGTGCTGTAACTGTCTGACGCACCCACCGCTAGCCTAGCTTAGCACAAAGACGGGAAGTAAATGGCTCCAGCTAGCATACTGCTCCCAATAAGTGACAAAATAACGCCAACATTTTCCTATTTATAGTCAGGTATAGTTTATAGACACAGGCATCTTTAAACCGTATACATACTGGGAACTATATTCTCAGGCAAAGCACTGCTACTTGGGATTTGCTCACAGCACCTGAGAAGCCCCACAAAGTCCCAGAAAGTCGGCGTGTTCCTTTAAACTCTTTTAAACTACATTTTTAAATCACTTGGCTTAAAAAGCTGTTTAATACAGCCAAAGACACATATTGCCCAATATTATTTAAAATAATTTGGTTGGGGAGGGTATCTCTCTCATACCCCTTTTCCACCAAAAAAGAACTGGTTCGAAACTGGTTCTGGTTCAAAGTTGGTTCGGAGTTGGTTCAACTTGCGAACCTTCTCAGAACCTGTTTGTTTTTCCACTGACTAGAGCGCCCAGCGAACGACGTCGTTACGTCACTGTGTACGTCGCCATACGTCTTAGCTAGAAACGCTTGCAAGTACAACATTACTTTGATTATCTCTAACTCGTGTACAAGAAGGCTTTAAAAACAATTGAAATATGTAAGTATTTTAATCTTTTCCTTTGGTATTTAATATTTTATATGTTATGTAGGCTACCCATGTCTTGTCTTTTTTTTTTTCCTTTCCATTTATTTGTTCTATATTGTGACTGTTTTCTTCTTTGCTTACATAATGTTTTCAATAAAAAAAAGAATAAAAAAAAACTAGAAACGCTTGCGCCAACTTCAAGCATAACAATTACAACGGCGGACTACATCGTGTTTCTGCAAATGTTTCTCCTGGCTTTGCGATCCTATATTATGGTCTGAAAAGATGTTTAGAACACATCTAAACCCGCCCCCAGCCCCCGACGTAAGCATGACGTGGTAAAAGAACGGTTCTAGTCCAGCAAAGAGTTGGTGCCGCTTTGGAACCAGTTTTCCTGGCCGAGAACCGGTTCTTTGGCTGTCGAAACACGATAGAACTGGTTCGCGCGCAGGCACCGGCTCTGAACCGGCTCTCAAAATGCTTCGGTGGAAAAGGGGCTTCAGTGAGGTATTCACTTTTGTTTGTTTTGATTGTTATTCAGCCAACAATGTTCGTGATGTTTTACGTCGATACAAAAGGCTTTTGAAGCTAACGCGACGTGGAGCAACCATGACCAAAGCCTTCAGAAAAGAGGGTGTCTCTCGGAATGCAGTGGCTCAGCTCGCCCCTATCGCGGAGCTGTACTTTGCAGACAGGGTCCAGTTCAACAGCATCAGCTTCACCCCAGGAAAGCTAGCTGAGTTCGCGGAGAAGTGCAGAGAACACATTGTGGGGGACGTTAAAGAAAAAGTGCTAGTAATGAAAATAAAAGGTTCACTCTTGCCTTTTCGCCTAAATAAGTGATGTTAAAGAAAAAAGTTGTTTTGCTATGTTCGTTAAGAGGATGTTTATATTTCCTTATTGAATGTAATGTTAAGTGAACCTACAGTGACCTAACATTTTATTGTTAAAAAAAATGTTTTCCGTCATTGCTAAGCAGTTTACTGAAAACAGTCCATGTTTGGTCCTCTCTTTAATCTGGTAATTCAATGCTGTCCACAAAAAAAAAAAAATGTTTACAGCATTTCATTAAAAAGCAGTTGGCTGGACAAACGAATGACTCTGGTATTTATTTCCCATTCGGCAGATATGTACTTTTACTGTGGTACTGTTATTTTCTTAATCTTAAACCAAATGCTCATCAGTGTCGGTACTTACTATCTATTGACTGTCTGCTGAAAATCAACTGACTTTAACCTGTGATGCTGGCCTGTAAGAGTCATTCAACAGCATTTCTTAGATTTTCACTTCATTTTGATGGGCCAAATGTGGCAACAGATGAATATATGAATTTACCTCAAAGTTAAATGACAGTCTACTGAAAGGAAATGTATATGCAACGAACAGTTAGTAGAGCACATCTGAAAATCCTTGCGGAAGCAAAAGATAGTGTAAGTAACCAAAAGTTCATTTGAAATTGTCTTGTTTTGCTACTTATAGACAACTGAATGTTAGCTGAAAGTCTGTTGATACATAAGTTAATAGCTACATGCTGACTACTTAAAATCTCTTACTTTGCTGTACTTTAAAGTACTGAGAACCTGTTGAGGATTTGTTGCATGTCTGCAAATACGCTGTTGAACATCTGCAAGCAAAAATGTATATGCAACAAACAGTTAGTAGAACACTTCTGAAAATCCTTGCAAAAGCAATAGAGAGTGTAAGTCACCAGATATATACTTAAAGTTCATTTGAAATTATCTACTTGTTTTGCTACTTATAGACAACTGAATGTTAACTGAAAGTCTGTTGATACATTGGTCAATGGCTACATGCTGACTTCTTAAAGTACTGAGAACCTGTTGCGGGTTTGTTGCATGTCTACAAATACGCTGTTGAACATCTGCAACCTAAATTGATAACACTTTACTGACAGAATGTTTAATATCAGTTTACATGTTACATACAGTGTAATGATTGTTACAAAATATTTAATAGACAATCTACAGATACTTTCCTGATGAGAGTAAGTAGATTATGTACTTGTAAAGTAACTTATAGTCAGCAGACTATCAATAGACTATCTATAGGGGGACCATCAAAATAAAGTGTTACCAAAACCTGAAGTAATATTGACAAACTATATATCATCTGAAAGCTGTTTTTTCTAAATAAATTACAGATGAGCAGTAATTTATCAATTTATAACAAGATTATTTCATACTTATTAGACGTGTTCAGGCCTTTATTTTGAAATAGCGATAAACATGAAAAATCATGAAAGATTGGTAGAAACCTCAGTTTGTTTTCATGCCAATAGTTCAAAAGATAACACATATTCAATTTTATGAGGAAAAAAAGGTCTGAAAATGTTTTAAATATAAAGAATAATATTATGGATTCTCGATTTGTGATGCGGCTGTGAGCACACATACGTCCTCTTTTTATGTGTTTATCAGAGGTTGACTTCAAATCAAATAATGCCAAACCACCCATACTACTACCACATATGAAAAATATGGAAATACATGGTTCAGAAGATCACTCAAACCATTTATGAAAATGAAGGTGCCCTTATATGGTCAGTAATGGAGCTTGGCTCTCCATCTAGTGTAAAAGTGCCTTTTTTTCAGCCTTTTTCTTGCTGTTATAAACAAACACATCATTTAACAGTGCCTTTTTTCAAAAGAGACTAAGTACAGTGTAAGTAGTTAAGATTTCTATTTTTTTAGAATATTCTTGTACTTCACTTTTACTTGTTCCCATGTTTTAATGTGGCTCTGACACGCATTTAATACGTCGGCTACTTTTTGCCAGCTTTTCTCCTGGCTTTTACAGACTTTGAGGTGTATCCTGGCATGTTCAATTACATTCTATTCATACTTTGCTCGTGACTTCACAAGTACTGGCTGGCGGGCGAGAACGTCGTTCTCCAGCTACGAAACCCAGTAAACTAATCAAGGATCTTGCCAGGATGTCGCCAGTTTTACTATACAAACGTTGGTGTTTTGAGGTGTAAACGACATGCCAGAGAGGTGTTGTGCGATTGGTTGCACTAACCAGATGAGATAAGCAACCTTCACAGTATACACGTCTGTGCAGTGATCATTCCATCACTCCATCAAAGGTAATTTCAACATTTGTTTGAATACAATGGTAGCCTGGGAAAACCCAGACAACTTCCAGCTGATTTGAACGAGTGATGTTCAACGACGACATCCATCTTTGTAATCTACAAAATCTGCTTCACAGTTGCTGCGCTGTCGTCATCATGTCAATCACACCACAACTTTTCTGTTTGGTGCTGCGATTTCGACAGATTGGAAATCGGCTTGAATGAGCTCTTTGCCAGACTTACTTGCAGAGCAAATCTAAATTTGCCGGAAGTTGTCTGGGTTTTCCCAGGCTAATACAATTGGTGTATGATCATGTAATTAATCGTGTCTTTAAATTACCCTGTAGTTTCGTCAATCAACGCCACCAGCTGGTTCGGCGAGTCACTGTTTGTGTTATGAGTCTAAGCTAGGCTAACTGTACGTTCACACCGCCAAATGACTCCCGGGCACTTTGATGCTCTCGCCGACGGCGGTGTGAACGCACAGTAACAGCTGTCGTATTTTGCTAACATCAACAAAAGTGTGTGATAGGTTGTTTTGAGGTTTGTTATATCTATGGTTTTCAATGAGAACCAGAGATGACCCAACAGTAGAGCTAGATTATTTACGGAGGAATAATTACTTTTCTATCATCTTAAAAAACCTTGTCTGCTTTACACAATTTAGCTCCCTTGGAGTTAATCCTAGTCCATGTTATGCAGCTAGCTCACTAACAGACAGGACTCTACGTTGAAAATACCCGTTTGTTGCCCGCCAGGTATCCATGGTAGTCACGTGACAGCAAAGTATGAATTTACATTCCAATTCCGCACATAGAACGGACCCCAAGGCTCAGAACTGGATTTTAATTTTGGCAGTCAACCAATCATGAATTCAAATAGTGTGGACTATGCAAATGTGACGCTGGCGCATCCAGCATGAGTGAAATGACCATGCTCAGTTGTCTAGTCATCCAATGTACAGTATATCTCATACAATATACAGTATTTCTCTTAAAAACCCTCTTTAAATGTTGTGGTAGATTTTCTGCAATGTACCTGACTTACATTTTACTCTCTACTAACCATACTTTGAGTCGGCTGACAGGATATTTAAATCCAACATTCGTAGATATTGTGCCTTTAAAATGTGGCACCGAATTTCATTATAACTCTTGAATTGAGAATTGAGGTTCACATATGGCAAGCAGATTTAATATTTAATTCTCTTTAATTGGATTCCGATGACTCACAAAAGAATTTGACTGGAAAACACTTTGACTACAGAGAAACATTGGAAGATCCAATGATTTCATCGTTTTGATGATGTTTATGCTACAAAAAATGGTAAAACAATAAGATTTTATAAACTTGTGCAAACAGAAGACCGAACTTAAGAACTTAAGACGGTTAGCAACTGTTTGTTTGTCTGAGTTCGCAACAGTAACTAACCAATAGGTCAATTAGAGATAACTATAATTCAGTTAGAACAATTCAATAATATTTTAGATATCTAAATTGTTCCATCATAATGGAATCTGCTGTGAATGATGTGCGATGGAGACAGGTTGATGCTATATTTTATTTTTAATGTGAAAGAAAACAAGGCTGTGAGGGATAGAAGTACAGTTACATTCAGAGGGAAAATATAAAAATAAGAATTCCATTTCTCATCCAAATTTTACATCATGATGGCAGAAAAGCAGAGTTCATGGAATCAACTGTGCAGAGAACATTGAATTTTACTGCAAATATACATTACATATCCTGCAGGTGGAAATGTACTCCACTTGCATCAAATTGTAATGTCTAATACAATTTAAAACTTTTTAAATTCTAAAAAGATCCCACTGCAAACCAACTGAATAAAATTACTAAGAACCACCATCTGTGTTTGTGCCACTTGATTAAATGTTTTGCAAGAGTTGGCTTCTTCTTTCCATCTGTGACGTTAGGTTCAGTCTGTCTTACGAAAGATCGATACAACAATTACACCAAATGAAAGCCTGAAATATGACCTAGAGAAACTTAAGCACTGAAGAGTGAATCACGGTGAAGTGTCTTCAGAGACATGGTTGTGGAACCAGAGCATAGAAATTTCCATCCCTGTTATAACTCCCAAGGGGAAAATGGCACAGAAAGCCATGTCTCGTGTTGAAGAGCTTCCCCACATAGCCATTGCTCTTCAAACTATTGGAAGACAAAGAGAACATTAGAACACAGATGTGAAATCATTTTAATCTCAATAAAACAGGTGGATTATTATTTATTTTTTTTGTCTAAGTCTGCAAACATAAACAATTCATAAAGGTTTACTTCTCCCCGTCCCCCCCAAAAGAGTATTATGGTAACACTTTATAATAACTGTAGCGTAATAAAGTACTAACAAATCATTTGTAAACTATTGTAGATAATAAATATTTAATAAACATTTCTACATTAATAGACTACTTTAGAGTTCTTCATTCATTGTCACTGTAATTAACTGTAATTATTATTGTTGTTTATTTAGCTCATATATAAAGAGTAAGACAATGTTTTTCATCAACTTATTAATGAGAGCCCAAGGTGAAGTGTACATCACATTTATTTTACAGAGAGAGAACAAGGGCAATTCACTCAAAGAGGCTGTGATTGTCTTTCATTTTAGGTATGTTTTCTGTTTCTTGTTTAATGTAATTTTTCTTGACTTAACTTATGTTTCATGCTCCATTTTGTACCTTTGGCATTGTTAACCACATGGAGAGTGAATGTTAAAGGAGAACTCCGGGCAATTTTTAAGTTAATCTTGATCGTTAGACCTTTGTGAGTACTGTCTATAGAAAAAAAAACGAACCGGATTGGTGCTTGCGACGCGGAGCTGCGACCGCGAATGCCCAGAGCTCCCACTCAGCTAAAACGGCTGCTCTGGGGGCATGTACATAAAGAGCGTTTTTGAGCCTCTTAACAGACACATAATGCAATTAAAATATCTGTCCAACATGAACAGGGGCCTTACCTGTAAACAAGATGCGTTTAGCAACTTAGCCATGGTTTAAATTCACCTAAATAGTGTTTTAGACGGCAAGCTGTAGTCTCGCGCTGAAGTCTCGCTCCTCCCACCTGGACTCACGTGGGAACTCAGTTGTAGCCGGGATTGGTAAATAGTGTCCAGGTGGGAGGAGCGAGACTTCAGCGCGAGACTACAGCTTGCCGTCTAAAACACTATTTAAACCATGGCTAAGTTGCTAAACGCAACTCGTTCACAGGTAAGGCCCCTGTTCATGTTGGACAGACATTTTAATTGCATTATGTGTCTGTTAAGAGGCACAAAAACGCTCTTTATGTACATGCCCCCATTGCTGCCGTTTTAGCTGAGTGGGAGCTCTGGGCATTCGCGGTCGCAGCTCCGCTTCGCAAGCACCAATCCGGTTCGTTTTTTTTTCTATAGTCAGTACTCACAAAGGTCTAACGATCAAGATTAACTTAAAAATTGCCCGGAGTTCTCCTTTAAGGGCGATTCACACTCAAGAAAGGCTGTTTATTTGTCTTTAATATCAGGATTATAAAGATCCAGTGAAACTGACACCTGCTGTCCCATGTCTAACTCTAAATGCACAATGTAAAATAAAGTTTCATAACTGGTGTTGCTGACTGCACATCACGCTGGGCGTCACAAGCCACTGGTTACTTATTGTCCATTATTGTATTAACTACAGTTTATGAAATATGAATTAACTATTTGCAAATGATTTGCAAATACTTTATTACACTATAGGTATATTATAAAGAGTTACCAGTGCTATATATTGGATTTGTATTGGCACTAACCTACACACGTAGAAATTGACTCCCGGAAACCTCCTTGATTGGTCATACCAGACCATCTTTTCTTGTGCCCCATCCATCCATTTCCAACCACGTCCTCCACACGGATCAACCAGAACCTGCAGATTATTAAAACAATAATTTCTAGTGAAATTGGAGAGCGTCCTCTCCTTGACTACAGTCTGTTAACTGTCCTGTAGGTTTAAATATAAATATTATGTACTGCACTGAGTTACCTCAAAGCTATCGGCATGATAACTTCTCCAGTCAAGTTCATAATGGCAGCGTCTATCCTTTACAAATCCACTGTGCCACCCACCGTCAGGTCCGATGGCTTTGCACACCACACGGCCAGTTTTAGAACGGACAGCGTCTGTAAACCACAAGGATTTATGGGTTAATCAAGCCCAATGATTTGAGTGGAGCTTTTTCTAGCTTGAAGATACAATGCTGTTGACTTAGGCTGAGGATAGAGATGAATTGCACAACTAGGGATTCCAATAAGGTAAAGAAAATAATCTATTCACATTTATTCTAGTCTTATTGCAAAACATTTAATTCTAGCTGAATGTCAGGGTCAAAATTGTCAAAATTCCATTAAAACAACTAGATGATAAGATAAATTATAACTAATATAATATTAATATAAATTAAAGACAAGTTAACTAAACAAAAAGGAACAAATAAAAAATTAGCAATCGCACAAATTAATGCAACTGAACAAAGATGCAATTGAAAAGTTTGACAGTGGTCTTTCAGGTACAGAAAATGTAATCAAATGTAAAACAAAACTGCACTTTATGAAAAAATATACAGTAACTTATTATCAGACATCCCAACCTGTAACAAGTAATTTCAGGAAGTTATCTCGAAGTGTTTAGTTTAGTTTGTATAGTTGTATTTATTTGTGCGATTGCAAATATTTTATTTGTTCCTTTTTTTAAGTGTTCACCTGTCTTTAATAATGCTTGAAATTTATATTAGCCAGTTGTTTTTATGGAATTTTGCGAGAGGTAGTGATGATTTTGTGATGCTGTACATTAATTTGAAAGCATGGACATAAGCGCATTAAAATTAAGAATCAGTTTAATGTGAATGTATGTAAAGTAGAAGAGTTTTCATACTGCTGGGCACATCTCTGGTCTGAACCCACTGGAGGTCCTGACTCCTGCAGCCGCTGTATGGGTCTCCTTTCCACGGGTTTTTACAGGTGCAGGTCCTGCCGTGATTGGAGAAGGAAGAGCATTTGGCGTTCACTCCACATGGTTTGACCTGACACACGTCACGACAAGTGCCAAAGGTGCCAGTGCAGGCCTCATTGTCCTTACAAACGCTGTCTTTTGTGCAGTCGTTACACTTGTGTGGTATGAAGGATGGACAGGGCGGCTGTAAGCAATTGTGTCTTCCTGGCTCAGGGTGTGTGGCGGAGCCCCAGCCAGGTGCACATGAGGCCACACAGAAAGTGGCTCCACCTCCAAAAAAGCACACAAATTTCCCGTTCACCTGCTCCTTGTAGCACACAGGTGAGGCACTCCACTGTCCTCCAGAGCACACCACGATCTCGGGGACGGGCTTGTATGATCCAGCGCATTTCAGTTTCACCTGCTGCTGGGCTGTGGTGTGGTAGAGCTTCTCACAGTGGCTGGTCTGAAGATCCCCGGCCTTTAGAGGGCCACATCCATTTTTATTGAAGAGTCTCCACTGCTGTGAGATGTATTTCTGAAAAAACTTCTCGAGTAAATCAATGTTCTCTGATTTTCCAGTGACAAGTAGATATTTCGACCAAGCTAAAACAGCTTCCTTTTCAAGAGCAAACATGTAGCGCACAAAATAATCAATCTGATCACTGTAGTATTTTGTGCACTCTACTGGCTCACTAGACCGACTTTGTGAGTCCTGAACCAGTGACTTGCGAAAAATATCCAGAATATTGTGTTTTTCTCCAAATCCAGAGCCCATCATCATGTGGTGAAAGTTTCTGAGATAAAATTGAAAAGAGTGTCCCCCTGTGAACAGATCTCCGAGTTCAGAAACATAGTGGTGTTGGGTTATTGTACTGTTTTTAAGATATGAATGTAAGGTGTTAATGTAGCGAAACTTCTGAATCACATTACTGTATTTCACAAAGATTTGTGTCCACTGGATGTCATGTCGGACAGACTCAACTATTTCTTTAGTGAAGTCCTTTAGCTCCTTGACACTGAAATAAATTGCTGTTAAATCAGGGACTGGTTGATAGATCATATCGTCGATTTCACCTTCGAGAGTGGCATAGTCAATCATGTTTTGGATGCTTTCCTCACACGCCGGACCGTGGAACATCTTATGGCACTTACAGAATCCTTGTGTGGTGTCCTTGATGGGTTTACATTCTCCATGTTTACAATTCACACCTGAGCAGGGAGCCTTTACCCCAATATTTCTTTTGAGGTAGATTTTAAAGTCTCTGAAGGAGTAAATTGGTTTACAGCTCAGCTCAATATCCGCCTCATCTGTCTGTGCATAATCTGATGGTTTTGTAACAACATGAAGAAACTGTATTTGGCTGACAACTTTAGCACCGAACCTGTGGAGCAGCTCTTCCTTCATTGTTACACACTCCAGGTTCATGCTCAAACTTGCAATTTCCTTTTGCAAACTGGATTTAATATGGCCCTTAGTGTTTTGATCAACAGCAGAGCCCTTTTCTTGATGAATTATGTGAACTGATGTCTTTTCCTGAGCATCAAAGTTGATTGACTGTCCAAAGGTAAACTCATTTTTAACATCGTTTGAGTGGGCAATTACTATCCATTTGAACCAGTGGAACTTGCTCTCCAAATGATTCTTAATATCTCTAGCAAGCATTTTAGGATCTGAGAATCGTCGACTGCTAAGTTTCACAGCATCCTTAAGAGCCCATCTCTCGAAGCCATTAGCACACTCAATCAAGGCATCCTGTATGGCTGATAAAGTGTTGGACAGTTGTGTAACTGCTTCTTGTGCCTTTACTTCACCATCATAGCCCTTTAGTTTGTAATAAAACAAATTTAACTTTAGTCCTGAAACCATCAGAGTGGTGAAGTAGGTGGAGTATTGCACCAGGACATTGAAATCTCCATTGGATTTCTCAATGATGAGCTTTAAGAGATTCTTATTCAAGCTGGCAGGATTGTTCTCAGTGATGTATCTGTAGAAATTAGCAACACTGTTCTCGGTGCCAGTGTTTTCATAGAAAGTGGTGAACCTCTCAGCCAGTCTGGTCTTTCCTTCCTGTGTGGAGGCAAGAGGAGCGCTCTTTATGAACTCTGTTAACTTGGCCCAGGAGTTCTTGATCACGTTCTCATCTTTGCCGTAGGTGCTTGCATAGCTTGTCCATTGCATTTCTGTTTGTAGGGTTGAAATTTGAAGGGAGAGAGAGTCGAGTTTACGGTTGACCTCTGCAAATTGTTCCTTCATGAACTCAAACATTGGATTTGATTGTGGAATGAATGCGAATATGAAGCTAATTAATGCCCCTATAAAGCCTAAATATGCTGCAACTTTGCCAAGAGAACCAATGACTTTGAGGACTTTGACAAGTGATTCACGTGTTTTATCTTCCGTTTTTTTTATAAATTCACCCACATCATTGAGACGCTGGAGAAATTCTTTAGACATTGTCAAGCCCTTCTCCAATTTATTGACTTCTGAGACTTTAATGCCAGCTGTGCAGAAACAGCTGTATATAAGCAGATAAAGGACTGTGAGGAAAGTCTTCCCAGTCGCCATGGCAGCTTAACCTGTTAAAAAAAGATGCAATAAATGTGTAAGTAGAAGCTTTGAATGTCACTGGCCTGGTGTCACTTAAATCATAATCTGCTTATAATGCCATATACACACACACACACACACACAGACAGACAGACACACACACACACACACACACACACACATTGTTCTTTGCTGTTAAAGCTGCTATTCAGAGGACTTATTTTATTGAGCCAGTCCATGAAAAAAGTGTTTTTGATTTACCCCAAATCACATACAATAATGATTTACAATCCGAGCTGTTGGTTTGATTTGGCGCAAAATAGACATAAATCGTTATGACCATGATTCGTATAACACATTATGTAACTTGATAATATGTACATTCATCTTTTTTTTATATAAGAGTGTGGCCTGGTTCAGCGAGGTCTGTGACGGGAAAGAGAATTGAGAGACAAGCCCAGTGTAATGGCAAGTTCAGACTGCACGATTTTAGCCCCGATTTTGGCTCGGCGACAGGTTTTGAGAAATCGCCGACAAATGCCCGAAATCACAGGTAAATCGGTGCTCGTTCACGCGAGTGACAATCATGCAGTGTGAATGAGCAAAGACGCGATCTGAGAGAATCGCCGACGAGTCGCCGACACCCGTGAGATATTTGGCATGCTAAATATCTGGACCTGTCGGCGATTCAAAATCCTGCTGTGTGAAAAGTGTTCTGACTGAAAACTACATCGGCGATGACCGACAGCCAATGAGAGAGCAAGATACAGGACAGCGGGGAGTCCGAGTTCGGGAGGAGTTATAGACCAGAATATCAGTATTTTAATAGATATATTTACAATTATATCAAACAGAAACAAAGTAGCCTACATATTGCTTGACCAGCAGCACATTGCAAAATTATTTCTTTACCCTCAACTCTCTTTGTAGAACACACAATCCTTGCTCAGAGCTCAACAATTTGATCTCTCTCCCCAACCATTTCCTCCTGCATAATCTTATTTTTTTTCTCCTTTTCGCTGCAAATCAGCTCACAGATTGGGATCGCAAGCTTCTTGCAGGCTATAATTTTTAATAACAATTTGAGTCTCGCGCGAGAACTCCGGTCTCACGCACGCGTGATCTTGAGTTATTTTCTTATCACTTCGCGCGTGTGTTTGGTTGTGAAACGTAGTTTGCGTGTCAAACAGTTGTCGGCGATTCTTCCTCTTGTAAAGTCATGCAGTGTGAAACCTCCTGTCGCCGATCCATCGTTCAGTGTGAACACAGCAGCGACTGAATGCTGGCCAAGATAGTCATGCAGTGTGAAAAGAACAGTGACCCGACTACTTTGAAAATCGTGCAGTCTGAACTCGGCATAAGTGGGTCAAGTGCCAATGACAAACACCTGTGTCTTGTTTTAGTAATTGGCGTGGAGAGATCATAAATGCCACCTGGAAGAAGAGAAGCGGCAGAGAGTATGAATGTGTAGTAATAGAAATGTGTAGTCCCAGAGGAAATATCAAAGTAGTAAACTTTTATAATCCTTGCAAAAAATTATCAATGCAAACATTTCATGAGATCTCAGAAAGTGTTGATAGAAGAGAAATATGGTGTGGAGACTTAAATGCTCACAATACTCTGTGGGGAAGTGACCATACAGACACTAATGGAGAAGTAATTGAACTAATCAAGGAGAGAACACTTTCTTTCCTTAATGATGGAAGAGGTACCAGGGTTAATGTTACAAGAAATACAGTTTCGTGTATAGAACTTAATTTAGTCTCTGTAAATATGAGTCATTTATGTGAATGGCATGTAAAAAATGATAGCAACATAGGGAGTGATCACTTTCCAATATTATGTTCTATGAACTTTGATATGAATGTGCAGGAGGGTTATGTAATAGAGAGATAGTGCTTTCCTAAAGCAAACTGGGAAAAATTCAGAGAACTTTGTATTGAGTATACGGAAAAAATATCGATGGAGGGTGATGTAAATAGTGCTGCAACAACCTGCATCCCTAAGAGTACAGTGAATGAGAAAAAGAAGATAGTTCCATGGTGGAACGATTCGTGCAAAAATGCTATAAAGAATTTTAGGAAAGAATTTGAGTCAAGATAATCTGATCAACTTTCAAAGAAAGAGAGCTATGGCACTGAAGGAATACACATTTATGAAATGTTTAATTTAGATTAAGTGTGAGTTTTTCCATCTCACTACGAGAAAGCCCATTTTTCCTGCACTCATGTCTCACCGGGTGAAGATTCAAGCTGAGCAAACACCTCCTACTTTATTACTGAGACCGTTTGTCTTGGGTTTCCTGCCCCATCCTGTCTCAGCATGTGAAGGGACCTGCTGAGAGAGTCTCCCCCCCCCCTTGTGTGTCATAGTTTTAAGAGTCATGCGGAGCAGATTCCAACATCTGTAGACCTAATTTCAGAATGTATCCCCCTCGGTGTAACTCCTCCCCCCTTAAAAGAATATATATACTACAATGTACAGCAACGAACAAGCTTGTGTGCTCAATAAAGAATCTCCACTCAACAAAGACTGAGTTCCAGGACTGAATCTCCACTAAAATAAATCTCAACAAAGCTGACAGATTTCCAGAACTGAATCTCAACAAAGAATTAAGCTTTCTGACTGAGCTTTCCAGACGGAATCTTTTCATACAACCAACGATTCAGTGAGTTTCACTCAATTCAAAGAACCATTGCAGACCAGTACATGTGTTGTCCTCTGCTTCGTCAGAGAAGAGTTATCAGACAGCTGTAGTGTTTGGTTAATGAAGTTACCCTTTAAAAGTTTATTTTAGAAATGAAAGTGATCCTCTGTTTTTAGGCAGGGAAGTTTTAGATATCCTCTACGTTGCTAGAGAAGGTTTATCCTCTAAACTTATAGGGAAGATTAACATTTTTTGTTAATATTGGTGAACCTCTGTTCAAACAGGGAAGTGTTTTATCCTCTAAAAGTTAGGAAGATGAAAGATCCTTTGCATTTTTCTTTCAGAGAAAATTAGCGTAACATGCTAATATTTTGTGATATCCTTTGCTTTGCCAAAGAAGGTTAACCACAGTTGATCTGTGTTAACGAGTGTAGCCTCTTTTGATCAGAGAAGTTTTAGTGTTTTTGTTTGTGTGATAAAGAACATCACAAAATGGTTAGGAAGAATGCTAGACTGATTCCAACTACTGAGAAACATGGACTAGCAAGCCCTTTATGGACAGACAGTGAGTTCAAGTCATTGTTAGGAGAGCAAATTGACTCCATAGTGAATTCCAGAGGTCTATTGATCCAGAGGTCTATTGAAGAATGCAAGAAGGTGTTAGGTGCATATATCAGAAAGAAAAACATGAAAGGCATAATCTGTTGCCATAGAGAATATAGCTTATCCATTGCACAAGAACAATCTAGGTGTATTGCTAAGTTAAAAGAACAGAACAAACAATTGCAGACTCAAGTGTCCTGGTTCAAGACAAAGGTGGGCCATAACCAGGCCTCAACCAAATGTGACTCTGAAGACCAACAGTCAGATGAAAGCTATCCTGATTTACAGTTTTTCTGTAGACTAGAAAACACTAGAAATTCTGGTTTGATAGATAAATATGTAAATGCAGTTAAAGTGTGTGGAGCAAGACAAAAGGCTCAGAATAGGGCAAAAGGGATTGATACAGTTCCATCTGTAACCCCCATACTGCAGCTACATGCAGTCAAATTATCTTTAGGTCCTAAAGAGTTTAGGAGAGAATTGTCCAAAAAAATGCGTCTCTATGACATGTCGTTGGCAGAAGTCACACAGATGATGTCACAAATTCTAACTGAATCTGAATTCAACAATTTTGAGTCTGATGTTGCTTCTGAACTGCAATATGCCAGAAAAGATGAATTGAGAGAGGGTTTTGAAAATCCTAAAGAACATTGTTGGACCAAAAGTGGACTGGTCAAAGATCACTAGTTTGGTAGAGAAGAAGGGTAAACCTGTTAGTGAATTTTACAGAAAAATTTTGTCAGTCAGCTGCAGCTTACAGTGGAATAACAGACACTTCAGAGAAAGTGTTAAATCATAATGGGCCATTAGTTCGCACATGGTTTGATGGTCTTTTGTCAGAACATAGAAAGGCATTGCCTTTCTTAGACTTCACATGGTCCACTAGAAACCTGCAAAGTAACCTAGACACTTTAGCTAATTGAGAAAGAGACTCTGATGTCAAAACAAGAGTAAAAATTGCAGAAGCTTCCTTTAAGGTCAACACAGAGAACCAACAGAAACGTAAATGTCCTAAGAGAGAGGGAAGTTGTTATTACTATGGTAAGCCTGGACATTGGAGAAAAGAATGTTAGAGAAGTGAACAATGTTACTCAGCTTCTGCTCAATCTGCTTGCTACTCTGAAGCAGCCCCTCCCATCGTCATTAAACGCGTTGGGCAGCTTGTTTAGGTGTTAACGATTCAGGCTGTGAGTGCTTAATTTCCCCAGTAACTTACAACAAAGATGAAAGACTTATGTTTAATAGAACAAAAGTAAAGTGACTGTCTCAGCTTTCCTTTGGGGGACACGGGTTAAGTAAACTCACAGCCTTAAATGTTATTTTACAGCACAGGCCTTTCATCAGTAATAGTGTTAGATCAGACTGTAAACGTAAAATGCCCTCATGCAGTGTCCACACGGAGTCATTCAGAAACAAGCCATTAAAACCTAAGTGGTACGGACCACATCAAGTGATGTTGATTACAGAAGCTGCAGTATTGTGTCAGGGAAAGAAAACCTGGACTCGTGTCACAATGTAAAATTGTTCCTGAACCAAAAGGGAGAGCATAGGACATGAACCAGTGGGGAGCCCAGGGAAGAACCAAATGCAACAGGCTTTGGGGGCCAACCCTTCGGTGAAGACTCCCTCGTAGGCCTCCCCATCCAGTAGTCCATCCACACCTCACTGTGTTCTTTAGGTGTCAAAATAATTAAGAAATAGGGAAAGAAGGAACAACAATAGCAATAGACTCGGAAAAGAACACAACCCTGTAGTGTTGAACAAATACTGCTCCAGGCTTTTGTTTTCTGTCTTCCTTTGTGCAGATACCACTTGATGGCTGACCCAAGACAATATGCACCGACCTCCTCACCGGCGTAAGAAGCCACAACCTCTAGAAAACGAGATCCACTGCCGAGCCAACTTTCCCAAAAGGATAAAGAAAAGAAAAAAATACACAACGCAGAGACCCTCGAACAGAACCTTCAGTCATCCATCAACATGATCAAGACTTGATCTTTAAGCAAAATAACACCAGATGACTGAAGATAATTATTCATGGTTTGGAAACTTGTTAGTATCAAGTGTTTCATCCAACAAATGAATCGCGGCTCTCACGATAAAATCACAGGTCCTACCAGAAAAGACCCGTAAGAATTTCATGGACCCTAATTGCATGCTTTGTTTTCTGTGTCAGCATGCAATTGCAGAAACATCAACACAGAACGATGTGCCTGTAACTTTTTCAAGTTACATGACTGGACGTGTAGCTTATGCTAACAAACATAAGCTACAGAATGAATTTGTAAGTGTTTTAAATTTGTATACAATGTGGGAGTTTTTCTTTTTTTAACTCCCAAAGGGAGAACTGAAGGAATACAAATTTATTAAAGGTTTAATTTAGATTTACAGGTTTAAAGGTTTAAGTTTATTAGTGTGAATCTCAGCTAGCAGATGTCTGAGCAGATTCGTTTAAACACCTGCAACTTTATTACCGAGACCGTTTGTCTTGGGGTTCCTGCCCCATCCTGTCTCAGCATGTGAAGGGACCTGCTGACAGAGTCTCACCCCCTCGCCTTTTGTCCTGTCTTTGTGTGGGAAGTTCTGCTCCATCCTGTTCTCCTGGCTCAGCTAATTTACATGCTTTGTTTTGATGTATCCCCCCTCGAGGAAACTTCTCCCCTCTTAAAAGGATATTTTAAGAATAAATAGTGATGTAACTAAGAAAAAAGATAGTTATGAATCTACACTTGACATGGACTTTTCATTACATGGACATACTCGGTTAAAAATCAACGCTGTATTTAATGGCAAAATATGTGTCTGATAAATGTGAGGTTTTTAAAGTGCCTGATAATGTCGAGCATGTCATTATGAAGTGTAGCAAATATGATGCTGAGAGGAACATCTTACGTGACAAGATATATGAATTAGGACGGGGATGGAATTTAGAAGGGATTTTAGGGATGAGTGAAGAAACTAGGGAGTGCTCCAAAGCTGTATTTACATTTCTCAAATATACAGGATTAGATCATATCACATATATATATATATATATATTAGGGATGCACCGAATATTCGGCCACCGAAAATTTCCGGCCGAAAATGGCCCAAAAGAGCATTTTCGGCTTTCGGCCGAAAGACTTATCACCGAAACAATACAGCCAAATTTGTGATGGCGCAAACAGAAACCGTGACCTGCACGTGCTTGTCTGAAGCAACATGTCTGCGGTGTGGATGTACTTCAGGGGGCTTTCACACTGGCAGTTTAGTTCGGAACGGGGCACGGTTCGCCTGAAACACCCGAGACTACCTGGAGGAGGTGGTCTGAGTTCGGTTGCTCCCGATTCCCGAACCGTGCCACGGCTCGCGTGAATGTGCAAACAACACGGACTCGGGTGCGCACTTGTTCAGGAAGTAAAGTGATCTGCGCATAGGTTTTAGCTTTTTGTGATGTATTCAGTTAAATAAAACACTTGTATGGGATGATAGTGTTGATGAATTACGAGCGAGAGTGAGCCGGTGGATTCGCGCATTGCGCGTGGAATCAGGGCAACAAATGTGGAAATCCACCGTCTCCGTCTCCGTCTCCTCAGAAGAGTCCATTTGCAATCAGCAGAACTGAAGGCACACACAGAGTAAACCTGTATTGTTCACTCAACTGCACATAATAGCAGAGAATTAATAAAAAGCAAAATATATTGGCCCATGTTCTGTTTTCTTTCATGCACGTTTGCGATGACGTAATATACACGCAAACGCACCAGGGTTCGATAGATAGAATTCTACTGTTAACATATGGGCTATGGCAGTCTTTGTTTTGATACACTATTATATTGAAGGCTTACAGAGAAAATATTGTTGTATCTTAAGCAGACTTTGCCCTTGTTCTGAATGCATTTTCTTGTAGTAGTCCTACAGAGAAAAATTAAAATGCACTAGACCTAAATTCACTTTGTTTTTATGAGAGAACATTTAATTTTGCACTAAAGTCTGCAGGCCAGTAGGCCTTTACATTATTATTTAATGTAACTATGAGTGGGGTCAAGTTAAACATTTTAGTTTTAATTTTATTTTATACTGCTTTTTATACTGCTACATTTTTTATACTGCTACATATATTAAAGTTTCAAAGAATAAATCAATTACAAATTATGCAAACATTGCAAAAATTGCAATGTTTGCATAATTTGTAATTGATTTATTCTTTGAAACTTTAATATTAATTTATGCAATTGCAATGCCTTGAATTTAGTACACAGTCATTGCCATAAATGCAATGGTATTAATAATTGGCATAATTTCTTTCGGTGTTTCGGTTTTCGGTTTTCGGCCTTGATTTCCTCTTTTTCGGTTTTCGGTTTCGGCCAAGAATTTTCATTTCGGTGCATCCCTAATATATATATATATATATATATATATATATATATATATTATATTTTAAGTAATTAAAAATGAAGTACTAAAATCTTGTTATTACACACTCCGGTACAGTAGATGGTGGTATGCACCTGAACAAAGTTGGTTGCGACCCGCATAAATCCTAGAGAAAAAGAAGCGGCAGAAAAACTAGCAAAAAAGCACTAGACAAGAGGGAGGTGGATGTTAGAATACCTATGGGCAAAAAGGAGGCAAAATCGATATGGAAAGAAGTAGTATTGCAGTATAGGTTAAGACTGGGACATACAGGGTTAAACTCAACACTGGCAATTATGTGGTTACATGAAAATGGATTATGTGATGTATCTGAAATGTATTATTTATTTGTAGTAAGTATAATATTTTTTGGGATGTATTATTCAGTCATTTAAATAATGGAGAGGATAGTATGAAGAATGAGGATATTTTAGGAAAAGGTTTAATGGACAGACAGATATATAGAGCACTAATTGCGTTTATATATGATTCAGGTTTGGGATTTAGAATATAATATGTTTGTAACGTTGAACCTGCCCTGGGGGCTGAGTGTGGACAGAGGAGCTGAACATGCAGCCCGGATGAAGCTCAATGAAACCTCTATTGCAGGTATGATAAATAATGAGGATGTATGTGGGATGATAGAGTAAGGTTCAACAAGGAAATATAGATAGATAGTTAAAGGTCCATTTGTGAGAAGGAAGAGGAAACGGTGAAGGTTAATTTGCCATCCAGCACAGTAGGTGGCGATAATATCCTTCGGAGTCAATCGCCATTAGACAAAAAGCGGCAGAGAGGAGGGACTGAAGCTGTGTCCCAATGTAAAGGCCGCGTACTTCGAAGGATGCAGTGTGTAGCCTTCGTTGTATTTTCTAATTGCGCATCCAGGTGTTCCCAATTACCGCTCCTGGCGCCAAGCAACGGTGCGAGAGTACAGCTGCCATCCTGATAATTCATTTGTTATAATTGAGTAAAAAGCTATGGAGCCAGAATTGGCTATTGTCATTTTTATGTTTTATATTTTACTGGAGGACATGGTGAGGATGTTTCACCCCCAACGCCGTGGGTCATAAGCCAAGACCATGGCCAGAGCTGGTTTACTGCATCCCAATTCAGAGGCTGCGTCCTGACTCCTGAATTGCCGGATTACACTTTCAACTGTTATATAAGGTTCAAGGCTAGTGTATTCTTTTTATTGTGTACATAAATGGACCACGCTTTCGCAATCCGTTCCCACGGATTTGTAAACTGTACTCACAGATTTGTGGCCGCTCCCCCAGTCTGTGCCGTTTAGGTGCGGGATTTCATTGGTTAAACTTAGTTTTTTAAAATAGATAATTTCTTGAACACAAACACAAGGTTAGGTTATATAAAAATAAAACATACATAAATTATTTCATGATTAACATATTACTGTCTTCAGTGAACTCATTTACAAACGCAAATGATAATAAGTAGCCTATCATTATTATTTTTATGACATTTAGGCAACATTTAGAAGGCATTTACATATTTAGAAGAATTTATTTTATTTAATATTTCAAATAATGTATTTGTAGAAAAAGTTTGATAGTCTTGGTCCGTGTAAATTTGCGTCTGAAAATTGTAAAACGCAAAAAAAATGACTGAATTTGCGTATTGATGTATTATCAGATTTTTGTTTGACTTTTTGCCACTTTATTAAACATTTAAAATATTCACAAATTAATAAGGAAAAAAATGGTTTTCTAAGGCCAAATTAGAACATGGAGATATTTTCCCCGCAATGCTGAATGAAGAAACATGTCAAGTCATCTTCATTTATATAGCGCTTTTAACAATGTAGATTGTTTCAAAGCAGCTTTACAGAGACAAACATAATTTAAGGTAACAGAGATACAGAGGCTTTATAGCAATTCTTGAATAATGTTATTTCCAGCTAAAGTTAGTTTTGATTGATTCACCTCCGTCGAAATTATCATTTGTTATTAAATTAGGGGCCGCTAAGACAACGCCGTTCTCTCTAAACAGACTTTAAACTGAACCTGTTCTAAACGCTGATGGCGTTCACATGCGCATTAAGAATTGATTCTATAGTTATGTGCGTTTGAATATATGTGTGCAAGTTTGTAATTCCCTACAAACCATGCCTAAACAAACTACTTGTCTTTCCTATAAATTTGATACAGAATTTTGTTTCATTTTATCACTTTGGGGTCGGTACGTGAAACGCTTTATCTGTAGAGTGGTAAAGGGATCCTCCATAGGGAGAGGCTAGTTGGCACATCAGCACTGCATTGTCATCGGGTCCAGGCGAAGCTCCTAGTCAGATCTGGATATGGCCTGGATCAGGCAGCCTGCGGGAAAACCTCGGGATAAACAAAAACACTAAAATTAACGTAGATGACATTCTTCTTATGATTTAACGAGTACATCATGATTTAAGGGAAGTGTTCCCAGTTCCTAATCTATGCAGCCTAACATTGAGTTATAGAAGTCTATAATGTATTATGTGAATGCTAGGTCAAAAAGAGGTGTTTTTAGTCTAGCTTTGAATTGACAGAGTGTGTCTGCTTCCCGGACAATGGTAAGAAGACTGTTCCAAAGTTTTGGTGCTAAATAAGAAAAGGATCTACCGCCAGCAGTCGATTTGATATTCTAGGTATTATCAACTGGACGGAATTTTGAGATCGCAATAGACGTGAAGGACTATAATGCGTTAAGAGCTCGCTCAAGTACTGCGGAGCTAAACCATTTAGTGCTTTGTAAGTAATCAACAATATTTTAAAATGTATACGATGTTTAATAGGCAGCCAATGCAGTGCTGACAGAACCGGGCTAATATGGCCATATGTCCTGGTTCTGGTAAGAACTCGAGCTGCTGCGTTTTGAACTAGCTGTAGTTTATTTATTAAGCGTGCAGGGCAACCACCCAGTAGAGCATTACAATAATCTAGTTGTGATGTCATGAACGCATTAACTAATTGTTCCGCATTTGTCAATAAAAGTAATTTAGATATATTTTTAATATGGAAAAATGCGGTTTTACAGATACTAGACACGTGACTTTCAAACGAAAGATTGGCATTAAAGAGTACACCCAGGTTCCTAACCGACAACGAAGACCTAACAGAGCAGCCATCAAGTGTTAGACAGTACTCTAGGTTATTACGTGTGGAAGTTTTTTGTCCAATAATTAGAATCTGTTTTTTCAGAATTTAGTTGTAGGAAATTACTAGTCATCCAATTTTCAGGATCAGCTATCCATTAGAGCTGAGCATAGAGCTGAGTATCATCGGCATAACAGTGAAAGCTAATTCCATGTTTCCTAATGATATCTCCTAATGGCAGCATGTACAGAGTGAACAGCAGCGGTCCTAGTACTGAGCCTTGTGGTACGCCACACTGAAGGGGACGCCACGTGCAGTAGGGGCGTGTCATTGTGTGTGTATTTACTGAATAAGCCGGCTTTTGCCCCCGCCCTCCAAGGGAACAGGGTGGCTACTTATTATGATCGTTTACTTATTATGATCGTTATTATTATGATCAAATGACTCGTCCAGCGTTCATTCGCACGGGCTGTACCTATAACCTTTTCATTAGAATATAATTATCCAAACTACAGTGAAACACTATTTATTAGCAAGGTAACTTAGATCAGAAGTTCAAGACATTAAATCTGTAAGCACATAACACAAGACAATTATCTTTTAAAACATAAACAAGACTTTATTGATTATTCTAAAACATAAAACTAATATCTAACACAACCACACACACATTCATACTAGTTGCAGAAAGAGAGTGAGGAGAGAATGAGTTTTATGAGTGAGATGAAAAAGAAGTTTCTATTTGCACTTAAAAGACGAACGAACCATCAAGCATTAATTTAACCAGCTTCTTTTGTTTCTTTGGCGGGTTATTCAATTTTATATCAATGCACCAGGTCAGTTAAGAGTCTGGAGGTATACTTGGGTCTCGTGCCTGGATTGATCTTGGGCAGCCAATCACGTGGTGTGTTGGCGGATGGATGAAAGTCTTTGGAGTTGGAAGCGCTTTGCAGTCGAAACATTTAAAAGAAACTTTGCAGCAAAACTTAACTTAGAACCGAGACTTTTAACGGAAATGAAAAGAAAGTGAGACGAATTAGATGGCTTGAATAAAGCTGTTTTAAACCCTGATCTTGATTTGGGTCTTTTTTGTCTTTTCGTCTACATGTTGCTCGTCCGCCTGTTACTTTGTCATGCCTCTAACATGACTCTCTTCGAATTATTTCTTTAGAACCCATCTCTTTGTTCGAGTCTAAGATTTTAAACTCAAATGTTTGTCCAGCCTCTTGGATGAGGTCTGACCAATTAGACACTGTCTTTATTTGGGAGGTGGTATTCTTCACCTCTCATAGTAAATCATGCGTTATCTGTGATCCCTTTACTTCTCCAGCTCTAACAGAGGGTACAGAGGATACAGTTTATACATGACTCCTATTATAAGAGCACAAAACATTTTACACAGATTTCAATCAAGCCATCGTCTGAATTAAGAACATATGATCGCATTGATAGGAGACACGATACACTTTCATTCACACATCTAATAGTTACAACAATTACATGACTTACATGTGATCTAAGTGTAGTAGGACGAGAATTCCAATCCCCTGGTTGTGTCACAACCCTTATATGGAGTGGGTTGGACGAGGTAAATGGGCGCGGTGTATTTAAGTGCGTAGACGGGAAGCCTTAGAACGTAGGCTGCGTCATTCCCGCCCCTCATCCGGTTCTCAGCATCACTATAGTCGAGTGACTGCTTGTAGCTGTTTCGACGGCGTGCCCTCGGAGTTGCGTCAAGCACTACCTGAAAGCTTAAGAACATCCGCGAATGCATCCTGACAACGTGATGTGCGTGTAATTCTTGGGTGTCTCTGTGCACCACGTGGTAGTCAACTCAGGTCGTGCTGCTGTTTTTCGTGATTTGTTTATTTGTGTTTGGTGTGATTTAACTTTATTAGCCTTCTTTGGGTTTCGGGTTTTTTTCATTCATTTTTGTTTGGTCATTTCAACATCGAGGTTGACTAGTGTGATTGTGCCGTTGGCCGTGCGGTGTAAATATACCATTGTGTATATTTTCCGTCCGACTAGTAACTACCGACTGCACTTGTATTTAGTAGACCGCTACACTGACGAGATAGGCGGATTATTTGTGCACCAACTAATTGTCAACCATTTTATATTTCTGTTTACATGGATGTTGTGGTGACTTTGTAACCATACTGCTCCCACTAATTTTTCTTTGTTTCTTTTTGGGTTCCAGTCAAGGCTGAGTGCGCCGAGGGGGAGGCTAGACACTTGGGTGAACACATTTGTCGTGAGTGTGGAGCACCAGGGTGGAACACGTCTTCCCATTTTCGTTTGCTGTGCACACTTAAGTGGTTGAGGGCACATTTGATTTGTTTTTGCTAGGCTGCCACCCCTAAGGTAACGTACGCCTTGTAATGGTTATTTTTTGTTTTGTAATTTTTTTTCATTATTTTGCTTTTGTGGGAATTACATGTTTCTTTAATTGTGAATTTGATGTGATTCTGTGTTGGGATCCAGTGTGGCAGGAGAAAGACTGTCTTCTTAATATGATGCCAAATTTACTGTTCAAATAAACGTGCCCTTATTTATATGGTGCTCCCTGATGCCAGTTAAATACATTTCTTAACCAAATAAAAATACTAATTTATTCATTGTACGAAGCGACTCTGTCTTTTTACTGCACCACCGAACCTGAGTGCCTCTCTTTACTTCCTCGGGTGAAACTCCAGAGGTGGCGTAGTCAGTAGTATTTGAATTAAAAATTGAACGTATTGGCCATGTTACATAAGCATAATAGACACATACAGGGGTCGTAGACACAATATAGACAACCCCTGCCGGTATCTTGCTTGGTCCTATCCTGTGCCATCTCTGAACCAATCAGTCTTTTCCAAACTATCTAACTTTGACAACGTTCTTCCTTGCAGGGCTCATCTCTTTGAAACTTGCAGGGCCATACAAATTCTTATTGGGGGTTTTCTTGGCCGGAGCCGAAAATCTTTATGGTTAGAATGTTGATGTGAGGTCTGGAGTGTTGAATTCTGTTTGAATGAATCACATGGAAGATTAATTTGTGTTTGGTTCATTCTCAAATCCTACATGGTATAGCATTGGATCTGGACGGGAAGATCCAGGAAGATCGTCCCTTCTGTTTCTTTAATGTGAAATGCTTTTTAATTTGAACATTCTCTAGAGTTTATCTCATTTTTTATTCAGTGTACATAAGAGTTGCCTATACAGTTTTATCGGTAGATGCTAAGAGACATTTATTTATATATTACCTGTTTGCAAACTTTTTTTCTTTGATGGCACATTTTCCTGACCTTTTTGCTCCCCCCTGTGCTTTACAGCTTTACAGGGGGTATGGCTTATCTAAATGAGATGTAAATGAGCCCTATTGTCACTCCCAGCAGCAGAGAGAGGTGAGAACGTCTCCGATTACGTATGTAACCTTAGTTCCCTGAAGGAACGAGACGCTGCGTGGAAAATGCTGCGGGAACGCTTCTTGCGTTGTGCTTCATGAAACCAGTATGAAATCAGTCCAATGGCGAGACGGAGCATCATAGGCGGGTGACGTCATCGACCAGGAAACTATAAAGCACCCCTAAATCACACACGCGCCAGCTTCTGGAAAAAGTCTGAAGCAAGTGATCTCGGGCATGCAGGGAGTATGGCAAAGACACACAGCGTCTCGTTCCTTCAGGGAACTAAGTTTACATACGTAACCGGAGACGTTCCCTATCAGGAACTTGAGCTGCGTGGAAAACGCTGCGGGAACGCAAATACCCACGTCGCCATACGAGCAAGTGTTCGCAGTGCGAAATCAGAGCGCACAAGCTGACGAAAGCACCTGCGCCCCTGGAGTAGAGCCAAAGTCAAGTTGGTAAAACTTTACGAAAGTATGCGGCGAGGACCAGCCTGCCGCATCACAAACATCTTGGAGTGAAACTCCTGACAAGAGAGCTTTAGAAGCAGCCATACTCCGAGTAGAGTGAGCTCGTGCAGCCAAAGGTGAAGGCTGACCAGCCGACTCATAAGCAAGTGAAATGGCCTCAACCACCCACTTGCTCATCCTCTGCTTAGACACTGGAGACCCCTTCTTAGGTGGTTCAAAACAAACGAACAACTGTTCAGACTTTCTCCACAGGGCAGCTCTGTGGACATAAGTGTCTAAGGCCCTAACAGGGCAGAGCAGATTGAGTTTCTCTTGGTCTGACGTCAGAAAAGGAGGAGGACAGAAAGCTTGCAGCACAACAGGCCTAACAGGATTAGTTGGGACCTTAGGAACGTAACCTGGTCTAGGGTGAAGGAAAGCTTTTACCATGCCGGGTGAGAATTCCAAGCACGAGGGAGAAACCGAGAGAGCTTGAATATCCCCGATTCTTTTCAAAGAGGAGATAGCAAGTAAAAAGATGGTTTTGAGAGTAATACATTTCTCAGAAACTTCTTCAATGGGCTCGAATGGAGCAAGGGAGAGGCCCTGTAATACTATGGCCAGGTCCCAAGTCGGCACCCTCGTGCGAGCTGCTGGCCTCAGCCTCAAAGTGCCACGGAGGAAACATGATATAAATGGGTGTCTCCCTAGAGAGGCTCCACTTAAAGGGACATGGTAAACAGATAAGGCCGCCACGTACACCTTCAGTGTGGAGTGGGATAACCCCGTAGAGAAACGCTCCTGCAGGAATTCCAGCACTGCACCCACCGGGCAGTTAACTGGGTCCAGCAGATGTTCTCTACACCAAGAAGTGAAAAGCTTCCACTTCAAGGCATATAATTTCCTAGTGGCCGGAGCTCTGGAGTGAAGGATGGTCTCAACGACCTCAGTCGAGAGACCGGCTTCTATAAGCTGGGCCCCCTCAGGGGCCAAGCCCATAACTTCCACAACTCTGGGCGGGGGTGAAAAATCGACCCGCTCGCCTGAGAGAGAAGGTCCGTCCTGATCGGAATCTCCAGAGGAGAGCCGTCGAGGAGATATATTAGGTCCGCAAACCATACTCGGGCTGGCCAGTACGGGGCTACCAAGAGTAGACTGACCCCGTCCCGGCGAACCCTCTCCAGAACTCCTGGGAGCAGAGCAATCGGGGGAAATGCGTACAGACGTGACCTCGGCCACGGCTGCACCATAGCGTCCAACCCCAACGGGGCTGGATGACTCACAGAAAACCACAGTGGACAGTGTTGTCGTCTCCCTGGATGCAAATAGGTCTACCTCGGCACGACCGAAATGATTCCAAAGGAGCTCCACCACCTCGGGGTGGAGTCTCCATTCCCCGGTCTCGGCCCCTGCCTCGACAGGAAGTCTGCCCCCTGATTTAAGTACCCCGGGATATAAATCGCCCTTAATGAAAGAAGCTTCCCCTGGGACCACAGGAGGATCTGGCGAACCAGCTTGTATAACAGGCGCGAACGCAGCCCTCCCTGGTGATTTATGTAGGAGACCACCGATGTGTTGTCTGACCGGACAAGAACATGATGGCCTCTCAGGTCTGGGAGAAAGTGTTTCAGAGCCTGAAACACTGCCAACATTTCTAAACAATTTATATGCCATGAGAGATGGTGATCCTGCCACAGACCCTGAGCTGGGCGACCACTCATGATCGCCCCCCAGCCTGTGAGGGATGCATCCGTCGTTAGCGTTACACGACGACAAGGAGCTCCCAGCACGGGACCCTGGGACAGGAACCAAGGTTCTTTCCACATGGCCAAGGCGCGAAGACACCGTCGCGTAACCTTGATCATGCGGAGCGGGTTTCCCCTCGGGGAGAACCCCTTGGTCCTGAGCCACCACTGCAACGGTCTCATGTACAACAGCCCACAAGGTATAATGTTGGACACTGCTGCCATCAGACCTAACAGTCTCTGAAACTGTTTCACAGTGAGCGACTGGCCTAGCTTCACTTGTTTGACAGCCGTGAGAATCGAAGCGATACGAGCAGGAGACAGGCGAGCCCGCATCGTCATTGACCCCCAAACTACACCCAGAAAGGTGGTACTCTGTAGTGGAGATAGCACACTTTTCTTGGTATTGAGCCTCAACCCCAATCTCTTGATATGAGCGAGAACGACATCTCGACGTCGAACCGCCTGAAGCTCCGATTGAGCTAGAATCAACCAATCGTCGATATAATTTAAAATGCGGATGCCCTGGAGTCGCAGCGGAGCCAGAGCTGCATCCATGCATTTCGTAAATGTTCTGGGAGAGAGAGCTAGGCCGAACGGAAGAACCCGATGCTGGTATGCTTCGCCCCCGAAAGCGAACCTCAGGAACTTCCTGTGTTGTGGAAGGATGGACACATGGAAGTAAGCGTCCTTTAGATCTATCGTGACAAACCAGTCCTCGGATCTGATTTGTGACACGATCTGTTTGAGTGTAAGCATTTTGAACTTGAGCTTCCCTACTGTTCGATTTAGCAGGCGCAGATCTAAAATTGGACGCAACCCCCCATCCTTCTTCGGAACTATGAAGTACCGGCTGTAATAACCTGACTCCCTGCTGGGAGGGAGAACTCGTTCTATAGCCTCCTTGAGCAGAAGAGTTTTTACCTCCTGTTCCATTACCAGAGCCTGCTCGGGGCCCACCACTGTGGGTAGGACCCCCCTGAATCGAGGTGGACGAGACCTGAACTGTATAGCGTAACCTTTTTCGACTGTCTGCAGGACCCACTGAGATACATTTGGAAGGCTTTTCCACTCTGCCAAAAACTCTACTAAGGGTACCAGCCTCTCGAGGCTGGCCTCTGGAATAGTTAGTGCTGCAGACACAGTGCCCTGTAACAGCGCACCGGCAGGGAACAACTGGTCTGACAGCTCTTGACCCCTCCTTGGAGGGAGCGAGCGCCCCTCGGGAAAACGCTCGCTGGGACCGCCCACGCCCCGGCACGAAGGCGGGGTTGGCAGAACGGGCCCCTGAGGGCACCGAGAGAGAATGGGCGCCGTAGAAAGAGGCGAACACCTTTCCCTCACGGTGGGGACGACCCTCAGCATCCTGACGCCAGGGACGTCAGGATTTCTTCGACGAAGCCTTTTTGACTTCAGTCAAAGAGGAGGGGGGTTCAAGTCCTGTCGATGGGTCTCTCCTGCATCTGCAGTTGCCACGCTATCTTTTGACTGGCTGTATACAGCTATAGCTAGGTAGAGGACTCGCAGCACTTCAACACGCGTGTTTTTCCCTGCTTTGCAAACCAACTGGACGTTACATGGGGGCGTGGCAGCATCGACGATTCCATTTTTGAATTTGGTGTCGAGATTGTGACTTCATTTCGATCGCATTCGATTTAAAATCGAAATCGTGACACCCTTAATGACCATATGAAATGTGGTGTTCATCAATTATTATTTTATTATTATTATTATTATTATTAATAATAAAATATATATATATATATATATATATAATCTACAATCTATTATTAAATGTATGTTTACTAATTTGATTTTATTCAGTACTTTGTGTTTATAAACCTACTGAAACAGATACTGGCTGCACCATATAAAATCATCAACTTGTATCTTAGTTATCATCATAAGAGTTTGAAAAGCCTTACAAACACTTAGGCAAACTAATATGGTTTTACTCTGTTGAATTGGAGTTTAACTTGCCTATTATTGCTCCAAAGAAAAGTTGTTTTGCACTGCTTTAACATTAATGTGATTTGTAGGTATAGCAGATATTACATTACAGATACAGAAACACCCACAGACACACATTAATCTAATACTCACACATAATAATGTGGTCCTATTCAAAATAAATTGTCTCCATTTGGGCCTTGATACAGATGTGAGACTTTAAGCAACCGTTTCAGCACCAGAACAGCTTCCGGGTGGAAAATATTGACCTAAAATGGTCAAATTTGTTTGGGTTTGCTATATCTATGATCAGGAAAACAAATGGTTCCAATTATTTCAAATACAGTGTATCTAACACACCCAAAGCCCAAGTTGTGGCAAAATAGTTTTTTGAGAATCTGTAGTTACTGCCTTTTTCCTTGGTATGGTGCCACGTTTTTGGTAAGTAATACAAAGCAAGAATACAGTAACTGCAAAATAGGGGTAAAATATCAAATTAAATATAAGGATTGATATATACAAAGAATAAGCTAATATAAAGTAACAAAACAGCCACATGTCCAATAATCTACCTACAACTACTTAGGCTGGATGACAGGATAACTTTAAAGTCATTTTTTTCAGTTCTGCACTCTGTGTAGTTACTGCCTTTTTGCTTTGTAGGGCAGTATAGTTTCCTGGTCGATGACGTCACCCGCCTATGACGCTCCGTCTCGCCATTGGACTGATTTCATACTGGTTTCATGAAGCACAACGCAAGAAGCGTTCCCGCAGCGTTTTCCACGCAGCTTGAGTTCCTGATAGGGAACTGCACAATCTTTAGAGGCCGGTTTCTCCCCTTTGAGCTTTTTTGAGTGCCTACCTTCAAATGTCCACAACTTCTCCAAATATTATCAGATTTCCATGTTACACATCATTGGAAAGCTTGGAGACTACACTTTCAGAATATGTGAATAACTCAAAATGCCCCAGAACTGACTTGTGTCCCTATGTTCCGTGACTGGTCACAAATGTGTCTGAAAAAAGTAACGAGGCATTTTAATTGTTCATTTAAAAGTAGACATTTCAAGCTTTATATAGGTAGGCTATATTTTGTTTCAGTTAATTTATGAGATGCGCTCCAGTTCACATGAAACCGCGCCTGATTGTTTTCTTTAGTTGCGAATGATGTATTATTTTCTGTATGACCAGAAGTTATAGAGTATTTTAAGTTGTTTCCAGTGTTGATAGGAAAATGCAAGTGTTTGCGCTGGCGCCTTAATGCCATGCAGTGCGCGCTCCACACAAACACTTATGTGTCAAAATCTTGTGTTTATTTGTGATAATCTTAGCCCTGTATTATTATTGTCTAACCTGTATTATGAATGACATTTGACGAATTGCTTTGTTCTTTTTTTGGATAAAAGCGTCTTCTAAATGTAGCCTAAATGTAATAATAATGATATTTATTACTATTTGCATTTATAACTATAAATGAGTTCACTGAAGACAGTAATATGTTTATCATGAAATAATTTATGAATGTTTTATATTTATATGACCCAACCTTTTACAGTTTTGGAAATGTGTATTTCTTTTTATATGTGAAGTTTTTTTTTTTTTTTTTAATTCAAGAAATTATCCATTTTAAAAAATGAAGTTTAAACATGAAATCAAACACCTAAACAGGAGGCCTGGTTGAATGATCCGGCACAGACTGGGGGAGAGGCCACAAATCGTTGAGTACAATTTACAAACCCGTGGGAACGGATTGCAAAAGCGTGGGCACGGTTTATGAATTTGTGGGTACAGATTGCAAAAACTAAAGGGACGGTTTACAAATCTAAGAGTGCGGATTAGGAACTCGTGGGTATGGTTTATTAATCCGTGGGCACGATTTGTTAAACCGAGGGAACAGTCTAAGAATTTGTGAGTACAGTTTATAAACTGAGGGGACGGATTGCAAAACCGTCGCCACGGATTGTTTTTTCCCCCCCCACAGGTGTGACTTCCCGGGCTCCACTACGGGAATATAAAACCAGTTGAATATAAAAAAGTGCAGTTCAAATATTACTCCCGCTCGTCATCGGTAGCTGTTACAGTTGGCGACAAGAACAATCGGCCGTCATTGTTTTAAAATAAAAAATGCTGTCGTCACCAGCGTGCAATGACTTATGAAGTAGGATAGGCCGCGAAGTGTCCATTTATGTATCCTTCCTTTCACAGGGAAACGAAGGGTGCATTTGGCGTCGCTTCTGAATCAGGGTAGCCTTCGTCGCGCCACGATGAAGCAACCGGCCTTCGAATACGGCCTTCGAAGGATGCGAAATTTAATTGGGACAGCCTTCATCGCGCCGCGGTGACGCAATCAACCTTAAAATGCGGCCAATCGGCCTTCAAATACGGCCTTCGGAGGATCCAGCCTTCACATTGGGACACAGCGGAGACTCGTGACAGCAGCCAGCGTGAGAAAGCTCTGGTGGAGTTATTGAAAGCACCGGCATCACGGATTTATGTTTTTGTGTGATCTACTGGTTGTGAAATAAAACAGGCTACGTTTACACATAGCCGGGTATTTAGAGAAACGAATATTTTCCCCTCCTCCGTTTTCAATAAAAACATTGTGCACACGACCCGCATAAATACGCCGCGAGCGCCATCATAACTATGCCAAACCTATGGGCGGCAGTGTAGGGAGAAGGATAAAGCCAATCAGAATCCTCAGAATCGACACGAGAGAACCTAAAACCCCGTTTCTCCCAGTTGACACGGCAACACATAAACGGCGTTTTCAGAAATCTCCACTTTGGCTGGAGTTTTTAGAAATAATCGGTTTCAGTGATAAAAACGGGGTTTTCGTGTAAACGAGAGGCCAAACCGCAGGGAAATATCTGCGTTTTCCCTCCGTGTAAACGGGGCAACAGTCTCAGTCAAGCCGACCCCGTCTTCTTCCTTCCAACATTATTTTGAACTTGTTACAAAGAGCCAAACCCGTAAGGCTTTCATTCATTTTCTAAACAAAAAATATTTTTGATATCCCTACTTACTTTCTATCCCTCCAGCTACACAACTACCACTTTGACACATCACAGTTCAATAAAGTTCATAAAGATATTGTACAACTAATCATGAATCGAGTGGTTTATTCAACATTTTTTGAAGAGACTTGATCGCTTTATATGAAGAACAGATTTAATTTAGGTTATTATTCACATAAATATTCATCAACTCCTTGGCCTGTGTAAAAGGTTTGTTCTCGTTCTCGAGTCAAGCATGTTCGGTTGAGCTTCTGTTTATGTTTGCTGATCAATGTTTAAACTAAATCTGTTTATCATACAAAGTCATCGACTTTATCTGGTTTGAATCAAGTAAAAAATATAATTATCATTTTTGAATCAAACATTAGGTTAGCTCATTTTAAGGGTTCAGGTAACAATATACAGTGCCTAGAATAAATTAACACACCCATGCTAAAGTTGACTAAAAAGAGAGATCTTTTGGAAATTGATCTTAATGCCTTGAGGAAAACTCCAACCTTCAAGGACACCAGTTTTCTTTTTCAATGAATAATGGATCGTAAATAAATAAATGTTCTTCCTTAAAATACAGGGTGCATAAGTCAGGACACCCCTATGTTAAATCCCCATAGAGGCAGGCAGATTTTTATTTTTAAAGACCAGTTATTTCATGGATCCAGGAAACTATGCATCCTGATAAAGTTATTAAAATATCCCCACATCCTCACACACCCTTCACCATAGAGATTGGCATGGTTTTTACCTGCATATGATACGCAGTTTTCACGTGCATATGATATGCACTTTATTGCGTGCAATACACACACACACACACACACACACACCCAACACCACTAATCCTACCTAAACGTATAATACTTACGCACTGCACCGCACCCCACTACTAAACCTACCCATGCATATCATATGCACGTAAAAACTTATTTTGGCATATAAATTGCACGATAAACACAATGCGTGTTATCGGGTTGCCTGACTTATGCACCCTGTATATTAAGGAAGAACATTTATTTATTTAATTTTTCTTCTCTATATCAGTCTTTTCATTTACAAGCCTTTTAACAAAACCTTGTTGGTTCACTTAATTTTGTCATTGTCTAATAATCCGAATGTAGCTCTATTTGTTATTATACAAAGCAAAGGACATTTTGACAAACCAGATTGCTGTAAGATACATGCGCTGAAAAGATTTGAGTTTATCAATCATTTTAGGAAAAGAATGATGTTGAGATACAAGAGAAAAACAATAAAACAGCAGAATAACTCACCAGAAAACACGATCATACAGGTACAAAACCAGACAAAGACTAGAACCCACACTGGACCATTTATACTAAAGCTAATGAGTCACATGACAACAAGAAGAAGAAGGCAAGGTTTAAAAAAGAAAAAAAAGGACAAAGCTCGATAGAAGAGGTCATAATAGATGAAACAGACACAATGACCTCTAGTGCTCATCTGGAATTCATGGCAATTCAAACAACAAACTCTTGTGTTGTTGCCATTTTTCACCACAAGTAACGTACTTGCATGTGTTTTAAAGGTTTTATGTTTTTTAATTTTTTCGGACAATATGGCTCAGTCCATTATGACAGATAACATTATGACGCAAGGCTGCTGAAGAAGAAGGTTTCATCTTTACCTTCATGTATTTTGGAGCTCAGCTCACTTAGCTATTCACAGTAACATATTTTGACCCCAAACTTTTTCATTTATGTATAATGTATGTAGGTGTTTGTGTAAATCATTTAATATGTTGTAAAAAAAAAAAAGGTTTTATATATGAGTTTTATATATGAACATTCACACAGAGTTTGTACAATAATTAACAATATTTATTAAAATTTCATTTGTTCACAAAAATCATTCATGCAATATTATGGAAGTAAAGTAATGCATAATGTTTTTTGAAACAAAAAGCCTGTTGAATTGCACTATTTGAAAAAATATGCATTGCATTTACCATGCTTGCATTTTTTATTGGCTGAAATTTGACATGGTTGAATATTTAAGCTGTGAATACTTTAATTCAAAACATTTTAAACATATATATCCATATTCACCCTTCATATTTCACTTCCAAAATATTCAAACTTTTTTAAAATACAACCTATAATATTCAACAGGCAATTTTCGGACCATTTTATTTTGCTTCCACAAATTCAGTGGTTCAAATTTGACAGTAAATTCAACATTGACATCCAGGAACTGCAAGAAAAGCAGTAGATTACCGAGCATAATCTCCTTCTGCTGTTAGTCCATCTCACCAGCAGGGGGTGCAAGTGCGTGTTGTTGACGAAGACCGAGCAATTCATTAATTCATAAAAACACATTTATAGAAATGTATGTGTATTTGTGATTATTATGAGGGCTGTTTTTATGTTTAATTCAGTGTCTTCACTGTCCCTGTGTAGCCTACATGCATCTTTCCCTACTGTGAACAAGATTATAATGTTATTACCCCCATGCTGATGTACAGATCAAATGTTAGGCCTACATTAATGAGGTAGACATATTTCTCTTGGTTGTTTAGTTGCCTTAACTATATCACAGTGATGTGCCGCAGTACTAGGGTTTCCCTCAATGCTTCAGGATTGCTGGACATATAAACGTCTCAGGTTACATATGTAACCCTGGTTCCCTGAGGGGAACTCGAGCAGCGTAGAGACGCAGTAGGAACGCTCTGCTTGAACGCGTCGTGAAGCAAATGTATAATCAGTCCAAAGGAAAGACGAGACGTCATAGGCGGGTGACGTCATCAACCAGGAAGCTATAAAGCAGACCTGAAAACAGACCGCGTCAGCTTCTGAAAAGCTGAAGCAAGTCGATTACAGGCATGCATGGAGTATGGCAAGGCGACGCTGCGTCTCGTTCCCCTCAGGGAACCAGGGTTACATCCGTAACCTGAGACGTTCCCTATCAGGGAACTCGAGCAGCGTAGAGACGCAGTGGGAATCCTATACCCACGACGCCATATGACAAATGCCTGTTCTGTGTGAAGTCAAAGCGCACACTAAGAAGCAAGCACCCTAGACCTCGGGGTGGAGCCAAGATCCAAGTGATAAAATCTAACAAATGTAAGCGGCGAGGACCAGCCTGCCGCATCACATATGCCATGACGGGAAACTCCCGAGATTAATGCCATATAGGTAGCCACACTCCTCGTAGAGTGAGTCTGGACAGCCAAAGGTGAAGGCTGTCTGGCCGCTTCATAAGTTTCCTGATCTGGAGGAATTAAAGGTGGAGGACAGAAGGCCTGCAGCACAAATGACCCACAAATTTAGTAGGGACCTAGGAAAACAACCAGCCCTGGTGGGAGGAAATACCATCACCAACCAGGTGAAAATTCCAAGTACGTGCAGGCCTAAGCCTCATGTACCATGGCGAAGACGAAATTAAGGATCTCTCCTCAGAGATAACCCAGCAAAGAAACATACATTACAGAAGTCAAGTACTGTACCAACAGGGCAGAAAACAAGATTCAGAAGGTGTTCTTCTGCATAGCCAGAGAACAGTTTACATTCCAATGCATATTAGTCTTCTCGTGGAGGGAGCTTTATACTGGAGTATGGTCTCCACGACCTCGGTCGAGAGACCTGAATCTATGAGCTGGGCCCCCTCAGAAGCCGAGCCCACAGTATCCAAAACTCCAGAGAACTCCCGGGAGCAAAGATATCGGGAAATGCGTACAGGTGTAGCGAAAACCACACCTAATACATCACATCTAGTCCAAGCGGAGCTGGATGCGTGAGGGAGAGCCAAAGGCAATAATGTACAAACGATGTGAAAGGTCCCAAAAGAAGCTCCACCGCCTCGGGGTGAAGTCTCCATTTCCCCGGGCCTCAGCCCCTGCCTCAACAGGATATCTTCTCTGATATACGAGACCATCAGTGCGTTGTCCAGAAGGACAAACACATGGTGATCTCTTGGGTCTGGCAGGAAGTATTGAGATTCTCAGGAATACCACAATCACTTTTAGCCAATTATGTGCTAAAAGGTATACAGTCCTGCCAAACCCAGAAATTCTACCAGGGGAACCAGTCTCTCAAGGCTGGCCTCTGGATTTGGTTGAACAGTCACTTCGGCGCCCTGAAGCGGTGAACCGGCACGGAACAACCGAACTGACCATTCTACGAACCCTCCTCGGAGGATCGTATGGGGACGCTGACACCTCGGTACCCTGAACGGCGAACCGGCAGGGAACAACCGAACTGGCAGCGCTACGACCCTCCTCAGAGAGTCGCGCCCCCCCTTCGCCGAGCGACCACTCATGATCACCCTCAACTTGTGAGGGAAGCATCCGTCGATAGCATTATGCGTCGACAGGAAGCCCCCAACACTGGCCCTGGGTGAGGAACCAAGGTTCTTCCACATGACCAAGCCACGTAGGCATAACCGCGTGACCTTGATCATGCGAAAAGATTTCCCCTCAGAGAAACCCCTTGGTCCTGAGCCACCACTGCAGGGGTCTCATGTACAGAAGGCCAAAAGTAATTACGTTGGACGCAGCTGCCATGAGACCCACCAGTCTGAAACTGTTTCACAGTGAGTGACTGGCCTAGATTTACCCCATTACGGCTGTGAGAATTGCAGCAATACGTACTGGAGACAATCGTACCTGCATTGATGTCGAATCCCAAATTACACCTAGAAAAGTGGTCCTCAGAGCTGGGAGGAACACACTCTTCTTGGCGTTGAGCCGCAACCCCAACATCTTTAAATGAGACAGAACGACATCTCGATGTCGAACTGCAATGTGCTCAGATTGAGCTAGAATCAACCAGTCGTCGATATAGTATAATACGCGAATGCCCTGGAGTCTCAGAGCTGCATCCACGCATATTGTAAAGATGCGGGGTGATAAACCTAGGCCAAATGGAAGAACCCAATAATGGTATGCTTTGCCCCCGAAAGCAAACCTCAGGAACCTCCTGTGAACATCCTCTCATCCTCTTTTGGAACAACGAAGCAACGGCTGTAAAAACAGCTGAAACCCTTTTCTATAGTGTGCAGGTCCCACTGAGAAAAATGTGGCAGTAGTTTCTACACTGCCAGAAATTCTACTATGGGAACCAGTCTCTCAAGACTGGCCTCTGGATTTGGTTGAACAGTCAATTCGGTGCCTTGAAGCGGTGAACCGGCAGGGAACAACCGAACTGGCCGTTCTACGACCCTCCTCGGAAGATCGTATGGGGATGCTGACACCTCGGTGCCCTGAACGGAGAACCGGCAGGGAACAACCGAGCTGGCAGTGCTGCGACCCTCCTCAGAGAGTCGCACCCCAGAGGGCACCGAGGAGAAATGATTTCTCAAAAACCGTCCCTGCCCCAGAGGAGCCCTCAGAAGCCTGATAGCCTCGGCCACAGGACTTCTTGTCTAAGCTATAACAGAGATGACGACAGTCCTCAGATCTGGCCAACCTCTAACAAGCTTAGTTCCTACGACCCTCTTCGGAGGATCGTTGGAAAGAGCAGGCACCTCAGCGCCCTGAAACGGATAACTGGCAGGGACCAACCGAACTGACTGCTCTACGACCCTCGAAGGATCGTTTGGGGACACTGACACCTCGGTGCCCTGAAACGGATAACCGGCAGGGAACAACCGAACTGACGGTGCTGCGACTCCCCTCAGAGAGTCGCCCCCCAGAGGGCGCCGAGGATAAACGATTTCTCAAAACCGCCCCTATCGCGGAGGGGACCACCCTCAGAAGCCTGATAGCCTCGGCTTCAGGGCTTCTTCTTTGTCCAAGCTATTTTTAGAGATAAACCAGTCCTCAGATCTTGCATATCTCTAACTGGCTAGACTGCGACCGCCACCCAGGTCCCCCAGATTGTGGAAGAGCCCGAATGGCGACTGCTACGAGGAGCGTAGTAGGCCGAGACTGCTCCCGCCCAGCAGTCTCAGGAACACTAGATAGGTGAGGAAGAAACCTCTCGAACACCGCTGAATGGTTGTTTCTTCGTTTATTTTGAAAGCGGAACGTTCAGAAGAACAGACATATCTTTATATTTATTTTCCTTATCTTTATATCAGAAAAAAAAGTATATAAATATATGTATCTATATGTATGTATATATATGTATATATACACTCACCGGCCACTTTATTAGGTACACCTGTCCAACTGCTCGTTAACACTTAATTTCTAAGCAGCCAATCACATGGCGGCAACTCAGTGCATTTAGGCATGTAGACATGGTCAAGACAATCTCCTGCAGTTCAAACCGAGCATCAGTATGGGGAAGAAAGGTGATTTGAGTGACTTTGAACGTGGCATGATTGTTGGTGCCAGAAGGGCTGGTCTGAGTATTTCAGAAACTGCTAATCTACTGGGATTTTCACGCACAACCATCTCTAGGGTTTACAGAGAATGGTCCGAAAAAGAAAAAACATCCAGTGAGCGCCAGTTCTGTGGGCGGAAATGCCTTGTTGATGCCAGAGGTCAGAGGAGAATGGCCAGACTGGTTCGAGCTGATAGAAGGGCAACAGTGACTCAAATAACCACCCGTTACAACCAAGGTGGGCAGAAGAGCATCTCTGAACGCACAGTACGTCGAACTTTGAGGCAGATGGGCTACAGCAGCAGAAGACCACACCGGGTGCCACTCCTTTCAGCTAAGAACAGGAAACTGAGGCTACAATTTGCACAAGCTCATCGAAATTGGACAATAGAAGATTGGAAAAACGTTGCCTGGTCTGATGAGTCTCGATTTCTGCTGCGACATTCGGATGGTAGGGTCAGAATTTGGCGTCTACAACATGAAAGCATGGATCCATCCTGCCTTGTATCAACGGTTCAGGCTGGTGGTGGTGGTGTCATGGTGTGGGGAATATTTTCTTGGCACTCTTTGGGCCCCTTGGTACCAATTGAGCATCGTTGCAACGCCACAGCCTACCTGAGTATTGTTGCTGACCATGTCCATCCCTTTATGACCACAATGTACCCAACTTCTGATGGCTACTTTCAGCAGGATAATGCGCCATGTCATAAAGCTGGAATCATCTCAGACTGGTTTCTTGAACATGACAATGAGTTCGCTGTACTCAAATGGCCTCCACAGTCACCAGATCTCAATCCAATAGAGCATCTTTGGGATGTGGTGGAACGGGAGATTCGCATCATGGATGTGCAGCCGACAAATCTGCGGCAACTGTGTGATGCCATCATGTCAATATGGACCAAACTCCCTGAGGAATGCTTCCAGCACCTTGTTGAATCTATGCCACGAAGAATTGAGGCAGTTCTGAAGGCAAAAGGGGGTCCAACCCGTTACTAGCATGGGGTACCTAATAAAGTGGCCGGTGAGTGTATATATATAACCCCGAGGCCACCAGCAGGAAAACACCCAAACTGGCAGTGCTGCGACCCTCCTCAGAGAGTCGCACCCCCAGAGGACGCCGAGGAGAAACGATTTCTCGAAACCGTCCCTCCCCGGTATAGTTATCTGTTTTTGCACGACGCGATTCTCGAATAGCGTCAGTGCTGACATCCTCACATCCATCCATGTCCTTATATATTTTACCCACCAGTGCTGCCTAATAATAATTATTTATTATTTAAGATGGCTGGTGGTTAACGTCGGGATTAATAATGATGACACCGACTCGGGAGAGAGAAAGCTCGCAAGCGTCTCTCAAACCCGAGGCACTGTCATATCATGATACTTATTACCCATAACATTACTATAGTTAGACGTTTGGGGATTAAACACATAAGATAGAAACCAGTTTATTCCACGATCTCGACACCTCAGTGTGAAGATGGGGAAAAAAACAACAGTCCCCGACGAGGAGGCTGAGACAAAGAGTTTTATTTCATCTAAAAAACTCTTTTTATTTTCACTCTCATGTTCAGCTGGCCAGTAAATATTTAACTAGCAACAGCACTAGATAAAACCTCCTTTTAAAAGCTTCCTCTTTATTCAACAGAGTTATGAGCTGTATTCCTGGTTGAAGACGTCACCCGCCTATGACGTCTTGTCTTTCCTTTGGACTGATTATACATTTGCTTCACGACGCGTTCACGCAGAGCGCTCCCACTGCGTCTCTACGCTGCTCGACTTCCCTGATAGGGAAACGCGTAACGTATCTTAACTAATACAGTGATATAAAAGACCAAACTCGCACCTTATTGAGAAGGCTGTAGACTACTATATGGCTATACAAGCAGATGGACTCAGTGTGAAACTTTGCACGTTAAGTTCATATTCTAAGCATTTCCTAGTAATATAACTTAACTGGCATAAAGTTGGCTTGCTAATGGACATTTGCAAATTTAGGGACCATCTCTAAAGTTACATATACATTGGTACACACGTTTCTAACTTCAATAGCATTGGGAGAGAATGACTTACAGAAAAGTGGTAGGTGTCAGGCATAATGCACGTACCTTTTATATTTTTGATATGCATTCAAATAAATGTAAGTTTGCTATTGAAGTTAGAAACGGTCCCTATGCGCGAATGTCCAAGGTCAAGCCAACTTTATGCCAGCAGGGCTTAAAGTATTCCGGCACCGTGCCGGATCTCCGGCGTACGGCCGTGAGGGAAAATATATATATATAATTGGGAACCTGCGCATGCGGTTTAATATTTTCGAGTCAATTTATTTCACCTACCAATCATATGAGAGGAACGCAGCTCTTACTAACGTTACAAGCCTATCAGAAGCAGAGAAGGGCGGGTCCTGGCAACACAGTATGATTGAAACCCATACGTCAATGTCACGTTATATTAGCGTTGTCGGTGAAACAATGGAGTGCAAGTTTATGAAGCCTGGGGATGATGTCCTAGCAAAAGATAAAGGACTCAAAAATAAATGGCGCTGGGCGTGGATTGAAGAAAGTCAAAATGGCGAGCCTTTTGGCAGTTGGTGCCAGAAGCTGAGAGAGCTTGTTTCTGCACGATTTGTTTGAGGAAGCTACTGTATGCCAGCAGCGGTAAGAAAGTGCTTGCTCGTCATGATTTAGACTCCGGTCATAGAGCCGCTGCCCGTGCACTCAAACTTACAACGACGTTGCCGGGAGCAACTGTTACAGCTGACACACCGTTGTCTATGACTGACCATGTCTGCAATTTAAAAATACGTGTGTGCACATTTATAGCAGAACATGATTTGTCATTCAAAATTTCACAACCACTGGTCACCCCGTGTAGAAAACTAGCAGAAGACAAAAAAGCGTTAACTAGCCTGTCGGTTTCAAATCAACATGCGAGTTACATGAACACTCATGGCATTGCACTACAGTTCAAAAAAATGTTTGTCTGAGAAGCTAAAAAAATGCATGTTCTCACTCAATGTTGATGAAGCAACAACCTTGAATATGGATAAAATACTCAATGTGCTTGTTCGCTTTTTTGATAATGAAAGCAGCAGAGTAACACAACATCTGGCAAGTAGAAAAGTCAACATTGCCAATGCCCCCGCACTTACAGTGGTTACTCAACCAGAATAATACTTTTACCGCCGCCGCTCCCGCGGCGGAAAAATTCAGATCTGTATTTGCTGCCTTTTACCGCTAAGAGGCGCTACAATCACAGACTTTGAAAGGTGTTCGTTTATTCTCTCTATTGCGTAATCTAACGCCGCGCCGCAGCTCATTCAGAGCGATTGAAAGCTGGTAACAGATGAATTCAAGTGAAACATAAACGAATTCATAATCACAATACTGAAATTAAATTGAATAAATAGTGAAAACATTACAACATAAAACATTGCAACAGAATATATATTAGGCTATCAATGGGGCTAAGGAAGAGCATACGACGAAAGTAAATAGCGTTCAGATGGTAGCTCAGTGGTTAAAGCAACAACATGAGTCTCACTGCGCTTCAAACGAATCGAGATCGAATCTCACTGTAGCCAACATTCTGTTGGCCCACTTCATTTATGTTTTACCGTTCTTGATGCTTAAATAGGTAACTGTTTATTAGCGAGTTCATTAACTGTTTATTTAATCTCAAAACGTAAATTTGCTACATTCCATGTAGAGCCGCTGCACGACCAAACTGATGAGGGAAATGAAAATAAATAAAAAAAGAAAGCTGATCGCGTCAGAAAATGAAATTAATGATGCTCGTCTTTAATCTGCTAAATTATTGTTTTGTGAAGTTGACTGACAGTGATACCTGCCACATACACATCAATATTTCGTTCAAAAACATCTCAAAACGCTTTGTGACATTTTGAAAAGCCGTGAATGTATTAAGGTCACTGGAACCAGGATCGTAACTGAAACGCGCCGCATGATATCTCTCAATACAGGAGCAGAAGCGCCGGTTCAGATTGTAGGCTATTGTTTGTTGTTTAAACATGCGTGTTGCATATTTTTAAAAATATGTAATATATTTGATATGGTCTATTGGTGAATTAGGCTATAGGATTACTGTGGAGGGGGGAAATCCCCCCCCCCAGCAAATCGCACCATGTTTTTAAAAACTCTCTGTATGGAACCCCATGAAGTTTTTTTTCAATTTTTTTAACAGAACTGCTTTTGAAATTACGATTGGAATTATTATACAGATTGATATAAATTCAGTCATTATGTTGGATAGCCTAATATTTGTTCCTTTGTTTAATGGAAATGCATGGAAATTGTATTTTATAAATAGCCCGTGTTTATTCGGGATTTGAACCCATACCATCTAAATTATAGTAACCACGCAAGTTCTACCACTCGACCACAACTTTTCTCACTGAGAATTGCCCAGAACTTCGGTTGTTCATCAGTCAGTGTGCGCGCACACGAGAAGCGCTCTTCAATCCTCTCATTCCTCAATAGTTTAGCGTTATTGCACCTAATTTATTTCCACTGACTGCGAGAGAGGCCTATTTTAACTTTTGAGTCATAAAATGTTCAGCTCTAAAAGTTTGTTATGTTCGGTTTAAATGTACTTTTACTTAATTAAGTTTTGCTTTTGTTAAATTTAACCGATTCTGTTGTAGGCTAAATTATTTTTATTTGTATTATTTTTTGTTCTAAAAGGTTGTTCCATTCTGTTTCGTTTGTTTATTTTTATTTAATTTTTTACAAATTCAATCAGTCTCATTCTTTTTTTTTTTTTTTTACAAGACCTTGTGCTGTGTTTTTTAATAAACAGATACAAACAGAGATATAGCCTAATAGTTCGTACAAATAAACGTCTATGTATAGGCTACTACTATGTATACTATAAATTGTAACAAAATTGTCTGTCTTTAATTAATAATAAAATTATTACTTTAACATGCAGTTTCAACTTCACCAAATCTTTGTTTGTTTCATTATTGTAGCCTACAGAAAATGCAAATAGCTCTTGTTTTAATTTTTCATGTTTGTTGCTTATTTGGAAATTGCCATAGTTGTAGTATTTCATCCTTACTGTTAATTGACATAGCCCCGCACTAACGTTTAAAAATGCTGCAATTGCGGCTGTTTTGCTAAATGCCCCTTTGCGCCACCTGGCGGTCATTTCGCGAACGACTTTGAAATACGGCTAGTTTATTTTTACCGCGGTGGATTTGCCGCGGCACGACTCGCGGAGGTAATAGGCATTCTGGTTGAGTACCTACTGTATGCTGGAACTTAAAGATGTAATGCAGACTTTTGGTCTTGAGTGGAGACAAGTGACCAGCATCCTCCTTGACAACTGTGCAGTCATGAGAGGAAAAAAGTCTGGCCTTGAAACTCAAGCAAGGAAGGAGAACCCATACCTCCTTGATGTATCTGGAGACACCGTGCACATGGTTTCCAATGCTGCCAAGGCCCTCATGAGTCTGTTCAGCTCAGAAGTGGAAAATGTCTGCTCTGATGTCTATTATGATATTGAGAAGTCACCAAAACAGAATGAAATTTTCTCAGAGTTTCAGAGTCTGCTCCATCTTCCTTCCAAGAGCTTGATAAGACCAATTAGCAACAGATTTCTTCAGATGCTGGAGGTGTGCACCAGGCTGAATGAACTCATGGATGTACTGGTGGTGCATTACTACTATGTGCTGGATCCAAATAAAGGACACTAAAATACAGGTAATGCTAATCATTTTGTAGTATAAATTAAGTATTTTTTAATGTGCTGTCTCTGCAGTTAACCATTTTTATTGTATTATATTGCATGTAGAGTAATGTGCTAGTTTAGATTGTGGTTAGGTTTTATGTAGGAATAAGCAATGAAAATAGCCACAGTGGTGTGTGTGTGTGTGTGTGTGTGTGTGTGTGTGTGTGTGTGTGTGTGTGTGATACAGAAGGCTTCTTAATGAAGTGCTGACAAGATATGCACTAACAGTTGAGTAGAAATTCTTCAACAAGAACAAGCCACAGCATCCCGAATGGGAACACAACAAGTCAACCTTAACCGGAGTTTGACCAAATCAAAGTCATGATCGACATGTTCAGAGGTATCTTGTTGGGCCAGTTGTTCAAAACATTTAATCTGGATCAAAATGATCCGGATTTGGAAATCCCATTTTTTCCTATCCAGGATCAGGTAATCCGTCTTACTTTTATGCCGGTTTTTCAAAGCAACATTGGACTGGATTACCCTGATCCAGATACACAGTTTTCAAGATTACCAAATCCGGATTACCAGTGCTCTAAATGGGACAACATATCACAATGTGGGCTACGAGCTATGTAAAGAACAGGTAGAAGAGCCAACATGGGGTCACTGTAAGTGTTTCTTATTTTGAGACAAAACACAAAAATAACATAAACATCCACTTCTAATCATAATTTATTTTATGACCCACATCTGAACCACAAAAAAATAAACAACAAACATACATTAACAAATCCATTGTGGACATTTTGAAAACGTCTTGAAAAAAATTAAGGGACGTTCTACTAATTATAAGTAACTTTTCAACTACATGTCAACTAACTCTCATTAGAGTATTAGTATATTACAGTAGACTTTCAGGGTTAGGAGAATAAGTTGACTTGTAGTCACCAAGTTTCTTATAGTCAGTTGAATGTCTTTTGGGGGACCAACAAAATAAAGTGTTAGCAGATATTAAGCTGTGAGGGGGAAATAACAGAGCAGGAGTTATTGGAGGCTATCAACTCATTTTCACCAGGGAAATCGCCTGGCATTGATGGTATTCCAATTGAAATTTATAAGACTTATTTTTGCTTTACTATACTGAATAGCTTAATTGTTAGCCTATGTCATCTTAATCACTGTTACAACGGTTACACAAGTCAAGTGCAAAATATAAATAAAAGTATATACACTAAATGATACAAATGTATTATTTGACCAATTTGAAAGTTTTACTACATTTTCTTCCTGAAATCCACCTTGAAATCCTACCCCCTGTTGGGATCAGGATAATCATGTTTTTTTTTGGATTAAAGTTATCCAAATCCCACTGACAAGTTTTGAACAACACAAACTGAAGGTTTGATCCAGATTAAAACTAGGATTGGATTCCCTGATCTAATCTGATTTCAGATTCCTTCTTTCCCTTTTGAACAAACCATTTTCAAGATTTGATCCAATCCGATAACCAAAATCCAATCAGCTTACCTGGCCCGTTGTGTAGGCAAAAACTTTAGGCTAAATGTGATGAAAGTTAATAACAGTTGTTGTTTTTTACAAAGGGAACAGCCAGGTCTCTACTACAGCAATCATAACCAGCTTTAGAAGTTATACAGAGTTATATAGAAGTGTTCAAATAAATAGCAGTGTATTGTTTAAAAAAAAAAAAAAAAAAAAAATCAGTATGTTATTTCCATATTTCAAATGTAATGGAAAGATTAGACATTCAATTCCAAGGCAAAATATTAACTTATTTAAGTTTGCATTTTTTTTAAATGAAGAAAAGGAATATTTATCTTAAGAATTTTTTTTTAGAATTTTCTCTTTTCTCTTCAGCCACAAATACTTGACATACACTTAAAACCTTTTAAAGATTTAATTCAATTTTAATTCACTGAACTAATATGTACTGTAGTTGCATAACCATTGTTTTGATAACATCTGATTATGATCAGAGGGCTGTTTCACAAAAGCAGAATTTCGAAATCCAGGATAAGAGATAAAGCTGGGCTTGACCTAGTGTGATCAGTGCATCCTGGCTTTATCAGTTTCACAAAGGCCAAACCAGGCTCAGGAGGAGCGGCTATGTCAAGCCAGGTGTAAGTAATTCAGATAAGTGGGTGTCAACAGCTTTCTTCAAGAGACCACACGGTCCATCACAGATTTATTGATGCTACAATGGATAAGTTGCGTGCGCCCTACTTCATAGCAAATGAGCAACATCTTTTAATGGAGACTTTCAGACGAATTGAAGCACATCATACTCAGTAAAGGAAACACTGCCGCTATTATAAAGGAGCGAGAAAGGGCATGGCAAACAATAGCGGATCGACTGAATGCATAAGTAGCTACTGAAAACGTCATAATTATACATTCAAGGAGTTACTTGTCATTTGCTCAAATGAACAACTGTCAACTTAAAAATGAACAGTGGAAGTCAATGTTGTAACATGTGTGAATCTGACAGCTGATTAATTTGTTACTCTTTTTTGTTACACATCCTATCAATATTTATACAGAACAAACATGACTGGACCAAAGAGGACCTGGCAACAGGTCAAGATCAAATATAAGAACATTTTGCAGACTGGTAAGTGTCTGATAAAATATTGACTATAATGTATAAATGACTTAGAAGGTGCCTGCTCACATATTTTATTCTCTTACTTATTTTAGCTGTTAAAAGAAAGGCTCATGTGTCTGGCACAGGGGGTGGCCCAACATCCCCAGAATTCACGCCAGCAGAAGAGCTGGCCCTCGATATAAACAAAGGGAGGCCTGTTTTAGAAGGTATCCTGGGGGGGACAGCCACTGACTCTGTCCCACCCATGGAAACTTCCCCCTTCAAACACGGTACATTATTCCACTACTGCATATGCAACGTAATCAAACATTTTTGTAGATATGGACTGACTGACATTGTCTTGCAGTATCTGCCAACACACTTTCTCTTGTGGAGCTACCCGAGGATAACATTAATCCAGTGAGTATTATTCATTAAAGGCATATAGGCTAGGCACCTGTCAACAATAGGTTAATATGAGTTTGGTTAATGTGGCAGGGTGAAAGAACTTCTGCAGCAGACGATGAGGAGACTCTGTCAGTAGACTCAAGAAGGCTGGAGGTAACATGTCGCTCTTGTGGAAATACTTTAATTTAATTCATAATGGAAAAGAAGTCACTGATGTGATGCTCATAGAAAATATCATATTTATAACAGGACACAGATGGTGTACTGCCTGATTTCCATTACACGAGAGTAGATGTTAAAACTTCATGCTGATTTGTACTCGGCTTTAGCCAAGATAAGCAACACTAAGACGTAGCTTTACAGTAAACTATGCTTCTCCATCCATTTACGCTTCTTTCCATATGAGGGTGTGACTCCCCTTCTGTCCGGCGTTAACGGCTGCAGTGTACTTGGCGCGTCAGCACACACGACGGCTGCAACTACAGTGTGGTCTCCCTTGTGGACCAGCACGACAACCGTCTGGATTGAGCCGAGTAGGGGACATCTCTAGGGTCTTCAAGTGGGCACCTTCCGTCCTCAGTGTTTCGTCGACTAGCCCATGACACCTCAAGAGGGCTCGACAGTGACTCTGGCGTCCCAGAGTCACCCCCCTCCGTCCCCCACTCAACTCAGCCCAGCTTACTGACCTCTACATCCCTCCTGCTGCCGAGACCTAACCACAATCTCACAATCTCTCCGCAACCCAACCATACGGGCCAACCCGTTTGACTAAGGCTGTCGAGCCCCACTGGTGCGTTAAAGCAGTTTCAGTGGCAACGGTTCCGTATGGCATACCACCTAACGCAAAACACAATATCTGCCCAACCAGCCGTCATTCACACAATATACACAGGAACGTAATGACTAACGTAATGACGAACGAGAGCCAATCAGGGAACATAGTAAGAATTAACAGAACATTTACTCATTTGGCAGATGCTTGTATCCAAAGCAACTGACATTTGAGGAACAACATACAAACAATAGTAAAGTAAGAGATCTATGAGTAACAATAGATATGAGCGCTAAATAATTGTAAGAGCTACTAACACATAGGCCTACGGCATCAATGGGATAAATACCTAGGTGAAGCAGTAAGATTGAACAAATAGTGCAATCAAGACAACAGGACATCTTACCATCCACAATTCATGCCCTTCTAATTGATATGTGTCTTACAGGATTCAAAAACTGTCAGAGGTCTGTACAGCATACACTTAAAAAAACGAATTGAATTGGCAGACATACAAATCACATATCACAAAAGAAAACTGCAGGAATTGGACCTAGATATGGAAATCAAAAGAAAGACACTAAAGAAACTGGACTTGGAAATCCAGAAACTACAAAAAGAAGTAAGTTATATTTCAATGCATGCTGTAAGCATGACTGTAGGCTCCTGCACAACTTATTAATCATTCTTTTTTTCTCTCCCAAGTTCTCGGCAGACAAGTGACCTCATTAAAAGAAAAACATTGTGACATCCTCACCTTTGTTGAATACACGAAAAAGCAATAAATCAACTGAAATAGTTAACAACGTATTGGTCTCTGATCAGTCTGCCATTGACATTATCTGGAAATATTGCCAGATTGTCCCAGTCCATCTCCAAGGCCACTCTAGGAGCCCTTTCCTTCCTGAGACAGGCAATGTTATGAAGGACAGCGCATGCAACAGTGATATCTCAGGCCCTGTCTGGGGTGACCCTCAGGTGGTGAAGGCACTGGAAACGGGACTTAAGAAGCCCAAATGCCATTTCTATTCGGGCCCTTGTTCTTGCATGGCCAAAATTATATGTGCGCTGTGCTGCTGTCTGGGGCTCTGCAAAGGATGTAAGTAAAAATGTCTGACAGGCATAACCCTTGTCTCCCAGCAGCACACCAGAGAATTCACCTGAGAACACAAAGTGTAATGGTTACATCAACGTAGAGTAAAACCTTTGACAATGTCATGATGGTCAAGATGCTCATCCAAACAAATTGGGTGGCTTACCTTGTGATAGTCGCTGGTTAATTGCAGAGGCCCGAAAGACTCGGGAGTCATGGACTGAGCCAGGCCACTTTGCCTCGATATTGCTGAAGATGCAGTCAGCATCACAGATCATCTGAAGCAATAAGTGTTGAGGTCATTTAATGCACATAATAAATGTACACTCTAAAAAATGATGGGTTGAAAATAACCCAACTTGGGTTGTTTTATAACCCAACCGCTGGATCAATATTGCACCAGACCAGCAGTAGTTAAATTTGACCCAGCAAGATGGGTTGGAAATTTTTAACCCAACAGGTGTGTTAAAATATTCTACCCAAATGCTGGGTTAATTTAACTACATATTTGTTATATAGTGTACCCAAATGCTGGGTAAAATTAATTACAATTCTGGGTTAATTCAACTACATATTTGTTATATAGTGTACCCAAATGCTGGGTAAAATTAATTACAATTCTGGGTTAATTCAACTACATATTTGTTATATAGTGTACCCAAATGTAAAATTAACCCATATGCCAGATTAATTCTAACACATTGCAGTACAACTGAAGAAAATAAATCTCAATAGATTACCCATAGCTATAAAACTGTTAAACTACAAACCTAGAACAGAATACATGCTAGATTTAAGCATATATTATGCAATAAACACTTAAACAATACAAAAACAAAACAACATAATTGAATCTTTGAAAAAATTTATTATAATACATTAATTAATATCATGAAATGCACTCTGATAATTTCCCAGCGTCAGAATGGAGGTACTCCATGTTTATTCAAGGCTAAAAAAGAAAGAATACAAGAGAGCAAGTGAGAGAGTGCGAGTGAATGACCAAATGTCTACAGACTACTATAGTTTAATTAAAATATAGAGATTGTGAGGACCATTTTCCTGGTCCTCACTAGAGAAATTATTGTTTTATGATAAAGTCTAACTATCCATTCATAAGCCCCCTAAAAACCCTGGGAAAACTCTGCATTTACAAGTTCTGCAGACAAGAATATATTACCTGGTGTTAATCCATCCAGGGGCAATGTCAGCTTCCCCTCCTGTCTTGCCAGGTACAGGATCTTCTCAGCATAAATGGGTAGCCAAGTTTCAAACAACTTTGATGCAGCATCCCCATGCAGGACAAGAAAGTCCTGTGCAATCTAGAAAATGGAAAACACATTTTTAAAACCAATTCAATGTGGCACACTAATAAAAGGTTATAAACAATTCATCCTCATATGCAAGATCATATTTCCCTATACCTACCATGCCTTTGGTCATTAGGTGAGGGAACTCTTCGAGGATCTGATCGATGGTCCAATTGTTGTCCCTATTTGGCCCTGTAGACTGCAGTGTTCTGTAGGTCTCTATCTGGCTGATGTTGAAGATTTTATTATTTAGAAAACAAGTAATTTAGCTATATAAGAATACACAATTATTTCCTCTGTGTGTGCTGTAACAAGACCTTGAATGCTGAGACAACAGAGAGTGCTATTTCAGTATGTCACATGGTACAAAAGTATTTCTCAAAATATCTATATGTATGTATGACCTTTTTTGGAAGGTTGGATGGGATATATGTGTGGAGCTGAGCAGAGCTCGGGAGTGATTCTGATGCAAGAGTCATTCGGCTTTGTTCAATTGAATAAAGTCTAATTATTTTCTGTTATCATGGATCCCTGAGAAATCATTGAACCGAAAAGATTGAAACCACAACATTTGGCGACCACGAAGGGACATGGAAGGGGCTGAAGGAACCATGATGGGCGTCACCGTTGACTGGCACAAACAGCAGTGTCCAATGTACTTAGAGGTGAGCAGTTTTTTGCTTTTTCTTCAAGTTTGTGCGAGTCACCGGTTGCCCGGAAATGGTAAGAAAAGCTTCTCCAAATTAAAATGAAAAGGGGTCTATGATTAACAGGAAATAATTGTATGCATTGTCTTTGTATGTCTAGTTTGTAATAGCGCGAGGGAGCTCCCAATAGACTTTGCCAGTGCTTAAATAATCCTGTGTGGATTGTGTAAACTACTGGTACTGCTAAGGATTTGTGTTTACCTTGTCAAGTGGGCCTTGATGGATGACAGGTATGCTGATAACTTAAAGATATCAGTGTTGATCTGTGTTTACCTTGTCAAGTGGGCCTTGATGGATGACAGGTAAAGCATGCGCACAGATGTTTAGCCTGCGGTTACTGCTGTTCAAGATGAACAGGACTGGGCTAATTTATATTGTTTTTTGCTGTGTTGGGGAAGTGAATCAGCAAGTAGTTAGGTTTATATTGTTTTTTGCTGTGTTGGGGAAGTGAATCAGCAGGTAGTTAGGTTTATATAGTTATTTTTCACTGTGTTCGTTAGTGTATCAGTGATGTATTGTTATAAAGACAGTGAGTAACACTGTAATATAGTTTTTGTGTGTGTGTCTGTGGGATCCTGTGTCTGCTTGACTGTGACTGTGGGTAAAAATAGGTGACAAGGAATGTGTGTATGAGCTTGAGAGACAAGTAATGTATAAATGAGTATTAAAAGTAAAGGAAACGTAAAGGAAAACAATTGTTTCAAGATATTAACTATGAGATTATTGTAGTATGAAATAAGTTATAAAATATATATTTAATTAAGAAATATAATGGAAGATATTAATAGATAAAGATAGATAAAAATGCACGTGCTTAATATATTATATCTTATATCTGAAGACGTCTAAAATTTGTATCTCATTATCCCTGAAAACAGAATGGGAAAAAGTATCCCATTGCATATAATTAAGTGGGTGTTAAGAAGAAATGACCTGTGCAATGTGTTGAAGGTGAGCGAGATTGGGTGACCACGGTTAAACAATCTATTTTAGAATCGTAGTAAATAGGAATTATTGATTCAATATAAAAGAGTAATTCCTTGATGTTGGTTGAGGAAAAGATTATTCACCATACATGATTATTTTGAACACAGCATGCAAATATAGAAGAAAGAATGAAGTCTGATTTTATGATAGGAGAAATTATTTAATTGGATTATACTAAGATAATCAAAGATAGATTATTGCTGATATTGCAAAGAAGAAATAGATTGCTTTTTTTCTGCAATGAAGAATTTGCTTTACTAAAAATACAATGGAGGAACTGCTGTTGTCAACCAGTGAGATTTTTACATTAAAGAACTAGTGAAAAAGATGGTTAAATCTTTGGATAATTTATGGGAATATAGATAAAGAGCTAATAGCTCAAGGACAGTTTGAATTAGTATTTGTAAAAGTCCAATTTGATCTATGCAGTTCTCTGAGTGTTCAAATTTCAGATGGCTTCAGTGTCGAATGGAAGAGGTGAAAGGTCAGAGACACGACTGCAGAAAGAAGAAGACTGCAGAGAGAACAGGAGTGGGTGAGGGGATTTCAGCTCCCTCCTGAAGTTGACCACTTTCTGAAAGCTCAGCATGGAAAAAGACTGATTTAATGCTGAAAAAGGTGAAATGTTCATTTGAGACTTTCCTGAGGACAAAGAGAAACTTCTGAGATGCAAAACTGTGGCAGAAACAACTTCAATGCCTGAACTGAGAAGAGGCAGAACAACAACAGAGCCTGAACACCAGGCCTTGAATGACATTATAGGCTGACGACACATGCAGAGCGACAGCCAAGAAGGTTATCTAAAAACAGAAGAACTGACAGCCCCACCACAGGTCTGAAAACCTTATATGATCACTCTAAAGACTGCTTCAAATTTGGTTAATAATTATGTTAACTTTATTCATCTTGATTATTCACTGGTCTCAAAGCAATTCTTTTATATTCTCTGCTAAACTAACCCTCTCTGCTCTTTCAGTAGGTACAAGTCCAGCCATTTAAGAAAGAAAATACACTGAAAGAGACAAGCAAATGCTCAACTCAAACAGAGGCTGGATTTGGTATAGTGAGGGCTATTAGATTAAACAAATATAGGGCTAAAAGCATGATATAATTATTATATGACAAAGATAAAGAAAGATACACAATATCAAAGAATGATAATATTGTTGATAAAACAAAGACACTGGTCACTCCATCTTGTTTCGGTAATTTTCTAGAGATAGAGTGGAGGAAAAAATAAATATAAATACTCCAAAAGTAAAAATTATGAAATCACAAACATTGTGAAGAACTGGGATAATGAGATGGAAATGTTATTGGCCATGGATCCAAGATTATGCAGAGATCTCCAAGTTTATTTTTTAAAACAGCTCATGAGCAAAAACCAAAAAGAATAGGTAAAATGAGAAAAGGAAAAATGCATTTGAAAAATTTCAATTGACAGGCCTATTACTCTAAATTACTTATTAGAATTTGTAAAAAGAAAAAAGGGTTTATAACAGCTGACTTAAACTAAACGACGACCATTGACACTTCTCAAAAGTGTTTGACATAGTTGTGTTGACCTGATCAGACCTTGTGGCTAAAAGGATCAGTGCCGCATTTAGAGCACAACCTGCAGGAATGTATGTGCTGGCCAGTGTGTGTGAGAGTGACTGAGTGTGAATGGAGTGAGAGATGATGAAGAAATAAGGCAAATCAATTATTTTGCCCATACAGCTGTATTTAAAATTTAATTTGTGGGCCCACAGGGCAAATTATGCCCAATAAAATAATGACCATGGATGAATTTGGTTAATTTCCTGATTGGAACCATAGTGGCAATAGGAAAAGAAAATGGTAAATAAAAAACAGTGCCACATTTGCGCAGCGCTTACCACATCACTTTCCTTTCAGAATATAATGAAGGACTAAACATCTGATTTTCTTTTCAGCATATGGTGATGGAGCTTATTCTTTGTCAAAAGTATGAAATAATGTAACTTTCTACAGGGAACACCAAGAAGGACAATGGGAGAGATGAGCATATGATTGAAATTACATGTTGTTGTCACTAACAGAACTAACAGAACTTATGAAGTTTTAATTCACAGATAGCAGCAGCTCAATTCCAGGAAGGTTTCTGGGACGAGTCTAACAAAATGAACCATTGACTATGCTTTGTAATTTCAGAAGAAGCTTGTGCATTGATCAACAGAGTGACATTTGAGTCCATTCCTCTCAACTTAAAATACACCAACAGACTTCAGCACCCCCCACCCCCCAAATCATGGAGTGAGGGATCAAAGACATGCTGACAATGACAGAGAAGTCCTATGCAAAGACTAATAACATCACCTGGTAAAAGATGTAAAGATGACAAGAGAGCCAACAGAATGATCAAATCATGAATGGAAAGGAAGACCAGCTTGACCAGAAACTCCAAGGAAGGAGAAGTGTGGAAAGCTCACAAGGAGCTGTGCAAGAAGACACTCAACAGAGATGAGTACAAGTTCAAAGAAGTCAACATCAACCAAACCTTTGCTAAAATTGAATGTTTAGCCCTTGAATAGATTTGGTAGCAACTTAATAATAACCCCAAAAGAACAAAATTGATTGAAGAAAAATAAATCAAATCAATGTAGAAATGATGATAACGAAAATAATAATAATAATACTAAACTAATGAAAACGATTAATTTAAGAAATTTATATAGCATAGTGGGAATTAAGACAATTCATGAAGGAAAAATTAAAACTAAAAAAGAACATTTAAAATAGATCCTAAAGAATACTTGGATGCTATTTGTCAATAAAAGGGTATACAAAATTAATTTAAGGCTACAGTTGAAATTGAAACAAGTATTAACATCGGGTATTAACAAACATTAGATTTTGATTTATAAGATTATGATTTGATTCAATATGCTATTGACTAATTATAAATATATATCAAATAGTGTTAATAGAATGACAACTTCAGATGGAAGTTATTAATTTAATAACAAACAGGCCCTTATGAACAGATTATATGGTACCAGAGGAGGGTCCAAACAGGTATTTGGTGTTCAAATTAAGGACAAATTGTTGCACCAACACTATTGAATATTTTCATTCCAGATGCGCATAGTTTCACAATGCGCAAGGAGGGAATGAATAAGAATGAAAATTAAAATTAAAATTAATTTTAGAAGCATTTAAGCAATGAAATCAACAGAGGAGGGTCAGGAACAGAAATTAAATCTCTAACTTAGATTGGAAGTCTATCAAAAATAAGGTCAGATAATGGGTCAGCTAAACAGAAACATTGAAGACTAAATATAAATTGTATACGAATACAAGGAAGTTTCAATAATAATAAGTTATAAAGCTTTATGTTTGAAACAGGTGAGATAAAAACGTTGAGATTGTTAGATTTATTTAGGTATGCAGGAAAATAAATGTACAATGAATATGTAAAATAGTGCAAAAAGTTATAAGAAAAGTTAAAGAGTTCTCTTTTCTAAGTGTCTGATGAGGTTATTGAATGACTTTTATGAAGTAAATGTAACATTGCTCTGAAGCTTTCTTAGTTTGAGTGATTACATGTGACATAATTAAGTTTATTCATGATTGTTCATTTAGAAATTAGTGGAAGAAAAGGAATTCAGTTAAAGGCTTGAACTGAGGAGCTATGAGGAGCTGCAACGTGTGAGATTAAACATTTTAAAAAAGGGTATTTATTGTTTAAATTTGGTAATAAGGTAGACAGAATTTGGAATGTAAAACTTTATAACGAAGCATATTGAGATTTGATGAGTAGAAGGTGCACTAAAATGTTATGTTTGTTCATCAACTAAAAAAGACTGACTAAAAGATTGATTTTTGAGTTTAAGAATTTATCCAGTCCTATTTTGAATAAAAATTCATAGGGATTACGCAAAACAAAAACGCAAAAAGAATCTAATCAGCAGAGATTTATGCTTTGCCTGCATTATGAGGAAAACAATTACATGAAAAAAGTAGAATGATTTATGTTTGGAGATTAGTGTGCACTTTTACCAAAATAAATACTGCGCAGGGACGAAAATTTAGCGAATACAAGTTAAGGAAAACTTGATTTAAGTTTGAAGGATTATGAGTCATGGTTTTGAGTTGCAATATTAAGAGTGGGTTATTATTCTGTTGTGTACTTCGCATATTGAGATTGCTTATTGTTAAAAAAAACACGGTTAAACGAATGGAAATGCTGGAAAAAGATAATGAAAACTAATTTGAGAGGGCAACCAAATTGATATTTCAAACATTGGATGTTGATTCGAGTACCTCAAGAAGGAGGACGAAGATGATGATGATGAGCCAGACCCTGGGTGTATGTACTAGCCTGCCCTCTCCCCAGTGGTGACCCTCTACGACACGTAAAGTGTCTGGGTCGAAGGAAGGGAAAAAAGACTACACCGCAAGAACACTTTTAATTGTATAATGGATAATTATGTTTGACATATTCTACATAACTGTGATAATAACCGACAATGCTGAACCAATTTCATCCTCGCACTTGTAACAATGTTTAAATTGTTGTTTGATTAGGGAGCAGAGAATCTTTTACTTTTTCCATTGAAAGAAAAGCAAAACAACTGAAAGAAAGAAAAATGTATGGAGAAAGATGTTTGGTTCTTGTGCTCCTCCGGAGTATAGTGGCATAATCCAGTCATTGTAAAGGATGGGTGACTTGTTTGAGTCACTAGATAGCATAACTGAGGGGGCTGGATTTTGAAACTACACTCTGGAAAAGGATAGTGAATGTGGGGCTTAGATAAGCCCCAGAGGAGGGAATGTTGAAGATTTTATTATTTAGAAAACAAGTAATTTAGCTATATAAGAATACACAATTATTTCCTCTGTGTGTGCTGTAACAAGACCTTGAATGCTGAGACAACAGAGAGTGCTATTTCAGTATGTCACATGGTACAAAAGTATTTCTCAAAATATCTATATGTATGTATGACCTTTTTTGGAAGGTTGGATGGGATATATGTGTGGAGCTGAGCAGAGCTCGGGAGTGATTCTGATGCAAGAGTCATTCGGCTTTGTTCAATTGAATAAAGTCTAATTATTTTCTGTTATCATGGATCCCTGAGAAATCATTGAACCGAAAAGATTGAAACCACAACATTGAGGCGCGGAAAATTGTTTCTCAACCATTCTTTAAGCTGTGAAGCACGTTCGTCTGATATGGTACATTCTGTAAAAAAGAACAGTTGTCAGTCACTGAAATATGGATGTTTTACTTCATCAAATAATTTTTCAGTTTAATAATTACCTGGTATGAGAGCGCTTGCAAGAGCGCTATCATCTGCCATTTGTGGTGGTGTCTGTGCCGTGCTCGGCGTGTCGCGGCCTGCTGGATCTCAGCCGCTTCCTGACGTTCACGTTCTGCAGCCTTTCCTCCAGGAATCCAGTGGCTGGCCGGTGATAGAATGAAGCACTGAAAGCCTACAAAAGACATGTGCCCAATTCATCTATTGGAGTCACTTTGACACATTACATGGAAGCTATTGAAAAACAGAGGAAATTATATTTCATAAAAATTCATGTCTGAAAAGGGCTTGAGTAGCAATGCAGACTTGATATGCTGTGGATGGGAAAACAAATATTTCCTACCTTGAAATCTTTCGACAAGGTCTGTCAGCTGCCATTCTGTCAAAGTGTCAATGACAAAGCTGTCCATTGAACTGAAACAAACACAAAAAGAGCTTAAGCAAAAATACAATTGCTATTGTATTAACTATTCAGATGTCACCATGCAAAAGCAATGCAGACTAGCAGCAGAATGTAATCCAATGTGAAGATAGCAGACATTTTATTTAGCATCACAAAATATAGAGAAAACAATCCTCCCTCTCTCCCTATACAATTCATATGACAAATTGCATACATGTAAATTGTCTATGTTTTTACTTCACAAGAATATTTTTGGCTGCTCACAGCGTAGCCTTCAGGGCACGACTGTCATATAACAGTCTACAGCAGTCCCCAAACTTTTTATTCCATATTCCTTAACCCTTCACTCAACTGGCCCTTGTCGTTTGCCAGGCCGCCATTTTATGTAAAAATGTGTTCTTATCTATTGTGGGTCACCACATTACTTAAATAAATGCACATAAACGCATTAGTCAGACATATCAGGTTATCTCACTGTTTTTACATTACTTTAATCCGTCTAACACTGTGTTATGCCTTCGCATTTCACATTAAAATCTTCAGGGGGAAAAAACGCGCTCATTTATAACCAGTTAAAATAATAGGCTAACGTTATAGCTAGCTAGGCCGCCATTTTATATACAAAATGTGTTCTTATCTATTGTGGGTCACCACATTACTTAAATAAATGCACATAAATGCATTAGTCAGACATATCAGGTTATCTTACTGTTTTTACATTACTTTAATCCGTCTAACACTGTGTTATGCCTTCGCATTTCACATTAAAATCTTCAGGGGGAAAAAGCGCGCTCATTTATAGCCAGTTAAAATAATACAGCTAAAGTTAAGTTAGCCAGGCCGCCATTTTATATACAAATTTGTTTATTGTGGGTCACCAAATAACTTAAATAAATGCACATAAATGCATTTAGTCAGACATGTCAGGTTATCTCACTGTTTTTACATACTTAAATCAGTCTAACACGGTGTTATGCTTTCGCATTTCACATTAAAGGCTTCAGGGGAAAAAAGCGCGCTCATTTATAACCAGTTAAAATATTATGCCTAGCTTGAAAGTAGCTGGCAAATTAGCCTGGCGAACTCAATAAACTTGACCATACGCCCATGGGCATTATGAACTTGTTTCATTAATATAATTCAGACCAAACGGATAAGCTGTAGGCTATCCGTGCTTCCATGATAACGGCTAACGTTAGCTACGTTGTTAGCCAAACCAACCAACTAGCCTCGACAATCTAAATATATTACTTTAATAGGTAACGCAACACAGACAATGTGAATTAGACATGTAACAGTTAGTGTACACAAACCTTAATTTATTGGCCTCGCTGGATGACCAGTCAAGTTCTCTGCTGTCACTGTGACGACTGTGCTCGGTGTGTGGACTCTGGAGGACTCGGGTGATGATGTGATGACGTTCGAAGCACAAACAACCCACGTGCTGGGTCAACCGATGTATGTTGGGTCGATGGAATTTGGGTTATTTTGTGCAACTCATGTGTTGAGTCAAAATCCATATAAATAACCCATAATGGGTAAAACATTTCATAACCCAGCGGTTGGGTAGATTAAATAACCCAGCATTTTTTAGAGTGTATGTAGTTGATAGTAGGTCTAATCATAACCCACTCTTACCTGAACATTGATACTATGAAAGGATTTTCTGTTAACAAAATCACCTTCATGTGCACCAGAGGGGCGTTTTATCCTAATGTGTGTGCAGTCCAGCGCACCAATAACATTAGGGAATCCTGTATCAAAAAAGGAAAGAAAAGTATTCCACCTGTTCTAAAGTTTCTTTTGTGATGTGTAGCCTAATTCATGTTACCTGCAATGTTGTAGAATCCCTCCTTGATATAGTTCATTCTTCTGTGGCTGGGGAAGGTTATGAAGATGTGCGTATGTCCTTTTAATGCCAAATACACACTTCTGACGGTGCGGCAAATAGTGGCTTTGCTAAGATTTTCAGCATCTCCTACTGCATATAGGAACATACCACTAGCATGGCTCCGTGCGGTGCGGTGCTGAATTTTGGGACCCAACAGTCTGCACAGGTAGCGGATGCCATCCCCAGAAAAGCGGTAACGCTCTTGCAGGTAATTGTCGGGAAAAGCCAATGGGTCGGACCTGTCCCGAAACACTCTTTCACGTCTGAAAGCTCTTCTCAATATAAGTACTTCATCATCTACGATGTCATCCAAAAATGGGCATGCCATTGTAAAGGACGAAACATGTGTTTAGAGCTACTTATATTGCCTGACTTGATTGACAACACTTTTGCTTTTTTATCAGCCATTTCTCTAATTCCCTCATCACATACAATAGCCTATTAAAGGGCACCTATTATGGCATTTAAAATCTTCCTAATATTGTTCTGGGAGTCCCCAACAACAGTTTTACAAGCATGCAATGACAAAAAACACTTTTGTTGTCTTATAATATGCATTTATTTTTATCGGATTTGCTCAGTGACTCCCATATGAATCGTTCGGCGATTTATTTCAAAACCCCTCCTTTGCGTGATGCTAATCTGCGGTGATTGATCAAATGACCCAGTCAGTTATTGTTTGCGTTAGCCCAAAGCTTAAACATATTGATAAAGCACTGCAGTACTACAGGTATTACTCTATTCTTTATGACAACTCCAATAACAACAAACATTTCACATATTTCAAAAAAATGACATTGGAGACCTAGAAGCTGCTCTGAGCGTAACTTACACAACACACACACACACACACACACACACACACACACACACACACACACACACTTATTGAGCATGCTACAAAACCCATAAAAGCAACAATTATTAATAATACGTACAGGTTGCGATTCGGAGGAGGAAGCTGATCCAAATAAACTGGTACTGAACCTTCCTTCAGTATCAGCCGGCTCGCGAATCCACACTTGAAAGCATTTATGTTTGTAAAGCGATCGTCATTAAAATGACGCGAACACAGCACAAGGTTCAGGTACAGTTGTAACGTTAAATATAAACTCTAGCCACTGCTTCTTCACATGCTTGTCCCTGGGCAGTGAAAAAAAAGTTTGCTTTTGATTCGCACTTCAGAACAGCGTCTCGTCGAGATGTTATGAAGTTTCACTGGTGTCTGCGGCGCGCACAATGAGTGGGCGTATCTTATTCAAATAACTTGTCAAGTTGACGTCATCTAGACAAAGGAAAAGCATCGTTCGTCGAACGATTCATATCAGCGACTCAGAGTCGACTCTTACTTTTGAGAGACAATAACTTTGTATACGGTGAACTTTCATGTTTAAAACTTTGCGGGATGTTTTTGTTCACTTAGATCTGTTACACACTACATGAAGGGCAATTTTCAAAAATCCATAATAGGTACCCTTTAAAGACCTATCTGTCAAACTTAGAACAGCAGCAGTCCTCAAAAACACAATTGAACAGTAACAATGCCCATATGGATAATTATTATTATAGTTAATAATGGTAGGCTACCATCATAATGTTACAATAATAATAGTACTTGACTGAATGCCAATATGTATCTGAGGTATTTTAATGCAGGCTGATAAAAATTGCGCTGAACACATAGATGACAAAACGGAATAACTGACAAAACACATTGGTTTCTGATCGGCGTGACCGCTGACTGAACAGATAAGGCACCAGGATTGACTAAGCCTGGCTGTTAGCCTGGTCTGAAGCAGGCTAGCTGCACAGAATAAATCGCCATGGTAACTTATGTGCTACTGCTTTCGTGAAACCGAGTCCCGGCTTAATTCAGCCAGGATATCTGGAAAATCCCGGCTTAATCCGCTATCTTGGTTTTGTGAAACAGCCCTCTGATTAACATCTGACAAAAACAATGATTATGCACCATAATATTACTTCAGTAATTTAAAGTTAAGTTAAATCTTGAAAAATGTCTTAAGTTTATTTCAAGTGTTTGAGGTTGAAGAGAAAAATCAATGCAAATTTTTTTTTTTTTAAACAGATTTCCATTTCCTTTGCTTCCTGTAAAAAAAAAAATGCAGACCTGGTCAAATTCGTTAATAATTTGATTTGAGTAATTTTTCCATTACATCTGATATACATGAAAATAAAAGCTAATAGAAGTATTTATACATTATTCACTTTTTTTAAAACGGACTGCTATTTATTTTAACTGTATGTAACTGTTGTCTTTAATTCTGTCGTCTTGTTGTGACAAGTTTTTTTTAAGCATGTGAAAATAATGTCACATCAAAGTAACATTTTGTTTTATGTTTACAGGTGTACTTTTCAGGGATTTTTGAAAAAAATGCAACATGAAAAACCAATGGTGCACTTGCTGCACGTGGAGATGGTGGCCGGCCCTAGTTAGAGAGCTCGTTAGCAAATTTATGAAGCCGGAAGCCATCCCACTGAGTGCAAAGGATATCATCAAGGTTGATGTCCGGAGTAGAGATTTGCAACTATCAGACAAAAGGTTGTCTGTTGGAAGATACTGCTACTCTGCACTTAACAAGGCCTGTGTGGAGAGGAAGATATGGGTGAGAAACATTTACAACTCTCTCAGAGAAGGATACATGAAGTCATCACTCAGCCTCTCTGTGTCTACTTTAATGTTTTAGTTTTAGATAGACGCCTATATTTGTCAGCAAAAAACTCGGCAACAAGGAAACGGAGCCACGTCCAAGCAACTTTAATACAGACAGGAGAAATGGGAAACGGTCTGTGAGCCACACTATCTCCACGGCTTCAGCTTCAACAGCGGCCATCCCAACAGAATCGCTTCGCAATTGCGGTATGTAACCTTTGCTTTGTAGCAACTGTGTATGGCTCCTTGTGGGAGCGCAGTTTGAATAATTTTCTGCCACGAGGTGAAGTGATTGTTTTTGTTTGTGTCGGGAGACCACTGCTCGCAGTGTTGCGTTGCGTTGGAAGTGTGTGGTGTTGCTTATCAAGTTGGATGTCTATTGTGCTTCGCATGCTACAGTTGTGGCAATGGATGTTGATGGATTCACACTGGAAATGTATTGTGGCGCTCATTGTTTTATGTGTTAAAGAATGAGTGGATCAAGTGCTGGTGCAAATTATGACAAATCTGAAATGGATAAAATAGATAAAACCACTCTCACAGAAAAGGCTCAAAATTGAGACTATCCAGAAGGAGCGTCAAAAGGAAGTTGATAAAATAAAGGCTGTGATATTGTCTCTTAAAGAGCTCATGAAAGATGATACATGTTTTAAAGGTTAAGCAACAGTTGGATATTTTGGAGCAGTTGTCTGAAAATGCTATTGAATTGCACACGGCTCTGATGCCTTTAATTCCATCTGCTGAACAAGAAAAACAAAATAAATGGTTCACAAGCATCAATAAAACAAATCAAGGATTTATTAAGGATGGCAAAGTATGGCTTTCAGAAATCAGTCAACATCCAAGCAGACCTCCTTCAGAGCTACCTCATAATGAAGAAAGGCCACAAGAAACTCTGTCAGAGGAAGAAGGAGTTAACAACAGTCATAAATCTGAGTCTCAACATGACGGTCAAGATGAAATATTACCAAGTGACAGTATATCAAATTAAGGCAGCAGAAACTCAAAATCCAATATCTCCACAACTTCATCTGCACGTATCAGAGCAAAGGCTGAAATGGCTGCTTTGCTTGCACGCCAAAGGTTGCTCAAAGAAAAACATGCTCTTGAGGAACAGAAAGAAAGAATAAGAAAAAGGAAAGAACAACTTCAGCTTGAAGCTGATATAGCTGCATCAATGGCGAGTGGCTGTCTTAGGTGCCTCTGGATCTGGTGTATGGAGTGTTGCTTCACGGCGATCAGATGGAATGAATTCATATTGAGAGAAATAAAAGAAAAACTGAAGCTCTTAACGTTGATGCAGACACTTTTGTACCACTCAAACCTGAAAAGTTTGGAAAGGGAAAATCCTTGCTTGATAATACTGATTTCAACTTAAGAAGAACAAGGCTTAAGTCGGCTGTTGATTCAGCTAAAAAGGCATCTGGCTACACTAAATCAAAATACCGATATGATCGACCATCTCTTGCTGTAAAACTAGGACACGCTCTAAAGACAGTTGGTGAAGTCATGATTGGTCATTATGTAAAAGAAGACGAAGAAGCTGCAAAGAGGGTCAGGAGCGTCCTGGGGTAAGTGAGCTCAGAATGGAACCACTATGTCTCACGTCGTGCAAGGACAAACCTGGAAGAAAACAGGTGGAACAAGAAAGAAAAGATCCCTCTCACTCAAGATGTAAGGCCATCGTAGAGAATGCCAGGGAGAAACTGATAGAAGGTCCTGCTCCCAAAGCATACATGCTAAGTGAAAACATCCTCTCACAAATTATACTGTTTAACCGGAGGTGCCAAGGCGAGGCAGCTAAAATGCTACTTGAAACATACGAGAGCAAAAACACAGAGGCACTCAATGAGGATGTAATGCAGTGCCTCTCAAAATTGGAACGGATCCTGAGTAATGACTTCACAAGAATTGTGATAAGAGGGAAAAGAGGACGCAAAGTACCAGTCCTGCTTACCAGAGATGACGAGAACACTGTATTTTATCATTGAGCACAGGATTCAGGAAAATGGCATTCTTGACACTAACAAATATGCAGACCTGCCAACCTGTACGCATTTTGCGTAGCAGGCACGCATTTTGACCTCAAAGTACGGTACGGTAGTATTTGGCTCGGTTTCCCATTAATGTATTAAATAATAATAATTATTATTATTATCATTATTATAAGATTATACTGTTATTAAATTAATATTAGGATACAATTAATTTGTCTTGCCTAAATTCATAACGACATCACCACATCACTGACACGCGCGTATGAGGATTGAGAACTTCTCAAAGAAATTGTTTAAGACTACATCCCACATCAATATTGAATCGCAAGGTGACAAATCGTCAAGAGTGCTTGTTATAACAGACGCATCATTCTTAAGGTGTTGTTGTTCGTCAGCATTTTGTTTCCATAGCACATTAACAAAACATTTAATGACAATAATAGCCTAACACTAAAACCAATACAATTACAAAATGTTAATAATAATAATATCACAAAAATTATATAGGCCTATATAACAGTCTTTAGTTCACAAACACGGCACAAATCAGTCATCTGTGAAAATCAAAAGCAGCTTCAAACACTTTAAAAACAACTTGTTTAACAAGATATTCTTTTAATTTTTTCACTGTCATTAATGTAGGTCCACAAGAAAAATATTAAGCCAGTAAATTAAGATAGTTGCTATACCATTATACAGTATATCAATCGTCATCTCTGAGAGAATGTGGCGTTAAGCAGCGACAGATGCCAAAAGCTCAGTCCGTTTCTGCTTTCACTTTCAGGGAATAAGTGAGCGCGTTTACATGCACGTTCTTAACCCGATTATGCTGAATAAACTAGTGCATGTGGTCATGTAAACGCATTACTTAACCCATTTTCCTTTATCGGAGTCTAGTCGTTTAAGTATAAACCGATCGACTCAGCTAGATTTTTGGCCATTGTCCTGATTTCTCCCAGCATTATAAACACATTAACCCGCGTTCTTTAGGCTTCTTGAAGTGCGCATATGTGATAGGCTATATAACAGTTAGTGTCCTTCCTGTGAATTTATATGCATCCAGACAGAGAGCAGTAGGAGGAAATAAATCACAAACATAAATTATAAAAGCGTGTTTTCATCTCAAAGTAGCAAGGCTACAGTTAAAATGCAGCATCTGTAACGGCATGTCGATAACATGCATCTGTGAATTTCCCGCTAACATGTTTGAATACTCGGGAGTCAGATACACGAATGAGTAGGTTTTATTTTTATTTATTTGTTTACTATACCGGGAAATAACCTGATTTAGACTATTAATAAACACTCCAACTTTGCTAGCAAAATAGATAAATGTTCTCATATATAAAACAAATTAATTAAACAAGCAAATGAATGAGTAAATAATCAAATAAATAAGCCCCACCCCCTCACGATAATATCGTGTGTCGACGATCTCACAGGCTAACGATAGGACGATATGAAAATAGAGCATATTGCCCAACACAATACAATACAATCAAATCTCTGGTCTTAGAGCTGTTTTACCACTTCTAACGATACAATAAAATAACAAGTGTCATTTGAAACCCATCACATAATCTAAGACAAACATCTGTGCATTTGTTGCTCTGAATAAATAAAAACTAAATCATCCTACAGCGGGTTTATTAACACACGCATTAAAATCACACATTCCATTATCCTGATGCTACAACAAATTGGTGGTGTCCAACATTGTTACCACAACTACATCTGTTTACTTTCCATAGCGGCCATGGCTCTTGCAAGCTCTTGCTCTTCTGACTGCTCACTTTCAGCTGTTTGCATCACTTTTTCAATTCCAACAACGTCACCTTGGATTTGAACTTTCAATGCATCACCACTCAACAAATGCTCCTCCACATTTTGCCCTTCGATAAGCAAATGTGTGATGCCCTCAATCTCCAGGTAACGCCTGATGATTGAATTTGTCACATTCAGATCCATCTCGCTACCATCTGGGAAGAGTGCGACTCGTCCACTGGCTGTGTGCTGATAATATTCTGCTTTCTGAAGAAACTTACATCGTTGGCATCGATGGAACTTTAAAGCGGCATCGAAATCAATCTGCCACGCCTGGCATTTTGTGCACTTTTTGGATACTTCAATTTCAGCGCGAATGATGCTTCCAGTGTATGTGGTCACCTGCTCCTCCTCGGCTTCAAATGGTGCAAAGGAACTTGCTCCAGCCACTTCCTTGATTTCCACAATCTCAGTATTTTGAGTTGTGGTCAGGTACACAGATCCCACATATTCCTGTGTGCTCAGATTGCGCATCTGATAGGAGTAACCACACAGCACCAGCCCTATCTGTCCTGCCCACAACTGCAGTTTGATGTGTCCAGAAGAATCTTGAACGTCTGAGTCTCCACATGCGATCCCATCATCTCCACAGCTACTTCAACATGGCACACTTTGACCTCTATTGTGCCCACCTAACATAAAAACACATACACAGTTATTTAACAAAACATCATATAACATGAAAACAACACAACATTACAAATAAAAAACATTATTTCTAACCATATAACTGGGCTGAAAATCAATACCCTTGAACTGGGATCTATACTTTGGTTCTATTTTGATACACATGATACTATAATAATCGCAGCTAAATGAAACAGCCTTTATTGTTATAAAAAATACAGATTTATGTTTATTAATTAACCTGAAGCTTTTTTTAAAAAACTGTCCTGTATCTGGAATAAAAACCACACGTGTGATCGTTGTCATGCGGTCAACATAACGAAGCACGGAACGACTGTGTCGTCATCAAAACTCATGCACCACTCTGGAGAATCGGCACAAAATGACCCAGCCAACTGCTCTCTACTTGCTCTCACAGTACTTTGAAAGCATACCAAGACAGACAATATTTCGAAGTTTCATGCATTGCTTGAAGTCAGCCGCCAATCAAACTGTGCAACACTGTATAAACTCACACAAGCCTAGTGTGTGCACCTGTTAGTGTGTGTGTGTGTGTGTGTGCGCACGTGTATTTGACATTGTTCTAAATGCAGTTACAAAAGCAATTACTAGATTTTATTTAACTCTGAACCATGAAATGTGCATTTATGTGCTTTTGCCAAACACGACTGTTGGTGTTATCTGCTTTTGCTGAAAAATGAAAAACTTCTAATATTAGAAGTTTTTCATTTTTCAGCAATATATATATATATATATATATATATATATATATATATATATATATATTTGTAGTGGAGGCTAAACGCACGTAAACGCCGTTTACGCACTAGAGTGCGGATCGGGCCGAATTTTTCTGTCCGAGCCCGGCCCGCGTCCGACAGAGCAGTAACCGAGCCCGACCCGAGCCCGACAGGCATAAAGATATTTATGTCCGAGCCCGACCCGAGACCGACAGTTAAAATCCCATTTTTTTCTCATACTAATGACACATACGTTTGTTTGTGTGGAAAGCCCGCTTTTTATTAAGCAAATGTAGGAAGGCATTCGGAAATGTCAACAGGACGAGCACATCAGCGCGTAACTTACGCAGAAACAAGCGCACTTAACACAGGCGCGCATGCACGTCTTTCGTTGTCACGGCTACGTAAACAAATTTCTGCACACAGGAAGACAGATGTTATGGTAATATTTTACATGTATTTTAATCACAAAAACGAACGTTTGCATCAAGTGAAAGCATCAGGCACATTTGCTACCTACATAAGCTGTTTTAAATAAAAAATGTTCAATGCCTTATCGCGCTGATGTGACCGAGCCCGACCCGAACCCGAACATAATTTCTAAATATCTGTCCGAACCCGGCCCGGCCCGTCGGGTACCGGCGGGTCCCGTCGGGCTCGGGTCGGGTATCCATCCTCTATTACGCACCTCCCAAAATTCGGAAATTGCGTTTATCCACCTCTAAATAGCCTATAGTTGTGACGTGGTGGCAGGAATGAAGCGGAGAGTGAATCGCAAGCACTTTAATAATCCAACAAACAGGTAATCCAGGGTGTACTCAGAACAAGGAAACATCACAACATCAAGAACTCACAAACACAAGGCTGAAACACAGGGCTTAAATAATAAGGGACAAACGAGCTAGACAGGATAACAAGGGGGCGTGACTAATGGGAAACACCGGGGATGACTAATAGACAGACAGGAAAACTCACAACAGGAAAATACAGGGGAACACAGGCCAGACAAGAACAAGACATGAACCCACACCGTGACATAGCCCCTCCCCTATGGGCGGCTCCCGACACCCATAAAAAAAAAAAGGGTCTTGGGGAGGGATGGAGGGCCAGGCCCGTACAGGGGAACGGGACCAGGATATTGCCATGGCGGGCCTGGACCATGGGCGGAGAAGGCTGTGCAGGCGGCCAGGGCGGAGCAGGAAGCGCAGGCAACCCAGGTGAAGACCCCTCGGGCAACCACGGTGTCGAAGACCCTTCGGGCGGCCATGGCGGCGCGGCCTTCACAGTCCCATCAGGGGACCTACTGCCCTCCCCCCCCCCCAAAAAAATATTTTTTTTCTTGGGGCCAGCTATGAGGTAATAGGCTGAAGCAGGTGCCGGCTCAGGAACAGACCGCGTCTCAGTAACAGGAACAGACTCTGGCTCAGGAACAGACTCTGGCTCAGTCACTGGAACAGACTCTGGTTCATTATCAGGAACAGACTCTGGCTCCGGAACAGGAACAGACTCTGGCTCAGGGACAGGAACAGACTCTGGCTCAGTAACAGGAACAGACTCTGGCTCAGGGACAGGAACAGACTCTGGCTCAGGGACAGGAACAGACTCTGGCTCAGTAACAGGAACAGACTCTGGCTCCGGAACAGGAACAGACTCTGGCTCAGGGACAGGAACAGACTCTGGCTCCGGAACAGGAACAGACTCTAAATAAAGGGGAACACAGGCCAGACAAGAACAAGACATGAACCCACACTGTGACAATAGTTCCTAAGCCATTTTTAATTAAGCTTATGTCGTTTTAGTTTCAAATTGTTCATTATTAGTTTCATAGGTTGCTAAACCTAAGACACGCACGCATTTGATTGGTTTCACACGCCACACCCCAGATTTCTCAAGTGTCAACCCGGTCTGTCACATGCCTGAAAGATGAGTTTATCTATAGATCTACCTGTTGAGCCACTCGTGATCGACTAGTTATACCGCAAGCTTGTTAAAATCTCCCGGAATCTAGAGCGAGCGTGCATGCGAGACAGAGACTGTGCTCAAAACCGCGCAGCGCGTGCACGACAGAGAGGAGAGGGAAAGCGAGCGAGAGACCTTGCGTGTGCAGAGAGCATCCTGCTGATCTAGAAACAAGACCCCCGTTCCTTTCAATTATTTTTTACTTTTGTAAATTATCTGTATTTATATCTGTATTATATATTTTTAAAGTCATTACTTACCCAGAACAGCCCAAATACACTTTTATTAATATTACTAACAATGCATAATAAAAAAATACATTAATTTATGAACATTTATAAAACCAGAGCTATGTATGAAAATTACCTCTTTTTATATATAAACAGTTTTAGAAACAAATTCTGCTGCTTGTAAACGGACTCTTTTGAGGAGACAGTGGATTTCCATTCATTTGTTGCCCTGATTCCACGCGCTATGCGCAAATACACTGCAGGCTCACTCTCGCTCGTATCCAAGGTAAATCATCAACACTATGATCATCCCTATAAGTGTTTTATTTAACTGAATACATCACAACAAGCTAAAACGCATGCGCAGGTCACTTTACTTCTTGAACAAGTCCGCACCAGAGTCTGTGCTGCATGCACATTCAGTCTCGGGTTCGATACCCAGTGCGTACCCGGCTCCGCATGACAGCGTTCACACTAGCGATTTTTCATGCGAACCGTGCCCCGTTCCGAACTAAACTGCCAGTGTGAAAGCCCCCTAAAGCACTTTTGATGACCACATGATTAGTAAGTAAAACGTCAAACATACACTGCCAAACATTTGTGTTGGTACAAATGTTTATGTCTCTTATGTTCACCAAGACAGCATTAAAAACAATAATATTGTGAAATAATATACAAAATTTGAAATAACTTTTTCTATGTGAATATATTGTAAAATGTAATTAATTCCTGGGTAACACTTTATTTGAAGGGGTGTGCATAAGACTGACTTATACTACAGGGCTGTTGAATGCTTGATTCTGATTGGTTGAGAACGTTCTAAGGTGTGCAATTATTTTCAGGGAAACGCACGGCTAAAGTAGTTCCAGCAGGTCTTGACCGCATTACAGTTCCATATCACTTCGCGTAGTCAACTGTAATAACGGAAAATAGGATACAATTCATAACAAGAAAAACATGTAGCCACATGCGCTTGATCTGCCATTTTCGATGTCTAACTTCACAATAATTGGAAACATGCAGTTTAATTTTAATAAATAAAGTATAGTCCTATCTATAATCAATAGAAAATTAAACTGAATAGCCTAGGCCTAGCCTATAATAAATTGATAGTCCTGCTGCACGGGTTTTCGTAATTATTGCAGATAATAGGCTATAACAAATAAATTATTATTGATAGGCCTATACTTGTTAAAAGGACTTTGTGTTTCATTTATTAGGCTAGTCTACTGTCAATATTAGAAAAAAAAAACAAAAAACAAGAACGAACTAATTAAAACGAATTTAATTAATAAATAAATAATAATATTGACGCACATAGCCTATGCTTCTCTCCCTCTCTCTCTCTCTCTCTCTCTCTCTCTCTCTCTCTCTAATAACTGCATAAAGCCGGGGACACACTTATAGGCCTACTGTAAGGCCCTTTATGAATGTAATTTATTATGATTGATCATGCCCAAACGCGCGTGTTCAGCGCGTTCAGTCTGTGATCGCAGTCTGGGTTTAACATCTGCTGCAGTCAATGGAAACAGTCAAAGAATGTTTCAGCCAGTCGTTGAGTGATAGCAGAGAAGCAGACTAATGCTGGGGACACCTCCGTTACTAACTCTAAAATGACGTTTTGGAATTAGCAACGGAGGCATGGGATTAGATGCGCAGGAAATTAGTTCTACATACAAGAGCGTTTTAATGACAAAAACTTTACAAACGTCTTGAAATACATCATTTGAACAATGTTTCGAGGTGTGGTAACTGTAGTATAAGCGGAATAATTGACTTCAGGCCGTTGAATTATTATAAAAATAATGCACACCCGAGGTGTAACGGCCACTCCGCTTCGCGTCGTGACCGCATTACCACCTCGGGTGTGCATTATTTTTATAATAATTCAACGGCCTGTCGTCAATTATTCCTTACATAAAGGAGTCTTTATGAATGTTTATGACTGTTGTCATTAAGTGTCATTCGGTAAATTATGACTCTTTTAATGCAAAGTTGACATTGTTTAAAATGTCTTTATGACAACTTGACTTTAACAAAGACAAAAATTTCTTGATTATGACAACTTGACATTAACAAAGACAGAAATGTCTTTATGACAACTTGACATTAACCAAGAAATCATAACCTGTCAACCTGTCACAAATATGTCATAACAGGTCTAATTATCAAACTTAAAGCATTTAACAGTGTAATAACCCTTAATGACATCTTTATAACTAGTACAATGTGTTCCACTTTACTTGAGGACAAGTAAAATATTCATGACACAGTTATAATGGTGTCATGACGGCCAAAGTTGTGACAGGTTGACAGGTTATGATTTCTTGGTTAATGTCAAGTTGTCATAACAAAGACATTTTAAACAATGTCAACTTTGCATTAAAAGTGTCATAATTTACCGAATGACACTTAATGACAACAGTCATAAACATTCATAAAGACTCCTTCATGTTCATGACAGGTGTTATGTCATGTTTATGACAGTGTCATGTCAGTCTTATGCACACCCCTTCAAATAAAGTGTTACCAATTCCTGTGATCAAAGCTGAATTTTCAGCATCACAGCTTCACCTCATCCTTCAGAAATCATTCTAATATGATGATTTGATGCTCAATAAACATTTCTGATTATTATCAATGTCGAAAACAGTTGTGCTGCTTAATATTTTTGTGTTTTTCAGGATTATTTGATGAATAGAAAAAAAAAATCCTTACTCTCTCAATTCAATGCATCCTTGCTGAGTAAAAATATTAATTTATTTTTCTTTTCTTTTTTTAAATCTTATTGACCTCAAATGTTTGAACATTAGTGTAAACTATATGTTTGGGGTCTATTTAACAATGAGTCCTGGAGGGGGGGAAATTTAAACTGTTACAATGGTTTACACAAACACATTAATCAGCGCAACTGTTTTCGACATTGATAATAATCAGTGTTTAGGATGTTTAGATTTTATACTTGAATACTATACATTCTTACAAACGCTGACTCATTAGGTCAGTTTTTCTCATTGAAATCAGATGATTTTCTGTTAATTCAATAGAATATGGTTATGGTGGCTTCACTTTTTCCAGGCACGCTTCGTCAACAGAAAATGCCTGCAGGTCCCCTACCCTCTTGATGGAGGCCAGTGCAATCAGAAGCGCTGTCTTAACTGACAGAAACTTAAGCCAGACTTCATTTCAGCTGGAAAGACAATCTCGATCGCACCTTTCGCCAGTAAGGTAGCGACTTCCGCTCGCATGACAGGGGCATTGCCACCGCCCATAGTGAAGCGGACTCCCCGGGGTGGGAGTCGCAGGGGCGCCCTCGACGGCGAACAGACTGAGTGGACTGCGCCGGCGGCTGGGTGGAAGCAGCTGCTGGCCGCCGGGACAGTATGTGCTTGATAGCCTCAGTCTGTTTCTGGGCGGGTGAGAACTTTTGGGCGAAGTCCTCGACCGCACCGCTGAAGAGGCCTGCCTGGGATATGGGCGAGTCGAGGAGGTGAGACCACTCGGCATCACACATATCGGCCAGGTTAAGCCACAGGTGTCTTTCCTGGACCACGGCTGTGGACATCACCTGGCCATGGGAGCGAGCGGTACCTCTACTGAGGTCACAGAGTCTTGATCTTAACTCAGCGATGATCATGTTCCCACAATGAGAACATGACTCATCCATGAAGGCTGCCTTAGCATGCTGTAAGCCCAAACATGCTATGCAGCGATCATGCCCATTAAAAGTGGAACGGAACGACCGCACCCAGAAATACACGGGCGAGACATCTTTAAAAAGACGTGCCACTTGCAAGCTCTTTTTGTGAGAGGACGCTCAGCAGCCTGTGCTGAAGCGGCCAGGGAGACACACTGTATGCAGACCACTGCACAGATCAGCAGGCAGGAATGTGAAACTCGCTGGAAATCGCCGTTGCATGAACACAGACTGGAGAGCTGCTCGTCTCGAAGAGTACTCGGTGACACTCAGAGAGAATTCAGGCTACAGGAGTGAAGAGGACCTCTTGCCTCCGAAGCAAAAACATATCTGCATGTTGTAGAGTACTTCCTAGTATACCCACGAGGATGGGCGGAGATACGCTATGCAAATTCCGCAGACCCATGGCATTTCCTTGCCATTGGCTCATTTTTTAATACTCGAAGGTGATAGGCTTCTAAGCGAAACCACCATTCGTCATCACTCTACGTAACTCGGAGTGACTACGAAAGGGAATGGCATTCTTGACACCAACAAATATGTTTTTGCAAGACTAAAGTCAGACTCCCATATAAGAGGTCCCGACTGTCTCTGAAAATGTGCAAATCTGTGTGATGCAAACATCCTGAGACCCTGACCTCCACTCAACTTAGGAAGCACATACGGACTCTTTGTCAAATAATGAAATTAAAGGATCATGAGTTCGATCAGGTGGCAAAATTCATGAGGATATTCATGATATCCGTGTTCATAGGGAGTATGAAAACACACTCCAATTGGCCAAAATAGCAAACTGCTTATATAAAGGAAAATCTCTAGATAAGATTGACTTTGAATTAGAGGGAGAGTATCTGACACTCACACACACACTTTTTTACATATTGAAAAGTTGTAGCAATATACACTAAAAGGGAATTTGGAAAGAACATGTGTATTATGATATGTAAACCGTTACTTTTCTGTATTGTCGTTACAGTTGCTTTGTCTAATAAACCCAACCAAGGGTGCAATTCTAGTTCCATTTAATGTATATTAGAGTATACTCATATGGAACATCAGAATCCTTTCCTTTCTTCTTAGGTCTGTTAAATATGTTACCTCTGCGCCCATCTGTGTGCCCATGTGCTGCTGGTCTAAGAACGAGGTGTGTTCAGGCGCATTGTTGGCGCATTGCTATTTTGAGGAACTGGAATAGACTGAGCCATTGACCAACTGAAACCTGGTCTAAAGTCAATGGCGCAGTATTCTTTTAGTCATTTAATTAAAGAGCGCATTAGTAATATGACCTTATAGGCGGGTCCGCACTCTGCTTATTACACACAGGGACGCAGCAGCACACCAACTCTGTAAATGGCCTGCTGTAAAAGAGCAAGATCACCTGAGGACTTGAGAGACCATGTCAAATTCTGGACTGGTTGGGAGGTACCCAGTGAGGTGATGCATGTTGAGTTGACCAGCGGATGCCTTCCACTTGCAGCAACTTGTTTTGAGAAGCTTCGACTAGCAACCCGCTGTCTGAACTTTTATCAATTCAAAGATGATATGATTGTGTCTCTCCGCTCTGTGGACTCAGGGTTTGGCCTTGTTAACCATAAAACAATGTGCTGTGCTCACACTTCCCATTTTGAAGAATGTCAGAAACCAGACAGTTAACAGTACTTGCATAGTATTTTTTTTTCTACTATGGAATTCAATGGGTTCCGTTAACCGTCTGGTTTCTGACATTCTGACACCGGGGATCATTTCAGTACGAGGCCTGTTTCAAGTGAAACATGGCAAACGCCAGCTGCTACTGATGCACATGCTTTACCAAAGCATAAATCTGGATCCAGATTTAAGAAGAATCATTTTGACATTTGTAATACAAACGTTGAGGTGTCACTTCCATGCATCCTATGGTGAGTTGAATGGAGAATTGAATGGAGAACCTGCTGGAGCGGAAGAGATAATGGTTCCACGGGAATGGAGCGAGTTGGAAGGAAGAAGAAACTGAACTCCTGCGGCAGTTTACTGTTTTAAAAACTCATTCTGGCGCATGAATTGCACGATAAACACAATGCGTGCTATAGAGACGCATTTAGTGTGATCGGGTTGAGTATGTACAGTATGAATAAATACAAGAAATATTTTCACAATAAAGAATTTAATTATAATTGAATACATAGGTTTATTTATTTAAATGCAAGATATAGAGTAATAATTAATTAAACATTAAACCAAGACATTAGAGACTGCTCATTTCTCATCCTCCATGTTCACAGGCAGCGATACCCAGAAGGCCCTTCTGCTGGAAGGCATAGGTGTGTTTTAGCAAGGCGGTCGTTTTGCAAGTTTGTGAATGAAGATACTTTCCAGGTTATTATTACTGCATTATTAATTTATCCAGCCTAAAACTCGGACTCCGCCACACAAATGTGTATTTTTGTTAATTACTATAGGATTTAACATAGAGTAACAGCTCACTACCAATTACAAACACTGTAAGAGTCTGTCACATATATATATATATATATATATATATATATATATATATATATATATATATATATATATATATATATAGTTGATATAACTATATTTTACTTAGTTGAGCAAAGATTTATTTGTATGTAAATATTGGTATTACATTTTGATGTTGTTACATTTTAATTTAGAAAAAAATATTTTTTATGTTGATTGTTTTAATGTCTTTCAACCAAACACTTGCTGGGATGTTGATTACTCATATAATCAGCTTAAAATATAAATTAAAATAAAAAAACAAACTTTAGTCTGATATTGAAATAAACTTTATTGAAATACACAGGTTGTCACACACACACACACAGGTTTGTTTTTGTGATTTATGAGGACATTCCATAGGCTATATATTCTGTCCCCTTACACTGCCCCTGTCCCTAAACCTACCCATCACAGGAGACATGCTGCATTTTTACATTTAAAAAAAAAAACTTGTTTTTTATGTTTTTTAAGCTATTTGAAATATGAGGACTCATGCAATGTCCTCATAAGTCACGTGTAAGTTGTAATACCAGTGTAATATGCATGTCATTATACACATTTGTGTCCTCATATATCACAAAAACAAACACACACACACACACACACACACACACACATACAATAACTTTAAGGAATTCCCAGTTAAAAAGACATTTACTGAGATATATTTTGATATGCTTGTATGTGTGTCTGTTGCCCATGTCACGACCGGCTCAAAGCCGTGACAAATGAGTGGAGGACATAGTGGAGGTTGTCAGGTTAAAACAATATTTATTCATATAAACAGGCAAAATATAAAGAACAGTGAATCAACTAAAACATAACAGCCATTTCTGTCTGACAATCGATGTTAAAATGTCAGACAGAACTAAGATCAAAGTAATACAAAGACAAACAAAACAAACCCAACACAGAAGGTAACAAGAGCAACTCCCAAGAGTCTTGCAGCTCTGAAAATCTCCCAACAGTCTCCCAAAGTCTCAGCTTATAAACAGGTGCACATCATTGGTGATCCCACTCAGGTGTACACCATTCTCTTGATGAGACTCCCAGCCACACCCACCAATCAACAACAGCGGGAATCACCGGAGACCCGTCACACCCATGTCACGCTGGGGTATCTGTGATGTTATCATTGTTCTAGACCAGTAGTTCTCAACCTCTCCTGCAGGGACCCCCTGACAGGCAATGTTTCTGTTTTAACCCTGAAATGGCACACCTGATTCAATTAATTAAAGGCTTAATGATAGTTGACTAATTGATTAATTGACTAGCTCCTACTCTAATTACTCATTAAGCCTTTAATGAATGGAATCAGGTGTGCCATTTCAGAGTTAAAACAAAAACATGGCCTGTCAGGGGGTCCCTGCAGGAGAGGTTGAGAAACACTGTTCTAGACGAATTATAAATACATATAGTATGCATTTTTATGAACTTTGTAATATGATCCTCCTTAAATGTCATTCTTCCTACCTTTAGAACCATCATGATCTGACCAACATGAATATGCACATGAATATACAGTATGTATGTATTTAATGTATTTTACTATGTTTTAATCATCTTTGGGGGGAAAATGACGTTTGGCCTCGGTCATAACTTATGCAGATAAGCTGTCAGACCAAACAGAGACGACTTTCCCGCTCAAGATTTTCTGAACAACGATTGGACAGTCCGCTTCAGAGAGGCGTGGATTAGGTTTCGTTAAAAGAATCGAACTCCAGTTTATGAGTGCCTAGTTTGTCTTCCTTCGACTGGGTCAGCCCTTTCTCTTCAGTTTGTTTTTCTTCTGTTTTGTTTTAGTTAGTTTGTTTTCAGTCTTAGATAATCCTCCGTGTTTATTTCCACTGACGAGTGAAAAGAACTTACCGCTGAACTCCAAGAAACGAAAGCAGAGCACGCGCACCGATCGAGTATTTATTTCAAGAATTTATTTCTTATCAAGATTTATTATGCTGTACGGTTGTTGCCTCAAAAAGGGTGATTTGTGATTTCTTGTAGTCTCTCAAAGGTTAAATGTCCAGGTGATTTTGCTATTCTGTGATCCTTCTGGATCCTCCCTAACTGTTTCCTCACTCCCTCTCCCTCTCTCTATCCCTTTCTATGCACTTCTCAACGATATATATATATATCAACGATATATACATCGTTTTTCCTGTATTAAATTCATTATATGTATACATTGAAACTGTCTACCTGCTCATGATTACCAGTCACTGAGATGTTAAAGATCTAGCTGCAAGCTTTACGATTAAAGATTCTTTATGTTAGTTTGTGTACACAATTAGTATGTGTTTAGAAAAGGGAAGCTGTTTTTTTTGTGGACAAGAGAAATAGTCTGCCTTTCTAAGTTATAGGAATAATTTCTTAAGGGTTAATAAACATTTTATGGTCAGTTCGCTGGCGAGCAGGCTATTAGATGACAAATTAATCCCCTTTGGAATTATCTCGAGAATCGAACGATTCTAAACAGTTGGTATATTCATATTTAATTGTAATGCATTATGATTGAATGTGAATATACACAACTGCTCTAATTTTGCCGGTCTGTATGTACAGCTAGTCACAATCTCGTTGTGTTTGTTTGACCATAGAGAACCAAGCACAATATCGGTCATGGATATTGAAATATTGTTGATCATATTATTCCCCATTATTGAGCATTGAGTTTCGTTACAAGGCAACATTTTCAGACATAATGGAATTCACTTTCACTCTTATGCAGATGACACACAGTTTTATGTATCTACCAAGCCCACTACCACACTTTCCCTAAACACCCTCACCACCCGTATTCACGATATCCAGGCATGGATGACTACCAATTATCTCCAACTTAACAGTAACAAAACAGAGCTACTGCTCATAGGCACTCCATCCACTCTTAAAATCCAATCTTTCACCAGTCTCCATGTCATACCAGTCTCTAAACAGGTAAAGAGCCTTGGAGTTATTTTGAACAGTACCCTTTCATTTTCCAACCACATCAATAATGTCTGTCGAACGGCTTATTTTCACCTCAGGAACATCTCCAGATTGCGTCCCTCACATCCGCAATGCTCCACTGAAGTTCTTGTCAACACCCTGGTGACCTCTCGGATCGACTATTGCAATGCGATCCTGCAACGAATCCCTAATAAAATACTCCACCGGCTCCAACTTCTCCAAAACTCAGCTGCACGCATCATTACCCGTACCAAGTCTACCGATCATGTCACACCCCTGTTGATTCAACTGCACTGGCTCCCCATATCACAACGAATCAACTTCAAAATCTTGTTAATGACATTCAAAGCTCTGCACAACCTCGCCCCCTCATATATCACAGAACTACTACAGATTTACATACCCACGCGCTCACTCCGTTCATCATTAGCAGGATTACTGGCAATCCCAGACATCTGATTGTCCACAATGGGAGCATGGCCCTTCTCCCATAATGCACCATAACTCTGAAATTCTCTTCCCCCTCATATTCGTGCCATAGACTCCATTTCACAGTTCAAAACCACTCTCAAAACTCATCTTTTCAAGTCAGCCTATAAACGTTAAGCACCTCTCTCCATCAGCATTAGCCTGCTAGATGCTTTTAATTACTTTTAATAGCTACTTTTAATAGCTAATACTATTTTTACTTCTATTTTTTTGTTGTAAGGTGACCTTGGGTGGTCTGAAAGGCGCCTAAAAATTAAAAGTATTATTATTATTATAGTAGTACTACCATGTACTCACTTAAAAAAGTTGGGTTAAAAACGACCCAACAGCTAACCCAATGGTGGGTTG